>CM061120.1:187327-1387327 GCA_030770115.1 Daphnia galeata | reverse complement strand
GAGTCAGTCAATCGATAAATTCATGGAAAGCCTGAATTCTCTCAATGTATAATCAACCGGGAAAGAATAAAAACTAAAAGACAAAAAGAAGATAATTTTGTGTAATTCAAAAAGAAATGATCTGGGAAATGGAACTTTTGCAAATGCGCAGGGATTTTCCCTGAATCGCGCAAAATTAATCCCCAGGACGCAAGTACATTTTGTATGACTATGCGGATGGATGAATAATGATGCATTGGATCGATCAGGATTGCAAAAAAAATGAATCCATTACGAAATCAGTGAGTTGAATGGAGCATTAGTACCCAATATGCAAAACAACCCAAAAAAAGTTGAATTTCTATCAATTTCCAAAACTGAATGCAACGCAGCATCTGTATCACTTTTTACCACTATTACATATCGAAGCAAAGTATGAATTATGAGTTATTAAGCGAACATCAATAGCATGAAACTAACACGTCAGAGAAATCTCGCAGCACAAAAGCTATAGTCAAGTTACATTTGTTGTCTGAATCCTTAATAGTGATTGACAGACTTTATCGGTCAAAACGTAGAGTATAGGAGCAGGTACAAAAAGATAGACAGCAAATTGCAAGAGTCTTGCCTTCATTTAAAAAATCAACAATCTATATTTATTGCGTAATGTGCAAAAGTTGTGATTG
Source organism: Daphnia galeata (assembly GCA_030770115.1). Taxonomy (NCBI): domain Eukaryota; kingdom Metazoa; phylum Arthropoda; class Branchiopoda; order Diplostraca; family Daphniidae; genus Daphnia; species Daphnia galeata. The sequence goes on along the minus strand of CM061120.1, from coordinate 1,386,662 downwards.
CTTATGCAATAATTTAGGCCAATTTCATACATAGGTCTAATATTCTATACACACGGAAACTTTTAAAAGAACTTAGAAAGAACCCGTGCCCTTCTCTGAAGGTTCTTCCGGTGCGCATCGGGGATTTTTGTTGCCAGAATTCCAAGGTACTTAATTTTTTCGTCTGTTTAAGTGCCTACTTTATTTGTAATGGAAATGTACTACAAAGAAAAAGAAAGCAAGAGACAGAGTGCTGTTCAAGTGCTTTGCAGTTCAGTGAATTTGACGACTTTTTCGAAACGTCACTTGTAAATTCCTTCTCCTGAAGACGACAAAGAAGCTGATTTTAAAAGGCGAGATTTGCCACACTTAATAAGTATAGAATTCCTTTTCTAGTTAAGGAAGCATCATCAAGTCCTAGAGCTCCGATCCGCATATACCCGTTAAAAAGTGGCTGAAAGTTCGGGTCAACCCGTAAGACGGGCTGACAAAATTTATTAGGAAAAACCAAATTTCTTATTTTATCGACCCGTATTACTGTCATTATTGGTATCGGGTTAAATTTCGTGACCCGTTCAACCTTCGTTTATGAAATAAGGCAGAACAGCAAACAAAAATAAGCTGTGTTTTTCTAGAAATGATGAGATCAGCTAGAGCAGTGCATATAACAGAAGCTAGACTTTTTTAACAATAATCATGTAACAACCAATTACGCCAACACATTCTAGCTCTTATTGTTGAAGCTGACATCCCTGGTAGCACACTACTATCCATAGGATGTACGACACCCATCCGAATCGTCCAACTCGGACGTCTGAGCCGACGTCCTACTTCATCTCGAAAACGGACGTCCAAAAAGACCAAATACGGACAACCATGGGACATACGTCCAAGACGGCTTAAGGCCATCGTTAAGTGGTGGTCCATGGGAGGACTTTTTTACGTCCAGGATGGGACTTCAATTTTTCAAGCGAGTTGTCACCCGACTGAGCAATTCGACTAGAAAACATAGTCACCGCAAACATCAAATCGTAAAACCTTTGCAGCATCAAGTAACACGAATTCCACCGGGTTTTTACGTCTAGTAACAGGCCTACAGCTTTTACTGTTTGTCTTGGAGTCTCCTGTAGCGATTGTGCAATGTTTGTTTAGGGATTGTTAACGATATTAGGACCACCAAGACTCTCAGGAACGGCGACAGAATAAGGGACACGGACAGAAGCATTTTCCCGAGGACGACCGCAAGCTTTTTTGACAGATGGATTACTTTTCTTACACGGTGGAGTAGCCACCGTTGACGAATCTAGCCTAAGAAACAAATCCTATGATAAACAACATTGATAAACTTCAAAGCACAAATATTATACCTTGCACTCTTGCGGGCCGGCTCAGCAGTGACAGGGACACTAAGTGGCTCCCCAGATCGTTTTCCGTTCGTGGCTGTCGTGGCTGTCGTGGCTGTTGTTGCTACAATAACCGTTGACGACGGTGTTTGAACTAATTGTACAGTGGAATCAATCACTGGTGCAGACTGTGGCAGTGGGCGAAATGAAGCAGAATAACAGTCTTTTATGCAATCTTCGAATTGCTTTCAGCGCTGGGGTGAAGCACGAACGAACTTACAAAATTCTCTTACACGATCAACAATAGATGCTGGGTCAAAGGTATTGTCACTTTCATCTTCACGTTCCTCGCCCCAGTTAAAGTCAACAACCTTCGTCTCTCGTTCTTCGTCTTCATCTATTGTAGCAAAATCATCTCTTGCAACATAACCAAGAGCACTCAATCCAGCGACGGCTGCCAGGTTAAATACGTGACCGGCGCAACCTAGTAAATTCTTATCTGCCTCGAATTCAACGACATGCTTTTCGATTTCTCTTGCCATTGTTTTGTTGTTTGAGGCATTGTCACCAGTAACACAGAAAAGTTTTCCTTTAATGGAAAATTCTTCTAAGGTTGTCAACAAATTAGTAGCTATATTAACTCCCGTGTGAGCTCCTCTGATTTCTAATGCGTCGAGCAGTATCTCTTTTAGCTCATAATCAATGTTAACCCAATGTGCTGTCATGGCAAGAATGGCTTTTGTGTTTGGAGAAGTCCATAAATCACAAGTTAAACTAATGGACGGCACAGAGTGAAACAACCCCTTAATTTTATCACGCTAAATCCAGAATTGGTTAATCACATGGTCACTCAATGCATCTGCCTTAACTAGCAGTGAATCTACGTAGGGATTGCACAAATTCAATAAATCAATAAACGAGTCTGATTCAATGAGGCTTAAACTTAGATTTTCTGTGACAATAAGTTTGCTGATTGCCTCCTTCAGTGAATCCCTGGTAAGACCCTACCACAAAACCAATTCAATAACACTAAAATGAGGATAAAGAATAAAAATTAATTGTACCTACCTCGGCTGCTCGCTCGGCTGGCGATAGACCGTGTTTTACAATCTCCTCTCTAATGGGTTGGAGACAATTATGTTGAGAAATCAGATGCTGCTGAAGAGATTTTGTACTGTTTCTCAAAACATGCTTGTACACTTTACCACATTCTAAGCCCGTATCCAAAATGACGGTACACACATCACTCAAAATTTCTTTTTCTTGTCCATCGGACTTATCTAACACTCTACGATTTTAAACTCTGAAATATGATCGAACCCAACTGGGTTTCCTACCCGCTACGCTTACTAGCTGACTTGCCATCGTACTGAGCTTTGAACTACTAACTTTTCCCAAACCCGCACCTTTGTCACTTTTTAAAATTCCACCTTGAAGGTTGCAGCAAAATTGTAACACCTTAGGTTGTTAGTTTTTACGCCCACAAGAAAAACGACCCGCTGAAGGTCAACTAATATAAATTCGGCCGCTGTATAACGGGTTGTCTTTTTTGTTTTTTTCAAACCCTATCCGTTTCTTTAACCCGTAACTTGGTTCCGTGGACCTGACAAGTCCAGGGAAAAGTAGGGAGTGTTATACGAAAATCCTTTTACATCGAATAAATAAATTCTCCGTTTCATAAAGGGAGGTATAGCAGGTAGCTGACTAGTCATTAGGTAGTTAGCGGGTAACTGTTTACAATTTGAGGATGCATTGAAAACTTAAGTTACAGCTCTCCCATGCATTATTCATGTTCAGTTATGAGATCAAGGCTTGGTTCTTTGAAGAAGAAAAAAACACGAAGGAAAAAGTAAAACTATAAAAAATTCCATCGTGTAAGCGCTTGTAAACATTTCACATTTGAATTCAGACAAAAATTTTTCCCCTCAAGATAATAAATTTTCATGCATTGCATTGTATGCAATTCAACCTCAAGTCCCCAATTTCAAAGTTCCCATCTTAGAACATACCTGACAGTTAGTTTATGGAATGCTGTAACCGAGGCTGTAACTAATGACTCATTCCAATTTGGATTACTTCTTCAATTCTTATTCTGAGGTAACAATCATTACGTAAAGTAAACGCAGCCTTTGTGTGTACAGCATTACGTCTTGTCAACCAATTAATTAGTTTTCCTTCGTTTTCAGGTAACCCAACAGTTTGCGTGATAACTGTACGTCCGTTCTAGGTATACCATATTCATTTTGACTTATATGTAGCCTACAGCTTACAACTTTTTGTCATCTTATCAAGTTTGATTTAAATTAATCATTAGTCTAAACTCGTGAGCATCATCCGTCGCAAATAAATTGTCATTAAAGTGATTTCTTTTGACGTGTTATTTTTGTTAACAAGTGATGGAGTGAATATCATATTACTTGTAAGATAAAAGCAAAGTCGCACGTTTAACTTATGGCAGCATTTTGCACTTCGGCGAGTTATTTTCGTTTACTTGTATACAGCTCGGTTAATAGTCATGTTACGTTTAATACGTTCGATGACGTAAAAAACGTTGACAATTTGAACGTACACCACCATTATTCATAAAGGCGCAGGGAACATCAACAGAAAAACGTGTTACGTTGTTGGGATGACAAAGGCTGCCTGTTGTGATGTCTCATTTCCTGCACTCTCATTCTTCTGGGTGCTTCGAAGGTACTCCGAACTCGTAGCGAAATGAAGAGTGCCTCTAATTCGAAGGGGTTATGCTTCGAAGCTCGAGGATGCTTGTTCGAGTAACCGTCTACGAGCCTTCGAACGGATCCTTCGAATCCGTTCGAATACCTCCTTCGAGTACCCACATAAGGTTACTTGTAGACGGGTCTACGAAAGACCGATTTCACCAGCTGCCTATAGCACAGGCCTTATTTACACAGGAAATCCCCAAATAAAATTCAGTTCGATATTAAATAATTTAAAATACACCAAAACACCAATGGTTCCATCAATTCAATTGTATATTTGACAAATAAGAAATTGTACAAACAATAAACTTAACTAGAGTAAATTTTGGCATAATAGGTCGAATCGTTCAGGTAGAAATACAATGAACATTAAATTAAATTTTAAAGTACAAAGTATCTGTCCAGAAAACTCCCCTAGAACATCAGCAGGTTTGAAGCCATGGCATAAAACCTGCAATATAAAGTAAAAGACAGACCAATTAATGGCTTATAGAACAACAAAACAATTAAATTAGGATATTACCAAATTGATTTCAGTGTAACATTTTTGACAGGAATGGGAGACTTTCTTGCATCGGTTTCACTTGACACAGATCAAACCTCCAAGATATAAGATATGAAACTCCATGGCATAAAACCTGTAATATAAAGTATAAGACCAATTAATGGCTAAGAACAACAGAACATTTAAATTAGAATATTACCAAATTGAATGGGAGACTTTCTTGCATAGAAGCACATCGGTTTCACTTGACACAAATCAAACCTCCAAGATATAACCAGGGCTGCTACCAGCAATCCAACTACAATCAATAAACACAAACAATTAAACAACAATAAATAAATAATTGGAATAACATTATTACTTGTTGTCTATGGCTGTAATTTCACTAGCTGACTTTCTGGCATAGAAGCACATCGGTTTCACTCAACTACAATCAATAAACACAAACAATTAAACAACAATAAATAAATAATTGGAATAACATTATTACTTGTTGTCTATGGCTGTAATTTCACTAGCTGACTTTCTGGCATAGAAGCACATCGGTTTCACTTGACTGGACTTGACCGGACTTGACTGGCCTTCATATTATAAAATATGAAACTCCATGGCATAAAACCTGTAATATAAAGTATAAGACCAATTAATGGCTTAGAACAACAAAAAATTTAAATTAGAATATATTACCAAATTGAATGGAAGACTTTCTTGCATAGAAGCACATCGGTTTCACTTGACACAGATCGAACCTCCCAAGATATAACCAGGGCTGCTGCCAGCAATTCAACTATAATCAATAAACACAAACTATTAGACAACAATAAATGAATAATTGAAACTATAAATTATTACTTGTTGTCTATATGGCTGTAATTTCACTAGCGAACTGACTTCACATAACTTCACTACAACAAAAAACTGACAACACTTTTTACGTGGGGTGAGAAAGAGAAGTGTGACAGAATTTCCAGAAAGAGAAGTTCAAATTTCCTTCAAGGGACATGTCCCTTGAAGGAAATTTGAACTAGCTCTTGCGCCACAGTTTGCGTTTCTGTTGGTTATATATAACTTTATCCCTGAAAGATTTACTACAGTAAATCTAGAAGGCTTTTACGGCACGCAATAACTTTACGGCAAGCATAAACTTGTAGCATACCGCTCATTTATAAATGAGCGGTATGCTACAAGTTTATTGGAATAAGTTCATATGATTTTTTATCGGATTCCCATTGGTTTAATCGTTGGGTGAACGGCTTCTCATTGGTTCATAGTTTAGGGAAGTTTAGGGAACACTTAGCGTTCACATTTTCCACTTTTCATTATTATGTTTGTGTGTAGCTGCATCAGCGTGAAAAACTATATCCGTAGATGTAGTTTTCATCGTGATTAGTTGCTTATTTTTATAGATCTTTACAATTTGAGAAACGTCACATTCTGGTATTATGAGCGACGTTTGTCAATTGTTTTCTATTTTTGCTTTATTATGGTGGATGGCGTACGCCACTTGTTTCTTTATACTTATTCCGCTTTTTCAAATTCAAACTACAGAATAATTCGGATTTCGTCCAGTATAGTCTGGTCAGAATAGCATTTTAACCCAAAACAAATTGATAAGTTTTGTTTTATTCATGAGCTTTTGTTTTCCGCCAACGTCAAATGAAGCGCCACGTCGCTCAATGCGGGTTTGAACGAAAATAATACGACTATGAGAAAATTTCAGGAAATATGGGCTGTAAATAAAATCTAATAACTTAAAAACTGATATCCCCTCCCGAAAATCTTTTACTTTGTTTGTAGAAGAGAATATGCTCTTTAAAATAAGACAAAAACGGAAGAGGAGGGGATAACAGGTAACTAACGGCAGCGATTTTCGCTAAAGCCGTTTCCCCGTAAGCTCTGTGTTAAACACGGAAGCGGTTTTTGGGTAGTGAAAAGGGAGACGCTACTCATTTTTCGTGTGGAGTTTCATTAATTTACAAGTTAGGGAAAAAAAAATTGGGATGCATGTAGACCAATTAGTAATAAACAAAGTTCATTTTTTAAAATTTTTTTGTATTTAATCAGACTAAACTACAATACAAAAATACACATATTTTATAATTGAAATTAATTATACTAAATATTAAAATTTCGCGGGAGGGTTTTAGGAGAACATAAAAAATGTTAAAATTAATAAAGCTCATGAAAAAAAACAAAACTTATCAATTTGTTTTGGGTTAGATAGGCATTTTTTGCTTTTCTGACCAGACTAGTAGATCTGTACTGTAAGTAATGAATCGATTTTTCAGCATTATATACATTTGTGCTAGTCTTTAAAAAAATCTCGCTATAGTTGCTACTCGCAAGATAGAGGGGAATCGGGTGTTTTATTAAAAGAAATCATTAGTGAGATCATTAGGAGGTTGATATTTTTGAAATTTTACGAAATTTGTGTGAATTTGTTTTTAATTTGTGTCGCTTATTAGATTCATTTTGCTCTGAACTCACAGAAACAAATATTGCCACAAAAGCGCATTTCTGTTCTATTTCCTATATTACAGAATCATCCGAGTTAGAAAATCTATTGCAAATTCCATAACACTTGTTAAGTCAATGACAAAATAATTCAAAAAACTTTTAAATTTTCATATTCAAGCACAAAAGACAAAGACATAAAGGGCAACCAAATCTCGAAGGCGGACACCAAATGGCCATTTAAAATACCCGGAAATTTAATGTGGTGCGAGGTTTGGAAATGTACATAGAAAGTGAGCGTCTTTTGTTATTGATCTTTGATTCAGTATCTTTCAAATTTTTCAAATGCAATAAATCTCGCTATAAATAAATTAATAAGCCTTTTATTATTAAAGATTGCTTGTGTTGCAGCTTTTCCCTGTCAACTCTCAACTCTCAACTCTCAACTGTCAACTCTCGAGTTTTATCCGTACCGCAAATGGGTTTCATTATTTATTGTATTATGCTTGGGCTTTTCCTCGAAACTGTTGACTACGAATATCTGAACAGTCGGAGAATAAGCTTATTCGATTCATTTGGAAGAAAGCATTTCTAATGTGTGGCGTACAACAGCAGATGTAAATTATGCTTCTGAGTAGGCCTAGTTCCATCATTTAATGAAACATCAAACGGAATCATATTCGACATGTTAATTCGTTCGAATTCATACTAGTTGACATTTGCAATCAATTTAAAAAAAGAAAACACATTGAGTTGAATTCGCCCGCTGTTTCGTGGGCATGTGTCTTCTATCTTTCAGTGGCCTATTAGCATAATGTACCGCGGTCTATGAATCATCACTCAAAGACACTCGAAAAGAGAATTTTTCATACATTAGTTCTAATATCTCTTATAGTGTGACTGTTTAAATTAAAGAGGGAGTAGCAACTGTAGCACGTTTACATAATAATGCAACCTGTTTGTAAAAAAAAGACAGTCTAAAAAAGACAAACGTTTTACATCCTTAGAACTATAGTATAACGAATTAACATCTGAGGCAAGGCAAGGCTATCCGTTGGCGAGCTAGTTGATGATTCAACGTAAAATTGTCTGTGCGATCCTTCTCCGTTGCTAGTCCCTGTAAACTACCAAATGCTATCTGGCCATGAACTCGCCTCATCTTTAAAAAGATCTGCACACACTTGTGCTTGCTCTGTTTATACCAAAGCTATACTATAATATTTGCCTATGTTTTGGTGATATTCTCTCAGTTTTTTAAAAGTGACCTTTAGTCTTTCCATTTTCTATAATCTATTACGCTCATAGAATGACTTAAAAACTATAAATAGCGCGATAAGTGATGCAAGAGTGATATTGCGCTGTATTGATGTCATCGGCATGATGAATGAATGAATGAAGAGCTTATAGTTCCGATATTTTTAAATTTATATACTTTGTCGTATTATTAGAAGTGCTTCAAAGAAAACTCCAGTTTCATCCGGAACTGCTTTTTAGGAGACCGACGAAACTTTATATATTTCTAGTAACTCATTACCAATGGCTAAAGCTAATTAATTATCATGAAATGGAAATTGCTTAGCGACTTCTACATGGCGATTTTTTCACACTGTTCAGTTGGGACCAATTATGCAGAATTTTGTGTGATGAAACTGTTAAAACCTTTCAACATAAGAGTTTATACCCTAAGACATCGAAACAATTATCTTTCCATTTTGAGATTGGTGTTTGGTGATACACGGCTGTAGTGTTAAAGTCACCGTATTGTTCTTTATTGATGCTAAAGACAAAGAAAGGGATTTATAAGTCGTCGGATGAAGTCTATGCATTTCTGCACTTGATCCGATTTGAAGTTCTGTACCTTGACAACCTTGCTGCGTATGCAGGAGATTTATTCCTTGATCCTTATTAGAATTAATTTCCCTCCGCTGATAGCCTTATTACTTGGTAAAGATCCAACGTGATCTGTAAGACTTAATACAATGTATACATGACATTCTTTTGAAAAGTTTTGCTGTGCTAAATATTTACTGCTGTCATCATTTTATAACGAATGTTATACTGCATCATGCCATCAGGTCGTTTTTCTGTTCATAATGCCTTTTCTATTTTTCTGCATCACGGAAAGTGTATTCCACATTGGTCGGGAATTTCAAATCCTTATCTATTATATCAATAATTCTATTTATTACACAGAAATTTTACAACTCTTTGTGTGTGCAAAGAGATGCCGACACGTGAACTCCTGAAAATTTAAAGCTTTTTGCCGTTTATAGATATGGGAATTTGTTTCTTTACTTGCAGCGCAACAGAATAAAGGGACGCATTAGTTAACAGCTGACAATCTTACTGTAAATAGAGCAGGAATTAATTTTTCAAATTGGGAATGAATTCGATTGTTTATTTCAGCAGTCAGAGTTCCATTACTGATATATAGTTACTTATTCCAGCATTCGAATGCTGGAATCGCTCATTAAAAAAAACACAGAAAACAAAGAATCCTAATAAGCGACTGATGTTGATTATTTTATTCTTTTCGTTTTCTTTGTTATTAGATGGCCTCATTAGATAACGCGTCTTTTTAAAAATGGAAAACAAATCAAACTCTCAAAACATTTAACGGTCCTCACAGTGGCGGTTTGCTACTGAAAAAAAAACACTTGTTTGTGCATTTCTACTTGACTAGATTTTTGCTACTAAATTCAAGTAGACTTATACTTAATCACAGTCCAAAACATCAAAAATAAAACAGTCCTATGACAGAATCGAACCCACTATCATAATCATAACGTTAGATATGGGATCGTCCTCTGTTGCTGTGCCAACTGAGCTATATGTTCATATCTAGATTTTTATTATAGAAAACAAATTTTTATACTGTAATAAAAAACTTGGTGATAAGGACTTGGTGAAATTTTGACGAAACATGCCGTTGATGATTTTCTGCTAGGATATATAGAAACTAAAGTATGGGTTTGCAATAAACTCGATTTTCAAAAAAATCTAGGCGATGTTTATTTATTTCATTTATTGATTTTATAGTATTATTTCAAATTATTACCAATTTAAGGTTAAAAATTATTTGAGGGCAAAACTCCTAACAGCATAATCGCAAGGTTTTTTATACTTAGCGTGGCATTCTTCACTTGTTTTTGAAAAATAGTCTAATCTAGTAGGCATAGGCATTCTTCATCACTTGTTTTTGAAAAATAGTCTAATCTAGTAGGCATACACTTAAAAAAATAAGTGTTTGACACGTTTTTAAGTGGATTTGCACAAACCACCACTGAACTACTTAGTTTTTAAGTAGCAAACCGCCACTGTGCTTTAGTTGCTGGTAGTAGCGATGAGTAGCTATTACAAATATAGGCACATCTTTATAGGAGAAGTGAGCGAAAGAAATCTTAATTGTTCTTTCCGTTCAGCCGAAACTGACGACATCTGTTATCGTCATGGTGTTGTTATTTAATGGGAAACTGGAGTATTTGTCCATTTGGCTAGACTTTGGTAAACTTGGCATCTTTTAGGGGACATAGCAGTTGATAAATATTTGTTGTTGACGCTCTTTTTTTTAAATAATTGATTTTGAGTAGGCTGGAGTAATGGAAATACGAAATATGCTATGGATAGTCTACATTGTACAAACAGTAAAATAGTGTAAACTTCTTGCGCATCCATCAGTAAATCCTTGCTCGAATTTGGTAGAGTTGTATTAGATTTTCCCATTCCTGAAGGATTACATAAAAAATAAAAATATATATTCACTATAGAATGAGCTAAAACACCCAAAATGTAATACTTTTTGGGTAGAACTCAACCAACTAAAAACAGAAAGACCAAAGACGCCAAAGAGAGAACCAATATATGTGCGTAAGCACGTCATTGGGTAGGTCTATACTGAAACGCTGAATCAACAATCAACGGAAAATCGCCTAATCTGTTGGACGCGTCTTGGAAAATATTCTCAGCTTATGAAGATATGGACTGGTGATGATGAATCTCCATCTATTTAGTCGTCAACGATATACTAGAATAGCCTATATTTTCATTGAAAATTAATAGAAAGACTGTCCCTGAGTGCGGTCAAATCTGTGTTCATGTTAATATACAACAAAATAGTGGACGGTTCGGACCTTTACCTATCTATCAATGGAACTTGCATCCACCCCTCTCCTGACACTCAGTTCCTTGGTTTTACCGTGGATTCACGGCTAAAATGGTCTCTTCATGTAGAAAGGAAAATTGCAGCTGCTAAAAAGGCGTTTTTTTCTCTGAGGTCCTATCTTAGAGCTACGTGGGGCTATGATGATTTGCGACTTCTATACCTATATCAAGCTGCAGTCGAACCAATTGTGCTTTATGGGTGCTCACTCTGGGCGCCGTTTCTGTCGACTAAGAAGGGAGTGAAATCAGTGCGCTCCTTTCAAAGAGTATTCTCCATCGCCAGAACCAGAGCTTTTAAAACCACCTCTACTGATGCTCTGTTGGTTCTCTCGAACCTTACTCCCTTGGATCTAACGGTGTTGAGAACCGCGTACAACCGCTTCATGACAGGCAACTTTGACAGCTTCTCGACTTCTTCTAAGAGGTGGCTAAGCAGGTTTTTTCCAGATATTATGTCTCTACCAACGGCTGTCTGCAGTGAATCCTATTTGCTTCTCAGATGGCCTCCATGGGTGTGTCTTCCTCGTTTACTTTATCTCGATGAGGGATGTTTACTCGGTCCGTCTTCGGAGCAGGTTATGCGAATTTTTGTTACAACTGTCAGAGCGACTGAAGGCCCTCGTTTTGCGCTTCTTTCTACTGACCACAAAAGAGTGGTTGATCTAGAGACTGGTTCTCTTACTATATCCTCAAACGAGATTAACACCAACATGTTCGTGATGCACCTTGTCCTTGTTCGCGCTAGCTTGGCTTTAAAATCGTACGAGCACGTAGAGATTGTCTCATCTACTCCAGATTTGTTCAAACTTCTTCGATTAGGCAAACGTCCATCTGGTCTTCAGCTCAAATGTCTGGAAGCCATGGTATCAATTCGCGACAATATCACCTTGTGTGTCTGCAAAACCCCCGCCACTTCCTATGGTCTTCGACTGTCTCGAGCGAGCTGTGAAACAACAGACTTAAGTCATCCCGCACATGAGATTCATCTGCCAAAAGAGGTTGCGGTGGCTGCAGCATCAATTCTCATACAATTTCTTCAGGAGCAGGAATGGTCAATCGGAAAAAATGCCCCAGTCACTAGGTCCTTTTTCCCAACGGTGAAGGGTGCCCACATGCTCTTCCACTCACAGCTTAATTGCCAGATCTCTCAAATCCTTTCTGGTCACTCAGCTCTAAACTCACATCAATTCCGTTTTAAATTTCGTCCCTCTCCCGCTTGTGCTTGTGGTGATATGTACGAATCTATTGATCATTTTCTTTTCCACTGTAGCCTGTTCTCTCGAGAAAGACGTAGCTTCATTTCAGCGTGCAAGGACGCTGTGGTTACCTGGCCTCCTCAGTTTTATGAAATACCCATGCACCGACCCATCTGGAATGCGATGGTCCATTACATCACTGCCACAAGAAGACTCAAACAAATATAGAATTAAATGATTGCGGCATACATATATATATATATATCTTGCTTTATTTGTGTACGCTATATATTTTATGTGTATGCAGGCAGTTCTGTGTGCCATGTCAACTGGAGCTGTGGGTCGTCCTCGTCATGTGTCGACGGATGAGACTCACGGTCGACCTCGTCATATGACGGAGGAGATCCCCGGCGATAGCTGTCGTGAGGCGTGAATTATACGATGAAGGTTTTGGTTTCTGTGTGTCTCTGTGGTCTCTGTCCGGGTGACGCCTACTGGCTGTAGCGGGCGCCTTAATCGGACCGTGGCCGTGACGGACGTCCGAGGTTTCGTTGGTCTGGCCATAACCAGTCAGCCTCGCGAATAATCGGACCACCCAGTGGGTCAGCCCGGACGGACGAGTCCACTCAGTCCCATCATCTTTCGCTCTCTAATTGTTTTTGTCCCTCCCAAGCTCTATTATTGTCGGCGTGTTTGTTTTAGTGTTTGTTCCTCCTACTAATTATTTCAACGTGGTGATCGAGTTTTAAATTTTCTAGGAAGATGAAGGAAAGTTATTAAACAAATTTAAGACCATTAACAGATTTTTACTACATTTAGTTTGTAAATTATGATTTTCTAAAGATTTGAATCGGCTCTTGGCCAATAGCAGCAAAGTTGTCCCTGAGTAGGGGTCTGGATCTAGCAGACTTTTGTTTTTTTATGTTTACTTTGGGGGAGGGGGACAACTTTGCTGCTATTGGCCAAGAGCCGATTCAAATCTTTAGAAAATCATAATTTACAAATTAAAAGTAGTAAAAATCTAGTAATGGTCTTAAATTAAAGGTTAATATATTTATCAATAAATTTCGAAGAGTTTGTGTAAATATATGCTACCGTTCGATATTTATAGCGCTAAAAGTCATTTCCCACTAAGGCTAGGCAGAAAATTTTACTTTTACTAAAGTTAAGTCAAATGGCAACGCCGAAAAACCCTCTACGAATTTGTAGTTGGTCACGTGACCCGAGTTACTCTAACTGTCTATTTTATATCGTGTTCTCTGATTGAATTTAAATTATTAATTACAATTAATCTGTAAAAAAATATCTTTATTTTCAGTTTTACAAAAGCCTGTTATAAATGGCTAAAGGAAGTTGATGAAAATTCTACTGCAGTAATTGAGCAGAAAATGTTTGAAAAATCTACAGAATTCTTGGACATGATCAAATCCGTCTCTGATCGCATGGGATTAACTTCTTTGCTTAATCTAGGTTTCAGATCAAATCCGCATTTGTATATTTTTTTAAACTTTTTAAATGTATTTTATTGTAATGAATATACAGGAGATATTGACTTGATTTATTCCATGTGTTCGTTCGACAAAGCTTGGCGACCGAAAGACCTTTCGCCTTGGTGTGCCGTATTCAACGAAGAAGATCTTCAAGTAAATCAGTAAAAATTCCCTGCCATTGAAAGCTATTTTTCAAAATTTTTAAATAGATATTAGAATATCCGAATATCGTGAAGACCTTGAATATTTCTACGAAGACGGATACGGTTACGAAATCAATTACGACCAAGCGTGTACACCTCTAAAGGATGTCTTTGAGAATTTCAGGTTAGAAAATTATTTCTTAACGAATATATTTATCATATTTCATTCGGTTTTTTGTTTTTGTTTTTCAGACAAACGGTGGAACAAAGTAGCGCCGCCAAAGGGATTTTTTTATTTCACACATTCTGGAACTATTCTCAAAGGTGATCTGAAAAAATTGCCACCCTTATATTTTCGTTGTAACAAATCTTTAAAATTTGTAAATTAGTTCTTGCCCGCGTTGGACTATTCAAAGATAAAGTTCGTCCTACCCATTCCAATCGCTTGGAACTCACGAAAAGAGCATGGCGAACTTCACGAATCGATTCATTCGCTTCCAATATTGCATTTGTTTTATTTAAATGTTCTGATGACTACCGCGTCACTGCCTACTTCCAAGAACGACCCATCCGACTGCCAGGATGTTCCCGAGGGGTTCGCAACTCAAAAGAATCTCGTACACTTGCCCGAGAATCGATTCTGGAATCCCAAATCAGAATCAAGAATCATTGAAAATGACGCCAGAATCAGAATCTTTCAAATCAAAATTATAGTATTTTCCAAATGTCGATATAAAATGTAACTGTACAGATTAAGTTCATGAAATTTTCTCTTCATTATTTAAATGAACTTTTAAAAAGTTTAATTCAAGACATTACAATTAAATTATTACGCCAGTATCAACTGGTCATATGGTTTTAAAAATTGACGCCAGAATCTTTAAAATTGACGCCAGAATCTTTGATATTGACGCCAGAATCTTCAAAATTGACGCCAGAATCAGAAACCGATTCTGGCGTCTCGTACACCTGGCGGCCGAGTTGCGAACCCCTCGGATGTTCCCAAGATTTGTGCCACTTCCGTGAGTTTGTCAACCAATATATGGCTCATTGGTTTCAAAGTGTAGCATTGATGACATATGTCGCGTATGATTGCGATCGCTTTTAATAATTGTGAATATGCATAATTACTAACAACTGTGGGGCCACAGATTCATGTAATCGTATAATCGAATTCTTCTCCACTATGTGCGCAATTTCGCATGTTTCTGGTCAATGAAATGCTTTTATAGTTTTATATTATTATCTACCAATTTCTCTGAAAAAAAATACCAAAAGAGGGAATACTTTGTAACTTTTAAACATACACAATACATGTAAGGCAATCCATAATTTGTTCATTACTTATTTCCCATTTTCTTAACATGTACGTATTAACTATTGTAATTTCCTGTTTTGGTTATGCGCCAAATTCCCGGAATAGAACTAAAAATTCTTTATCTTTCAAAAGTTTTTTGTTTTTATCGGTTTTTATCGTTGAGGGACTTTATTACGAAGCCTCATAATAAGGCGGAAAGGGTTTCTTTTACTAGGGAAAAAAAAGGAACCTGAAGGAACCAGACAAGCGGGGCATTAAGAAAGTTGCTAAACCCAATGTTTTGAGAATGCCATCTCACGGTCATTTACCGAACCAATTACTTGGGTTCTAGCAAAATATTGCTAGTTACCGACTATAATCGACTATCGATAGCTTTTCCACGGTCTAACAGGAGAGGTAGACAAACGCCATAAGAGCTGACTGTCTCAGTAGGGTTGGAGGGTTCCATGGCGTTCCGCTAGGAGCGCCACGAGCAGCGAAGGGCTAATGCGAAAAGACAAGAAAATAGATCGGGCACCTCAGCAATCAGCATCACTCAAGCATCTATGAATGGCGGGTACAGGATTATTACGAACTGGAAAATAGTGTTATACACTTACACAAACTTTAAAAAGATTGCGATAGACTTCAAATTTTGGTTTTATTGAACAGTTAAGTTTATCAGCAATTAAAATAGGAATATCAGAAATAATTCAAATAAATGAATATTAATTGTGTTATTCATTTTGTATTCAATTTAATTTGTGATATTCCTATTTTAATTGCTGATATTCTCAACTGTTCAATAAAACGAAGATTTGAAGCCTATCGCAATTTATTTAAACTTTGTTAAACTAAAACACTATTTTCTAGTTCGTATTAATCCTGTACCCGCCATTCATTTCAGGTAGTGATTTATAAGTGCTGTTTCGTTGTTGTTATTTTTAACGCTGACGATCACGTCGTTATGTGCGAGCAATGCCTTTGTCGCAGTTTTAGATTTGAATTCTATTTCATTTTAAAAATAATTACAAAAATTCTCTTGGGAACTATTGAACTTTAGTAAAGGAGGCCAAAGTAGACGCGCAAAAAATGATTTTTGACGGATGAGGTGTCGATTTCCACTAAACTGCAAAGTCCTTCTCCACTGGACAAAGTTTTATAGTTTACTCTGTATTCCTGAACTAGGCGATCAGCTACAATCCTGTTCCTGTACTCTTTCATTATGACAGGCTGTTTGAAAATCAAGAATCAGAATCACATGAAAATAATTTAAGTAAAAGTTAAAGGTGGTACCAGATTTTTGTTAATTCCTTGTGCTCAAATAAGCCCATTCCAACAGTGCCTTTAAATGCAGAAGGTTTTGGTTCTCCAATGGTGACGCCAAATATTTGAAGATGTGGATTTTAAAAATCTTGTTGGAGATGTAACTCTGTCGAATTTTGTCAACCACTTTCTCCTGGCTGGTGAATATGGAAATTCCACTTGAAAATCTCTGAATCAATTTGGCTGGCAAGATTTTTTCTACATTGAATTTGGATGCCAGCAGAATCATGCAGTGCTTCGTCTATGGAGAACAAGCTCTCACTGTGACCAGTGCAGTTGTTAACCCATTTTTCATTAGTGGCACTCGGCACTCCAAATGGTTTGTTGATGGCTATTAATCCATCTGAATTAAAATTAATTACGTTTAATACAATAGTAGAAACGAACGTGATCACAAGTACCTTGATTGTATATGACATTTACGACTAAATGGTCAACAAATTGCTCTTTGGTTTTCCACGGAAAAACATTACGCAGGACGTGAAGAGGCTTCGACTCTTGTTAGTGAACTTCTTGAGCCTGTAATCTTTCTTTTGGTTTACTTTTTCCGACTGAACTATAATTCATTCGACTACATTTGATTAAACTGTTGTAAAATCTCAGAGAAAACGACATGTTTGACTTGTGTAGAACACGAGGAAATAATAAATAATACACAAGGTTAAATCTATTGCGACGAAATCGTTTGCGTTACGCGACTGGCCCGACCCACTTTTGCAACGAAATATGAAAATATCGTTTCGTGTCTGTCAACCCAGAGAAATTTGTATATGGACACGAAAGACTACTAGCTCTCTTGATGTCGTGACGCCGTTGACTATACTACCACGAAACAAAAACGGAAGATAGATGGCGTCTGAGGCGTAGCTAGTATCTAGCAACTTAAAAGTCTTACACCCAGCGCGGTGTAGCTAGAGCGCCCGACGTCATTCCGACGTCGTAGCCTGAGGCGTAGCTAGTATCTAGCAACTTAAAGTCTTACACCCAGCGCGGTGTAGCTAGGCGTAGCTAGTATCTAGCAACTTAAAGTCTTACACCCAGCGCGGTGTAGCTAAAAAAAACTGCAATCAAAAAACTAAAAAAACTCGATAGAAATAAGCTGGCTGAGAAATGACCGAGATTGGACGGAAAGAAATATTATGAACTTGCGTGAGAATATAAAAAATTATGTCAGCAATTTTCAAGAAGAAAATGAGTATAAACAAAGGATGTTAGACTTTTTAGATAATTGTGAAAATCCTTTTAGTAGAGAGAAAAAAGCGGACAAAAGAAGGGCATTTTACTAGTTCAGGATTTTTGCTTAATTCTAATAAAACAAAATTCTTATTGATATTAAATCTCAACGAATAAAGAATAGGACATTTAACAAGCGATCTCCCACTCAAACGGACCGAAATGCCCCCTTTTTTCCGGAGGTCATTTTCGGATCGTAATCCGGAAAAGGACTCTAAAAATCCGGACTAGGTCTATTCTGTTCAGAATCGAAAGGCGATTCCAACGGAATAAAGTCCGGATTTTTATCTCATTTCGTTCACGAGATATTCACGATTGAAAATCGTGAAATATCACGAAATCCCGAAGTGTCCCCTCAGTTTCCATCGCTTTTTGCCGTATATTCGGCCTTAAAAAAAAACTAATTAATAGAAAATGTAGCCCATTCCTCCGTCTATGCAAATCCAAAAATGGTTTTGCAAAATATTGAAGGATTCCCGAGATATCACGATTTTCGTGAGACCCCGATTTCCACCAAAATTTTTGGCTTAAATGTATGATTGATAGTATTTTTTTTAGATAGGGGGCCTATATGGTGAGCCTCATAAGTTGACAAAAAATGTCAAGTTCATTTTTCCAACATTTTCGTGAAAATGTTGTCTAGACTTTTTTGTCTACAATTTGGGCGAACTCTTCGCAAGTTAAAAGAGGTTCGGTTTCTATTCCCTTTCCTTCATTACTGTCGGCAAAAGAAAAAGGAACGAAGGCCAACCTTTTTTTTGCCAACTAACAATAATCTGTAAACCTGAAGTTGCCTAAAGGGTATTTTTAGGCTGTTTCTTACTCTACCCATGCTGGCCTGCTCTACTCCAAAGAGCCAGCAGGCTTATACAATATACACCCCCCGATTTCCCTGTTTGTATCTCGATTTGTATATTGATCTCTATTCTCTAAGAAATATGTCACGGACACGCATGTCCAAATTGTCTATCATAATTCCTAATGAGATTCATCGAAATATAAGTTTCGAATAATAAGTAATATAAATTTCAACAAAGAAAATGAACATATTTAAAGAAAAGCTACTGAGTGGGATTGAAACAACGACATGTGCGTTCCATAGCACACTCGCTAACCACTGTGTCATAGACGGATGATTGGTATTTCATATATAAATACATTGATGTATACCGTCAATAATTCTCTTAATAAATCAAAATTATATAGTAGTTCTCTTATATGTGTATGTCATTTAAAGACGTAATGGCTACAGCATTCGCCTGTGATTCAATAGGCTTTAGGTTCGGTTCCGGGAGTATGCTTCGATTACTCAAATAGTTTTTCTAAATCAATGTATTTTTTTATATCAATTTATAGGCTACGTTGCTTTTTGACATGCGGATTCAATTAATTTCTCTTATTATTATTTCGTCATGAAGACAATATAAAAACCTTTTGAACATGTCAATCATCAGCCTATTCAAAGGAATAGGCTGGTAAGCATGCCATAATTTACCGAGGATTAGAGGAATTATTTCGTCTTCACATCTTATTCCTAGCCGATGACCCTAAATCATCAGTATTTTCTTTATTTAAAATCTTTAGCATCCCAGCATTTCCCATTTATATCCATTCCTTGGAACATGAATGGATATAAGGCTAATTTGCCTTTTGTTTCGCGGAAAGCGGAATGAAATACTATAAGAGACCTCTAGCGCCTAATTAATATTTTTACTTCCATACATTTTGGCGCTAACTCTTTATAAAAAGCCTGCACACGTTTTTATGCAACATACTGTACAATCTGCTAATTTACCTGGTAGTCGCAGGTTCCATTATGAAAATAACTAAACTTCACATAAATTAACTAGGCAAATCTTTCATTGATAATTGTAGGGATATTTGCTTTTATAGTGATTCGTAGTTTACTAAAACTGATTAATGAAGATGATAAATTTATGGTGTTAGTTTGGATCCAAGTAAAGTTGACTTGAAACTCGATGAACAAAGCCGCTTTGTCAGCTGGACTATTGATCCTAGCAATCTAACCCTGCATGCAAATGACATTCATAAGAAAGTTATAGAAAAAGACGTAATAGAATTAGATGAAGAATCAGCAAAAACACAAGACAATCACCAACCACGCGTTGTCGGGAAAAAGGGTTATAGAAGAATGAAGTGACAGAAGTATCAAATTTGCGTTCAGGTTATCTAGTGATGGTTAATGCAAGTCATTTAATTTATTTGCTTGGAAAATTGAACACAGAAACACGCATTTAAAATTAGAAAATACGAATATTTCTTTAGTTGTAATGCGTAAAAAAGGAGAAAAAACAAGTAACAAACATTTCGTGGTAATAGACAAACGTTTATTTAGCGTAACGAAAAATGTTACAGCATATCGTAGCAAAAGACGCAAAGGAAACAATTAAGACGAAAAGAAAGGGGCAGTAGGCTTTCGTGGTAATAGCCAATCAGGAGATAAATGCCAAGAAAACAATTTCGTGGCAATAGACTGTGGGGCCAGTCAAGGAACGAAAAAGCAGACGGATTTTCGTGCCAATAGACTCGACCAATAAACAACTGAGCAGTGAGCAGACGAAACTACTTTCTTCCATCTAGCGGAGTAGCGGTGTTTTTGTCAACGCATAACAATTTTCAATTTTGAAAACTTATTTCGATCCCTTTTAGAAAAAAAACACGCAACAAATAAATAAATTATTTAAATTTATATTGAGACCAACAAGCCGCATTAATTAAGTTATAAAAATATTGAAAAGTAAAAAAAGCTGAGTGCAATAAGCAATAGCGTTTTTTGACATTAGAGCGCTCTGGAGTCAGGAGTGCAATAGCTTTTATATTTATTCCTTACTTTGTGGTTTGTGGTGGCTAGTTTCTAGTTGTGCTTCAGTCACCACGTGAAGAAAAAACGGCTCTCTATCTAAATTTTTCATCAGTAACTCTAGAAAGCTGCAAGCAAATTAAAAAAATATGGTAAATAATAAAAAATCAAGAGGAAGAAAGAAGTATCGGTACCATGTGGATAAGAAAAAAATTGCAAAAAAGGCTAGGAAACTCCCTAACATCACCTGGTAAGTGTCAATTGTATGTTAATGTATTTAATGTGAGAAATGTTGATAACAGTTCTTTTTCAATATTTAGTCCAGCAATAAAAAATAGTTGGAGAAGTAATCTATCAGCAAGTCAAAATCTTAAAGTTATGGGACTAGTCTATGATTCAAACAAATCACTACCTGTCAGTTCTAAGACACCAAGAGTAAAGTTTTGTTGTAAAAATTATGCTGTAGTTCATGTTAGGAACTTTAACCTTTTATTTAGGCACCTGAAATGTCAGAGCCTACTGCTGTTGTTACAGAACTTGAACAGGAATCTAATGCTCCCAGAACTGGAACTATGAGGATGCCGAAAGAAAAGGTTAAGTGGATTGAATATCTTCTTGAAAAGCACGGAGAAGACTATGAGGTATTTTGTAATTACAAGTGTGAATTTCTTGGGTTTCTATTATGACGATACATATTGTGAAACACAAGTGAAAGAAAATTTCATATACTGATCTTTTTTTTTATTTTAAAATTTAAATATGAATATTTTTTTATTTTAAAATTTAAATATGAATATTTTTTTATTTTAAAATTTAAATATGAATATTTTTTTATTTTCATAGGCCATGGCCAGGGACAATAAAAATGTATACCAAGAAACAGCTGCCCAGATAAGACAAAAAATCAAGCAGTTCAAGAAAAGACCTGCTTACTTGGTGAAATTCATGCGCTCTTGTGGAAAATTACCACCTACAGAAATTGTTGTATAATGATTTCTGTGTGTTAAATAAAATACAGCCACTCAATCTGTTTTGAACAACATGTGATCTGGCTCAGCTAACTGAGCTAGAGCTGAAACAGTGCAGCCAGCTCAACTAGATGAGCCAAGGAGCGGAAATTTTTATAACAAAGCCCGTAAAAACTGGTAAAATCTGCGACACATTAATTAAAGAACTGATTTTTTTTAACATAAATACCTTTGACACATAAGCATTTTGAGCCGGCTCACTGTTCATTGAAATGTAGGGTTAAATCACTAAATGGGACGAAAACGTAAAGAACTAGTTAATTCCTAAAATGAAGAGAGAAAGATGACAACAAAAAGGCTAAAAGGTGAAAGCAATAGTAGAAGAATAGCCCATAAAAGAAAAGTTTAATAGTATGGAGAATGTAGGCTATAGCAGGTCTTATTATTACCAAAGCATTTAAATTAAAAGTAGTTTACATCCTTCTCTCCCAAGTCGACCCAAAAATAAAAAAGCAATCTACTGGTAATAGTTTTGATCGTCTATTATCTTTCTAAAGCTTTTTAACAATTATTATGTGATCCATTCTACAACAGGTGATAGTATGAGCCGGGATATGGGTACGACACTTAACCTAGAACATGCATGGTTTATTTGCTTTATGTGAGCAAACCTTTGCTTATATAATTCATACTCAGCTGTTTATTTTCAGGAGATTTGGCGGAATATATTAAACTTGGATCAAAATCTCAAATCATGCAGAGCCAACTACAAGTAGGCCTAAGTCTCCAGCTGCATTCGCTTTCAGTCAATGTAAAAAAATTTCACTCAAAATTGTATTACTTGCTTGATTGATGCATATGTATATTTCATATATAATAGAAGGCAAAGGGATTCTTATCCTCTGATTGTTACACAACAGCTATTCTGAAGAAAAACTGGTTGTTATTGAACATGCAGTAAAAGATGACAACAGAAAGCATGCAGCAAAAGTTGCTACTTTAATTTTACCAGTACCAGAGTATGTTTTTTATGCATACGAAGACGGATGTCAAATTGTCAAGGTGATGGTTCCCTCGTAGACTTCACAACCATTGAGAAAGAAGCGACAGAAGAAAATGCTGCCCATATATTTCTAGAATTGAAGCCGATAAAAAAAGTAAGAATCCGAATGGAGTATACGAGTTACGATAGACACCTGGAATGAATTTACCCTTCGACTTTTGGGCGCGTTTGTGTCGGCTGAAGCTTGTGACGCCGAGCGATGCGATAATTGGAAGCAGGAGCTTACAATTATTACTCGTTGTTTGGATGACTGCAAGAATCACCTTTGCCCGGAATGTGAAGTTAAAATTCATTCAACCAGACCTTTCCACGACCGAAAGCTGTTCTTAAATGAGTTTGAGTTCCGCCCACTGCTGAGTGCTGACTCACGAGTTTTATAGAGTTGAAAATCGACCACTTAGTGAATTACATATCAAAATTTACTTTTTTTAAATCTCTTACTAATAACTAGATTAAAAAAAATTATCAAAAAGATATTGGAATGCGCGTTTTTGTTCCAGATGCAGAACTGAGAAGTGCAAGAAACTATATTAGGTGGTTCGCCGGTGGTTCCAAACAGACAAATGGCTTGTTAGACGTGAAATTGCCATTGAGGAAATGTCAAGTCCAGCTTCAGAGCCCGACTGCTGGATTTGGTTCACTGTTTCCAGTAACAAACCTTGATCTTCTTTGGTTGATAAATTGATTGCTTTTATTTGATCGATGCGACCGGCCTCTCGTCGCTCCATTTGCCACTGGGCTAGGAAATCCGCTAGATTCTTGCGAAGATGGAGGTGAAGGCGAGGAAGATCTTCGGGGCAGAGAAGGACTTCAATTTCACCACGTTAATTTGCTCTTCATATAGATTTTATGCCTTTCAGAAGGATGAGGTACCTAGGGTGAATTTCAAAATGAGATTAATATTTTGACTTTGAAGAGAAATTGAATAATTGAAAATAGTACTTGTAATTTGGTTTCAGGAGGTGCTCTAAATGCCATCACAGTATTTTCTCAATATGCTGTAATAGATTTCAAATCTTCATATGTGACACGCACACACGTAGGTACATGATTTAGGATGGTCCCGAAAAAATAACTAAAGCTTTTCCTCCTCTTCATCAAATCTTGATTTTTTTAACTGGGTCGCTTAGAATGTTAAGAAACCTAATACAGTAATACTAAAAAACGAGGCTCATTGTCACCTAGTCCTGAATTTTCATTGCATTTGCATAATGCTCATGTATAGAAATGAAAAGCAAAGGATTTTTACGGTTTCAATTTTCTGAAGTCGATTATTCTCTTTTTTCGTAACTATCTCTTATTTTTCTGAACACAGGCGCCCCTTCTATCTATTGCACACCTTTGGTTTCTCACGCGCAGTTCACACTATCGTGCAATGACGGATTCCTTGTCGGCTTTCATTTTAGTATGATTTGTGCGGTGTCATTTTTTATTTTTTCCAAAGAACAAATTTTTGACACCGATACTACTAAAAAAGAGTAGAATATATTGTATACTTCATGCCATGCATGGTGGAGTACATTGAATAGTTAAATTGGATGGCTTAGATCGTAAGCGTGTATCAAAGGATCGACGATTGAATTCGCAGTTGGGGACTATAGGGAGCAGCTCTATTGCACGGGAAATATCTAATTGGATTAGGTAACACGACGCTATCCGTGACTCGTTGTGCAAATGTGCAAAGAAAACGTATAATCCAAACCGATCCTTTTTTATTACTCTTCTTTCCATTCCTAAACACTGCGAATTGCTTATTCAATCAGCGAAATCAGTCAGTCACAAAGTGCTTCATTTCCTAGAAAGTTAACTGTGGTCACCTCTGGAGTATAAACTCTGTACTCCGGCTGGCACAGCACAGCAGGTCACAGCAGCACTTAAACTAAATTCAACATTAGCGGAGACCGGAGTGGCTCGTTTTTTAGTATTTTGCAACGCTGCTCAATGCTCGAGAGACCCAAAGAATTTGTCTCCTCAACTTCAATCTTTCTTTCTGGTGGAACAAGTCACTATCTCTGGAATAATCGCTTTCGAGAGTCTTTTGAAAATTGAATCCACTTCAAATGGCTTTGTTGTCTGACTTCTGGAAACATACGTTTTTAGTGATGTTCTTGTTCGGTTTTGTCGTACTCTTTGTCACCTACGCATTCGTTCTTCAATTGGATGCCAATGAAGTATTATTTATTTTCTCTTCTAGAATAACCATAGCCGTATATAACGATTATGTGCGAGTGTCAAGTTCATTGTGTAAAATCCTACATTTTCATTTTTAAAGATTAAACACGGGATCCAAAAAAATGGCGTTCCGAACATCGACAACAATCGTGAAAGAATTGTACCGGCGTTCAAAACGATTCTTTACTGGAACGATTTCTTCGGTATCAAGAATTTCACGTTCGGTTTCGGACATCAACCGTTTAACGACGCTCAATGTCCGACATCCACCTGCGAAATAACTAATGATCGATCACAATTTAATCGCAGCCAAGTCGTCATCTTCTCCATCCAAAATATGAACCTGACCGATTTGCCGTCTCATCGCTTCCCACACCAGCGATTTGTTTTCTTCGAAATGGAATCGCCGGTTAACACTGATCCGCTGCCGATGCTCGACGAACGCACTCGCTTTGGATTCTTCAATTGGACCATGACGTATCGGCTGGATTCAGACATTGTAAATCGGGATTCTTATGGCTTTATTGTACCGCGTAGGCTTACATTGGCCTCGATGTATCCGATCCCTCACAGTGGTGACATGACATTTGTTGAACGGAAGCATCCGCTTTCCAGCAAAACCAGTAGCAAGAAGAAACTAGCAGCCTGGTTCGTATCAAATTGCGTAACTTCAAGTCAACGGGAAGATTACGTTGAAGAACTGAGGCAATACGTACCTGTGGACATTTACGGGAAATGTGGTAACATGGCTTGTACCGACCGAACTCAATGCCGTGAAATGATTCGCACTGATTATAAGTTCTATATTGGATTCGAGAATTCCTTGTGCGATGACTACGTAACAGAGAAATTGACGACGGCCCTTCTTTTTGATGCAGTGCCCATCGTCATGGGTGGGGTGGACTATACTCGATTCGCGCCACCTCACTCGTTTATTGATGTCAATGACTTTGGTTCACCTAAACAACTTGCTAATTATCTTCTCTTATTAAACGAGTCAAACTCACTATACGAGCGCTACTTTGACTGGAAGCAGAATTTCGATGTTCATCTAAACACAAAACAGGGTTGGTGTCATCTCTGCAAATTGGCACACGACGACGAATTGTCATCCAAGATGTACGAAGACATTTTGGAATGGTGGGTCAACGACCCCCAAAACTGTAATTTAAACGTTGGAGATACGCCCATTCAGAGAACACATTGAATACATTCGTTAAATGAAATTTTAATTTTAGTTTTTTAGAGGGTTTTCCACCGAAGTAAGTTTTTCCGAAAACTACTGGTCCTCCGGGGTAACAATTTTTCCGAACGCCATCTGACTGAAATTGGGCGTTTATTTTTTTTAACGTTATTTTGTTTTTAAAAACGGCAAATTATTTTTGAAAAGGTGAAAAGTCAGATGTATTTTTATAATTCAGTAAACAATTCTGAAATTATTATTGCTCATGACATTTAATGACAACATGTGTCGCTTCTTTCGTTTCTCTTCTTCATCGAAGTTCCCCTCCAGGGTTGTTAATATCGGTAAAGGAATCGATACCGATAGTACCGCCGCTAGCGATACTCAGTATCGGTTCAGTATCGGCGTTACTTTTAAAAACGAGTATCGGAAGGGTATCGAAACGGTATCGATCGATACTCCGATACCGATACTTCATCTGTGTTAATAATACAGTCTTTGGTGTACAAAATCTGACGTCACAAATATTTTTGGGGAAAACTTTTTTCTAATTTCCTGGTCCAGCGTCACAGAGTTGAAATTCAATTTCTTTCTAAGATCCAATGCTTCCCTTTTTAGTTTAGTTTTTTAGTTGTCTTCACAAATTAAAAAAAACTGCCTGAAATTTGCTACTATATGAGTCTAAATGTGCTTTTAAAAGTATCGGTATCGATATCGGTATCGGTATCGCGATACTTTTGAAAACCAGTACCGGTAACGGTATCGGCGATAGAAAAAATACCGAGTAACGGTATCGATATCGCCGGTATTATTTCAAAGTATCGTTAACAACCCTGTTCCCCTCTTATTCCAATTAACGTATTTTATTGTCTTATCCTATTCCAATCGATTAATCATGTTAAATGTTCAACCAGCTTCTGCTTAAATGGCTATTTCCGTGTAAATAATTTATTCGATCCTTACTGCTCTTATTTATTTCAAATTAATAACAAGGTAAATTTTGTTGGTTTATGAATTATGACCTTAACAGTAGAATCATTCAAGCGCATTGGAGCTTCGACTTGGAAGTCGAAAGTTTTGAGGAAAATGCATCGGCATTATATTTCCTATATTTCACTATGTATACGTAAATATCTCAGAAATGACCAAAAAAGATTTTTGTGCATTAAGATGATTAGTGCACTATTTCCTGAAATGATTTAATAAGGATAAAGAAGTTTGATAAATTTCCATTCCCCTAGAGAGGGACACCTGCATTCCTTTGCTGGGCGGATTGTTCCCTGGCAAAATGTGGTCAATTTGAGAAATGAATTCGTCCGTGAAGGGAAAGTCCACCAAACGGGAGGTATACTATGTGTACAACGTTCTGTAGAAAGCCAAATCGCCTTTTTTTCAAAGGCGTATAGGACTAAGAAAGATAACGGTAGACCGCGGTAGACCATTGACGGTCCTCGTCCTCGACGAAAGCGATGGAGCTCATCCATTCGTCCTGACGACATCGGAAGCTTGGCACCAAAGCTTCGGGCGTTCATTGAATATTATATACGGGTTTTCGGCTTTGCCGAGATGCCAGTTTGGAAGCGCATCAAAGTTGGTTGGGATCCCTGATGGTCTATCACCAAAACTCTGCACAAGTTGAAAGAGCTAGACGAGAACCCGCCAGGGAGAAAGGGTTGCCGTCGACTTTTGGGCAATGACACTAACTTTGTCGCGCTGCGTTGCGGACTTGCGGTTGCCCAAAATGTCAAGTTATCCATTTATTTTATGTTATCCCTTTGTCTATGCGTTTCAACCCGGCCAGCTATTCTCTCTTTCTGCTTTCTGCTATCTGGTTTCCATAGTTTTGTTTCTGGGTGTCACAAAGAACAACCAAAAGATGTCAGCGAAATATTCCCACCGATTCCTCTCGAGAGTCACCAGATCACCGAAGAGTCCTCTTGTCTTTTTATTTTTATTCCCTTTGATTTGTGACGCACGCACAAGACCCGCATATACAGAGTGACGGCGCTTGCATCAATACTATAAATTCGTCGACCCATTATGCAAACCCACAAATCTTTTTTGGTTTGTTTTCTTTTTTTCATTCTTTCTTTTTGTTTCCTGCGCGATTCGCCCACTTTTTTGTTATCTTTACCAATTCATAACCACATGCACACTTGGAATGGGAAGAAAAAGAGATGAAGGAATAGGGAACAATGAAAGAGTGTGACGATGAACGATGATGAGACGTTTGTCGTCGTATTTTCTCGACTTGCACGGAGCACGGACTCAAAAACTTTCTGATGACGACGACAATGGGCGGCGACAGGGGGTGGTTGTAGTGGTACCGTTGTTTCGTTAGGTTTTGTCCCAGGGTAATAATGGATGCATTTTTATTTGGCCTCCAATTATTCACGTTGGCACGACAAACCGCGTTCCGTTTCTCGTTCATTTTCGGTTCCTCCTTCACGACGTTCGAGTTCTTCTCTCCCATTTCCGCGGAACCTCTAGCTTTGCAACAAAGCAAAATACAAAACTGGTGGTCTGTGGGTCGATGATAAGGCAAAGTCCGTATATATAATATGGACAGCGGGTGGGATAAATCCCGGTGCTGATATTAAAGTTCTGTTGATGTGTTTGCACTGTTCTACAATACACTCGAGTTCGTCTGTATACTCAACGAATTGACCTCAGACCATCGACGCGGATGCATTTATATTCATCAATCATCAGGAATATCCGCGCTGTCAGTTGGAAATATAAGCTCTGGACTTTCCCTTTTTACCATCCTGTCGTTTGATACATATATATATATAGAGTATCCCATATTTTCTTATGAGTGTTCATCATCATCATTGGGGATGGTTAAAGCAACGCTATTGTTCAAAGAGTGGGACTCTTTGCCCAACGCACTCCAAAGAGTAGATGTTGTTCTCGTAAAAAAAGGAGAATGTACCTATTGGTTGGCCTTGTAGTAAACGCAACCCAGATGGTATTTTTCTTGTATTTCTTATGCAGTGGGTCATTCGGACATGCCGTTAGGCGCATGTTGGTTACAAGTGTTGTTGGTATATAACAGCGTATTTATGGAAGGAGAAGGAAATCGTTTGAAAAAGAGCTAAGGAACATTCTTTTTCCATTAGACAATGCATCGACATTCTAAGGGCTACTATAGTGTAACTACTACCGGTACGTCGTATAAGCTTATAGCCTACGCCGGGGAAAAAAAAATGGCTAGGACGAATGAGCAACATTTTATGGCTGAGCCGGATTTTTATTCTTTACATTATTTCTGTACATAAGAAAGGATGGAAGAATAAAAAGTAGAGTGTCTTTCTTATATCCTTTCCCAGCATGCTTCAGCTTCCCTCGTCATTCCATTACTCTTCTATTCTTTTCCTTCTTCTTTCCTGCCATCCTTTCCTGCCTTTTTCTTTTGGCATTTAAAAGAAATGGACGAATGGTGACGTGCAACTATAAACTCTATATTTATTATACACTACTAAGACATATTGATAGATGGAGGGTTGGTGACAGTTTGGATCATCTTTTATAGTAAAATCGTCGTCTAGCGCTTTTTATCTGCAAAGTGTAACAGTTCGCAAAAGAAAGAGAAAAAGAGCTTTGCACTATCGAGTCTAATAGACTGATACTAATAAAGGTTTACTACTACTATAAACTGATGGAGGGCGATTGTTGCCCAAGATGGATCGTTGCGGCACCAATAAGTATTATCAATCTGATGCAATCCCTTCCCGCTCTAACACTTGAAGACGAATTTGAGAATAATGAATAATAATGACTAAATAAGGAAAGATGAAAGACAAGGACAGACATGTTTAAAAATCAAAAGAAGACAAAAAAAGTCAATCCTCAGTGAAGGAACAAAGCGCTGCGAGATGAGTGCATGGAATACTGAAAGCGAGAAACGATCGCCCATTAGGTTTAGGACCCACTGCCACTGCTTTCATCATCAATCACGGCCAATTTCAGTGTTAGTATAATCCGAGACGTAGCGTGAATGAAGACGAGCGACACGAAGTGTACAGAAAGGATGTGCATGTCCTAAATTCTATACGTTTAAATAAAAATGCATTTCAACATACATGCATCATTAGATGGATTCTTCAACAGGGAAAGGCAAGTTGTATCGGTATAACTTTGCTGCTCCGAATACCAAACCGATGCAAGTGACGGCAGAAAGAGAATGGCGCACGTGTACGTACACTATATGTTATATGTATGGATGTATAAATATCTACCGCAGAGGTAATGTACATTATCCAAAGGTTAGTCTATTCAATATCAAGATCGATACCTCTATAAGACATTTTCAGTCTTGATACAGCGAACCACAACAACATAGAGAAACTAAACACCATGTTCTGCATTTGGCTTAATGTTGATATTTTTTCCCCTTAGTCTATATATTATAAGCAGCTCATTATAATATCCTTCCCCCCCCCCTATTTTTCTGTAATTCTTTGTATATAGCCGAAAAGAGGAAGAGAGAATGTGTTATTCTCATATTCTTCTTGGCTTTCATCATTTTCTCTCTATTATCAGACATGAAAGAGACCAGAGACCTATTTATATATATATATATATCGGTCTTTATTTCTATCCTTTTCTTTCTGTATCTCAGTGTCCTTTTCTTCATCCTTTCTTCTTTTCGTTTCTTTTTTTCCCCCTGACTCTCATCAGATCCCTACAGTAGATCCGGTCCGTGTGTATATGTGCACCACTGTACCCATTGTATAGACCAACATTCTTTTTTCCAACTCGTCGCTTCGAGTTCTTTTTGTAGCCCTACAGGACAGTGGTAGGGAACGAAATGATGTGAAGATGTCTCGTGTCTGTTGTCACATTTCCTATCACGCTTCACTAGATCTACGCGCCTTATATATGAAAGGCAGTGTCGGTCTGTCGGACACCCGGCCTCTCACTATACACAACACACTTTAGTACTTATCTCCTGTCAAATAGAGGATACCACGTAAGTTACTTCTCCTGTGCCTCTATGGGAGATATTCTTTATTACATGATTTCTAACACGGACCTCTGGCTCGCCACTTTCAATTGTTCTTTTGTTTCTTTCTTTCTTTCTGTCTTTTGTAAAAAATATATTTTAATATTTGTTCAACTATTTCGCGGAATAGTTGACCAAGTATAATGTGGCGAGTGAAGAAGCAGAAGCGAAAGAAGCGATTCATGGCGATCCTATGGACCTTGAAAGGTAATAATATCTGAAGCATTGGCGCCCTATTTAGAGCCACACATAAAATCCTCCGTCGGCTCTTCATACTGATATGTGTATAACATTAGATTAGTATACGTAGTACTGGCATGCGAACTATAGCCTCTAAAAGCAGCCAGTCTGGGCTACAATGGCTACATACGGTAGTAAATTCGTTTCTGATACAGTAGAGTATATTTATCCAACGATGCGGGCAGAGTCTGACGGACCCCATAACTTGCAAGAGGCCATTGGTCCGTCGCCACAATAATCAGCAACAGACTTTTCTTGTGTGCTGGCCAGCAGTATAGCTGCTAGCATTATATTCCTCTTATTCGCGTTTTTCATCTTCATCTTCAATTCTCGACCAAGGGCAACATCGTCCTAGATCTACTGTTCCTGCTGCCATCGGCTCTAAAAGTGTTCAACTTGTATTCTTTAACATTTTGCTTTTGGGACCGGATTCCATTCCCGGAAGCCCGTCATCCTAGAGACAGAAAGTTACTGCCTTTCGTGCGACCGCCAGTTCTTCCATTTTTAGCTCTGCCAACTGAATCTATTCATCATCACAATCCTCTCACCGAAAGCACAGAGGAGCTAGCAACCAGGCAGGCAACGTCGACAAGGCCACAGGGACTGGTCATAACTTCTGCCAAAGAAGTAGATCCACGCGTCGTTGGCCAGCATTTCTCTCATCGTATCGTCGTCGCCTGATGCTATGCTGCATTGCTGCCTGCCTGCTTGTGCACCCTGCATGCAATGCTACTACGCTAAATTACAAAGACAAAACTTACTTACATGGACGAACTGTTGTTGACTGGACTGGCACAAGTTTGGCGTTTACCAAGAGCAGGTCGTGATCACGCTCACTTATTTGCACTCGTTATCGGATCGGACTTAAAGTACGGATAAGTGAAGCCCAAGCAATTTGGTTGATTGGAGTAGAACATGAACAGGCACACACACACACACGACGGCTTTGTCTCGTTTCGTCCTCGTTGGACTTTTGATGGCCAATTATCGGGAAAGACACGCCCCATATAACCAGGTTGAATATAAAGAATCATAGTGGGGTGGGGGGGGGGGAGAGAGGTGTGGCTTCTTTTCTTCTTCTTCTTTTTCATCTTCTTTTCGACAGACAACTTGCTACTTTCCCCGATTGTTGAACGAAGAAGAAGATGAAGCTGAAAGAAGCCGGATAGGAAAAGAGACAAGATGCAACTCTCGCATCGCATCCAATTTGTCTAAAAGCTTGAGGTAGAAAAAAGAAAGAAAATAGAAGAATGCCAGCCAGCCAGCCAGCCCTCTGCAAGTCTGCATGGTCTCTATATAACCAGGAAGAGAAAAGAAAGAAAGAAAGAAGGAAAGGCAACATATATTGAGATAGAAAAAGAGTGGGACGATGCTGTATAAGAGATGGGCACATTGATACAGCGATATTATACAAAAAGGGCCTCCTTCCGCCTTCTTCAGCCTTCCTCCTTTGCGTTCAGAGCCAAGAGCAGATATATATATAAAATGTGAAGTCTTTCGTCTTACCTAGTACTATCAGTCCTGGTGATGAATGAATGTCCCCCAACAGATCCAATCCAACGAAAATTTCCATCGGGACTCGTATATTTCCAACTAACTGCCTCGTGTGATTTTAGTCCCCTGCTTTTATTTATTTTTTAACAATACCAATAAGAGCTTCTATTCGTGATCTCCAGACAAAAAGAAACTATTAGCTAAATCACGATTTTATTATGCACCTTTTTATTTTCTTCTTTCGCTTCTTGGTTTTCCAGCTATTTTATTCAATTCAATTAAAATAAATTGTTTAGATATAATTATTTAGGTCCGTATATGTGTACACTCCAGTAAAGTAATAAAAAATTTACATGTTTTCAGTGTATACATATTCCCCGAAAAGAAGAAGAACTGGGGGAAAAAAATGAAAAATAAAAAATACGACGAGGAAAAGAAGTTGCTACATCACGCAACAATGTAAGTTATTACTTATTAGTGAGTCTGCACGGGTAGCTAGGCGGAGGGAAGACGAGCGTAGCAGATGGTAAGTAATAAAGATGATGAGTTTTTCCCAGCTGCAGGCCTATACATAATACAGCACATATGACCATACCGGGCTATATAGGCTACTAGATAACCCAGCACCTCGCTACTCGCTTCTCCTCTTTATCTGCTCGTTCGGCTGCTGGTAAAAGCATGCGGAATGAGATAGGGACCAGCCAAGCAAAAGATAAACGAACCAAAGAAAAAAAAAAGGATGGGAAAAGGGAAATTCCATCCAATAAAAAAGCTATTGCAAAAACATTTGTATATTTCAACCATGAAGGAGGGCGACCAAGTGAAAATTAGCAATTGATTATCGATCGAAGGATGCATCGGCGCTAAAGGGGAAAAGGCAGTCATGAAATGGTGGGCAGCATATATGAAATGGTTCAAACCGGTTCAAACCTTGTATTAAAAAAAAAAAAAAAAAAACAGAGTGTTCTCTCTCTCTTGCCATGTCAAGCGCATAGTCTAAATATAGGGGGAAAAGAGAGAGAGAGAGGGAAAAAAATCTCATCAAATGGCTTCCATCGCATTAAGCAGACGAGCTCGGATTGGAGAGAGTCACCCGCTTTATTCTACTACACATATACACACACACTCACACATTAAATCTAGTCTATATTATTTCCAGGCAAGTTGCTTAGGTGTCTGCTGAAGGCCATATTTTGATACGCTATTTCCGCTTTCCCCTCTTCTCGTTTTTTTGGAAAATCGAATTTTGGTGTCAGCTTTTCTTGTTAAATGTGAAGCCATTCAACAAGAAAGAGAAACCGTGTCACGAAACTATCTCTTTAAGGTGTAATATATGAGCATAGGTTAGCTGGTCGATTGAATTAGGCCATATATTGCTCTATGCCTTCTCCGTAAGTCGTTTCTTCTTTTCTCCAGGGAGAGATGAAAACTAGGCGACAGAGATAAGAGTTTTTTTTTTTTTTTTTTTTTTGCTTTTTTCTTCTTTGCAGCTTTAGCTTTTCGGCTTCCTTCTCTATCCGCAGTTCATTTGCAGTTAACGTTTTTCTCCTTATTTTAGCGCCTCCTTCGTTCTATAAAGGGCAAACGAAATCCGCACGCGAATCGATTTGGATGGCGAATAAATTCGATGAACAAAAGTTCCCCATAACCCATAGCGTATAGTAGGCCTAGCTAGTGCTAAGGCTAGCTCTAGCTGTAATTTAACACAACAGCATCCGCTGATGTCGCTGTCCTATGCAGTTGATTGCATTTGTCCGGTTGGCAACGACTCGATGGAAGAAGGAAAAAAAGACTGCCAGCATCTACCAACAGCTGGGAAAAGAAGGTTGCTGCTGGTATCGTCCACGTCTTGTTCTCTCTTTGACGTGAATCCTGTTCCAAAAAGGCGGTAATAAAGTCGAGATTCGTAGAGAAAGAGAGAGTGCAAACTATATTATACGGTACATAAATGTACAGAAATATAAAAGATTCTGTTTGCTGGTACACACACACACACACACACACACGAAAGTCCCTGACTCGTTTCAACACACTAGACGTGCCCGTATTCCAAAGATGTACCAAATTCCTGTTATACTCTTTACAGTCTGACTCCTCCTTTGGTTTCAAATGCATTTTCTATTTTGTTTCTTTCTTTCTTTCTTTCTTTCTTTCTATTTTTCTATCCTTAGATTCTTATACACTCTGTACGTATATGGACTATGGTATGTGTCCCGCTACCCACACACGTCCGTCGTCTCTCTCTCTCTGCTCTCTCTATAACTTCAGGTCGTCTAAGGAATAAATGGATCAAACGAAAGCACCTTGCGGAATTGTATTCCATCCAAAGGAAGGTGGAATGCGGAGGCGCTCACTTGGATGAGATGCAGATGTTTCCCAATGTGAGTTGCATGCAGTGCTCTATGCTCTTTATATTCTATACATTTGGCATTCAGCCCGGTCCTGTTTGTTGTATTACGTACTGCATACGCATTACGCATGCATGCATGTGTACGTATGTACGTATTTAAACTTGTACGTACAGTACATGCAGTACAGTACGTAGAGATGCGGGGGCAACATATACAGTTCACAACAGCAGAGCAGGATACTGAATCTCTTTTCTTTTTTTTTTTTTTTTTTTGGGGGGGGGGGGGGGGGGTTGGTTGTCAATCTCTTTTCTCTCTCGTTGTACGTCTTTCTTCTGTCGGAATTCCCAATACAACTAACAGGACAACCTTGATCTCTTTCTGAATTATTCAATAGACAATCACGAAGATTTTCTGGCAAAGTCGAGTCGAGTCGTCAAGACCATTGGAGAAAAGAAAAATGAAATTGCGAAAAAAAGGGGTTTTTTGAGGCGAGACGCGTGCGCGCCGGTTGTTTTGTTAAGATGGGAGATCAGCATAAAGAGAGTGAGAGAGGACAAGGCGAGGTCGAGTTTTCAATCGATTTTTCTTCGTTCATGTCTCAATCACCATACCATATGGCACATATATATAGTAGAATACTAGTACTTTATTCTATACACTGGCTAGTATAATATTGCTGCTTGCTAAGAAAGATGAGGCAAAGAGGACGGATGGGACAGAGGGAAGAGGAATATAGACTCATTTCTTTTGTTTTATTCAAAAGCTATAAATAAAGCTTGCTGTGTCTATATGTATGTAGGATTGTAGGGGGACATTTGAGTTGTCTGTGCGCGGGTATAGCGTTGCCCGCAGTGTGATTATCTAGTCACGATGGGTGGCACGCTAAAAGAACATTTGAAAGTTGAACGACAACACAAAACATAACCGTGTATAGCCTAACTTTGGATGCGACAGTTTTAGGTAGCACTCGTCGTCGTCGTTTCCTCGTTAAGAAAAGAGCAAAAGACGACCGTCTTATATCTTTAGACATACACAATGAAACTAGGAAAGAAATCGTTGCAGTAGTAGAACAAGAAGACCGTTTTCCAAACGGCAAAAGTCATCATAAAAGAAAAGAAAAACATATACCAACAACTATTGAACTTATTGCTGCACACAGCAATTGAAATCCTGTTCAATAAAAGCCGTTTGACTTATTGCAGACTTGAATTTGTAGAACGGTGTCAATATGTTGTACATGCAGCAGAGAGATTTTAGACCACCATATACTCGAGATTGAGGTTCAAAAAGACAGTGTTGACGAAATCCTTGTTATATTCACGATGGCTGATGACTTGATTGTTGTCTCGTTTCCCCCTTGGTCCTTGGTCTTTGTCACGATTCGTGCAAATATAACCTGGCACCCACGCATTAGCGTCATTACTCTATGCTCGACGTGATGTATAGCAGAAACTTTGTGTGCATTATGGATCAACTACTATAGTGGTATTGCAGCCTTCCGCTACTCATGTATACACAGATACATCGACGACGTACTGTATACACTATCCTGCTATCCATATAAGTGAAGAGGAGCTTGTTGTATAGAAAACACAAATTCTGGCTGACTGGATTGGGGAGGGTGGCGTGGGAGGACAACATGTCACTCGAACTAATTGACAGCGCCACACAGCAACAGAGTGATGAATTGACTTGTTTTTCTTGTCGTCCTCGTTAAAATGCCGATGTATTATTCAATGGAAATGATTCACGCGAATATGATAAGCCTTTTGAA
The DNA here is from genome assembly GCA_030770115.1 of Daphnia galeata. NCBI lineage: Eukaryota > Metazoa > Arthropoda > Branchiopoda > Diplostraca > Daphniidae > Daphnia > Daphnia galeata. The sequence goes on along the minus strand of CM061120.1, from coordinate 1,349,738 downwards.
AAATATTTCTTAACACTTTGGTGGACCGTGGTTTTCAAATTCAAATCCTATTCTTGAACATTTCCATTTATTATTGATTGAAATGTTTCTTTGCTTATGATGATGATGCTGATGCACAGCGCGGCTGAATCTTTTCTCTCCTTGTTGTAATATTGTGATTTTGGCCTTTTTTTTGGTTTCTCGGCTTCACTCATCCATGTTGATATAATATCGCGCCCATCTGTCAATGCCAACTGTCATCTTATGCTATAGCCAAGGCTATAGCTTCTTGTGTATAGACGGCCGCACTGATGATGGTCACCCAAGCTCGGATTGTTGTTTTCCATTGCTTTTATCAGAGTTCTTTTCTTCTTCGCTTCCATATACACAGCAGTTGAGCAGTAAGTCGATCATACAACACATCCCACACTATACTATATATATATTCTCATTTCTTCCCATTTCCCTTTTTTCCCTCCTCCTCCTGTCATTTGTCGTCTCTTATTTCCTTTTCCTTGTCCTTTCCGGCTTGAGATATTTCCCGATGGCAGCAGTGCGCGAGTACACGGAAATCGGAAACAAAGGAATGACAGACTCTCCACTCTCAACTCGGATGGTCGTGGCATGACAATAGATATTGGCATATCCTCTGTGTCTCCACAGTAGACCACGCAGTAGACCATGGCAGTGCGTACGTATATAGTGAATGCCGTACAGCAGAAACATGTATGATGTTCGCTGTTTATTGCAATATCTGATGATGTGTAATCGTATACCTATACGTAATATGCCTCGTGGAGTCGTGTGCATGTATATGCTGCATGGATACAGTGATGTAGAGTCATATTTAATCTTCAAAATGTACATTATTTTATACATAGATTTGTATTTATATAGCGCAGTGTGTAATGATGAACTCGTATGTAAACATAGATATCTGATTGCTACTCGTCGGGTTTCACACTGACTGGCGAACAAGACACGACAGAGTGGGCGGTCTATGCTTTTGGCAGACGGGGTAGTATACAATAGGCCTATAACTTAAAAGCCGGGAAGGATTCAGATTCAATGGCTTGGAGCCAAACAGAGTTTTCCAGCCGATTTCCTTGTTGTTGTTGTTGTTGTTGTGTGTTTTTTTTTTTTCAGGCTCTTCTCTCGTTGCTTCATATGCAGCCATGGTAGCAATTTATGCCGTTATTTATTTGAACGTACTTGTCTGTCGAAAAGGTTAGCAGAATGGGAGGAGCCACCTTCCCATAGTATACAGATCGAATGGAACAAGAGAATTGGGGAGAATATCTAAGGAAAATAAGGAATGGAAACAAGAAAGCCTAAAAAGTGTGCTGTTGCTGTTTTCTTTTTTCTTCATACTTTCCTATGTGCCCCTATCCCCCATCCTCTATTTATATAAGTTGGAAGCGTCGGCAAAGTCGAGGGAGTTGACGGTGGAATCCTGACAAATTTATCGGTTGGACTCACCAAAATCTTTCAGGCTCTAGTAGAGTCGAGCGGCACAAAAGAATCGCAACCAACACTTATTTCCTAGTGTTCGTGTTTGCGTTCAATCACATCCATTCTTTTACATATACTGTAGTGCAGTGTCTATATCGACTTTAAGTCTTTTCCGTCTCCAACTTTTGGTCGATAAATGCCAGCACTTTTTATTAAAAACACACAAATCAAACAATTCGACGCATCGCATCGAGACATTAAAGTCTAGATTTATGTTCTGGCTATATTTTATGTTATTTGAAATGATTATATAAATATTATTTAGAACAAAGTATGAGTCAAACTGTGGAAATAACAGCGTGTGACTAAGGCTCTGCGCTACCATACAAGTCTTGTACGCTATAGAGATGTACAGTATATAGGAGGCAATTAGGTTTGTCTCACCCTTGCGTCTATATTTATCCGACCCGGGTCATCTTTCCCCGATCACTATTAGACGCTAGACTCAGACTGACGTCTGGCCTCTACAGACAACAGCTTAAACCATTAATAAAACAACGTGCTGCGTTTGGTTCACGAAGGGAGAAATCAACTTCGGCTATAGATCACCGATCCCGTTCCACTTTGTCGGCCATTAGCGCTTCGTCAGTTTGTCATCAAACTCATGAATGAAGGAAAGTTGGCCTTCGTTAAACGCCGGCTCATCGTCACGAGAAGGGCACATGCATTTTCGTGACTTTTCATCAAGTTGCGTAGATTGAAAAGATTAAACGTAGTCGAACGTAGTCCAAGACATCTTTTGCCTATTAAAGAGGAAAGTTATCAAAGACTCATCCGCTCATTACTTGCTGAATGTGGTTCCAGCAATCTCATCTTGACTCGATTGAAATTGACGACTAGATTTCGTAGTCAGAAGCGTCGAACATGATGAAAGACTTATGATCACTTTCAACTGGCTTTGCACACGACGGATTGATGTGATAAAATCTTAGAAAATATTCCAGGTGCAAAAAATAGGTCAACAAAGTTCAGTTACCAAAGTGACACGAAAGAATTCGAGTTATTGCCCAACGTGTCCTGGAGTGTCCTCTCGCTGTACTCCTTTTCTTTCTTAATATTAAGGTATTGTGCTATATTCTTTCTTCATTCTTTCAATAGTTGAGTCTCTGTGTGTCTCGATGTTATATAATGTCGAAAGTGCAAGATATATGAGAGCGGGAACGAGTGGCCGGCTAACGGAAATGGGTGGAGTCAAGTCGAGCTATATAGTCCGTCGTCATCAAGAATGCTGTCCCTGATGAAACTCGTGACTCCAGCGAGATCCCACCACTGATCCCTCCGCCTGCTAGACTTTTATGCGACTCTATTTTTCTCCTTTCCTTTCCCCCTTAACCTCCCATCCCATCCTCCTTCTCCTCTCCATCACCAACACTACTCTGGCACTTGAAATTGAATTCCAGATGATGACGCGGCAACCGAACAGGAACATCAACGGCAGACAAAGTTCATGCAACTTTCTGTAGTTATACTTTTCTTGTTTCTTTGTAAAAGAGTGTACTGCAGTTTACTAAGTTAGTTATAGTTTCTCTAGTTGCTCTGTAATATATTCCTCTTCTTTGCCAGCAGTCCTATACATACATATAGTTCTCTATTATCTTTTCACACTATCATTGTGGTGTGTGTGTGTGTGTGTGTGTGCTGCACGCTAGGTCGAGCACGTCGAGCAATAATTTACAACCAAGTCCATGTAAGCGAGATACACATTCCCAACTTGAGCACACACAGCGAGTCATGCAGCGGCGACCAACTGGGCATGCGCCATTTCTCTTTCTCGCTCTGATTTTCGTCTTCTCTCTTTCTGCTGCTGTGCATGTACAGCACGTGCTATAGTGCCAGGAAGAGAGGGACGGAGAGCATGTACAAGTGTGTTGCTGCACCTCTATAAGCTGAATGGCTGTGTAGATATAGGGAATGAGAGGAAGGATCCCAGCCAGCTAGAAACGTAGCAAGGCTTTATAACATTTATAAGACCGACCGCTTGCAAGCCAGTCTCTTCAGTTGCTTAACCAGCAGCTAACGGGACGGAGCATTCCTGTAGTGATTCATTCCCGGTCAGACTCGTATAGTGTTTCGGTTTTTTTTTTGTTGTCTGTCCAACTATTGCCAAACAGTCTTACAGCCTGTGTATACATTTTACATTATACATTTACGCTCACACAGTTACAATAACAAACAATCAAGAAAAGGCCTGTCACTACAATACTGTGACTGATCCTTCATCCTTCGTTTTACCACACTGCTGCACTTATATGAAGATTGGCAACCGCATCGGATAGCAGTCAACGTTGGACAATTGCTGTGCAATAGAACGTCCAGTGAGGATCTAGTTCATTCGCCCTACACTTACGTAAGTCGGCTAAGTCGCTTTGGGATCTATTATCTAGAATATGTCCTATATGACCCAGCAGGAATCCCAACAGGATATGTCTTGTGGATTGTCTTCGCCCACGTGCAATTCCAGGCTATTGACACTGTGACAAACGGGCAAGAGAAGGCGCCTATTATCTTATTGAACTTGGATGCTAAACTGATTCATTACAGTAACAGTATAGATTTATAGGCGTCTCGACTCTCGACCGTCTGATGTATCGTGTTTAATCTGTTTGTTTTCCAAATTGTGAGATGAAAACGCGTGCGTGTCCTATCAGGAAAGGTGATTAGTCTGCGTGTTTATGGTAGAATATAGAGCTAGTATATGGCACAGCGGCTGGTCGGTCACATGTGTCCATGAATCACGCTGTTCAATATCGAGCAGACCCTTCGAAGCAATCGGCTGTGTGTGTGTGTCTGTGTGTGTGTCTGCGTATACGCCATGCAGTTCGTCGTTCTCAAAGTAATGGCTTAGCTCGTCGCGACTTCTTGAGAGGAGGTAATTAGTGGCAAATCCCAGGAAAGGGGAATGCCAGAACAGCTCACAAAGGGCAACAAAAAAGAAATTGAAACAAAAAATAAGAAGGAAAAACCCTTTTTCAAATCAAAGTAGAAAGAAATTAGATAGACATATAACATGGACATAGCGAGGAGAGATCAAGTCAATCAAGACTATTGTGAAAAAAAAAGGATTAAGATCAAGGTGGCTAATGAAATGGAAGACAGTAAACCTATACGTACAACCGGAGCAGTACAACGGAAGACCCTCTGAACTGTGTTTCACGGCCCGCTACTTATAATACAAAAGGGAAACAGGAGAATCAGCTAAGGGCAATCAATGGGAGCTGTTATTAGAAAGAACCTTTAGAGACGACATTGGATCTTTTATGACTGTGCCTGCTGCTGCCCGGCTTTTAATTGTCGTCGCATCTCGTTCAATCAACGTTGGACTATAGGGCGTCTAGCCCATTTGATTCGCTTTCTTTCCTCTTTTCTTCCAACTGAATCACTTTGTTGTCGTTTTATATTTTCTTTCTTCTTCTATTTCCTCATCCGCTGTCATTTGCCGGTCGGTCCCCTTGGTTCGGTTACTATTGTGTGTTGTAACCCCCTTTCTCAGTGCATCTGATGATGATACCAATGGCAATGCAGAGCTACAGCAGCAGCACCAGCACGCTAATGTTCACTTCTCTTTGACACGCGGCGGCACAAACGAGTCCGGGGAATTGCTGCCGAAGGCTCCGGCCGACGCGATACGCAGCTCGACATCTCCCGTTTCGGCTCGTCACACTGTCGCCTATATACACAGCACCACAACCAAAAAGCCGATAAAAACTGGCGACAGCACATAGAAAATATACAATTTCGTTTGCGTTGGCATCATCATTGGGCTGCTGAGCTCCTTTATCTCTTCTTTTTTTTTCAGAGCTTCACACTATATGGCCCAGCAATATTATTGTTGCCCCCTCTCTCCCGTCTCTCCCTATAACATTCCCCCCCCCCTCTCTGATGAAAAACCATACATTCGCTTCCTCTACGTAGATGTGCGTTCCATAGCGGAAACAAAACTTTACTTTTCAACCTGATTAGCGACCTAGTGTCACACACAACTAGCCGTGGCCGTATCTCTCTATAGATCTTCCTCAGAATTGTATTATCTCGGGTCATGGCCCATAAGGTAGGCCATATAAGTATATAATGTATAATGTTGAAAAGATAAAGGTACACGGATTACGTGTACTCTCGCCCTCCCCTATTCCACATACAACCCAAAGATAAGATCATCACCGCCCACAGTAGTCGAGCTGCCCCCCCCCCCCTCCGTCCGCTTTTAAATAGCAATGTACCAGATAGTGTATAACGTCACCGCGTGTCACGCGACTTGGGTCACGCGACGTGGGCTATTCGTGTTTCTTTTCACCAAAAGGCTGACTCTCCCCCCCCCCTTCATCATCCAACTCGTTTCTGTTGTCTTGAATTTTCGTTGGGAGCTGCAATATTATAATTCACAAATTTCTTGGCGTATCTTCGACCGGTTCGGGCAATGTCGCGTGACTAAAGTCACTTCATTTTATTTGATTAAACTGGTTAAATTCAATTAGTGTAAAGAGCTATTGACCTTACAATAGAAAAATGTAAATAATGCACAGCACAAGTTTATTTTATCTCGATATATTGACGTGCTTATTATAAACCTGTTTTCTCTTTGCAGAGTGTGAACCATGAAAAAGTAATGCGTGCCGAGAAGAGGAGTCGTCTGTGGGCTGGTGCTGGGATCGAGTGTGAATCGATGAAGTTTCTCAAACAACGAGTCGGTTGTTGTTGTTGTAAAAGTGGCTGCAAACAAAATGGCCGTGAAAGAAATGAAGAAACCAAAAATGAAGTGACATTTAGCGAATGGCTATCGTGTTTAATACCACCGGCGTTGGCCTTTGGTGTCTACACCAACTCGTTGGGAGGTGATTTCGTCCACGATGACCTCAGTGCTATAACCGGCAACAGAGATATCACCGACCCGACGGCCGGCACATGGGATTTCCTTTACAACGATTTTTGGGGCACTTCCCTGCTCGACCCTCTAAGTCATAAATCATATCGGCCACTCACTATTCTCACTTTCAAGTAAGCCTATACACGCGTTTTTGAAATATTTTTTCTTCAAATATAAGGCTTCGTCGCTTCGTCGGTATTCTTTGGCTGAATTTTATTTTAAAAATGCCTTTTTTTGTTTATTCTAATACTGAACCTTTGATTTAATTCACTAGAAATGCCACAATGGGCATCATTATGGGTAACAGGCCATTCATCATTCGGAGAAAACGAGATGGATCATCCATTCGTACAGAATGGTTCGTCTGTGAGACTAATTAAGTAATAGCTGAGATATTTTTTAAGTGTGGGCACAGTGCACACAGGCAGTCAAATCAGTTTCAAGTATGAGATAATGTCTAGCCTATTGTGAAAATATAAGTAGGCTACATGTGGATGATTCAAAATTGAAAGCCCAACTCGAATTTATTGGCTGAGTGTGAGAGAGAAAGAGACCATCGGAATTCGTGATGGACAAAGACATGAGCGATCAATGACATGGCACGATCGCAGACGAATGAATGTTGTTTATAGAAAGGGTGATGAAATATGAGAAAGATGGAGGGAAAAAATGAAGAAAGGGACGGCCAGGAGAGAGAGAGAGAGAGTCGGAAGAATGAAGACTCAAAGATTGAAAGAACCGGAATAATAGAATAAAGAAGAAATAGAAAAAGCTGCTGGGCGATCAGGAGAGTTACTGGACGAAATTTTAGAATGTCAACCCCTTCAGGACGAGTTCCGTTGTTATACGATTCACCAGCTTGGCAATTGGACGATGGTATTGGCATCCTTTTGTGTACGTGTTCTGCGCTGTGATGTAGCTGCTGTGTTACGTATACTACATTACTACTACTACATCCTATTCTTCATTCTCCCCTCTCTTCTTGCAACCCCATTATCGGATCTCTTGATTCTCACAGTCCGCTCTATCACTGTTGATGTCTCTTTCTCTCATTCCTACTACCATTCATCAATATAAAGTATATACTGTATTATGCTGCTGAAAGACGGCTCCATAGTATACTAGATGCTGCTGCCAGCAAGGCAGGAAAGACCGAAAGAGTATATAGACAGCAGAGTAAGAAGCCAAGAATCGGGGAAGCGTAAAGGCTATCCGCTCGATAAAAGAGATACTGCCAGACTTTTGGCTTGGTGGGTGAGTGGATCGGAAGTCAAAACACAAGTAGCGTAACCGTTGTGTACACACGCACTTCACCTTGTTTGACTCGATCTCGTTCCTCTTCTCCAGCAATCCCCGTCTGCTTCTCGATCCAAGTCAAAGGGTTACTACTTCTTACTTGCCCCTGGCCTGGATACAGCCGTATGTATCCATCAGTGAGTCTAATGGCATTCGTTTTGTGTTTATCGTGTCTGCTATACTCTCCACTCCAGCTACTTATAAAAGCGCGGCTGGATAGTTTGTTTGTTTGTCTTGCGTGGCTCATGTTGGTCGTGTGACTTTCTATACTATAGGTGGAACTACGCCTTGAGCGGACTCAACCCTTGGAGCTATCATGCGGTCAATGTGATCCTCCATGCCGCGGTCAGCGCCCTATTCGCATGGCTATGCCGCAACTGTCTCGGTCTCTCCAAATTGTCCTCTCTATTGACCGCTTCTCTCTTCGCCATACATCCAATACATACGGAAGCGGTAACAAGTTTCAATATATACATACGTATACTATATAACTGTCGTCTGTCTCCTACAATTTTGAACTTGCCTTTTCTACTGTATTAGCTTCTAGGCCTATATCTATGCTGAAACATTTGCTTATTTATTTTACTTAACCGCGAAAGGTGGTTTCTTGGAGCGATGCGTCATCAGTATCAGTCAATTGGCTCAGCTTATTGTCAGTAAATCAACAGGATAAGTTTCCTAAACTGTAATACTCTACTGTACAGGTTTTATATGTTATATAGGTTAATATAGTAGCATTGAAGAATCGTTATAAGAGTTGACAAATAACTGTACCCTACACTTTTCCCTATAAGAAACAATTCAAGTGACTTGAAAGGTTTCAACGCGAGTGTGGCAGTTTGAATACTACTGTGATTGTCAAAGAGAAAATGGATTTCGAGAAAATAGACAAAAGAGATTCGAACAAGCATTGGATGAAGAAATGTATGAATTTATCATCGTCAAGATGGAGAATGGTAACGCTAAAAGGTTCAGGAACTTGAAGCAATGTACGAACAGTTCCTCAGTTTCCTTTTATCAATTAAAAAATAGATGACTTCGAGACGGAGAAAAACAAAAAAAGAGATGAAATTTGAAAAGGAGCTAGCCAGTCTTTTGATGCCTGAGATTCTAGAGCGTCAGGCGAGTTACTCCCCTAGAGAGAATATAGACGAGCTTTCAAACGGGGACAAAGAAAAACAGATGAAACACATATGGGCAAAATGTCAAGACAAGCTGACGTTTCCATTTCTTCCGGATGAACTCGTATTGTCATTGAACTTTTTCGTGTATATTTATTTTACTTTTTTTTTTATTCCATCCTTTTTTTTTCGCTGCATGATTTCTACACTCGTTCATCCCTTTTTATATATCGTAGGAATATTAAAGAAAAGAAAACGAATAGAAGACGAAAGGAAGGAAATAATCAAAAAAGAAAAGGTTCAAAAACAATAGCAGCGCTAGTCAAGGGAAATACAAACAATGTCAACCCCCGCTGTCGTCCGCTGTATATACCCATAGTTTAGGTTGTTATATTTTTTTGGTCCACCCGTCCCATTTTCGGCTTCTCTCAATTTTGGATAAAGCATTTCTCTATAGATTTCACTAAGATGAAGGAACATTTCTGTATGTGACTTGCCTTAGGGCCTCCAGGCCAAAGCAGTCACAGCTATTAAATCAGCCGTCCGTCGCTGCTGCTGCTGTTGTTGCAGCTTCCGGTCGGATTGGCTTTGGCATCAGGCAAATATGCTGACGCACGCATGCATGCATGCACAACAGTATTGATTCATCCTGATAGGGATTGCGACTTCTGACAGGTTTGCCGCTTTACAATGCAAGGAAACGCGATGTATATAAAAGACGACACGTTGCTGTTGACTTGGTTCAAACAAAAATAATGTTGACACAAGTTATCGAAATTGCGCAATAAACAGGAGAAATGTATTAGACTCAAAAAAATAAAAAAATAAAAAAGCCTGGAGAAAACAAAATGATAAAAACAAGAAAAAAATATGCCGCATATATCAGATTATTTTGATTTTTTTATTTCCCTTTGGGTGAGGAACGCAGCTTTTGAATCATTTTGAACGAAACAGCCAATACGCATGCAGACTTGCATGCAGACAAAAGAATTCATCTAGTCGTACGTGTACGTATGTGCTGTGTACCGCTGTGTACTCGATCTCTTCATCTTTTTTTTTATTTGCAACATATTGACATGACATCTTGCGCTGCTATTGAATTGTTGGATTGTTTGATTTTTGACAATTGAATAAATTCTCAAATTTGTTTTATTTGAAATTGCTTTGTGTTTCTTAGTGATCCATATAGCTATCGGCATTTTATTTTATTTATTTATTTTTTTAAATCTGCAATTCTGGTTTCACCAATGGTATGAGATGGGCATCAGTATAGGTTCCCAATAGAACTTGTGAAATCGCAGGCTTCGTAATAGAGAAAACCTGCAGGATTATTACACACGGAACCTGCGTACCGGTACTCGGTTGATTAAAAATGAAAAGTGGCCAGTTTCTGTATTTCGTTATTTCGGTATTAGCTGGTTAGTTTCCGCGTGAAATAATTTTAGGGCAAGTTCAGACAAAAGAAACTTATGAATTACCGCTATTTCATATCAAGTTGTTAACAAAAATTTGTGTAAAATTGAATAGACGCCATCTAAATAAAGTTCAATTATAAATATTTTGTTTCATATACAAAGATGCTCTTTAGCAGCTTTTAGCAGCACACAAACTATAATATAGCCGTAAAATAAATCTTAATTTGATTTTTTTGAAATGTCGTGATCTTTTAATATAGGTTTCCGGTATAGTGGGCAGAGCCGACATCCTCACAACCTTGTTTTTCCTGTTGTCTTTCATCAGTCATGACAGGTAAAGATATCAAATACAACAATTTCAGTTCAAGTTCCATTAGTTTCAACTCGCAAAAAAAAATTTTAAACTTAAGTAGGCCTAGCTGACCTTACTGTTAATATTGCTAGAATTGATATTATCAGTAAATATGACGCCAAGAATCCATCGCCTCATATAACGAATAAGCAAAATAATGGTTGAACATGTATAGGTTAGATAATACTATATTCATTTGATTAATATTCGACGTATATATTAGTTATGCCGTATTCACGAATAGTTCGGAATCCGTCGGAATCCCGATATTATGACGAAAAGGAATGAGACCAGGAAACAGCGGAGATATATTAAAACAAGAGCTTTCAATGGAAGCAGTGGCCACCGTTTTCTTAATATTACAGTGAAGAGAAAAAATACGACGTCAATACGGCTCGTCCCGAGCGGTTTTCCTCATCTGACCTAAGTTGTGTGAGTTATTATTCGGCAAGTTTTCAACTTTCGAAATGTTTCTGTGCGAGCTACTTTGGTAACCTACTTCCTAAGAAGAAAACAAGAAATTGAAAAAAGAAAAGAAAAGAATGAAGTACGAGAGGGAAAAAGAAAGAAAAACGACGTCGTAGCCTACTGCTGTTACCCAGCACCGCTTCTAAATCAGCACCCTTCTAGTTTCTCGAGTCCCATCTGTGGTGAAAGCCTTATCGAATTCCTGGAACTACGATCCCCTTCTTCTATTCGCTTCTATTCTCTTTTCAGGCAAAAAAACCCAGTAAGAAGAGACCTAATATCGGTAGGGAGGACGCGGAAGACATAAGACATAGCTAGCCCGACAGCGGGTTGCGTGGGTTGAAAACTTGGCTAACTTCAATGAATAAGGGTCAGGATGTCAAGTGAATGTTTCGGCTTGGGACTTTGGGAAGTTGGGTGTACGGAATAGGGAATACCATCAGACTCTATCCTGATTCTATCGAAGCTATATATAGGATAAACTAAGCTTCTTCATTCAAGCGTTTAACTTTAACAACAAAGACTTGCTCTACAATTGCAGCACCTTTTCTTGACATATTCAAAGCTTTTCCACATAATATAAGCTACAAAGACCTATGTGCTATTTTATAAAGCAACTGCAACTGCAAGAAAAGGAAACAGAAACACCAATCAGTTACAATCACTTAGGTTGCAGATGGTTCGGTCAGGATAATCACTACCCAGCATACGCAATAATCACAAAAACTTCAGCTCCCGTTACTAAAAAAGAAAAGGCGATATTCTATTGTTGTTACATACCTTCATCTGTCGGCGTCAATCAACCAGTAATTTCTAGCTCAGAAAAGTATATCTCATCTCTATGAGTAGTTTATTATGTATAGAACAGAGTCGTAATAATATATCGGACAAATCCAAATGTACTGAAAAGCAATTAAGAACAGCAGTAGGACAACTTTTTGCACGCAACATACGCGCACAAATGGCAAAGTGTTCAGTTGTGATAAATGTAATAATAAGCCGAGAAACATTTTATAAAGTCTTAATACAATGCAGCAGCCAAAAAAGTTTTTACCAGCTGTAATGGAAAAGAGAAGATATCGGGCAGTTACGGAGCCTACATTATTGTTGTTGGCCTTGTTGTCGTCATCAATTGAATATGGATAGATTGAATTGCAGTGGTATTTTGCGGTAATCAGCAAAAAAATAATGATGTAGTTTGCTTTGTAAAAGTGAGTGAAGACGAATAGGAATCATAAAGAAAAGAGTTCTAAAGCCTTAGTCTAATATATGGTATATTGAAAAGGAAGCTGATGTATGTTTACTTGTACTACAAATAAAGACCAAAAACTGAGATAAATTATTTAATGGTATATCTAGTGGTTGTAAATCTTGAATTAATAAATAAAAGTAAAAGCTCAATGTCTCTTGATCATTGGAAATGATGCATTCGTCTAATATCTCTTGTGCATTTTTTTTTCTCTTCGTTGTATTTTTGTGTATACATAAAAAGCGCGTCGGACCCTCGCGAGAGGCCGTCTTAATATTGTTGGACCTTTGAATTTCGTGAAATTTGTTGAACTTGGAAGTGAGTAGGTCTTGGGAGACAGACCATCTTTGACATGACTGAGGTTGACTAGACTAGACTAGAAAGGCTATAGATAATTGTTTCACTGGAAGAGGCTTGGCTTGGACAAATACCGGTTAACGGTGTGGATACAACGTATAGATAGATTTAAATCAGTTTAGCTGGATTGGTACATATCAAGAGTGGCGATTTAGCGGCTTTTATTGAACGACACAATTTATGAGGGCTTTTAGTAAAGAAGGATGCTTTCCATTGAAAGTGAGCCTGGTAGGCCAGGATCTAGTTGTGTGGGAACAGATATTTTTGGAGGGATGACGGATTTCATGATGCAAGGGGTATCTGAATATAAAGTGGTCTCTTCGATTTATTCTTTCCTTCCGTCAGAAGCATTCAGTCATCTCTATCTAAATAAATCTCAAAACATTATTGACCTAATATGTACATACAGTGGTATATTATTCCGATGATGCACCGTAGTAGAAAAATCCGTTTTACAACATCACTAATGTAAATAAATCAGTAAAGGCTTTGAGTATAGCATCAGTGTCGATGACTTTGAATGACTGCTAGACTGTCAACTATACTTTATTACTTAATTACATACAACAAACAAAAAACTGGTCGATTACATGAATACCTACTTTTTTTCTGTCGTTATTTGTTGAGAAAAATGGGTTAAAATATTGCTAATTAGGCAATATTTGGAAGCGTTCTTTTTATTATTCTAAGCCATTTATTCTATGACGCACAATCACAATAAGGTTTGGAGTGACTAATTTAAAAAGTTGTTACTGAGGCTGGCGAAGTACGGTGCTCTAGTTTGCTGATTGCCGTTGTCATGTGTGCAACGTTCTGTGTCCATTAAGTATGCTGCTGTCTTACTCTTACCGACTGTTGTACTTGAACATGGTTTCTCTTCATCTTTGTGAATGATGCAACTGTAGCCGTCCAAAACCCGCGCCATTTGACTATCTAATGATCCAATTGATGCAATATATAGCAATTCAGTTCGATGAGAAATAGGCCTACTAACATGCATTCCCTTAACTTCACCTTTCTATTTGCCTCTGTATATGATTAACGTTAAATGAGTAGATCCATGCATACTGGATAGTGTTTCATCGGCATTACTACAGTACGTAACTATGGTATGTAGTATATCTACATTGCACGGTGTACAACCGCATAAAGTTACGGTACAGGAAACGCCGAAACGGTTGTCATGGCACTCTGCATAGAATACTTTTGATTCGTTCCTCTAGAGAAACCTTTATTCTTTAGTGTCAATCTAGAGAAACTTTATCTCATATGCTCAAATGCGTATTTTTCTTTCTTTTTCATTTCATGAACAATTATTGCAATGTTCTTTTCTTCTGTACTGTGTTATCGATCTATCCACAGGGCGACGATTGATTATTCACAGAGGTCATCATTAAAAAAAAACGGGCTGTCTCCTCGTCGTCATTCTGGAAATATCTGTTTCACTGTCCTCATGCTGAGAGTTGCCAGTTTATTGTCAGCTCTCCTCGCTCTGGCTGCCAAAGAGAACGGCATTGCTGCTCTACCCATTGCCATCACTTGGGACATCATTCGGCTTCATCAGCAATCTACCGGCACATCGCATAATAAAGACGGTGATGGTAGCGATAGAACTGCTAGATGCGCCAGCGGCGGGTCCAAAACTTCGTCGTCCAACAGCAGTAGCAACAGTAGCAAGTAACTTGTTCGTTTGTCCATTATTGACGAGTCATTTGATTACATATGTTGCCGACAGCTTCGTTGAGATCGTAATCAGTTATTACTTTATCAGCCAGGCTGCGATTACGTTAGCCATCGTTGATAATTTGCCACATTTAACTAAGTTCAAGTCCAAGAACACTTGAACATGTGTTGAATTCCAGAGTATCGACTCTTTTATTTCACTTATTAGGCATTTTTTTTCACTAAATCGTATCAAGTTGAAATCTATTTTGTGATTCGTACAGAACGCATCGACCATTCTAAATAAATGATTGGTTGACAACTTTGCTGCAGACCAAGCGCAGCACACGAAATTTTATGTGGGAATTCAACGTATGGAATTCACTGTAGATGTCAAAATTTCTCAACCCTGGTATCTATAAATAAATTAAGTTGTCGATTCCTGCCATCAAAATGAATAAGAAATCAGCGTTGATTTGAACTAGAAATTTTTCTTTTTTCCATTTTTTGCTTTGCATTTTTTATCGATGTGTCACTTATTATAACTAACCTGGAGGTTGAATAAACAATAATTTACATTGATTATAACTAACCCTTAAATTGTACGTACTTTTATGTGGGATGTGAAGACTGGTTGAAAAATCAAGGAGTGGTTTGCTGAACCGGTGCGGATGCTGGCAGTGGCTGAGGATGGTATTCAGGAGCTGGCCCATCCTTTTGTCCGTCGCCACGGTAAGAAACGATTTTTCTATCGATTCCCCCCGATCCACGATCCGCCTTGAAAGGCATCCACCTTGGGGGATTTTACAAAGTTGCAAAGTTCTGTTCAATATTGAATTTCACGTCCGTTTCGTTCAAAATAAAATAGACGGCCGTACTGCTTGGAGCTAGGATCGCTCTGCAACAAGGGCAGCTACCACTCTTCTCCGAGCAAGACAATCCAGCAGCCTTCGCGTCTAGTCGCAAAGCCAGGTACTATACAACATAGAAAGGCTAAAACCTATCTATACGGTATACAAAGACCGACTGTAGCCTATAATGCCTTTATATTGTGTCATCCATGCAATGGCTATTTTCATTCGGCTGCAGTCTATACTAGACTGCAGTTCATGTCTTTTATGATACTCCGGTATATATGCTCGACTGCTGTATTGAATAAGTCTTGTGCGGTAACTTACTGTACATGATTCAAAGAAGAGATTAAGAGCTAAGAGTATTTATAGTCGACCAAATACAGTGCATTATATCGAATATATAGTACGTCAAGGATTACGAGTTATAATCAAAACGAAATAATGCCTGCCTTTGCTGCCTGGCCTGCTGACTTTTAGTACGTAGGACAAGTTATTAGTTTCATGCATACTACCTGTTCATTGCATAGTCCTATAGACGCGGGATGTGGGATGTGATTGCGTCCCATCCGACCGAGTGTAATGGACATTGCATGTTCAGTGTGGTGGATTCTATATTATACTTTATTATGTCGTCATTCGTTTGGTTATTATCTTCCCTTTTTTCCTCCCCTTGTACAGGATACTTACTATGCTCTATCTGCCAGCCTTTAACATGGGACTACTTTTAGCCCCAGGTGAGTACTTCCTTCTTCTTACTATTGTCAACCGACGTCTGATGTAGTGGCCACCTAACAGTTTTTTATAGGCGGGTCAAAATAAAAATAAAAATAAAAAATATTAATTGCACTATACTGATGATATAAAAACCCTAAACAGTCTTTTTTATTTTTATTTTCCTCTTTCTAATAAACCAACCGCGTCGTCTAGTATTGCTGAGTTACGACTGGCAGAACGGTTCCATCCCATTAGTTGAAGATTGGCGCGACTGGCGCAATGTCGGAACGCTCGTCTTCTACACGTCGCTGACCGCCGCCCTCCTCTATTCTTGGATCAACCGCAAAGTGAGTCTCTTCTCTGTGTGTACACTTATTAAGTGCTCTATTTGCTACGGCAAGCGCAAGCCATCAGCCAGCCATCGTCTTTTGATTCCCTTTAACATGCCATTATGCTTCCATCTCGTCACCCCTTTGACTTTTTTCTTCTTGGCTTCTTCAGTTTTTTTCTCACACCCTATGCCCTCACTTGATGTGCAGATGTACGTCCGTTTCGACTCAATGTTCAACGTCTCAGCAGGCGAGCACTCTTAGTTTCGTACTGCGCTACTTCTAGGCTAAGTAGACGTCAGCAGCAGAAATAGACAACGCTTGATGGTCCTCTGAGAGTACTTCTAGCTTGTCTCTCTCTCTTATTTCTCCTTTGCGTTCTTTTACACTTTTTTTTTCTGTTATTCGTCCCTCTCTCTGTTATATTCACTGTGCTGTTGATGTTGGATGCTCGGTCCTTATTTGTTGTTGTTGCTGTGTTCCTATCCCTTTTTCTGATGTGTAGCTCTTTTCCAAAGCTCTTTCACTTTCTGGATTTCTGGGCAATGTCGCGCATTCGCCAGCCCGTCCGGAGCGTTTCTGTCGCTCCAGCAGCGTAGGCAGTGTAGGCTTATAGTAGGGCCAGCGTATAACTCGGTATAAGCCAGCAGACTAGCTATATAGGCCTGATGTCCCTTGTCTTTCTTCTGTGTATAGTTAGTATATGTTGGTGCAAGGGCTGTGGCATGAAAGAGTGCCAACGGCACCCAGCAAAGTCTGGCAAGTTAATCGCATCGCGTGCGCTCACTCGGCCTTGTCCTTGCCGGAAACAGCAGCACATCAAGAGGATTGCGAAATCTAGAAGCGACATACTAAAAACTCAACCCAAGATCATCTCAGACGTGCATAGCTCATTTTAGCACACCCGTCTCCCCCCTCCTTTCTGTCGCTATTGTTTAGTTCACTTTCTCTTTTTGGCCTCAGCGCATATTTGAGTGTTTCTTCCCTTAACAGTTTCTGCAGCTCACGCGTCAAATATTTTCGTTTATTCGCGTTGGATAACTTAAATTCCAAAAGTTATATGCAGTAAGACTCTATAAGAGAAATGCCAAATCTCTTGTAACGAACGAGGGAAATCAGTCAAGAGAGAGGGAAAAATATACAAAGAAAAAGAAAAAGAGAGAAAGTGAAAAAGAAAATCAAATCAAATACAAAATAAAAACCCACAACCCCTGCACTGTATTTTACTATTTTGTGCACGGCGTAAGTTTTTGTGGGCGTCCCACGTCCTCGTCTACCCACGCTCTCTTACCCACAAATAGTTGCCGAGTGGAAGAAAACTGTCAACAACAGTTGATGAATTCTTCTAGCGTTATTCCAACTGGCGAATGATTCAAACTTACAACCGTTATTTGTTGAAAAAGGGTTTCGCCTATTATTTTGCTTTCGCCCAACTACATCGACGTCTAGTCTCTTTTTTAAAGGAATGAATAAAGAAATCAGCTGAGTTGTTCTCCACCTTCATCTGTCTTTGCTTAACTTTCTCTTTGATGTTAACGTTTGAAAAAAAAGGACTAAGGAAAAATCAATCGAACAGCAGCGCGTTATCCTATCCGTTTGTTTGTTTCGCCAATCAAATCGATGAAAACATCAAAACAAAAGACGGTTCTGGGAGAAGAAGAAAAAAGGTCGAGCCAGTGTCAGTCAACCGAAAAAGTAATAGGGTTCGCCAAGAAATAGACAAATCTTCGATATTTTTATTTTTAATAGCAACCAACGATCCAAAAAACAAACAGCCAATTCAACATTTTTTTCGAGATGGCATTCTATTTCGTTGGTCCTATTATATTCGTGTTTGTTTGTTTTTGTTTTTGTTTCTTTTTTAGTTCTTCTTTATTGTGACTTTGTGAGTGCCAGAGTAGTACTACACACAGAGGAAATGATGCCGTGGAATGACGTCGCTCTGCTTATCTTCATTAATTCATATGCTGTATACTTAAGGCTTTTATTACAATACTAGTCATAATTCAAGAGTTTATATCGGTATTCATTTCTGTCTATTCTCAGAAGGTGATTTTGTGGAGTGCAGCCGTGATGGTTTTGCCTATGTTACCTGCTTCCAACCTGTTTTATCCGTGCGGGTTCGTCGTTGCCGAGCGACTTCTCTATCTCCCGAGGTAAGGGCTTCAAATATCTGATGAATATTGTGTCACTGCAAACAAGAAAATCAATTCGCCCCTTCATTCTGCGTCTTCTCTTTAGATTCACGACGAGTTTCATTAAGCAAACGCGTGTCATTTTCGTCATTTAACTAATATTCATTATTTTGTAATTTTTTCATCTTTTTCGTTCTTAAAAACATGAATGACAGTAGCTGTAGGCCGTTTTCGTGATTTCGCTACGATTGCTCTTGTCTACGATTCTTTGGGTTCTTGTTGCTATTCTAAATCGTCGAAAATGTCCACGTCTGCAAAAAAAATCAAGTTGAGAAACAAAAGGGAATCTACAAGAGCGAACAAAGGAAAACAAATGGAGAACACGGGTGAAGAAAACAAAAAAGGAATAAGAGTTTGGAGAGCTGCTATGAGAGAGAGGGAAATTCTTGGTACGTGTATAGAGAGATGCCGTCATCATCAGCATGAGGCGGTAGCTGGATTATATATATATTTGTAAGACCAGTTGGAGCATCGCTGCTTGACGAACTAACGATGGTTCAAATTAAGCCGCCGCCCTCTCTACTCGTGCTCGTTTCTCTCCTTCTCCTTTTCACTCTTTTCCTGTCGACTGCAGTCGGCTGCAACATATACATACAACACACACGCCTGTAATTGCTGGGACAACTGTCTATGCAATTAAGTTTAATGGCATGTATACAGCAGCAGCAGCAACAGTATAACATTGCCTTGTTGGATTTTAATATACGTTTCTCATTCTTCTTTTCTTTTGAGGGGGGGGGGGCGGAGATTTCAGATGATGTGTCTAATGAATATTTTTATTTCCTCAAATAAGTTATTGTTTCTTGTTGACTTGAGCAATCTCTTGGAAGAAGTCTGACAAGAAGAAGTTGAACTCTCGTTTTACAAACATTATTGAAAGAGTTAATGATGGTCAGCATCAGCAGGGAAATGAATAAATGATGAATGAAACACATCATATAGGCTATTAGCACAATAATTATCGAAAAAACCTTATATCTATCAGATTAAACGCACATGTAGAAGAAGAGCGAGACGAGAACGTGTTGTGATAGTTTAAAACGAAGAGTTAAGAAAACAAACGAACCAGCACAGACGGAAGCTGATTGAAAGAACTTGTTTCATATTCTCACAGCTTCTCGTCTGTGGACTGCGTTTAGCTGTCCACAGACTGGTGGAGCTATACAGTGGTTATGCATAAAGAGGCCACGTGGTCTATTATATGGTTGACATAAAAAAATAATAAAAGTAGCGATACAATTCCCTGTTTTATACCTCTCTGTTTTTAGCATCTATACTTGAAGACTGTAATATAAAGATGAAACGATAGCGAAAAAGAAAAAAGGGACTTGACCTGCTCTAGACAGAACTGTGATACTGATACTGATGACGGCACCCATTGTTTTTCTTCATATTATTTTTTTGTTTCGTATTTTTCATGGCTTTTGTCTTCAAGTCTGGGTTATTGCCTGATCGTGGCTCTTGGTTTACGGATCGTCTTTCGCTCGACGCGATCTCGATGGACTCCATTCCGTGCCGTCCGGCCGGTCTCCCATCAAGGCGTGACTGGATCCTACGCCTCATTACGTCGCCGTCGCTCGTCTTCGTCGTCGTCTTCTTCTTCTTCTTTTTCTTCTTCTTCTTCTTCTTCTTCTTCTTCTTCATCGTCTTCTTTTACGTCATCGTCTTTTTCCAGCTGCTGGTGGTCGGGTCGCAGCGTATTCACTCATTGCCTTTTCTTAGTCGGCGCCGTCCTACTGGTCATCACCTTTGCCACTAAAACTTGGACACGCAACTTGGACTGGGCCGACCGTCGGACACTTTTCGAGCAAGTTTTTCTCTTTCACTACGCTTTATATAAATCTTACTGTAGAAAACAAAAAGAAAAAAAGGAAAACATAGTTGCTCTATTCATGTCCGTGTGTGTGTGTATATATATTCAACGGGCTCTTGATTAGGTCAACAGTCGCTAAATCAACGTTTCCGTTTGATTTTCGATCATTTCTCAGTTGATGAAGTCGTGAAGGAAATGACTTGATCAATATACCCATTTGCTTGATTTCCTCTTCTCTTCGCTTGTAAGCATATTATTTCGACACAGTATATATGACTATACGTCTAGTTATATGTATATACACGTATGCGGTTGGCATAAAGACAGACTGACAACAGTATCCAGCCGAATAAGTCGTGTTGGCACGTGCTGGGAATACCAGACACTTCATTGATTGGCGATCTCGACATTCTTGGTGTTTTCCCATTTCTTTCCATTCTCGTTTTTCCTTTCCTTTATTTATCTTTATATTTTTGTATGTACTGTGTGGTACGTCACATTCTACACACATTTTTTTCTTTCCTTTTTTTTGATCACGACACATATCTTTCTATTTGTATTTGGCGACGCTAGGCGCTAGGCCTTTCATAGCCCGAAACAGTTCACTGTATGAATGCCGCGTGGATATTGATTGACCGGATCGATATATATGTATTTGCTTATTTCATTCGAGGGATTCTTTTCTTTTTTTTTTCTCTCTCTCTCTCTTTCTTTGCCATTCTGTTTGCGGCCTTTTATTGACGCGCAAAGCAGGTCTGGATTGCGGACGCTACCCAATAACGCCAAGATGCACTACAATTACGCTAACGTTCAGAAAGACGACGGCCGTTGGGAAACCGCTATCGATCACTACCGGACAGCCATCGAGTAAGTTTCCGTTCCTTTTTGGTCTCTTGATATACATACAAACATACACACACAAAGCAAACATATAAATATATACGTGTACAGTGCACACAGCAGTAGGCTGTATAGGGGTGTATATATACATGCCTTTTTGTTTTGTTTTTGTTATCCTTGCATGATTTATATGCGTCATACATTACATGGACTGTTGTGTGTATAGGCTGTTTCACTATCCGTTTTGGACGTCTTCTTGTCTACCAGCACTTATACACACACACATCCTATCATACTACATACATGCATAGAAACATAAATAAGTTTATGAAAGGCTACGACGAAACTGTCGAGTCGGCAAAAAAGAGAAACGAGAGACAAATGGAGTTATAGATACTGCAAACATAACAGACTTGTTTACGTTTAATCCAAAACTTACAGCAGAAACGAGAGAAAGGGCTGAACAAAGTTGATTCTGTTCATAACTACTTTCAAAGTATTCAATGAAAAATACAGATTTTCCATATAATTGCTACTTTTATTTGCGCGTAAAATTCAATCCCGCATGACATTTTAAAAATACACAGGAAGAATCCAAGTGTTAATAGCCAGACCCGGCCAGACCGAATGGCCGATTCATTTCTCGTTTAACTCGGTTTGACTGTCAGTTTTTCTAGGGAACTGCTCGTCTTTGTTATTATTTGGATTCATTCCTGGAAACAATACGCCATTTATTGTATAATAAATCTCGCTCTTAAAATGCATCTACTATAGAGAAGACAAGAGAGAACAAGAGAAGTCAAAAGTCAACTGGACTATAGGCCTACTGCTGTAGGCTGTATGCAATTTAAAGTGATATTGCTACGCTGTCTCCGCCTTGTATGCAAAGGCGTCATCAGCTCGTCGAGATTCGTCGTATTCCAATCGAATCAAATGGCCTTTGCCAAGCGCAGCATAGAAAAACGATTGAAAGGCGATGATGTATGGCCGTAACTGGTGACGATAGACGGAAAAAAAGTAAGGAGTCAAAGAATGGAAATGAAGAAACGAGTGAAAAGAAACGAAAGGCAAAAAGAACCGAGACTGAGAGTCGTCTCACGCTCCTACACTTTTTGCAGCTTAGTGGGGTGTAGTGGGCGTCAAAATGGAGAAATAGAAGAAGTGAGAAAGAAAGAGAGAGAAACAAGACACACGGCGGCCCAAACAGTCGATATAGGTTTTCATCTGCATTTTGAAAGCTTCTTTCCAGCACTGTAAGTGTCTTTGCTTCTCTGTCCTCCACCCTCCCCTGGTTTCCCGCCCCTCATTTCAAATACTACCCGACACAACAGAGTTCCCGACACAACTTTTGGGCTCCACGGAGCTTTGCTCTCTATACGGCGCTATAGCTCTTGGTTTTTTCCTTTTCTCTTCGCTTTCTATATACTTCCATACTGTGCTGCTGTCAGACGACTATCTTTCGATGCCTTGTTTTGTTCATGTGCTCGACCAGCTCTACATATACAGCCATAAAGGAGTATAAGATATACATAAACTTTTTCACGAAAAGCAACTCGCGTCGCATCATTGACATTATGCAAACTAGGAATTATTCATGCATTCAAAGTCTAGATCCCTCCAATTTTGTGTTGTTCCCAGCTGTACACAGCAGCTTCGGCTTTTTTATACTTTTTTCTCGCTTTTCCTTATAGATGTGTTCTCTCTATTTCAATATTCTCTCTGTCTATCGTCGACTTCTTTCTTTTTAACCTCGTCCATTTTCCAGTCCACTTTTTTTTACCTTTTTTTTACATTCATACAATTTTGTCTGCTACCAGGCAAATGTTCTGGCTGGCTGTATGTAGAGTCTACATTGCAGCGTGAGCAGCAAATGCACATCGCACTCGTCCGAAAAATCTATACATGCAGGCTGCAGGCAGAGTGGCAGACCTGCAATTTCAGAGTACAGCAGCTACGATTTTCTCTACATCTTTCCTCTCTCTCTCTCGTTGGTCGGTTAGCTTATGATTGAGAGTATTGCTACTGGGCCCCAACTGCACGTCTACGTGTTCCTCCATGTTCCATATTTGACACTCTACCCATTTGTGGAATAGATTATCGACTAGGCCTACTATTGTACGGTATATATAACAGTTGCCGTTGATGCACAGGATGCATACACAAATACGCTAAGCTCTGGTACAGGCTGTAATATGGCAGTCATGTCAAACCTTCCGTATCATATCTCCAAAATCCTTAACGGCATGGACTTTGTTATTTATTGAATAGTTTTCCATAAAAAGTCATAAGAAACACAGACTGGCAAATTGAAACTTGTATTATATACGATGTACGGAATTGGAAATGTATACACAAATTACAGCAATAAGCCCAGCACTTTTATTTAATCATAACACGAAACAATATTAACACAGGAATCGTACTAGGCAGGAATACTCTGCCATCGCCCATCAGGCGTCTTTCACAGATTTATGTTTTCTGGTCTACTAATTGTTATTTATTTTTAAATTCAGACTATGGCCCAACTACGCTAGCGCTCTCAACAATTTGGGCACCGTTTTGCTGGCTCGGGCCGATGACATGGACGACGGTGATCGCCGCAAAGAGTTAGCCGTAAAAGAAGCCGAGCTCCGATTCCACGACGCCATTCGCTCTCATCCGCATCATGCTCACGCTCACTACAATCTCGCCGTTCTTTATCTGTAAGATTCCGCTAAATGCAAAAACCTATCATAAGAAATGTTTAAGATATTACCAGCACCAATGGAAGCAGACTTTTCATAATACTATTATCCATTAACTTTGATGTGCAGTATGCATAGAGCGAATTAGATCCATGAGTATCATCAATAAGAGACTTTTTTTTTCAAATTGATTTACATATAGAGTAAGATAGACGTGTAATCGTGAAGATAAGACGTATAATTCACATTGTCGACTAATTCCTGAAGGAATTATGTACCATCTTGACGGATTAGACCTGGAATAGTAATTAACCTAGATAGTGTAAGCTATGTTCATTCGGAGTAAGCCAGTGAGACGGTATAACGGAGGGAATTTGACATGTTACAAGTGGAAAAGGAATAGGAGGAGAATAGAGAGACAACAGTGGTTTCAGGATTGACAGCGTAGACGCCATTCTCTATTCCTTTATTAACTTTCTCATTCTCTGCTGCGGGATGCGTGAATGACGGACAGGCAACGGAATGAGACGGAACAGGCTCTCCATCTGCTGAACCGGGTCTTAACTCTCAATTCGCACCATCGAGAGGCTCTGAATTTGATGCATTGGCTCCAAGCGGAAAAGAAGAGTGACGAGGTAGCCGTCCAGCCAACTGGCGTCGACGGAATTGCTAATGGCAGGCCCATAAACCATTATAGGAATACAGAGGGCGCCGCGATTGGATCGTTACCAGCAGTTCATCATCCACCAACAACTACCAGCACACTGCCTTCGGCCGGCCACTGGATCACGGCCAATCGATTGCAGCAGCAGCCTAAACTACAGCATCAGCCGCAGCGGGAGGAGTCTCCGCATCAGCACCGAAGCGGTACCACCTCCAACTATCGTTGGAATAAAACGGCCAAAAACTAGAGAAACATAAATCTTTTCTTTTTTTTTCAATGCTTTTTAATTTTTATTATGTATTATTCTGTCATTCATTTGTTGATCATTTCCCAAAAAAACAATTTACAAGTTTTGCTTATGCCGCACTCCGAGAGTTGTTGCCAATTCCTAATCTACTCAAACCTCAATATTTTAATAACACTTTACGAAATTCGGCCTATGATTAAAAAACGTTGTAAATACTGACGATGATGATCAAATGAATGATAATCATTGATGGCTTGTTTTCTCTACGATATAGTATGAGCCCCATCACACGTGTAAAGGAAAAATGTCTGCTATATAGTCGTTAACAAGAACAATAATACTATTTAGACAATATGCTCTTGAAGCAGAACGTCGCACTTGTACGTAAATAATAAAGGAAACGTGATTGAACGAGTCAAATGACAAACAAAAAAATTCAATGAAAACAATAAAAACAAATACAAATTTATGTCTTATACATTGTATGTTATAACCAAAAGATAAATTTGCTAAAATAATGTGTTGACTATAACATGGCAATATTTATTCGGATGTAATGAAATACAAATGTTGTTGCTTACATAAAAGTCCATCAGTTATTGTATTCCTATAGTTTTGTGGTTGATGAAAATCACTCCTTATTTCTAATATCGATCACTATATACTGCCGTAGCCACCATTCCGTTCGTATCCGATTATAGCCGCCGTCCGCGCATCATGGTTCATGAATGATCAGCCAGAAGTAGTGGGTGTGTGTGTGTGTGTGAGTGTGTTCATTAGAACGTATAATCATGTTATACCGGTCAAGAAGATCTGTTTCGCTTTCGTAACACATGATATCCGTTTAGTTACGGAACAATTAACACACAGCACCAGCCAAGGCGACCGCCGCCACAGTCTCTGCGGTTCTCTCATTCTCCCTTTTTTCCACAGCATCATTTGACGAACTGTTTACATTATTACCAGGCGTGTAAACACTAAACAAATAATATCGCTCTCTTGACTTTTCTCTTTCAGTTATTGCTTTTCGTTTCACAGAGATAGACTTTTCAGTCGCAATGACAATCGAATCAGTATACCTATCATGTGCGTAGGAAACAAATTTTAATTGCCTCCTTTTGTATATGGGTTCACAGTGGCTTGTTAAATTATAAAGCCGTTGGTAACATTTGTTTTTTGGTCTCCTACGTAATTATTGCTCAATTGGGACATATTCCACGGGGCCCATTTAGCCTCAACATGTAGTATAATAGACATCACACCACACAGTCCACACACAATTGCTTACTTGTAAACGTATTGTCGTCCGCTTGCAAGTCCACTCGTCGCTAGTCATTTGCCCGATCTTTTCACCATGCACTGATGATACCAGCACTGCCATCATTTACCAGCAGTGATGATGTCCAAATGGCCTTTGCAGCTGCCGGAGCAGCCACACAGTCGGCCGATGAACACGCTGACGTTAACGGTGAGTGGCAGCAGCGCATCTCGAGAAGGGCGTTGTCTGTTGATGACGCGTGAACGAGCTTGAATCGGCTATCGGTGAGCGGAATATTGCTACCCAGCAGCCCAGTGTATAGTCCATGACAATATATAGACGCAAAAGAAAGAAAAGACGAGATGAAGAAGAAGGAAGAAGAAGAAGAAGAAGGGAGGAAGCAAATAAGAAATAGAGAAAGGGAGAGACCTTCAAGTCGACCGCTCTTTGAGATGCGCATCGATTACCAGTGAGGCTTTACGGAGGAGCCTGCTGGAAATAAGAGGGAACTGTAGGCCTAAGGGAGGCAGACGTAGAAGGTGGTGGTTGCGATGTCCGGTCTATTCGATAATACCCGACAGTTCTATATAGGCGATTGCTCAGTGAGGCACAGCAACATCAACAACATCGTCTTCCTCCTGATTATCGATCTTTCCAAACTCTTTCGCTCTTCCTTCGCACTAAAAAAATGGATAACAATCTCTGTATTACATCAGTAACGACAATACATACTATGAACAAGCAAAACTTTTCTGTTTCAATGATGGAGAGAATCAGCATTATTTTCATACCGACGACTAATAGTTGTCTCTATTCTTATCATATCTGTAATTTGTAATATAGTCATATAGTCTTAGTCTTCATTTCAAACTTTTCCTATTCGTCGCAAATAACAACTCACAATGTAAACAACTCGACAATGCTTATACATACCTAGAATAAATAAACACCCGTTAATTTTACTTATTTTCCTACACATTTACTGTGTATAGTTATTCTTTCATGCAGCTGGTAAGCCTTGTGATTCCTTAATAAGAGCAGCAACATTATGCTTTGTCGATACCAAGTAGAGACTCGAGATAATTTTTTAAATTGAAATGTAAGGAGTCCCTATATTGCTTGACGTGGGAATCCACATTTTGAATTATTGCTGTATAAATGAGATATTGGATTATGCGTACATTTAGTATCAGGGTAATAATTCTATAAAGAAAAAGATAATATTTGAAGTAATCCAACTATATAACTCAATTTAGTGTTTGTTTTGTTTGCTTTGAATTTATAATGGTTTATAAATTATACAACATTTTTTTTTTATTTAATGAATGGAATGAAGGACTACATCAGTGCAATTCCCTTTTTACGCCCTTTTATCATATCCACGACGTGTGGACTATTCATAGATTAACATAAGTCTAAATGATTGCCTTATTGTCGATTGGCAACTGGCGAATCATGCATTTCCAACACTGCATCACTACCCTTAATGGATCATTTTTGTGAATAAGAAATATATCAAAATCAGCAAAAGGCAATATGTTTATTAGGTCGGTATACATTTGCATTAATATAGGCTTACAAACTTAGCTCGCGAGCTAAGTTTGTAGAAGTGATCACTTCTGCAGTTGGGACGAAGCATTTTGCCGCATTTTGCTCTAGAAAACGCAACCAAACAACAAAAACGAAGAGAATGCTGTAATGCTGAGTTGTGTTTGTCATTCGATGCTGTCATCATAGGATGTAATAGGCTAAACAACTCTATAGCACGGCAGAAATAAACAACTATTAATAATATGCATATTCGAGTGCCTATTTATGAAAATCGAGCATAATAAAGAACGTAGCCCTATAAATCAATCACAGCTCGCTATTTACGCGTTCACATTACAAAAATCATATAATAAAAACTTGTAATGATTTTCTTTTGTTAAATCCCGAATGTTATTTTGTTTTCGTCGCCGCATATTTGTCGCGCCATTCAAATGACAAAATATAGTATTTGTTATTTTTTTGACTGACTTTCACAATAAAAAGCGTCTGCATTTCATGAAAGTTGACGAAGACACCCAACCAAAAATCCGAGGCAATTAATTGCATGTTTTTGGGCAATTAATTGTGTGTTTTAACATGCAGTTATTTTGAAACAATTTCCTAAAATTGTGTGATTTATCATGCTTAAAATTTAGAAAATAATTTCCAGCCAACGACAATAAATTGCGCGATAAATTGAATCGAATAATCGAATAATTAAATTAAATTTCACAAAAAAATCTATCCGGACGTGGCTTCGAACCCACTACACATTTTCGAACCATTCGTTCTTCAGTTCCACAGGACACGCTGCTAACAGCTGAGCTACTTACAATAACAAATTGTAAGTGGTTTTGTTTTAAAATATAATACTTTATTGCAAATTGGGACTTAGACATTTTTCTTTACAGTATCCGCATTAGCGTTCGCCGTACATTAAAAATTCCTAAATAATTCTTCAAGTTTCAACTGTTGAGATTCTTTATGACTTTTTCCTGTATACTGAGCATGTATACGTCTATCTAATTGCTCGTTATCCGAACATTGAAAATGTCTTTAATTATAATCCGATAATTTTCGGAATTTGAAAAGTTCGGTTGGCGTACATTTTATTTTGAGTTTTAACCCCTCATAAAACTGGGTTTGAATATTCAAAATGACGTGTACGATGTATTCAGAGGCTTTTTTAAAGTCCGACTTTTTGAAAATAGTATTACCCTTACATCCTGTACACTTTGCCATGGAGTGTTAAACCATTCTTTGTTAACAAGTTATGAGAAATCAGCTTGATATCCAATTGAAAACTTATGAAATTGTGTAAAAATTTAGGTGGAAGTAGGATTGCAAAAAGAAAATTAGACACAATATTTTTAAGTATACAATTAATTGCATGATAAGTAGTTTAGTGTATGATAAATCGTGTCAACATTCGATTAATTTCTTAGTACGTGATTTATTTAAAAATTATTGCGCATTATTTTTAAGTATCCAATTAATTGCATGATAAGTAGTTTAGTATATGATAAATCATGTAAAACATATGATTAATTTCGTAGTACGCGATTAATTTTAAAATGATTGCGCATTAATTTTAAACATGCAATAAATTGTACAATAATATTTTTAGTGCATACTTTAGTTCATGATAACATGATAAAATCGTGTTAACATATGATAAAATCATGTTAACACACAATTAATCGTGAAAGTACGCAATTTATTGTACACTTAGGCAATTAATTGCCTCAGATTTTTGGTTGGGCAATTAAGTACGGTAAATAATGTATAGATTACAGAAACGAGTATTTCTATTCAAACGTTTTAAATATTATGGTTTATGGGTCGCGCGGATTTGAAGTTTAAAGTTGTGCATTGTTGATTCACGTTCCGTCAAACTTATATTCAGAGGGAATATAGAAATCTTTGTCCAGTGCAGAACCCTTCTTGTATGAATTAGCTGCAGATTAGATGCATATGACGGATGTTCATTAACTGACGTTTGCGACCAAATTATATAAGTCGACTCGAAGAAATAGCATCAGCTCACACATGTTATTACAACGACGTCCACATACAGGCTAGACTATTATTAGGCTGATCCGGAACGCGAGATAGAAGCCTACCTCGTTGTGAGGGATAGTATCATGTATAACAATAACAATAAAGCCTTTACCGGTATTGTATAAGCTCATCAGACTTGTATCACAACTCACAGGCCGCCGCAAGCCCATGCACAACATTCCGTGTGCGCACCACCTCATTCGTCGATCAAGAATCCGTTCTCCATCGGTGATTACCGTCCTGTATATAATACTAACTCTTTTACAGCTGGTTGGGGTAGATGAAGAGCGATGAAGAGAATGCAGGGAAAATTACTGAATGTATGTAAAAGGATTGATTAAATCTAATATCGGATTTGGTTTCCATCTTGATTGAAAATCCGTCCAAGAAATGATCAATACTTACAGTACAGTTCGAATCGTTAGCACACCTCTATTCCCACGCCATCGTCATCATCTTGTTGCAAGCTTCGAATAAAGCATCGAAATAAAGCATCGAAATTAAAAAAGAATACTGTGGAATAAGCTCCTTGGGGGATCTACCTGTTTAGCATTTAGCAACCCTGATGTCGTCGTTTAAAGCAAGCGTAGCATAGAGATAATATAATATAAATATATATTTCCTTGTACCTTTTAAAGAGAGTCGCGTCGCCATCTAATCAGTATACGCACAAGGATTGGTATGAGAGTCGACAAGGCTAATCGATGGGGACACTCGACTCGTTCTCTTTTTCTGTCTATTTCTTATCCCCCCTCCTTTTTAGTAGATGTCAGTCAGTCTTTCGCTGCGCTACTCAGTTTGGTGCTACCAGCCACTGCCGCACGACTACATCAGTACAACCGTGTGGGCGCGTGCAAGCACGTAAAAGGATGGACGACACTGCGTGACCGACAATCTGCTCAAGCCTAATCCTTGTTCTTGGGAGCCTAGCCTAGTTGATTATTCAAGGTCTCTTTCTCTCTGCTGTACTCAGAAGGCATGTAATCAACTTGCCGTGTACGTACAGCGAGGCCGGAATTATAGCAAAGAAGAGTAGAATCGAGGACATGGACAATTTCCATCCCAACTAGATCCATTTTCTTTTTATCTGGTACGACGCCTATAGCAAACATCACGTTGGTCTGCCGTCGTCTAATATTTCTCTTTTAAATATTGTGATTATTTCGACTATGGAAACGTATGTGTAATACGTACGATTGTATCTAGTCTTAAGGAGAAGTGGGCTACAGGATATACTGTATGTGTTCCCGGTTACGAGTGCCTTTACAATGGGAGCACAAAATATGCGTTGATACAATAGGTCTACGTGTAGCCTATACTGCACTTAGATAGGTAGATGCTGATGCAAAATGTAAATAAACGTACCATATACAGCAGCCAGCGCCTATATCTAGATAGAAACGAGTGAAAGCTGCTGGGATCTAAGCATGTGCTGCGCATCATCTATATTCTATAGGACAGCAGAGTGGGCGAGAGATAGAGAATGAGGGACACACTTGCAACCACAGAGGCTTCCAAACTCACCACAGCGACGACAACAAAAGAACAACCAACAGACATCACAAACTGTTTCAAGCCTCGTATTTTTGCTTTGTTATCGCTGCTCTTGGCAGCGTCAAAGCTGAAAGTAGAATGGACGGCGGTGAGGGGAATAGCAATGCAACATGTATAGCCAAGCCCAAAGTTTCATCAGTCCATCAGATTCAGTAGCCCCGCGCGTCCTGCTATTTTGTTTCTGTGGAAATGACGGCTATGCGCGCTCGTAGATATCCAGCGTGCGGGACGATACTCTATAATTTATTCGACCACTTAAACTGAAATATTGAGCGACTTGGCCAGTTGATGTATAGATTTGCTCTTCGACCCTGTCCTCCCTCTAAAAGACGTATTTATACATTTCATTGCATATATGCGTCGTTGCATCATGTGTTTCTTCTCTTGTCTCCGTATACTGGCTGTCTTTCCTTTAGCAAATGGAATAGATTGACACGACTATTTACCTGATGACTGGGTTTTAACTATTCCTATCTTTATAATTTACCTGACTAGTATATTTATAATATACAGTAGTTCGATAGAATCTTCTTTCTATGTTAGAAATATACTATAAATATACTAAAAACCTTCAATATCAAATGACTTAACGATAATATTGACTCTATAATAAAGGAAAATTTTTCGACTAGACTACTTTTTATTCAGACTCGCACTCTATTAAATTCGTGTCCGGCATGTCGTACGAACTTGAAAAGTTATAACAAAAGTTAAAAGTTTTCAGTTTTAACCTTTTGATTCAATTGCATTTCCGAACATGACGAAGAAAAGGCGTGGACGATGGAAAGTCCGTTGGCCATCAGCCAACAGCTATAGCATCACAACCCCCCACGCCACTAACAGTTGAGCGCCATTTCGTCGTTAACGGTTCCGGATGAGAAGAAGCCAGTTGTGAACTATAGCAAGAACTCGTGTGTGAAGATTACCGAAGCTACGAAAAGAAGAAAAGCCGACGCCAGCGCTCGCCCCATCGCTGGTTAATTAGAGAGTAGAAGGAGATGGAAAATGAATTGTAAGAAGAGAGACTGCAAAAAGTCTAGATATATAGTAGTATGCGCCACGTACTGCCACATTCATTACAGTGCTAAAGCTCCAATGGGGCTTACTTATGGGTTGCATAAGTAACTAACCATAGAAACAGACCACTCAGCTCTCTCGTCTACTAGTTTGTTTAGTGAATAGTAGGCTACCGTAGGCTATGTCTTGCGTGGTCAAAATAGTTTAGAGAACATCGTGAATGTTTCAATACCTCATAATGAATTATGAATCGGTTGCAAATAGTAATAATTTGAAACAAATCATTTTAAAAAAATCTGTTAAAACAAAGAGTCACACGCGATACGAAGTAATTGTAAGTCGCATAGTCTTGCAGATATTATCTCTTTTTCCTAGTTTATTGTTTTTCCAAGTTTCCAATTGTTTACTCTAGTTTCGATCTCAACACCCGACACAGAAACAAAGATACAAATAGTGACAAGGTAATAAATCGATAAAGTCATTCAAAAGCAATCAAGCGGAATTCGATTATTCATTAATGAAATGACGGTACACGAATCACGCAATAGTTTTTCTCATACATCTCTCATACATCCGACGAATTGTTTCGTTTTCCCAATCACAGTATAACATTTCACCGAATGAGAAGAATAGAAATCAAACGATAAATTTGACGCTTTGTGCTTTAACACAAATGGTAAATAAGGGATGAAAATGGATAGAAAAATGACTACGCAATCCTAGTAAAAAATTACATGGCCACAAAAAGCTAGAAAACGAAGTATTCACATTTACATTTTTGACGATCCTAAGCAGAAATAGCACAATAATAGCAATTGAACAGGAAAATTCTTTTTGTATAGTCAGGACAAACGGTAGCGCATTTTATACGAAACTTTGATTGTTGTCTTCTCAATTGTCGTTTTCACCAACATAAGAAGAAAAATCAGCAAGATTCTACAGATACCTGAATACGAAACTAGTTAGACTCAAAAAATAAAATGGAAAAAAAAGTGTAGAGTGTAAACAGGTTCGTTCTATAATTCTAGGGATACGCTTATTGTTGGGTACTGTTGTTTCGTACAATTTAATCAACGTGAAAAAGTGTTTTGGCTTTTGCTGGTAACGAGAAAAGCAATTGTTAAAAAAATTAGGATTAGGAGCCAAGGTGCACGAGATGATAATTTTTCATCGTACCCTAATCTTATAACAAGTAACAACAAGTAAAGCGGGTATACGATAAGACGGCCTTCAAGTTTCACTATTCTAAATAGTTTTCAATGAAAGACGATAAAATACCTTTCAAAATATTATAAATTAAAAACAGTAGGCTAATCAGTAACACACCCGTATCTAGCTGCATATTAATGACATTAAGTAAATTTCTTTCATTTTGGGGTTTCGATTTACCTTACATATTCAAAAACCTTACTTGACTTTACCTATAGTCTTACAAAGTTTTCGTGTTTTTGTTGTTCAAGAACTTCGTTCTGATGCGCACAAGAAGCCGAGTTTATTCAATTATCACATGTGTTAGATACAGCAATTCAATTATGACCATTTCTTGGTTACTTGATGTGCCAGATCTTGATGATGTCGATGAAATTTTAGTAGTTCTGTCATCATTAGTGTAGTGTGCTTGGAATGCGCGGGAGTTATAGCTCTTGATTGTATGCGGCACGGCATTCTGGCGCTTCTCATGGGTTCGGCAACACCTCACTAACGCGGAGTTCCGATTATAGTTAATGGTTATATAGCTTGATTTTCTCTCTATAGACATTCGTAAACGAACAATCTGACAGACTCTCGAGTTATCATAATTTTTCACTCAAAAAGGTATGCATAAATTATGAATGAATAGTTGAATAATGCGTAAGTTTACTTGACACAGTGAAATTACCAGTAATCAGTAAACGTTTAAATTCGGTTACGAACATAAGAGATAAGACACGCCACTTTGAAAATTTGAACATGATAATATGAAAATAAACTAACATGAATGGTAGAGACATCTAGTTCTGCAACGGGAAACAAACTAGAAAAATCTAAAAAAAAATGCCTTGAACTTTTTAAAGTTGTAGAATGTAGAAACATTATATTATGAAAGCTTTTTTTAAAAAATGATAATGTTACTCATTAGGCATACCGCATACGTAAGGAATTTCATTAATTGAAATCAATTTATATGGCCGAATTCTAAATAGCTTTTTCTTTTTCAAAATGGATTTCTAAAGGCTACAACTCTTGTCGTTCTTTATTTAAGTAAAATTGAAGTTGAATTTAGATTCTTCTAAAGCGACTCAAATAACGAAAGCGAAAGCTTTATTCGTCTCAGTAAATGCTGCATATTTCTTTTTTGTAAATCAGAATAATTTACTAAATTTAGTCTAATATAAATTGAAAATGAATTACAATCCATGCAGTTAAATGACAAACTCTCATATTTGTAATCGGGTCGTTTAATTATAGATGGTCGCACCGATATCTGCACGATCACGTATCGTTTAGTCAGTATACAGAATTTCTTCTTCCTTAGCATCAATCCACCGAAGACCTTTCGGAAGGGCGACTGCATTAGTTCCCGTTAGCGACGAGGTAAATATTTTGTCACGGAATTCAAGTATATTCTTCTGTTTATGACGTTGGCTGGACTTGAACATCGCCGCGGCCGCATCCAGATCGACGTGCGGATAATCAGTAGCATCCAACAGTTCCCTGGCATATTCAATTTGAAAGTCTATCCCTTCAAATGAACCATTCAGACGTTTTTCCCGTTCTCTCCACGTCTTCATATCTTTGGAGCATTCCTCCGCATTAGGTAAGAGAATACGACCAAGAATAACATCTCGCAAGTACCACGCCTGTGCGTCAAAAAATGGCAAGCTGTAATAAAATTTCGGCATTCCAAGATAGGCCAGTTTAGGTTGCCTTTTAAAGAAAATTCCTTTGTAAAGTTGAGATGGATATAGACGATTTGCAGTAACGAGTTGAAGATCTTTAGTCAGGAAGGGAAAATGGTGTTTGTAACCAGTACAGAGAATGATTGCATCAATGATGCGCTTGCTGCCGTCCTTAAAGTGGACAACATTACCAGCAATACGATTCAAAAGTGGCAATTCTTCAATCTCAAGGGGCCAATTGTAATTAAACGATTTCGTCCGATAACTGATTGTTACTGATTTTGCTCCAAATTTGTAAGTTTGTAAAGCAATATCTTCTGCAGATAATCCTCCACCCACAACAAGAATACGTTGGCCGGTGAACTGCCTTGCATCACGGAAATCGTGACTATGGATAACTCTTCCAATAAATCGGTCAATTCCGTCGAAATGAGGCATGTTTGGAACAGCAAAGTGGCCAATGGCTACAACGATGTAGTCGAAATGTTCCAGTTTGTCTTCACCAGTGATCAACTCTGTGTAACGAAGAGTGAACCGTGCGTCATCCTGGTCGAATTCTATGTATCTAACAACACAATTAAAACGAATATATTGTCGCACATTTGACTTATTAGCCCGACCAACGATATAATGACGGATCGTTTCTCGCGGTAGAAATGAGGGAATTGATTTTTTGAAATGTTGGTCGAAACTATAATCGGCGTATTCAAGGCATTCCTTGGGTGCGTTTGCCCACAAATGTCGGTACATACTGCTGTGCCTAAACGAATAGCAACATTTAAAATTGTTTTAGTACATATACTTTGTAGGACAGATATACAATGGAAAAATTAGTACACTGGCTCTCCGAATTCGTCAACTCCAGTTCGCCAGTTGTAGTTCCACATTCCACCCCAGTCACTTTGCTTTTCGAAGCAAACAATTTCCGGAATTTGCACTCCATTTTCTTCTGCTTGAGAAAATGATCGTAAAGAAGACAATCCACAAGGGCCTGCTCCAACAATAGCTACTCTCCCCATTAAAAAATAAAGCACTTTTCACAATGTGTTCAGTGAAATTTGACGTTGAATCGGAGATAGCATTCAAAGCATTTCTATTGGTATCTTGACGACAGACATCTGGGACAACTAGTTGGGAAAGAAGCAACTACAATGCTTCAGTGACTCTTTCGTCCTTCTTTGGGTTTTAAAATTATGCAGCCTTTTATGAACGACGACATTTATTTTATCTGGAGGCGTTTATATCCTTCCAAATAGCCATATGCTAATTAGATCTGACTATAATAATGTTACTGGGTGAAAGCAAACTGGATACTGATCGTTACATAGCCTGTAGGGGTTTTCTTTTTTAAGCGTCTAATATATTTTTTAATTTTTCCTTTTTTCGCCTCACAGTTGACTTGCATAACAGACACATAAATTACACACATGGAGTGTATTAGTTGAAAATCTTCCTCTAGTTTAATTCAAATAATTCAATGTTCCCGAAGAGCGAAGAGCCGAAGACATTATAAAAAAACATTTCTACGAGTTTTTTTGCTAATGATTTTGACAACACTGCACCTAATGCACTAAACTAAATCCACTTTTTTAAAAAAAGAATAGCATAACTTAACTGGATATCTGGACTAGGTCTATATTGGCCCGGACCGGAATGGGCGGGCTTTGGGCAAACTGGTTTGTTAAAAATGGGTTTTACTACAAACCGGTTTCGATCGGTTTGGGTAACCTCGGAAACGTGCTTACCCGCGTAAATACCCGGGAAATTTAAAAAAATGGCCTGGAAAAAAAACCGTGTAAAACCGGTTTTTTCCCCCTTATAATACGACTACTAGATGGCGCAGTTGTAGGATACTTTTTGCAATTCGGGCATGAAGTACATGTCTGTATTTCATGATTCGGGCAAGGCCAATTGCATGGTTGTAGATATAATGGTTCCCAGTCTCTGTGTTATAAGGTCCCATAAGGCAGCTGATTTTTGTGTGATCTTTGGTAACTTTGACAACCCCGCGACCTGGTGTTGGAAGGATGAAAGCTAACCCTGAAACAACACTGAAATTTTCTAAGTCCCTCGTATGGCTCGTAACAAAACAAAGTTGTAGCCTTGTAGGGCTATGATAAACATGCGTATAACAGATTGATTTGTGATTTCTAATTGATTTATTTCAGATGAAAAAAAAAATAAATTTAATTTTACTATTATCTATATTGGTTAAAATGAAAAATGGACTATGATAGGAATTGAACTACGGAAACCGAGATCTAGAGATAGACGCCTTAACCATTAAATTATGAGTGTTGCTGGTAGGATCGGTAGGATGGTAACAACATTGGAGGAGACTGTTCCCCGTGTGGTAAATCTCTTATGGACATGGAATTTTTGTTGTTAGTTAGAGATTGTGTGTGCAGATGGCAGCCTTTAGGAAGTTACCATGCCCTGAGGGAAGATCATTGACGGAGAACTTTCAATTTTTTTCTTATGGGACCTTATAAGACAGAGACTGGGAACCATTATATCTACAACCATGGCCAATTGAACCGTTACCGGCCCGTTTTTGAACCGGTGAACCGCGCAAAGCTTGAACCGGTGCGGTGCACCGTTTTTACGGGCAAAATTTTTTGGAACCGGGTAATTACCCGAGCATCAAGTACAGAAGCATGAGTGAAAGCGAATGACCGTCGGGACTTGTGAAATTTCTGAAAAAAAAAAAAATTTCATAGTACCAACGCCTGCAGTCTGTACTTCATGACCCCGGGCTGACCCGGGTAACGTTAACCGGGCCTCAGCCCTAATCTGGACTCCATTTTTGACACTAGAGCGCTCCTGACTCCGAATTGCAATTTGCAATAGCCTTTTTTTTATCGTCTGTTCGAACTGTGAGAAGACCGGATATTCAAGAGACCGTTGAAATCAATTTGTATATTTTTCAACGTGATTTCAATAATACGAATCATAAATTCATAACACAAAAATGACGTCTATCGTGAGAATCAAACGTAGACACAGCCAAGAGCCAGCTGAAGCGCTTCTACTTGCTACCAAACGAATGAAAGTGGAAGATTATTGTGGTTCAACACAGACAGTGGAAGAAAATATTTTCAGATTTTGCGGAACTTCAGAAAATGAGGTAATATTTTAAAAATGTATTGGTTGTGATGTCCCGCATGTAAAAATACCAAAAATGTATTTCCCAAATCAAAATATTGCATAGTAAAGAAAGTAAGGCAACATTAAACTCTTGACTTTGCCTCATAAAAAATATATATATATTTATCTAATTCATATTTATGGGTGGTACAGAAAGACAATTTGGAAAATATTGCAAAATTGGTTGAAAAAGGAAAGATGATGTCCCACCGTCAAATTCCAAAGGCATACAGAATCTCTTCATCAATTCAGTCAAGAAAACAAGATAAAACAGGTGCTACAAATAGTGAAAAGAAATACAAGGTAAATATATACCTTTCAAATTTCATAGTTATGTTTTGTTAAAGAGTTTTTTTTATTAGGTTCTCAACACATTGCGTGATTTGGACATCACAAACACAATGAAAATTTATGACCTAGTTCTTGAAGAACATGGCAAAAATGAAATTGCCACTTGCAATGGCATTCCTCTTGTTGTTGAAAAGTGTGAAATTTTGCAAGAAGATGCTGACAAGAAATGTGTATTTGATGTGTACTACTGTGAAGGAGGGACATTTGATGATTCCTATATAGATCGTCTCATGAGGTATTTATAATGTGTGCATGATATTTTGAAAACTTGTGCCTGAGTTTTTTAAATCTTTTTGATAATCTGTAGTGTTCAGCCTTATTATTATCATTCTGAAGACCATGTAGACAGTGACACAGAAAACAGCAGTGATTCAAATAATGAAAACAACAGTCGTAATGAATATCCTGACACAGATTCTGAAGAAGATCAAGAGTAAGTAAATTATGAATTTCTTTTGTCAAAATAAAATCACATTAAATGCTTTAAATTTATTTTCTCTTTTCAGAAGTGATGAGGATGTTATTGCTAAAATGTCTGGAATGCATTTGGATCAAGATAACGATTTGTCATCTGATGATGAAGATTTTATATACTCGAAAGACGATTATCCTGAACACGGCGATGCTTACTCCAAATATAAGAAACGGGTTATGAAAGATTTGCAAGGGAGTGATTACGAGAGCGACAGTGGTGATTCATCGGACGACCAAATCGTTGAAGATTTAGACTAAAAATGTTGCTCACTTGGAAAGGAAGGAAAAACGTATTTCATAACATTTTCATGTATTATATAAAATTCTCTTCGTGTACTCCAATCTGGCGCATGGATAGGTAATGTCAAAAAAAGATATAATAAATTTTTTTCTTAAAATAGCTTATTGATTCATGTACTATGTGGTACCACGTGGGTATATTTAAACCGTTATTATATCCTCTTCCATTTGACCATTTCATCACGATCGACTCCTCCGGTTCCTTTACGGGTTGCTTGTCACCAATGGCACCGTGACACGTGGAATAGATAAAGCAGAGTATAGAGGAGATTGCAGGTTCACGGTCCAGGAATGGGCCAGATTAAAGCTAGTACAGTTTTTTTCCGACGGTGGAAGTGGTTTAATTTCTACTATGAACATTCTACTAGGTGAGAGCATACCATCTCTACATACTCTACCGCAAGTCCGCAACTTGTCTGTTCATTATTATTTCATCTTTCTTTTCATTTCGTATATTTTGCTTGATATTTTTATCACAAGTGGTAAAAAATGTATCCTTACGTTTGTCAGATAAGCTGATGTATAATTTGAACGTATTAATATTTTTTACTTCGATGCTGAAGCCTGCCCAGCCCATGCTGCCGTTATATAAATTGCTTATTTTGTGGTTATAGTCTGGTCGAACACGGTTTTTTTAACGTGAGCTTCCAGCTTTGTTTATAAATTATAATTCAATCAACTTTAATTAAAGCCTCTCAGTCGGAAAATCCTCTTTAAAATTCACTAGACGTTTATCAATAATTACTTACGAAAATCAAGAAAACAGTTTCTATTTCATTTTTATGTTTAAAAAAGATACAAGTTAGTTAATAGCCATCCATCTTTTTTACAACCCTGGAAAGCGCTAACTAAAATAATAAATATTAAAATAAATAATAAATTATTTTACTGGGAAGTGCAGATACAATCGGGCCTTTTCTAAATTTAATCAGCATCTTTTAAAAGATAGTCTAAAATTTTAATTCGTAAATCGTAACAAATTCCTCCTCCCGTCCTCCGAGGCGGAGTTCGTCAAATCCACGTTCAATTCCACGGTTTACCAAGTACACGAGACACACATACGTTTTAGTGTTTTACCTACCGCGGCCCAGTTTAATTGTTAATGTCCCAAGTTCCAACTAGGCCAAATGTCTATTTGTAGGCTACTTTTGTAGTCACGTAGATCAAAACAAACGTACCGTGTTAGTTTTCGAATATGGGTTCTCGAATAGAAAATGTGATACGTACTGCAGTACAAACATTCGCAACTAAACCAAACGGCTCCTTTGTCAACACAAATGTTAGTCACAACATTAACATTCTACGACAATTGTTGAGTGAAATTTGCCCAGCTGATGACCTTGGATTAACTCGCAATTCTGGCCAGCCTCGCTTCCCTCTAAATTTGTTTTCATCAAGAACTGCACCAGTTTCTTATATGGAAATATTTGAAAACCAGACTGTTAGCATTGGTATATTTGTCCTAAAAGATGGAGCTTCCATTCCTCTACATGATCATGTTGGTAACTGATTCAGATGTAAATTCAAAGAATGCTAATGACTTTTGAAATGATGATTCAATAAAGGTATGTATGGAATATTGAAAGTGTTGTATGGAAGCCTAAACCTACAAAGCTACTCTCCAATTGATCTCCCTGGACAAACCAACAGCTCCTTTATACATCAACCTCAGTATTTAAAGGCCAAGAGATTTCCCATCTCCTGCGTTAATGAGAAAGACAGTCCTGCCATACTTTCACCTTCTGAACACAATTTGCATTCTATTTGGACTAATGGAGGGTCTGCATCTTTTCTGGACATTTTGGCACCTCCATATGATCCAGATGGCACTCTGAATGGAGGAAAGATTAGAGATTGTTACTATTACTCAGATATTGGAGAAGAAGAAGGAATTCCATCTAACTCTGAAATTAGATTGTTGAAAATGACTGCATGCCCACCTTCTTTTTGGTGTGACTCTATAACCTATTGTGGACCTGAGATCAAACACCTTCAGAAAGAATTAAATTGATTGAGTAGTATGATGTGTTAAAGTTCCAACAAGTTTTATTTGCAACAGCATCTCAACTGAAACAGTGTCAGTACTGTAACTAATGTTTCAAAAGAAATGTATCAATGTGTCCAATTAATACACAAATTGATGTTATTCCCCCAATTCAAGATTAATATATACATATTTATCTTATCTTGAAATCCATTTTTTTCTATAACAGTTTATAGATTTTCTAATTTGTTTTCTTTCCTTTCATGTCGGATGGCCTTTTGGTAAAGTCGAGCACACGGCGTTGGTATTGTCGAATTAGAATTTGTTGCTTGTAGTAGATTTTCAATGCTCCTTTTAATGCCAAAAAAGCAATGCCTCCCTTGAATGTGGATAATAAACAATTAAAACTTATTGAAATTACATATTTGAGTGCACTTACAAATAAAGTTTTCTGTAGATTGGAGCGAACAGGATGAAATAGTAATTTCCCAAAAAGAACAGCCATTGTTGGAAATATCAATGCACCACATAGAACCCTGGTAGCAGAAACTGGATCAGAAAATGGTGGTTCTGTACCTTGTGTATGGGGTCGCACAGATTCTGATGCTATTTGAAAAGTGGGCAATAGATGTTTTACAATGGGCACCCGGGGAATGTTCTTATTCAGAAAACCCAAGAGAGCTTCTTCCCAGCGAACAAGCCTTCCAAGTATAAGCATGATAGGAACTGTAGGTAGACCAATTAAAAGAAAAAGTGGGTCTGACTGTTCCATCAATGCAAGGCCTTCTTTAGCACCAACAGCTTGCATGATAGTAAGTGCCCCATATGTCACAGCAGTCCAATAGATAGAACCAATGACAACACCAGCTGCTATAAACGGACACACTCTGTAAATAATACGGTCAGCAATATCAAGAACTAGGATGAGTTTTCCTAAAATGAAAATCCCACTATAATTAATAGAAGAAAAGTACAGAAACAAATTATTACCTATTGGAGGGAAAACTATAACATATTGGGTGTTGCATTGTGGGCAATGAACCCTTTCCAATGAATTTCCTTTCTGTTTTTCGTCAACCCAACGTTGGAGGCAACTTTCATGAACCCATCTTGTGGTCCCACTGCATTGGCAAGGTTGAACCCACAAAGCCGTGCAGTCGTCCTCGTCCGTAGCAAAACACACCCAACAATATCTTTTACTAAACGAAAATAGTCAGTCAAATTGTTGCAAATTCAATATTTATAAATAGCTTATACTTATCGTCCTGTAAATCTTCTCTGCTATTCGTTTCAATGACGGGTTCTTCGTTGTCCTCCATGATTTTTCCGCTATTTTTCTTTCTCTTGTGGACTTGTAGTGTTTTTATCACAATAATACAAACGACATCTAGGAACTGGCGCCGAAACAAGATAAGAAAAGTCACAAGCTACTATAAATCAATTTCTTCCTAAAATTTTATTCGTTTTCGTGGTTTTGGTTTGTTATTTTACATTTTGTTACGTACCGTCAATTTATGTGAACACTCATCGTAAGAAAAACGTAGATAAAAACGCTGTTTGTAAACGTAATATAGCCGAGTCTGAAGGAGCCTTTTAGCGATAATATAGCAACAGTCACAGGCGGGTTTAAATAAAATTAGTTTCAAAATACGATTACAGGGATTGTATTGTTCTACTGAATAAATTAGAGTTCAGACAAATTATACTGAACGTGTGCTGCAACTTCTGATGTTTCGCGAAAGACTTATTTTGGAAGTTTGAATGATGAAATGAATGTTTTGAGTTGGAATATAACTGAGAGATATAGAGAGAACTGTAATAGTTGGATAAGTTTATCAGCATTACTCATATAGCCATGTATATAGCCATTATCACGATAAATAGCTATAAGATGCAAAAATGACGATACGTGAATAAATAACAAATGACACGCAAGTGATAAATTGATGATTATGCAAGAACCTATAATAACGACGATTTGGTGTGTTATCATTTTTATTCGAATTCAATCACAATGTTTTGAGTTTTTCATAAATTTCATAGTACATGAATTCTAGGTCACAACATACGTAATCCCAAATTTGATTTCAATTAGGTGTGTGTTACAGTACAGCAGTCAACGTGAAATGGATCAACGAAAAAACGGCTGCTCACATCAGTCTGCATCCAACAAATTTGTTTCACCGGTGTAAGTAATACAACCTTGAATACAATGTTCATCGAACTAGCCGAAGGCCGTGTAACTAAACGATCGTTCAGTTTGAACACATTTACCATCAATCCCTTATTTACAAAGCAACAATCAAAACTATCGATGAGTCATTAGCAAGTAGTAACATTATGGTTTATGCGATTCCATTTTTATAATGGTGGTCGAGCTGTTATTCATAGAACACGAACTGGTGCTTATTGTGTATTTGTTTATTTGTTTATTGATTTTAGGCAAAAAAGATCGTGCCT
This sequence comes from Daphnia galeata, assembly GCA_030770115.1. Lineage (NCBI taxonomy): Eukaryota > Metazoa > Arthropoda > Branchiopoda > Diplostraca > Daphniidae > Daphnia > Daphnia galeata. The sequence continues at coordinate 1,306,111 of CM061120.1, read as the reverse complement.
CTACTGGTGGATGCACCTCCCAATCTTCTATGTTCCCTACAGGTTCATTAGGTTGAGTGGGTTGATGATGAGGTTTTTGCGGCTTGGGCTCTTGAGGTTGTCGGAATTTCGACATAATCGGCTGTTTACTTTGTTTTGACTCGAATTTTTGTACAGCGTACGTGAATACTGATGCGACTTGAGGCGTTCTTCTATGTTGAACAAAAGACGTAGGAGCGGGCGAACCACATTTACGATCCCAGACACGAGCACCCGTTCGGTCTCGAACAGCTGTCCCGCTCTCCATCTGACGGATCAGAGAATCTTTAACTGACTTGAGTAGAGCCGAAGTCTGTTCGATGGCTGTTTCGACGGTAGTGTTAGAACTGGATGCTTCTGATTGGGCAACTGGATTATTGCTGGCGGTGCCATTAGTTTCAACGACATCAGAGTGATTCGACTGGTTTTCAGTGTAGACAATTTCTCTGTTGATCATTTCTCTCGAAGTATCCGATTCTGTATCGAGCAATAAGGTTTCCGTTGGTTGATTTTTAACGACCGGTGATGTCGGCATTGAACAAGGTGGTGAAGGTGACATGCCCGTTAGAGACGTAGGTGAAGCATCCGGCTGTAATGCCAATGAACCGTCAAGCTGAGATGGCGAGTTGGAGATCAAAAGAGATATTGTTCTCCGGGGACTATCCGAATTGAGTTGAAATGGGCTGTTGGGATGCGAATTCCAGCGCTCAACAAATTGCCTCAAATTAACTTTAGCCACTTGCAGGATATCCGGAAAATCAGCTACTGGCATTGTCGATACAGCCGACAAGTTATCTAGATTTAGTGATTGAGGTATGGGTTTATGACTTGGAACTGATGATTTTTTCGGTTGAACATCTGAGACGATCGGCTGTGTTATCAGATCTTTGACTTCTGCGGTCAAAGAAGTCGGCAGTTTTTCGTTATTGAGTGCTGACGAAGCTAAGGCTTTACTTTCTTTAGTGAGGGGTAGTAGAGTAGATGAATCATCTTGTTTGACACCAACGGCTTCCGGCAATATTATCGAACTAATCACTTCTGGGGCCGGCACTTGCTGATCGCTTTGAACGTTTTTATTTTTTAACAAAGGCATAACTTGATTACTTGATGATTTGGCAAGCTCGACATCAGAGACATCTGGTTTCGTTTCCGAATTCATTGGCTTTACTATCGCTAGTTGATCCTGCTCATTTGACGATAAAGTTGTAATTTGATTACTTAGTCCAAGAGTAGATGGTTTGTCCGACTCGGTGTTGGAGGCGGTCGCCATTACTATTGAATCCATAACTACTACTGCTTCCGGCACCGAAGATATGTTAGAGACGATAGGAACTGTTTCAGTAGGAAGAAGTGGCAATAATGAAGCAGTCGGTGATGGGGACGAAGTATTAGATGTAGACGAAGGCTGTTTTTCCTGCTGGGCAGATGGAGTAGGCGTCGGGAGAGGAGGTCTCGGTCTCAACCAGGGATGTCTTAAAGACTCGGTGGAAGTCATGCGTTTTCTGTCATCGAAAAAAAAAAAAAAATTTTTAAATTCATTCGAATCAAAACATACTACTAGTACTAAAAGTTTAGATATAATTCTAAATCACAGCTCCGTTCAACTGTTGTTGGAGCATTAAAAAAGTGGAGCAATAAAAAATAGCCATAATTTTAAAATGTAGATATAAAAGCACTGATTTCAACTTACGAAATTTGTTTGACTAGAAGTTTTGATATAAAATCTTTAGCTTCAGCCGAGACGTCATTGAAGGCCTCGTCGTCAAAATCATACTTGGCGATAGTGACGTTAGCCATTGTCTCGACGTCCGTTTCACCCATGAACGGCGACAGGCCAGAAAGTCTATGTAATTTAAGTAAAACAGTAAAGTCAACCCATCTCATAATATGGCTAGTGGAGTAATGAACAAACAGTCGCCAAATGTCGTTAAAAAAAACCCAGTGAAACAAAATAAAAAGAGAAAATGCATTCATTCATCAACGAAGAATACGTCGAAGCAGGCTCAGTAATGTCACTCGGGGTCGAAAAGTCGAAACGGACGCCAATCGGTGTGTCTCATAGCAGAACGAAATGTGCTGAACTAGGTCATTTTTGTCTGTTAAAGCCAAGAAGAAAACCTTCTGGCTCTCTTCCAGCTTGAATAAACACGAATAAATAGCAATAGCAGCAGAGAAGCTTCTTCTCTTTAAATTGGCCCATCGTGAATAATATATATTCCCCTCAACAACCGAAAGAAATGGCGTCGATGTCTATCAGTCTCGATATTGTAAATCGGACCAAGGTCGCCTGTCAGCTCTCTGTCTATTCGACGACAAAGATGAGAGAGTCAAGAAGAAAACAACAACAGTAAGGGTTTTTAATGAGGAAGTGGTTAGGCGACCAGGAATTGGTATGTTGGATGACGTCGATCCGCAAAGGACGAGCTATCTTTGGCATACCCAGCAGGAGACTAAACGGTAGCCAGAACACACGCCAAGCCTCCTCTATATAGTTCACATTTAGACGCTGAACAAGAGAACAGAGAAACCAAAATATGATCATAATTCGACAAGCCGTATTTTTTTTTCCTATTTCGAACGAAGACCAATATACTACAAAGACAATGGATCGCTAGTCAATATTGGATGGTGTGTCCGTAGGCGACGGAGATTTCATTTTTCACAACAAAAAAGACGAATAAACAGCTAGCTAGCTATTCAAGAAGTGAAAGAGTGCCCAGCAGGCGAGCAACAGTCGGAAATAATTAGTCACTGAATTCTTTGGCAGCGGTCGTGCTCCGTCTCGCGAAAAAAGTTGGCAATCCAAAGTTGAAACGTTTTCGTCTGCGTCTGTGCAGCAACTTTCAAGCTTCCTGTTGACACCGGTTCGTTTCAAAATAAATTCAAAGAACGGCCACATTTTCCTTAACACTCTTGAATGAATGAGAACGTTATTACAGCACTTTCTTAGCTCTTCATTTTTCAGCTTGTCTATTTCTTTCCTTTTTCTCGCATTTCTAAACAAGACATCTAATGATTCAGGAAAAACCATGAAGTTTATTAAAAGGTTCGATATTTCATTTACGGATTTACCTCCCGAAATAAAAATGCGTGTTAAATGCCGAGAAATACTGTAAGAAGTAAAACGTCGACCGATTTTCTTCCATGTCTCTTTCTTTTTTACATGAAGTTTTATAATATTGCCTAAATTCAAAGTTTATTACAGTTTGAGAATCTAAATGACCGCGCCCTAAGAGGCTTTCGTTGGCATCTAGACCGGCTGTTCGTGATTGAAAGAAGCTTTTGGTTTTATTTCCCTTTTCATTTTGCACGGCTTTTTTCGTGGAAATGTAAAAAAGACTTCTTTTTCTAGACCCTGCCGTGGTTTTCTCGCTCCCATAAAAATAAAAATAAAAAATAAACGTCAATGAGAAAGGGTGAACGCTTCCAAATTGGAACGCCAACCTATGTTTCCTATTCCAAGATAAACAAAAGACAACAAGAGAATATCTAATAATGCATTTCTCGACAATTGAATTCGCATGAACTGCCCGTTTGCCAAGTTTTCTATTGTTTTCTTTGGACTGATTTTTTCGCATATTTAACATAATGATACTGAAATTGTGTTGCGTGAGTCGTATGAATCAACTACTAAATGTCTTTAAAAATTGTGAAACAATTTGTGACTCACAAGACGTATCCGATGATGCCAACAGACCACATGTCTGTGCCGTAACCGATTAGGTCAAAGTTGACTACTTCGGGTGCCACAAATTCAGGTGTGCCGAAAAGGACTTGCAGTTTTTTGGACGGATCATAACGACGAGCCAGTCCAAAGTCGATTAACTTGATCCGGTTGCCCGCCCTCGTCAGACATAGGATATTCTCCGGCTAGAAATGAACATTCAGTTAATAAGATCGTATTGCCCACAGCCAAAATTGATGAAACACAATCAAATGAGACAAGAGAGAAAGAGAAAACGAAAACGAACTTTCATGTCAAGATGGAGGACGTGCTGGAGGTGGATGAATTGGATGCCCTCGCAGATTTGCCGCATGAAGATGGCACACGCTCTCTCCGTCAGCACAAAGTCGTCGTCGATCACGCGTTCAAAGAGTTCGCCCCCTTCGATGCTTAGCCGGGCGCCCAGAAAAAGGGAAAAATGCAAACGAAAACAAATATCAGGCAAGCGTCGTTCTCGGCGGATACCGCTGGCTCAGCTGTTAGTACTCAATCCTTGTCCGTCCGTTGCCCCTCCCCAAAACAAAAAATATAAGAAAAACAAAAAAGAACTGTTCCAGTAGTAACGCATGCGAAATTACCTCTGGTTCCTAGTTTATTATTCAAATGAGAACGGGGACTTACAGTTCAAGCAAAAGACAAATTTCTTTCTTGCCGTCGTCAAAAGCGTCGTAAAGTTGAATGAGTCGGGGATTTCGTAACGATTTCATGATCTCGACCTCGCGTTCCACATTGATCCGGTCGGCCTTTTTGGCCGCTTGGACGAATTTCGCCGCAAGACGAAGACCAGTTTTCTTCTCTCGGCACTTGAACACAGTTCCGAATTTACCTCTATAATAATATAGCAGTGCAATAACAAGACCGAGATTTAAAACAAAAACAAAAACAAATAAACAGATGTAGGCTAGCAGGATAAAAGTGGATCAATGTATACCGGCCAATTTCTTCTTCCATTTCATAGAAATCCCGAACATTCAACCCTCTTCGTATTTGGACATCTCGCGATTCAAAAGGCGGCTCGATCTCTGTTTTTATAGAATTTGTTTAAAATCGTACTTGAATTTATACAACCAATACTTTTTAATATTATCTAATGAAAGAAGATTCATCACTTACCTCCGACTGGTTCACTTTCGTCTACCACAATCATTTTATTGTTCGCTGGAAAATCAGATTTCTTGTTACTTGTCGGCTAGACGAACTGTCACCACGCAAAAAACGTAAAGTAACAAAATCAGTCAAGTTATTCTGTAAACACATTCAAAGTATAGTATATGTTGCTGGGCGACGAAAAAAACAAGGTTTAACGCTTGCTGGTATGCTGCTTAACGAACTACTTGTAATACAGTCTGGTGTGTGTTGGCGTGTTTATCCTGACTATCCTAAAAACAAGAGTATACATAAGGTGCGTGTTGACGCCAAGTCGGTCGCGGATGTAAATTCTTTTTCCTTGCTCTCGACAGTTAAATCACATGTTTAAGCACAGCAAGAACACTGATTTGTTTCCGTCCTGTAGTCACGAGATAACTGAATCCTAAGGGACACTTTCCGGATGTATAGAGAATCGATTTGTTAGACAACGATCAGGGAAAGGAACGAAACAACCAAACCGTACGATAGGAAAAAAAGATCTAGGTTGAATTCAACAAGTCCATTAGACGTCCTCACCAAACACTGGAGTAGACTGAACAACTAAAAAGTTGGGCTGAGTGTGAAGAGTGGAGTAAAAACGGCGGCGGGTGGCGGCGACGAGGACGACACGCGTACACACCCACACACACACACACTGGATCACGGTGTGCTAAAAACAGCACGGCACACGGTTACGTTTCCCGTCTCATCGCACGCTCTAGAGCTGTCTCTCTCCTTTCTCTCTCTTTCTTTCTTTCTTTCTTTCTCACTACTGCAGTTGCATAGCGAGCACCCTTCTCGCATTATCTTGTCCGATCAACCGGCTATTTCTATTATTCTAGCCCATCGTGCTGCGTATCAGCTGTACCAGCCATCGATTGAATGATAATTTCCATTCAGGCCTTGATATTATTACAGCCAAACCATGTAGTCTGGCTTTCTTTTCCTATTCGTAAGATTAAGATATCGGGCACTCTCACATTCCATATTGAACAGTCCCTAAACTGGACTATCATTCGCCTGAAAAATAAAAAGAAATAAATAAATACTAGATCGCCTCTCCTTTCCTTCCATACCCATGAAGACAGAGAAAGCCTCTCTCGAAAATAGACACGAAGATTTTTTTGTTTTCTCCTCTTTCTCTCCTTTTTATCTCATTCCCTTTTACTCTCCTTTTCTTAAGACTATGGCGACTGATGATACGCGGCTCGAGAGATGGACGAGAGGCCAGCAGCTTCCGGCTATTTTTGGTCGTTTTGATTTACAGTAAGGAAAAGAAACTGGCGGGTTTTCGTCTCGACCGAAGAAGGCTCTTTTCTTTCGTGGGATCGAACAAGACGTTTAGAGTTCGTTCACTTACTTCCTCTTGTCGCAGCCAATACAATGTTCATCTTTCGATCCGTCTGTTATATACTTGGTCGTTATGGCTATTTTCTCTTTTGATTGACTCTACATGTTTTTGGATTTCTGCGAAAGACGGCATAGTCTACTATTTGGCCCAATTCTTGGTGCGACTTGAATTCAAAGACATCCGAGCTTTGTTTCGGTTCTTTTCTTTTAGGCTACTTCGCCCAGCCCTCTAGCAGCTCCCTCAAAGCGTTTGGCTCGTTTCCCACCGATGGATGCAGCAAGTAACTAGGGAATGCCAAGATAGACACCACAGTTGCCTTAGATTAAATGGACTTGGGGATTCTTTGGCCACTAGCCATTCTTTTGTCACAAAATCTTGGAAGAAAACACACGAGGGATAAAATACGTTTGTTGCTCAAACTTCACTTTTAGAGGTCTCTCGAAAATCCTTTGATGTGAATCTATCTGAAAATATAAAAAAAAAAAACATCTGTCGAAATCCACATACAAAATCGAGAATTTCAATGCATACCACAGACCATCTGAATATGCGTATCTTTACATATACATACGTATCACTAATACTTTTTGAAAACTGAAAACAACGAGTCCATACAAATTCATATTTCATAAAGGATACAGATTTTTTAAAACTATTTTGCAACGATCTGTGTTGAGACCTGTGGCAACAAGCACAGCATCCGTAGTCCGTACCTTGTCATAAAGACCCGTAAATATGATCTCGTAAAGACTGTTTGACGACGAATGCGCTGTAATAAAACAATATTTTCTGAGACTGTTCCGCAACCCCAATTGATGGGGATGCGTGAATTATACATGTGAATTTGAACTGAATACCACATTTCATCTTGCAATCGTTTGCATAGTCTGTTTTGTACTTAGCAGTCGGCGGACGGCCAGATAGACCATTTGCAAATTTTTTGATTGTATAACTTATCATTTCGAGAAGCAAATTAAAATTGAGTCAACAAAATATCAATCCTAGCTGGAAAAAAATAAATGATATGTGCTGGCTGAATGTCAACCTTCGAAGTTAATAAATGCCGAAATTCATAAATTAGATATATTCAAGGATATATTTTGATGCCATAGAAATTTTAATGGTTCTTGACGATCGACGACGATCAAACTATCGTAAATTCGAATTGCCATTGAAGGTTCTAACCGGTTCTAACATTGTCTGGAAATGTAGACGAACATTTGATTTTTTTTTCGAACATGTATTTTGCGTTCATGGTATTTGCTAGGTTCTTTCATACGCATATATCCATTGCGAAAGCGGACAGCCATAATGGCTACTTCAAATTATTTTCTGAATATCTTTTATATTAGTCTGAATAAGAACGGAATGGTTTTCTTTCCAATAATTTCAATAGGTAAATATAATCATATGGAATTTTCAATAGCTAACATAAATATGAAATATAAAAACATAAAATCCAAGCCGATACAACAAAATGAACGAGAAGTTAGAATATATTTCAACATTACTTCGTTTTTTAAAATGCATTTTTCATACTAGGTCTAATTGAACCGTCCAAATGGTCTTTCTTCATCTGTTAGATTGAAGCCAATGTTCCTTTTATCATAGTATTTTTTTTTATTACAATAAAAGCCTGGGTTTTAGGACGACATACTGTAAATAATGAAATATTTTGAACTGTTTTGTTTGATTTTGCGGAAGTTGAATACAGCTTTGAATACGAGTCGCTCAGCGGTGCACAAAACATCACATTCAAGAGCCCATCATATTGAAGAGTTCCATCTTCTAAGATCGCAGCTTAAGCACTTTCGAGAGTATATTTAATTAAATTGCATGATATACGCTTGTCGGTCTAGTAAACGGTAACTTCTGGCTATGGTTGGGCGGTAGGAAAACCGATAGCGATAGCTCCTTCGAACTATATAGGGGAGATATGTGCTTGGGGAGCACTGTCGCCGTTTCAAGGAGAATATGAACGAAGGTGACATACTCACCAATGTTTCGGGTGATTAAACTATTATAAAGCCGGTTGTAGACTTCTAGAATGAATAACTTACGTAAATTAAAATTTAATTAATATCTGTTGACCTAGAATATTTTAAGAATTACCTAGATTTTTATAGCCTAAGTAGGCAATAGGCTTTATTGTTATGGCGACTGACATTAGTCGGGGATTGATTGAGCGTTACAAAATAATTACGTATAGACATAGACCTATTTAAAGTTGCTACGGTTCCGCAGAGCCAAAAATCGTGCGGCAACTTGACTAGTGCGCACCATGGTGGGGGATTGGCCGGATTGACAGTCCATTGCTGCAAATTTTGCGAAATTTTGCTTCATCCAGAGAGTAGAGTAGTGATTTTTGTGCATTACTTTTGAAATTTCCCGTAGGGATTTTGTACAACTTTGCCATACACGAGGAACAAATGTTGCAAATTTCCCGAAGGGATCTATAGCGAGACGTTCAAGGAAAAGTAAAGACGAATGAAATTCGCCTGCTAAGCTCAATAGATGGATTTTGAGTTAACTTACGGTACAAAGAACTAATTGTAGAAGAATTTTATAGATTAATAAATATGAATAAAAATGTTTTTAAAAATAGGTCTTCAGGGGCATTAGCAAGACATACTTCGTAAGATAAGTTAAATATTAAAATGATAAAAGTAATGAACGGCAGCTACAATTTGAGCGTTGTTTTTTCACAACGCAGACGACAAAGCAAATAAGTTATCAATACGTGTTGAATAACATAACGTTGTATCTCAATAACTGAATGAATATTTACAAACAAATAGCTTTAACAAGCCGTCCGCCACTCAGATCGTTTTGGGGGTTTTTGATTTTCGGAAATCATTGCTGGGGGACCTAAAAATAAACAAATAGATGGATTTTGTGTGCAATTTTTCGCTAAGTCGATTGGTAAGAATCGCAATCGCCTAGCTTTTGTAGTTTGAGAGATATTTGAAAAAAAAACTTAGAGGGGGTAGCCGAAATTTTGACTTTTTCTCGGTTTTTGTGCAGCAGTTTTTTCGTCCGCACCTAAAAATATTCTTATTGTTTTATAATGATGCCCATCTCTTCAAACCTTTTTTAATATTTTTTCAATTCTTGGCTCAGAAGCCGAGATATTAACGATTAAAATTTGCCAAACAATTTTTCAAAATTTCTTCGCTTTTTGGCCATGCCGGCCTTCATCTCATAAGCCACCTAGCGCTGGAAATAACAACATTCCCCCCTTCTTTGCCTTTAGGGGCCACCCCCAAAACCCCCCATTTCTCGGTTGATTGACGATAGTTTCGGGGGTGGCCACCCAAAACACCATATAAAAACAATTCAAACGAACGATAAATTCAGATAAATTTTTCTAAGACGTTATGGCGTATGTGTACAACGTATGAGTAGAGGGGGACTATTGTCGGGTACTTGCAAGGTACTTGGGGGGACTACTCACTACTGTCGTGAAAATCCCGACAATGGTCCCCCCTCTACTTGAAGTAAATTTGGAGGGGGGACTACTGTTCGTGATTTTCACGACAGTAGTCGCTCCTCTTTTCTCTTTATAGGATGCAACATACAGATCAGCACCATTCTATTTTTTGTTTAGAAAGGAGCCGTTTACCCGCAAAGTAGAAATTACATGTCAGATTGAATGGGCCAGCACACAGAATAAATATAAAATAAAAAAACATTCAACGAGAAAGAAATAATATAATTCAATTGTTTTATCATGGTCTAGTAGTCCAGTATTTATAAATGCAGTATCCTAATGAGAAACTGAGAGACTACTGACAAGCCAGCATCTGTCCTTTTACAACTTATGTGCGTTGGTCACTGTCCGCTCTCGTCATTTTCATCTTATTTGTTCATTCTCACACGAATGAGCCAGAAATTTCATCTCTCTTTTTGGAATGTTCAACAAGTTTTATTTGAGTGTCACAATATGTTCAGTTACAAAATAATTACTTAGACAGCAATGATGAGTTGAGAATCATCGATCCACACAGATACAGTCAGGACACTGTGACCCTACTAGCACAGATATATCCATAGGATATCCTATAGATGTCAGCGCCGATCCAGTTGGATATCCCAGCTGGATGTCCTATGGATGTTTACAGGATATACTAATGTCCTCTCCCATGGACGTCAAACGTGTATATCCATAGGACGTCCGAAAATGAACGCAATTTGGACCTTCTTTTTTTCCAATTTTAGGGAAAAATAAACACCTACTACGGGAATCGAACTCAAGTTCCCTAGATTCGTAGCCGAATACTCTATCCAATACACCAATCGCTAGTTACAATTGTGGGCTTATTTCATATACTAATAGATATATATAAATATAAATTACAATAATCATAATCTAGCAAACAAAAGTCAGAAAATGCACACAGAATCAAATTCAAAACAATTGAAAGAAATAATTTAGGAAAAAAAACATTTTTTTTTGCAATTTATAAATTTTATTGTTATTTATTTTTTAAACATAAAATTGCGAAATGTGACAATTTTTACATTTTCGAAGGTAAATGAATAAAATGATCATTGTTTTTCTTTCAAGTGATAGAAAAATTTCCATCTCTTCCACCGAACGTAATCCACAGGACGTCCACAGGACTTCCATAGGACGTCCAAGTTTCTAATTATAAAAACTCAAAGTCTTTCCGTTTTCAGGCATCCACGGACATCCTATGGACGTTCTTTTTTGGTCCGAATTATTGGGGTCCAAGTGAGTATATCCATAGAACGTCCAGCTTCTACCCAAAAAGTACGTCCTATGATTGGACGTCCAGCGGACGTCCAAATATGATCGTTTAATGGGTCATCCGAGATCGGTACCAGATGGACAACCGCAGGATATATCAAAATCGGAACACCCGTAAAAGGAAAGAAATTGGACGTCTATGGGATGTCCGTAACTTACAATAAACGGATAAACCGAAAATGGACCATCGGATATCCAATGGACGTCCTATGGATAATGTGTGCTAGTAGGGGAGGACACAATAGACACTACCTAGCAGTAGCAGCTATCCGCACACCGCCGAGCTCTCCATTAACTTGCCTAGGGCTACTTGCTCGACTCAGTGAGGGGGAGGGAAATGAGTGGTATCAATGACATCTATGGGATCAGTTTGGACATTACAATTATAATTCGATTTAAACTGTGCGAGCGGGAACATTATTTGATGACATGAAAACATTTACACTATTTCAAAAGTAGCAGAAAAGCACTGTAAACAAACAATTTGGCAGATATGCCAGATTTATTTAATGAAGGTGGTCCGACTTTTAATCAGGGGTGTGGAAGAGATGGTTGCCCCACTTGTATCCTTTTTTAACATGGGGCCCTGAAGACAGTTCTCTCTTGTGGATGTTGTGTAGCTTCGCCTCTAACTCCTCCCGTTTTTGGTATACCATGAGGGCATTGACATCTATGAGTTAAAATAGAAACTAAAATCTTGTTAGCCTTAAGGATTTGTTCATATTTTTTCGAGATTTTTCACTTGGGAAATAGCGATCGGTAGCTCAGTTGGTAGTGCGATGGATTGATAACCTTATGTACTGTGGTTCGATACTCTGGTGGGTGCTATTACATTACTCTATTTTTTTTTACTTTTTTTCATTTATTTAATTTTGTAATGCAAAACTGAATCTAATCGGATTGAAAAATAAAACGTATTACTTATTTAAAACTTCAATTTATTCCTGGATTAAAACTTATAAGTAACAGTAGTTGGAGTTTACCGCCTAAAAGTTTGAAACTAATATCTTTTTCACGCAACAGATGGCGCTGCCCTCATGGTATACTTATCTTCAGGGGCTTATGGAGAAAAAGGATACAAGTGGCGCAACCATCTCTTCTACACCCCTGAAAAAACATTGATTTTTCTAAAATATATATAGACGAGTTGCGGATGCTGCGTTGCAAATTTTCCAAATACCTAGCGGGTATCGTTTGCAATCATAAACTTTAAAGCATTCTGCGTCTTCTCCAATCATGGTTGTAGATATAATGGTTCCAACTCACAGTGTTATAAGGTCCCATAAGGCAGCTGATTTTTTTGTGATCTTTGGTAACTTTGACAACCCCGCCACCTGGTGTTGGAAGGATGAAAGTTAACACTGAAACAACACTGAAATTTTCTAAGTCCCTCGTATGGCTCGTAAACAAAACAAAGTTGTAGGGCTTGATAAACATGCGTAAAACAGATTGATTTATGATTTCTAATTGATTTATTTCAGATGAAAAAAAAAAAAATTTAATTTTACTATTATGTATATTGGTCAAAAAATGGACTTTGATAGGAATCGAACCACGGAAACCGAGATAGACGCCTTAACCATTATACCATGAGTGTTGCTGGTAGATTGGTAACAACATTGGAGCAGCCTGTTCCCCGTGTGTTAAATCTCTTATGGACATGGGACTTTTGTTGTTAGTTAGAGATTGTGTGTGCAGATGGCAGCCTTTAGGAAGTTACCATGCCCTGAGGGAAGATCATTGACGGAGAACTTTCAATTTTTTTCTTATGGGACTTTATAACACTGTGAGTTGGAACCATTATATCTACAACCATGTCTCCAATCTCCAGTCATTTTAGATAATTAATCAGCCCTAGTTAATCGATGAAAAATAATTCAAGTCCAAGGAAAGGAATCATAGGATGCTGTTTAGTATTTTTTCGTTTCTAGTGATAATAATATAGCTGTCAAGCAGAGGTGTGCATTTTGCCAAATTTCCTTAACGCGTTAAATTGTTATTTTTGAAACCCTTAACGCGTTAACTGCATTTTTCGTGTCAGTTAATTCGAGTTAACTGTATTTAACTGGTTAATGGATTTTAACTGAGTTAAACAAATTAACGCGTTAACGCGTTAAAAATAGCGCGATTTTCAGGTCTAAATTACTATTACCGACCTCTATTTAAAAAAAAATTTCAAAAAAATTTTTCCATTCATGGATTTTATTGAGATCCTTGTTTTCCCATGGGTTTTCCTCACTTGTCATATGAAAAACACCTAGAAGAACTCGTGTTGTATAATCGTGAAAGATGTACACTTGAAATTTTCGCGAATTTTTGTGGTCAAATCATGTCTAGAGAAAACTAGACTACTGATTACTGTTGCCGGCTGTAAAAAATATCGATTTTTCCTTTAAAAATTTGAAATTAACAAACAAAATTGTCGAGATGAGATGTCAAATTCTTCCTATTTGTCTCTGTTTGATCAGAGTCATCCTGGTTGCTTTTCTCGCTATGTTGAAAGTTTCATAAGGGGGGTGATGGGTTTCGTGGTCCGGTTTTTGGCTTGTGGGAGCCATTTTCCCCCCCTTCCATTTGATTTGCCTCACAGAAAGTTCCGCGAAGGCCGATAGAGGCGCTTTATCTATGGCGAAATCGCCAAATGGGACCACGAAACCCATCACCCCCTTATGGAACTTTCAATACAGCGAGAAGCAAGTCAAGCAACCAGGATGACTCTGGTTTGATCTCTGATTTGGTGCTTTTGTTGAAATGAACTCCGTTAAATTTTTTAACGCGTTAAATTCTAATGATATTTTTGACGTTTTTAAGGGGCAGTTAACTGCCCGTTAACTGCATGATTTTTTAAAAAGAATTGACTTAACTCGTACGAACTTTAACGCGTTAACTTTCCGTTAACTGCAGTTAAATTAATTTTCGCACACCTCTGCTGTCTAGTGTCAAAACTCAAAAGTCAAGTGAATTATACTAAACAGCATCCTAGCTTTTGACTTGAATCAGCTTGAATTAATTTTCATGGATAAACTACTGATGATTAGTTATTCAAAAAGACTGGAGAAGACGCAGAATGTTTTAAAGTTTATGATTCCAGAACATTTCCTGAATTGGAAAAGTATTTCTGGGTAAAATAAATCAAAAACCCACTTTTTGCCTATCTATGCAAACGATACCCGCTGGGTATTTTGAAAATTGGCGATGCAGCATCCGCAACTCGTCTATACAAAAATAATTCTAATTAATTTTTTACATCTATTTAATATATTTGTATACATTTTTATGCAAATTACTTGTATTTTGATTTATTATTTCCACAAAAGATGGATGCTGAAGACCCAAACCTATGTTAGTGAATTTTTTTTTTCAAATAGCTTAAACTATATTTTTGCATTTGGGGATTTCGTACAAGAACGTTCCCCAACTCAAACTTTTGTTCTTAACAAAGTTCACTTATTTTATCATGTGAACTACACTAATCACGAAAATGGCCTAAAAATTGACCATCTTACCATACTATACGTTCAGCAAAGTGTTTCAGGTTTTAGCAAAGCGTTTCAGATTTCAGCTAGCCCAGTGCACAATTTTTCAAAGTTTTTTTAAATAGTGTGTGTTAAAATGGATAAAATTACCCAACGAATGAGGAACCCATATTTTAAGAAGAAGAAAGCCAGTGACAACATGACCATTGACGAATACGTGAAACTAGCACTAGCAAAATCCAACATGCCAAGTCTAAAGGAGATGTTTACAACGTTTGACAAAAACAGTAAGTTCTAATTGTTCATTCCGTCTCTCTCCATTAATGTTTGAAAGAGGAAGGTACGATAACGTTCCCAATTTTGGCCCCGTTAAATATCAAGAAGTTATCCAACCCTATGTGGTGGCCACAACATGAATGTCAACCAGCAGTCGAATCAAAGGGATGAAAAACGTCGCCATTTGTTAGCAAATTCAACTCCCTGAACTTTTATCCAATTAAAAAATTGATCAATTTCAATACTGAATAAAATATTCAACAAACATGTAGATTAAACATGTGATTCATAATTGACGGCCTGCATTCACTGCTCGATGCTGATGTTTCCAACTCGGAACTGGATTTCTGACGCCGTAGGAGCCTCGATTTAGGCAAACAGCGACTCACTCCCGACTTGCAATCGGAGTGAACGTTGACTTTACATAAACGACATTTCCAACCTTGGCGTGAATGACCTGATGATTATAGAATGAAACACCCTTTAATTAAATTCTTATTGTAGACAAAAGACCAAAAATCATCTTTAAAATATATAATTATGAATGTTATTATGAAAATATTGATTATGAATGTTGTAAGGCCAATCGTTAGTTATAGACTCGCCTCCTTATATTCCCATATTTTTCAAATGCCACCCATGATCCCAAAGAAAAAATCTGGTTTTCCGGCAGTGGTTAATGGAATAGTGCAAGAACTAGTTTTTGAAAATAACGACGAGGAGTTTTCTGTGAGCATAATGGACATCAAGCACCGAATCACAACGTTAAAATCGAAAATGGTTTTTGCGTGATCTGCTCCATAACTGGTCCCCCGATGCAATCTACTCACGATATGTGGACAATTGGTTCATTACATCCAATAACAACTACATGTCCAACGTTGTTGATAATTCTTGCATCGTGGTCTTCCCCAGGAGCCAGAATTCCACCCGGATTATTCAGAAAACTTCAGGAAACCATTTTGGAACAATGCAAAGAAGTTTTTTTAATTCTGATTTAAAAAAAATTGTGCAACTGAAATTCCCCGCCCCCATCAATTGAATTTAAGATTTTCCTTCCTCAAATCAATTCAACTCACACGTCATTTCAGTTTTTGATCGTCAAATTTGTTTAATCGATTGAAAAAAAAACTGACGATGAATCAAAACGTTGATATTGTTAAGAACACGTTGTGCTGCGTCGGCAATTGCTTGTACTGGATCTTGAGTTGCTGTTGCCTCTTCATGTTGACCTTCGGCTCTTTCGTTTAGTTCTCCTATTACAGCTGGTGGAACGTCATCTGGACTCTCTTGTTCTAAATAGCCGGGTTGATTTTCTTCTGGCTCAATTTGAACTGCAACCTGTTGATCATTAGGAAATTTAACATTTTGACTTTCATTTTGATAATACTCATCTTCTTCTTCTTCTGACTCCTCACACTCTATTTTTCCTTCGATTTTCTTGAAGAAAGAAATATTGCGAGTAACGTTCTTTTGGTTTCTTTCGGCAGTCACCATGTTCTCTTTTACTTTTGTAACACGATATAGAGACGGATCAAATGGCGCTTGTAACTTGTTAGCCAGTTTGTCTCTGCGTAACAATACGTGATCTCCAATCTTGATTTCTCTGTGTACTGCCTTTTTGTCAGCAAACTTCTTCATGCGACTTTTTGATTTTAGGTCTTTATTTCTTACTTCTTCTACTTTTTTCTCTTTTGATAATTGTGGCAAACGCGTGCGTAAAGAGCGTCTAAAAAGTAAAGTAGCGGGTGCTTTTCCCGTTGAAGAATGTGGCGAAGTCCTATAATTGAGAAGGAATCTTTGCATCTCTTCTTTCCAATTACGCTTTTCGGCGACTGCGCACCGCAATGCCTTTTTGAGCGTCTTCATAAATCTTTCAACTCCTCCGTTTGCTTGCGGCCATAGGGGAGTAATTTTTCTATGTTTAAAATTCATTTCTTCAGCAAAATGTTTAATATCATAGCTCTGAAATGGTGGACCGTTATCACTTTTGACCCCTTCAGGTATTCCAAATTGCGTTAAATTTTCTTCCAATTTATTTGTCACAACTTTGGCAGAGGTTGATGATACCTTATTGCTTACAATTGGATATCTTGAATAATCATCGTACACAACTAATAAATGTTCACCCATTGGCATATCAGCAAAATCTATACTGACTTCTGTCCAAGGCTCAGCTGGCAGATTCGACATTTTCAATGGCTCAGGATTATTTTTCTTGCTGCATGCTTGGCATGGGATACAGTTAGAAATTTTCTTTTCTACTTCCTTGTCAATCCCAGGGAACCAAACTTTTTCTCTTAAAAGTGCTTTTGTTTTAACAATACCTTGATGTCCTTGATATGCGATGTCTACTACTTTACCAGCTAGTGATTTGGGAATAACAATTCTTGTATCCTTTAACAGCATTTCATCTTCCTCAGTCTCGACTTTTGTCAGCTGCAGCTGTATTTCTTTCAGTGCAGAGAATCAGTCTTTTTCTTGATTATTTAATTTACTGATTTCTTCTTTTGTGCAGCGTTTTTTGCTGAGGATCTTCAGATTCAATTGGATCGCCTTGTCTTCCTTTGTGGCTTCTGTAATGCTGCTTAGTGGAACAGATTTTGGCACAGATTTCATGCAAATTGAATTAACATAATTTTCTGCGATTGATTGTTCTCTAGTTGATATTTTAGTCGACTGTATCGGATGACGCAACATGTAATCAGCAGGGTTGTGTTTTCCTGGCTGATAAATGACTGTAAAGTCATACAACTGAAGTTTCAAAAGCCATCGCTCAATACTCATACTTACTTTTTGGACGCTCTTTACGCACGCGTTTGCCACAATTACCAAAAGGAAAAAAGGAAGAAGAAGTAAGAAATAAAGACCTAAAGTCAAAAAGTCGCATGAAGAAGTTTGCTGACAAAAAGGCAGTACACAGAGAAATCAAGATTGGAGATCACGTATTGTTACGCAGAGACAAACTGGCTAACAAGTTACAAGCGCCATTTGATCCATCTCCATATCGTGTTACAAAAGTAAAAGAGAGCATGGTGACTGCCGAAAGAAACCAAAAGAACGTTACTCGAAATATTTCTTTCTTCAAGAAAATCGAAGGAAAAATAGAGTGTGACGAGTCAGAAGAAGAAGAAGATGAGTATTATCAAAATGAAAGTCAAAATGTTAACTTTCCTAATGAACAACAGGTTGCAGTTCAAATTGAGCCAGAAGAAAATCAACCCGGCTATTTAGAACAAGAGAGTCCAGATGACGTTCCACCAGCTGTAATAGGAGAACTAAATGAAAGAGCCGAAGGTCAACAAGAAGAGGCAACCGCGACTCAAGATCCAGTACAAGCGATTGCCGACGCAGCACAACGTGTTCTTAACAATATCAACAGAGCAAGACTGCTACAAGAACTGGCACGCAATCCGCCTCCAAATGAATTAGTTAGACCAATTAGAGTTCCAACAACTGATCCACCGCCAACCGACGAATCATCTAGACCAAAAAGAGACCGACAACCTCCAAAACGTTTTAATGATTTTGAAGTTAATTTGTTTCATTCAAAAAAAGGAAAGTGAATGTAGTGTAGCCACTATTGTTATTTGATATAGCACACACGGGCTATATAACCCGCCCGCTTGTGTTGTGTAGCAAGTTAGTCATTAGCTACTAGTATCAGTGTATACATGTGCCTTATTCATGTCTGAGTAGTGAATACAAAGTATACACACACCAATCAATAAAACATTACAATCACTTCTGTTTACCACACCTGGAATTCCGCTTACCGTTTGGTGAATAACGTCGTCAAAAATTTCAGCAGCGCAATTCATACCAAAATTCAGTTTTTTTGTAACGAAATAGTCCGCGGTGTGTGGAAAAAGTTGTAATATACCTTGACTCTGGAGCAAGTTCCAGCTGATGATACCCTTGATTCATATCCAGCTTCGAGAAATATTTTGCTCCATTCAGATCTACTACTAGATCTTCGATTGTTGGAATGATGTGTCTAGTGCGCAAAATTGCTTTGTTTGGTGCTCTTATGTCAACACATAGTCGTAATTTTCCTGGTTGTTTCGGCTTCGGTACGGCATGAGCTGGAGAGATCCACTCAGTTGGGCCATCAATTACCGGTTCAATTGTATCTGCATTTTCAAGATTAATCAGTTCTTCGTCCACACCTTTGCGTAGAGTGAAACCGATTCTTCTGTGTTTCTGAGTTACAGCAGGGACAGTTTTGTCAATGTTCAGTTTCACTTGATAGTTTTTCATTTTTCCTAGCCCCACGAAAAGTGGTGCATACTTTTTCTTTTATAAACGAATATTCATTAGACATTGTTACTGAATTGGATACCTTTACCAGCTTTAGCTTTTTTGCTGTCGAATATCCAATAAGGTTGTCAGCCTTTTCATTGTCGCTGACGTATATCAAAGCTTCGGCATATGCGTGCTTTGACTCAAGCAGTGTCTTGAATTTGCCTATAATTTTGAGAGGATTTCCTCCGTATCCATTTACAGAGTTTCCTGTAGGTTGAAGATTTGGCTTGTTCTGGAGTACATTGTATTCTTTATAGCTCAGCAAGTTGCAAGTTGATCCAGAATCAATCATCATCTTGCTTTTTACTCCGCATAACTTTATGTCGGTGAGTGGCCTGTCATCCGATCCTGATGGACTGATTGCCCATGTAGACTCGTCACTTAAGCTCTCTTGGTCATTGACTTGTCTCGTGTGCTCTTGCTTTGAAGATGATCCGGCATTGGGATTTCTGCAACATTTACTAAAATGATTGAACAGTCCACAAGATTCTCATTTCTTGCTTTTTGCCGGGCACGGTTTTTTTTCAGGATGCGGCCAGTCATATCCACAGTTTCGACATTTTCCTTTTCCCGGGCACGGACTACTTGTGTGAGGCCATTGTCCTCCACATTTCCGACACTTGACGTTTTTTTTCATTTTGTTGCTTCCGGTTTCTTTTTTCATGTTAGATTCGAAATTATTTCTTGCTGGCTTGTTTACTGAGTTTGTTGCTTGCTTGGTTGATTGTTCAACACTTTCTGCATAGCGATCAGCGGCTTCTGCTGCGCGTGCATTTTCAAGCATTTTCTGTAGCGACAGTTGATCTCTTAGGCACAATTTCCTAAAGTTGCCTTGAACCTTGAGCCTTGAATAATCTGTAATTTGATTTCAAGATCAGAATCATTAAAATTACACCTTGTTGTGAGTTGAAGGAGCCTTGTTGCGAATGCGTCCATATTTTCGCCAGGTTCTTGTCTGCATCTTCGGAAATTAAATACTTTAAGCTCAACATTTTTTTTCGGTTGAAAATAGGTCTTGATAAGAGGTTTAGCTTTACTGTACGTATTTTTATCACCTTCATTTCCAGGTAATGTTTCGAAAACGTCTTCCACTTCGCTGCCTGCATAATGAAGCAATAAGGCCAGTCTACGCTTGTCGGTAGCTGTTTTTTGGTCGGCAGAGTCGGAAGCTTTCTCGACTACATTAACTGCCTCCAATAGCCTTTCAAAGCGGGTTGTCCATATTTCCCATCTCATACCAGCAGTATGTGGGTCAGAGTGAACTTTAAATTGTTCAAACTGCGGCAAACTTTCCATGATTTTAATGTACTCAGAAAATTTTACTTTACCTCGTCGCCAGTGTAATGTTTTATTGATCGGTGTGTGTATATTTTGTATTCGCTACTCAGACATGAATAAGGCACATGTATACACTGATACTAGTAGCTAATGACTAACTTGCTACTCAACACAAGCGGGCGGGTTATATAGCCCGTGCGTGCTATATCAAATAACAATAGTGGCTACACTACACATAGGTCAAAATATAACGGTGTAGTCGTATAAACTGCTTAACTTTTTCGTTGATGCGCTAATAGATAGGACAACTCTCCCTTAAAAAGGGAGAAGAAAACTTTATACAAACGGAAAATGCTTGCCGAGTTTGTTGAAGCTTATGGAAATTGAAGCTTATGCTTATGAAGAACTTCAACGTTTAGCAAGCGAGGTAGCTATATTTCTAAATTAAAATATGTTTTTTTTTAAAGAAACGTTACGTAATAGGCAAAAAAAAGGACGAAAAGGTCTTAAAGTTGGGCTGCTCGGCTAACGTTATAGATGTCGGCCGTATCGTGAGGAAATGTTGGGACTCCCTCCCTCGCAAAACCATTGTTGGTTGTTGGTTGCATTCTAAATGTCTCCCGCACCTTCCATCTGAGCTTGGGCCAAGCGAAGATCGACAAACAATTCAGTGCAAAGCAGCGCGAGAAATTTGCAAAATTTTTTCAAACTTGTCGTTCGACATTTCCCAAGAAAGTAGCCAGGCCGTAGAGTTGGCAAATTTTTCCAAAGACTTGCAATCAGTGGAATCTTATAAAGCAGACGCAATGATTCAACGATGGATTCATTTAGAGACAGACCCTGAAATAATCGCAGCTGGAGAAATAGAGCTTATAAATGAAATATCTTTGCAATGTGATTCTTCGGAATCAGAGGAAGCTTTATCGGTAACCCATGCCTGCACGGAGACGATTATGTTGACATTCCTGTACCTGATATCTCAAGCACGACTTCTGAACTCACCTTTTCTAAAGAAACAATCAAACGTATCTTGTTAAAATATGCTTGTGTTGCCATTCGATCTGGCGTTAAGGATCCAATTACTTTAGCTTTATCCGAAGGAATTCGTTCTCATTTATCCTAAATTTTTTATTGCATTTGTTTTCATTTTGTTAACGTTATATTTGACTGTGACATAATTCTGCTTTTGTGTCCCTTTATTTTGCTCGGTCTATGATTAACCGCTTTCAATAAACTTTAAATTCCGGTAACAAGGTGGTGTTGAGATAGGGGTCTTGCTTATAGGACCACTCGCATATGGGACCACCGACCAGGTGGTCCGATAAGTGAACCGGCACTGCACAGTCAGGTACAGTGGCAGTTTATTGCATGTGTTTCACTCAGCCCCAACGTGGTGGCAGTGCCATTAAGTGCCCAGTTATAGAGCCACCCTCTCATAGGGCCACTGCACCAGGTGGCCCGATAACTGGCCCAGCACTGTACGCTTATACTCGGTTCATGTAACTTTAGTAGAGCAGAGACCTCCCTCCTCATATGTATGAGTACATTTTGAATGGATAGGCGCGGCGGCTGCTGCGGGGGAAAATTCTTATTAGCATATCATATTCCAGTTAGTTACTCAATCAATTGTATGGAACGAGAAAGTATCAATAGTAATCTTAGTGTTATTAATACTTACAAACCAAGTTGAATAAATGATGAAACACACACAGATTAGTAAGTAGGATACATATAAATCTTGTATTGTAGCTCAGAAGAACAGAGGACAAGAGGTGAGGCAGACCAAACTTATCTCGAACTTGTTTAGAATACAGATGAATGTAGTACGTCCGTAACGATCTTCATTCGTCTTCCTCCATCACATATAGTTGGTTTTTTGCAACCTCCTTGGTTTCCGAAACCAATCCGTCGGTGTCCACCCGTTTTGGCACTTTTTTCGGCACATTCGATTTTGGCGTTTTCGGCACCCATATAAAACGCTTGGTCCCCCCTTGTATTTAAAATTTTCTCGTTTCTTAAAAAATCTTTCCTTTTCGGCACTAATATTCTCCGTTTCGGCACCACTTGTGTCTTTTTCGGCACCAACTGTTCAAGCCTCTTTGTGTATATATCAACCTGTATAGCCTCCTCGTAGAGAAATTTTAGGAGGATGTACAGATTGAGGCCTTTACTGCTAATGCTTAGTCCAGCGTTATTTGCGAGATGTGTGTGCCTGCCTTTAACGTCATTAGTGGTTCTCACCTACAGCATGTTAGAGTGAATGTAATCATTTGAGTGTTTTACATAATATTTACCTTTTAATACCTCTTGCATGAGACCGACCAAACTTTGGGAGGCCAAAGCAAGCTGTCGATCCAGGTATTTTCCATGTAGTTGTACATATTTCGCATCCTAGTTCTGTTCTCCCTGTTTTCGATTTCCCAGACAGCTGATAATTTTAAATTTGCAAAGGCAGTAGGGATTTTTCCATGTAGGAGGAGATGGAGAGACATCATCTTCCTGCAATACTTAGTAAATACATCTGTAAAGTTCCACAATACATATAAAAACATTCACACTCACTTGCAAATCCCACGAATTAGCATGTCTGCACGATATGCTCTTTTTAAACCTATAATATTCATTAATATATTTCAAATTTTTACTTATTAATTTACTATTAACCCGCCCGAATCACCGGAAACCTCAACATCATCTCTATCACACCCATCACGTCTTCCTCGGCCTCGCACAACCCGCCCAGCACAACCCGCCGCATCACCACTAACCTCAAAATCTGCCAACCGGCTAGGCTGTTTCCTCGATCTAGTGGGTCTTTCCGTGATAATGAGCAATAAACTTTAGGAATAAATAATCTAAGATCTGAGAAATGTATAGCACTTGATAATAAAGGGTAAAAGAACAAAGTGGGCAAAATTTCACAATATATTATAACACGACACCTATAGTGGAATTTATTGTTTACGAATTTTGGGGGTGGTGCCGAAACAGACAAAAATAATGCCGAAACGGACAAAAGTGGCTAAGAAAAAATACATCGTAATACCAATACTTAGAACCACCTCTGGTGGCGGTGCCGAAAAAGACAATTGCAGTGCCGAAACGGAAAAAATTTGTGCCGAAAACGCCAAAATTGAAAGTGCCGAAAAAAGTGCCGAAACGGGTGGCAACCATCCGTCGAGCGTATCTGGTTGGTATTTATAATTAATCCCAACACTACTGAAATAAAAAAAGAGAACGTGAGGATGAAAAAGAAAAAACGGATGTCCTCTCTCATCTATGACGTGTGACTGTTCCCTGTGCCCTCCTTTTTGCAAGAACGAGAAGAATTATTCCCGCCAAATGAATATTTTGAACGAATTTCTCTTAATTGGTGGGGAACTTTTCTCGTCAAACAAATCCGTCTACGTACTCATTCTTTTAAGGGGGGAGCAGAGAGTTGTAATAGGCCAATTTTGTTGTTATTAATCAATTGAAAAAGAAATCGATACATTTTGGCTGTAACCGAAACTCTTTTCACGGGACATTTCATGTTATTTTCTCGTATGCGGGGCGGCGAATTGACAAATTTCGCGTATTAAAAGAATACGTATTGGAAATAGAAACATAATAATAATAATAATAATAATAATAATAATAATAATAATAATAATAATAATAATTTCAAATAGAAAAATTTATAGAAACATTTATTGTTTATTATATAGGAACATTCAGAATTTTCTTATGGACACATACGGGATGTACCGTATCCTGCAAAAAAATCCGAACGCGATTTCTTTTTTTTTAAATATCTAGTGAGGGAAAAATAAACTATTAGTTAATGTCCATTTCCATCAAAGTAATCCTTTTCCAAGGTGATATTGGCGCGATAGACTAAAGGCAGGGAAATTTCCAGTCATAGCCTTTGGGGCTTTTCCCTTTTTAAACACTTTTAAACTATGGAATGGCGTGTATTACACTTTTAGTATCTTATATAGATAGGGGGTTTAAAATCACGTTTTGAAATAAAAATCATCAGCGTAATCATTTTAAACATTCTGTAACAAATAACAATATTTTAGTTAGTCGACTTTTATATAAAGATTCAATATTTCCTAACGTGAAACATTCAATTTAATTTATCAATCCATATTGCCGGATTATAGATTCGAACCCTTACATTCAGTGTTTCCAATAGGAAACTGTAACCATTACATCAAAGGCTCATGTCTCTGAATCCTCCGATAGTATATTTTTCGTCAATATTTCTAAATCAGTACCGATCCTTTGGTATAGTGGTTAAGACTCTGGCTTCATGACACCGGGTCAGTGTTTCGAATCTGTATTAATTACTGAATAGCAATTTAATATATGGAAATTTTGAGTCTTTTACAAAGTCAAGCAACTCAAATTACTCAAGATTTTTTTTTCTGTTTCAGATCGTTAAAAATGAATGTGCTAATTGTTTTTACTGAAAACCAATATATTACACCCATGAACTATAGACCATAAACCCAAGTAAAAGGATTAGACATTAACTATTTGACTAGTAGTTTATTTTTCCCTCACTAAATGTTTAAAAAAATAAAAATCGCGATCGGATTTTTTTTGCAGGATACTGTACTACCAAATTCACGTCATTGAACAATGCGGAATTCATGGATCCATTTTGGCTGACATTCAAAATTGCTATCGCCGTATCCAAGGATTTGGAAGTGGTCTACATCTCCCAGCTAACAACATGAAATATGTTTTCCAATTTCATTTTTCCAAAAACACATTGATTGTCTATTTGATCAATTCGGCTGGTGAATTTACAGGGAAATTCTCCTATCATGTAAGTTTACATCCGTTTTCACCTTATATAAGAGAAGCAGAAGGTGCTGGATTTTCCTTCTATTTTGAGTCGATTTATGAGCCGGACATTGTTGTCATGGTGCGCGCAATCTTCTCCATTACGCTTTTCATGGGAATAGCAATTTTCTTCTTAGAATCCTCTTCAGGATCTATCAGAATAGACTGAGCATTGGAAAGAAGGGGGGGGGGGAATTGAAAAAAATTGAGATGGTGCGCGGAAGTTATGAGATTAGTTTGAAACTCCGTTGAGAGAACACGTGCGTGCTCTGTACGTCTCGCCTTCGTTTGGGCGACAGTAAACAAGAGCTGGATAGAATCCGCCATTTCATTCTCCTATTGTAGTTGTTGGTTATTCTTTTTTGTCATAAGTTTGTCAAATGTTTCTTTTTCTAAAGGGTAAGAAGGAACAAAAAAGAATTTCAACTTGTGCGAGGCACCTCAATACCTCGCGGTTTAGTTTTAAGAAACACGAGACACGTGAATCTAGTTTAGTTTGTATTGTCGAAAAGGAACAGCCACTTAACTAACGGCCTAGTTGCCAGAAAGGCGAAAGACAAGTAACTGCCTGGTTGTAGGCAAAGGGGCCTACAAGCAGACAACATTAACAATAAAAGAACACAAAAAGGGCGCGATTTGGGAAGACAGAGCTCCGAGCGGAGCTCAGCCAAAGATCGCTATGTTTGCTTTAATTGGGGAAAATAAGCTGTCCGTCACATTGCCGGCCCTGTTTTCTCCGTTGGAGAAAACAACTTCGTCATCAGCTTAAAATAAATGGAAATTGTAGGCGGAGTGATTGTAAAGGGCTGTAGTTGGTGTGACGGCAACTGGATCTTTCTGAATCTTCAGTCCGGAAGGAGCGCGGGTGCCACAGTTGTTTACAGAGCGGACGATTACATCCGGTCTATGTTCGGTGCGAACGATCCGGCCAATCGGTCAGGAAGTTCTCAAGAGATAAGGCATAATGTAAACAAAAAATATAATTACAAGGGGGGGGGGGAAGGGAGTTAAAGGCATTTGAAAATGATATGAAGAAACATCTTTCAGGTTTTGCTTAAAAGTCCTGTTGGTTTGCTTGTTTGCGAGGGCGAAGTAAGATGGATTCATCGGGCTGTTGGTATGGCAAAACTGGTCGGAAAACACGCAGAGATGATTGTTGTTGCATAAGACCTTGACACCAAAGTTCATGACCAGCGCCATAAAAGGATGCGGCATCCGGCGGATCATAATGGTTAATGAAATGAACAGGATGGCCCGAAAAAAACTTTGAGAGACCGGTTTGTTGGTTTGAATTCCTGTTTCCTTTCAACCGCTCTGGTTGCCTTTTTCGATCGGATCTTGAAGCATTCGCCGATCGATTGGAAACACATCCGATGTGGTGGTGGTCGATGTTATGGTGGATTTTGCCTTTTTCGCCACCGATGTCTCCGTTGAAGGTATCGCCATCGAGACTTTGATGATGCGGTCCCTTGATGACCGTTTCTTGATGATTGATTGTTGTTTTTGTTGGTACGTTGGTTTTCGATGGATTTTCGACGGAACGTCGCCACTCGTGCCCGTCATGCTACTCGAACCAAACGTCTTATTGTTTGTTGGCTCCAGTTGAAATAGAGTTTGGTGAAAAATAGAAACTGGAGACTGATGTGAGTTTGGATGGTGGAGGCGGCCTGGATAATGCCAAAGGCGCGACAAGTGACTCGGTTGACGTTGCTAGCGATTCTTGAACATTCGTTAAACTGGAACCGTGCTGTGTGTCGAGTCTCGGAGATGCTGCTACAATGGACCATTCGGATGAGAGTTCCGATTCCGCCGCGTCTATGGTTTCAACTGTATCCTGTAGCGTAGTCAACTGAGAAAGAGTGATGATCGGCGGAGGATTAGTTGGAACAAGTGAGGAAAAACTACAGTAGCGTTACACCCCGATTTGCTTTCGTCCATTTCTTGAGATCGTGGTGTTGATGTGGGTAACTACAGGCCGGACTGACTCTGACCTTGAGTGATGTAACCAATAAAAGAGATGTTACCGGATTGCTAGGAGGAATATCGCTGTTAGAGGTCTCGATGCGACTGGATGCAGTGGTGGATCCAATTACGGAATAGCGACAGTTGAGGCGGTGGGGACTATACCAGATGCCACTACCGAAACGGTTCGATGATCGGTCATATTTACTGAGGCTTGGACATTTCTTCCGGTTTTTTCTTGTTTACTATCGTTGTGCGCTGTCCATCTCAGTGTTGATCCCGGACGGCGCTGTTGTTTTGGTTGATTTCTACTGTTGTTGGTCGTTGCGACCGACGCTCCGAATACTGCATAATTAATGTTTACCTTGTTTTTGGATCCATTGACAGCATCGTCAATTCTTGACATTGCGTTCGTCGGATTATTGTGTGTTACAGCGGATAGTTTGCTGATAGCTGGAGTGGGGACGTTACGAGTGGTACTGGCTTGAGTAACTTTTAACACGTTATCAATGGACGAAAAGGTTGATGTGGAGATGGCTGCAGACTTGTGGGAGTTTCTGAAGACTTGCTTGTCCGCTCCTTGGCTTCCCGTTGCCATTACGGCCATACCACTAGCCGGTAAAGTGAACGAGGCCTGCATCTTGTTGGTTTTTGGATTGCGATTGTGTCTGCATGTCGATGACCGTGATGTGGATTCGACTGTGACAGACCAAGAAGACGCTCAGGACCCTTAAACCAATAACATGCTTCTCTCCAGAGATTGAGAAAAGGAGAAGCAAGATTGGGATAATCCACGAGATGTCCGCCGTCAGGAAGAGTTTGCTCTTGGCGCACCACGCTCTATACTCGGAAGTGATTTTACCAAAACCGATCCGACCAATGGTGACGAGGAGGAAGGCGTACTGCAAGACGAGACAGACATTGTTATAAACAGAAGATCGTACGCTAGAAATGTACCGTCTCAGATCCAAGTAGCTAATTCTGATGAGACCATGATAACACGGCCTTGAGACCATCACGATGAGAAACACAGTCGCTGCAAATGAAACAATAAGAGCGTTGCTTGGATTACTGAGTGAGTGCGTAACGATGGAGGCCAACCAGATGAGAATACTGCGCTGGCTGACAGGACTATGCAACTACACAAGCAGAAGATGAAACACATGTTCAGCCACATTTTGAACGGCGTTGCCACTGCCTTGGATATCGTCTCGATTATTTTTGATGTGCTGTTGTGAGCTCCAACAGCCGTGATCAATGCGCGCTCTGTCGCAAGCGTCATTGGTGCTGGACCGCTCCTTCCGCTCACTCAGATGTTCGGCCGGGGATTCACCTTCATAACATTGGCGTTCGTCGATCCGTTTCTGTTCCTCTTGTTGTTTGAGCATAGACTCTGGAACGGGTCCGGCGATGCTACATCCAAAATAAGTCAGGATTCCGTCTGGCGCTTCGATTCCATCGGGTGGACTGCGATGAGCTAACACATCATGGACTCGCATGAAGTCTCTGCCAATGAGGATCGTGACGTGACTGGCGTCGATAGATGGAAGATCCACGTCCTTTAAATAGCTCCAATCACGTTCAGTGACGGGCCATTCGATTTGCTGGGCACTGACGTTGATTTTGGGGACGGAGAACGCCTTTTTTGACTGGAAACGATCTGCTCCCGTCTCGAGGCTGGATGCTGAATTTCACTTTCTTAATTTTGATGACCGGATCTTCTCCGTGGAATGTTCCTAGGGTTGTTGTTTCTTCCACGCCGTCTAAATCCAATCGCTCAGACGAACGATCTAGAATCAGAGTTTTCTGGCTTCCAGGATCGAGAAAGCCAAAGGTGTCCAGCATCTTTCCGTCCGATTCAATTGTGATCGGGTCGATCTGTAAAAGAGTGTAAGACTCATCATTATCAGCCGAAAACAGTACCTACGTTCACGGGGAGCGTCTCGGACTTGTTGTTTCCTTCCGTTGTTTTCTTTAATATAGGCTTGGCTTCACTGGCTGGGGTCGAGGTGATGCTTGGAGCGTCATGCAAAAGAGGATGATGCGGCTGGCCACAATTGTTTGTGCCGCATTTCTTCCGACTGGTGCATTCTTAGCTCAGGAGCCTTTACTTAGACAGCGAAGAGAGCAGGCGTAATCTTTGATTACGATCATTCTCTCGTCAAGCGATTTCGCGATGAAAGTTTCGCATCGACCGAGGCGATGATCACCTCTGCACAGAAGACAGATCAGCTTCTTAGCGTTTCCTACAGGTAGTGCAGAGACTTTCGGCTTTGATTGGGCACTGCTAGAGGGGACAGGCTGCGTGATTGTGTTGATGATTGGCGTAAAACTGTTTTTTTCTGATCCGCCTGCCGGTTTTGATCCGGATTTAGGCTTGACGGGCGAATCTGGAGTTACATTGAACTGACAATGTTTCGCCACCATCTTACCTTTAACCAATCTCCTTAACCATGCTGCAAAGTCTTGAAGGTTAAGGCAAACTGGGTGATTTTTGATGATTTGTCTCCCCCACCTGCTTTGTACCTCGGATGGTAACTTGGTGGTGATGGTGGCTTAGGGTGTTTCATTTTCGGGTTTTATTTTTTGATCCTGCTGGGAATTACAATCGGGGTGTTAAAATAGGAAAGAAAACGAAATCTGTAAAAATAAAATGTACAAAAAATGTTTAACCCCCCCTCCGTCAATTTTTTCGAAAAAAAAAGGCTCAAAAACATAGTTTTTAATTTTTTTTATTTGTTGCGCTTAAGATATCAAGTCGGGATTTTAGTATAAGGTTTATTACATTAGTATTTATCTATAGTAAAATTTTCAATATCATACGTATCGGTCTTATGTCCCCTCCCCCGCAAAATGTAAAGAAAACAAAATTCGCGGATAAGAGAAAACTAATCAAACTATAAGTATCATCACTACTGTTAGATGCAGTTGTTTTATTGCTAGTAAACGTATTTACAAAAAGTAAACGTTATTTCAAGTGAATATTGGTTAATAGGGCATAATTAACGAGTTTAACAATTTGGTAATAAACTGCTCTAAATAAGAATTAGAATTCATCAGAAGGTGAGCGTGTGCTGTTTTTAAATTCCATTTTTTCATGCGCATTGATTAGTCGCGTTTTAATGAAACGAATAGTATTATAACTGTTGGACACAATACGTTAAAGAGCGCAAGCTAAGAAGACGCGACTTAAACAAATGGTTTTTTGAGCAATTGAAACCGTTGACATTTTTACTTTTCCTTTACGCTCGATTATGGTTTGAAGCTCTAAAAGTTGGGATAACCGGGATAACTTGAAATTATAAATCATTAGATTCAACCCGTTCCAACTTGAAGAAATATTCAAGTCATTTAAGCAAAAACTTAAAAGGTGAGCAGCTCAACTTTTTTATTTTTGTTTTGAACCGTTCGTTTGGCTCGGAGCTTTGTTCTCCACTTTTTTTTGTTGCTTATGTTATCAGATAGAACTTGTCTGAAGATCGATCCCGATTCTAGAGAATCCTCTTGGTGCTAAAAAGAATAGTAAGATCTGTCGAGAAATGCTTCTGAACGATTTTCACACATTTTTTGATGAGTGATTTTCCATTCCAACAAGATATACGTATAGGTTACGACCTGCGGTCCAACCGCATTTATCAGATTTAACTGCTGGTACTATATGTTTAATATTGACGAGTTGTGCATCGTTATACTGTGCTACTACAGAAGAATTTCGGTGAAGCGCGCATCACTGAGTTAACTCAATGAATAAACAAATAGCAGGTAGATCGTAAGAAAAGAAACCAGGTGCTAAACTCCATACTTTCAGTTATTACCGATTGCTAATATCTGTTCGCTTCCAAGTTCTATCAACCAATCTTAACTCGAAATAAAGTTTACTTTTTGACATCTGGAAACAACAAAACTACTGCATCTGACAGTAGTGATGATACTTATAGTGTCTCTTTTCCGCGAATTTTGTTTTCTTTACATTTCGCGGAGGAGGGGACATAAGACCAATACTTATGATATTGAAAATTTTACTATAAATAAATACTAGAGTAATAAACCTTATACTAAAAGCCCGACTTGATATCTTAAGCGCAACAAATAAAAAAAAATTAAAAACTATGTTTTTGAGCCTTTTTTTTCGAAAAAATTGACGGAGGGGGGTTTAAACATTTATTTTTACATTTTATTTTTACAGATTTCGTTTTCTTTCCTATTTTAACACCCCGATTGTAATTCCCAACAGGATCAAAAATAAAACCCGAAAATGAAACACCCCTATGGTGGCTAGAAGACTTGATGATTGTAATTCGTGGCTGTATCCGCCACTTTTCAATGATGCTACTGCTTCGTTCACGGTCTGAGAGAACTTGAGCAGAGCTTTATAGTCGTTTTGACGTACGTTGACTCCAGATCCTTTAGTGCTTGCGAGTACAAAGCCGGACTGCTTAAAGAATCACCCAGTCCGTCTCGAATTTCCGCTGTTAAACAACTCCTGAGGATTGTCATTTTTTTGCGTCGTCGTTAAGCTGCTATTGTTGTGCACCAAATCACGAAAGATGGCGATGAAATCTTGCCAATTCTTCGGGTCGCTGTCGAACGGTTTGAGGTCCATTTTGGGTAGCCGAAACACTGAAAACGGGTGTTGCAGTTTGATTAGATGTTGGACCATTTTCATTATCCTTGACGCAAATGACCAACTTGACGAGTCGATAATTTTTTCCTCTTTGCTATAGACCGACTCCCCCCAGTCATTTGACTCATATTCCTTGTATTGAGGAGGGCCGTGTCTATTTTGCCCAGTTGAACTGGGCTGCTGAGGATAAGGATGTTTTTGGACGTGCTCTGCCAGAATTTCTTTCAGTTGGGTGTTCTGGTGGGGCACGGTTATTTGAAGCTGTTGTGGCGTGACGCGCTAGCTTCTCATCGAAACTGGATTTAAATTTTTTCCAGTTCGCGTTGTTTTTCCCGTTGAAGACGATATAAGTCCGCTTGACGGGCGAGCTTTTCCTCTTCAAGCTCTCTTCGATGTTTCTCTAACGATTGCTCGAGAGAGATACGCCTTCCTTTTTTCTTCCTTCTGCGCGGCTTGCCATTGCTGCACCAGTATTCATTAGAAAATCTACGTTTTGTTTGGAAGGCACACCGGCATTTGTTTGGTTTCGTCTGTTGATTTCTTCATCCGTGGCCCGAAAGTTAAACTGAAGCTGCTGGAATCTTTCTTCCAGCGACTCTCTCGCTCCTTTCTCTTTGTCCCAACGTCGTCTTAATGTTTCGACTGCTTCAAAATCCAAAATGGGATCTTCATAAAGACTGGCTGTTGATGCGTCGATGTTGAAAAACGGATCCAGGGGCTCTCGAACTAACCTTCCACCCAGGAATGATTGCGCTTCAAATTGAACGCTGTTTGCGACTGACGCTGGATTATTTTGTACGACGGAAGCAGGATTTCTCAGAATGGTGGGATCTGGATTGCTCTGGATGACCGAAACTGGATTGCTTTGAACCTCAGAAACTGGATGATTATGACCGGAAGCTGAATTGCTATGAACAGAGGCTGGATTGGTATGAACGCTGGACTCTGGGTTGCTTGCCACAGCAGACGGAGGTCGGTTAACTGTACGAATATATTCGTCTATGCGTCCATACAACAGAGCAGTTGTGATGACTCCATCTGGCAAACACAGCACCCTTCGGCTCTATGTATAGGACGGTATCCCCTTCCTATGGGTCAGTCTCTGTCTGCTCGTCCTCGAGCACTGTTCTTTGGTGTATCCAATACACACTGATACAAGCCGTACAATCTACTCTCAATCTAAGTTCATCACATGGCGCAGTTGGTAATTGTTTCAGTGTTAGTACATTTATCGTGACAATTTATTGGATATTTTCCTGAGTTGTGAACTGCAGTTTATGTGTTGTCGCGACAGTTTTTCGTTCCCGACCGCATGGCTGCGCACGGCAGACTCATTACTTTTGTTGGCCTAACATTTTGCCATCCATTTATTCTGTGTCAGTGGGTGATTGAATGTCTTGCATCCACGTTCATCCGAGCCATCTTACTTGACATTTGGTAACTTTTGATTGGAGGTGAAGTTTTCGCTCACGTTGGTTCTTTTTTCATGACAGCAGTCGTGACTGAGGGGCCACTGAGCTGTACATTTTTACAACATTTTCGTCACCAAGCTGTCGTTGGTCCTTTTCATGACATCAGTCACGACTGATGGGCTACTGAGCTTCCAGTTTTGAATTTTTTGTCCCGCAACACACATGCAGTAGTCGGCAACGAGTTTCAATTTTGTATCCAGACTGGAGAGCGGAGTTGGTTTCGACATTGGCTGGCTTTGAGGCGATTACATCAACATGGCGAATCCGGCGTTTAAGCCGTATGGCACAACTCCACATTTTGATTTGGATGAATACAAAGACTCTTTTGAATTATGGCACAAGAAGTGGACGATTTTTCTCAGTTTGTCGACGATTGATTCGGCGCTTGACGCAGCTCATCGGGACTTATACAAGGCTCATACTCTGCTATCGTGCTTATCAACCGACACACTTCAAGCTGTTCTCTCCATGGGCCTCACCGACGCTCAGCTCGACGATCACACGGTCGTCATTGATCATCTTCGTTCTCGTTGCAATGCCGACCGCAACCGACACGTGTGGCGCCAGCAGTTCTCCGCAAAGAAGCAAGGCGTTCAACAGCAGCTGATGGCTTCAAATTGAACGCTGTTTGCGACTGACGCTGGATTATTTTGTACGACGGAAGCAGGATTTCTCAGAATGGTGGGATCTGGATTGCTCTGGATGACCGAAACTGGATTGCTTTGAACCTCAGAAACTGGATGATTATGACCGGAAGCTGAATTGCTATGAACAGAGGCTGGATTGGTATGAACGCTGGACTCTGGGTTGCTTGCCACAGCAGACGGAGGTCGGTTAACTGTACGAATATATTCGTCTATGCGTCCATACAACAGAGCAGTTGTGATGACTCCATCTGGCAACACAGCACCCTTCGGCTCTATGTATAGGACGGTATCCCCTTCCTATGGGTCAGTCTCTGTCTGCTCGTCCTCGAGCACTGTTCTTTTGGTGTATCCAATACACACTGATACAAGCCGTACAATCTACTCTCAATCTAAGTTCATCACAGCAGTGATGTTTTCCAGCTTGACTATCCAGTCGCCTGACGGTGTTACGTTGAGATCACGAGACTGACGATATAAATTGTGAGCCTTGATGCATTCTTCCAGCTGATTGGTCATCTCTTTTCTCAGAAATTATAGTTCCGTTCTGCTACCAAAATTGTTCATGTGATCACCAATGCGTTTGGAGAGATTCGTCAATCTTCTTTTTTCATTTGTTCTGAGCTGCTTCCTTGTCCTTTCCTCAGACAAAGAAGGAAACTCATCAACGGGCTCAGTTTGAATATCGGCATTGCGTCTGAGAGGTCTGTCACCTCCTTCCGCCATGACGATATTAGTTTACAAACGACAACCAAAACAAAATATTTTTTTTTTACTTGAGGTGAAAAGATTATATTGAGAAGAGATTTTCCAGACAATTACACAGAGAGCGACCCAATCGACAATGACCCGACGAGCCTGAAACTTTGGACCTATTGTCTCTGGACCATCAAAATGTGTGCAAAAAAATTCAATCGACGAAAATATTCCAGAGAATGTACACAAAGAGCGACCCAACGGACAATGACCCGACGAGCTAAAAAGCTTGGGACCAAAAATTTTTAGGACCATGAAGTTTGAGTACAAAAAACGAGATGACAAGTAAATCAATTAACTTGTTCGTCTTCATGAACTGGATCGGCAGCTAGTTGTTGTTGATTGGCTACACGATTCTGCTGTATTGTTCGTATAAACCTCTCTGCTGGTTGAATGATTTGACCAGCTTTGTTTACTACTTCTCGTTTGGTTTACCTAACCTTCTAAACTGCCCACGGACTTGAAGTGCCCGTTTGGCTACACGTGACGATAGACAAAGGGTGGGCAAACAAGGCGCGCGATTGCACAACGGATTTTTTAAAAACTATTATGTCTATATGACATACGAAATTTGCTAGGGCCTCGCTCCAAGTCGACTACTATATGCAACACTTTTAGGGAGAAAATGACAAAAAAATTTGCAAAAGACTCAAAACAGCCAACAATGGGCTTTGCAGTCTTTGAATGCAGTGAAAAATAGCAACAAACCAAGAAAAAATAGCATGAAAATAAACAAATTATGGGAGCTAATTACCGTGAAGGCTTGCCGGTGAACACGAGATCGGAACCACTATCATCTGCTAGCTTAGCTCTACCCTTCTTTCCCCAATTCCCTTACTCTTGGCTCCACGTTGAGAGATCGATTTTGAATGGACCCACAGACTTTTTAAATGAACCAAGAATATTCTTTTTTCTAACTAAAAAAATTGCAAAACTCAGAAAGATGGTTTGGATCTTAATCTGAATTGTACAATTATTACCCTTTTACCTTTACGATACGAAGGATATGAATAAATAATGGCGGGCTACCCTGAGCGCTCAGGCGAGAACCACAATATTCACTAAAGATCGGGGGACGGATACAGCCGTACGAAAGTTTGGGGACTTCACACAATTAAAGTCCTGGATTGAGTTTTTTGGGATCTAACACGATGATACCCGAAATTTACGGAAACTTGTTGCCACAATTAAATCCAATTTTAGTTTCCGGGATTGAATGCAAGGTCGATGCACCAAATGTGCGAGGCACCTCAATACCTCGCGGTTTAGTTTAAGAAACACGAGACACGTGAATCTGGTTTAGTTTGTATTGTCGACAAGGAACAGCCACTTAACTAACGGCCAAGTTGCCAGAAAGGCGAAAGACAAGTAACTGCCTGGTTGAAGGCAAAGGGGGCCTACAAGCAGACAACATTAACAATAAAAGAACACAAAAACGGCGCGATTTGGGAAGACAGAGCTCCGAGTGGAGCTCAGCCAAAGATCGCTATGTTTTCTTTAATTGGGGAAAATAAGCTGTCCGTCACACAACTGGCAAAACGATTCTCCAAGGGAATCAACGAATCTCTACAGAACGTGTACTTACATATTTATAAAGCTTATTTTTTTATGGCTTCTTCGAATTCCTGCCATATTGAATACGGGTGAAACTGGGTGTTTCATGGCAATGCTGCGTGATAAATATTTGAGACCTAAAGAGAAAAGGAGAGAGAGAGAGAAAAGGGTATAGCCGTTTCCTCCATCCATTCTTAACTGAATTGTTAATGGCACCCAGTCCTTGTCTCTCTGGAAACCTCATGGAAATAGATTACATTGTCATATTCTTTATATGATTTTCTGGGCACAAAGGGGAGAGTGGGCTAAGTTGGGGTTGGTCGGAATTTCACTTTTTTTCTATTTCCTCAAACCACCAATTTAACAACAATTAAATGTAACAACCTTAAACGATCAAACGGTACAAGAGGTTTGCTAATTCATTTTGAGCAAATTTGAGTTAAAGATTAGGGAAACAAAGTTTTCTTGTGGATTGACGTCAACCACATTCATTCTTAATAAAAGCTTGTGTGTAGTCGTCATATGTGCCCTGTGTCACATTCCATTGAACACAGTGGCAGAGTATTATTTACGGCTTTTTTTATGTGCATGACGGCCTCCTTTTTTATCATTTTATCCCGACCGATAGGGGGGGGGGGGAATTGTGTAATCTTTAATGCATGTCGGGAATGGTGAGTGAGGGAGCGGACCCGTCTTTATCGGGATTTAATACACAGGAAACCCAAGGGCGAATAGGTAAGTAAATATGTTTATTAAAAATAATTTAGTACATATAAACTTAAGCTTTGTTTAGGTCTTTTCCTCCCACCTCCCGTTTGATACATGTAAAGAACAAAGAACGGAGCGAGTGAAAAGATAAAATACGGAAGGGGGGAGCGAAAGACATAAAAATAAACAAAACGGTAACGCCGAAAAAAATCATTTGGAAATCGTTCCAAATGGGTACCTCACGAGATCGTTCATATCTCGGCCAATGATTGAATAAAAAAGAATCCAATAGAAGAAGACATAAGGAACGTTTTCTTACAATTAATTTTATTCGGCCTGTGGACCGAGAAAAGCGATGCACTCTGGAGGGGCGAATTCTAAATTTCCCGATTTTTCCCGTTTTCATTCAAGAATATCTCCCGAACGGTAGGAGATAGAAATCTGGTCTTTGCGCCATTAAATCCGCTGTGAAATTCTGAACAAGAATAATTTGTTTCGGAATTTCTACGGCCCTTTCCGGATTAAGTTTCAACATTGAACTCCCCCAAAACCGGACTTCTTGAGTGGGAGATCGCTTGTTAAATAAAAAAGACGTTTTGCAACTTCTTTTTTTCGTCGTTGAAATTACGTTCACATTACTTTGAAGGTACAGTCGAGTCCATAAACATGCGCGGGGGTCCCTTACCCTATACGGGTAAAAATTTAGCGTTGTCTTGAGTATACGCGCTAAGAAAGGTATTTTTAATCCCCATTTTCTTACCCAACCCAAGAACGGGAGAAAAATACATTTCGCGCCGCGTATACTCTAGGAAACGCTAATTTTTTTCTTGTATAGGGTAAGGAACCCCCCGCGCATGTTTATGGACTCGACTGTACATTCACACTACAGCATTTTTTAGCGTTACGTACAGCGTAATTCGGTTTAAGCAACAGTTTTACGCACCAGAAAAATTTATTACCTTGAACACAAAGGTTGCTTAATTATTTGTTTGATTATTTTCTGTTCTAACTGATTCTTTGTTTTTACTTGCCTCAACTTGGAAGCTTGGAACTTGAATACGTTTCAACAAAATTCCTTTAAGCCGGTAATTTGTATTTATACATTTTTTGAAGTATTGACGTTAATATATCCTTTTTCCCTATATTTCTAGTGATCTTCAATTAGCAATTCCCGAGAGATGCATGGCTAATAAATGTATAATCAGGATATCGTAAGTCAACAAGATAACGCAAGTCGTTTTCTGCAAGTTATTACGTCAAAGCCTACCACTAAAAAACTATGCTCAACTGGTAGCAACGGCATAGAATGAATTAATTATAAATTTATCAAATTTTTATCTCTAAATAAGGTAAAACTACTTTTTTTAAATTAAGAAAAGGTTTTTGCAACGTCTTTTATCGTCGTTGAAATTATGTTCATATTACTTTAAACGGCAGAACAACGATAGTGCAGAAAAAACGCTTGTCATCTAGGAAACCTTATAGCTATTTCAAAAAGGAAAAAAACAAGTTCATTGCTTTAAATGTGAAATCAGGTTAAATGCGATTTGATACTTCAAAGAAGAGAACCACGTGGCAATTCTCAATTTTGGGCCGGGGGAAGAATTATAAAGCCAAAGAAGAAAGTGAAAATGTTTATTTTAAGCTAAGACGTTTAGGAAATAAGCTGAGTTATGATTTGTGTGCAGCGTGGATAACTAGTTCTACCGTGTATAGTGACTAATTTCATTTAACGTGGATTTCACTTCCGGGTCTCCAAATGGTAATGTTATAATCTTTCGACGATGTGACTTTTTAATAGTTTGAATAAGTTAATTTTATTTTCCATGTGGAGGTAGCATAAGTTTTTTTATCGTGGGGTATAAAAAAATCTTATCGGATTCTCCCTTGTGGAAGTATATTCATTCATTCGATTGAGCTTGGCAAATTTTCTCTAGTCTTTAAACTTTTATTCATTTTAAAATACAATTTTATTTATTCTGAAAGGTTTGGATGGTACATTTTCATGAATTGTTTAGTACGTCACTGTGAATCGCGCAGGGCGGGTTGAGTGTAGTGCATATTTCGGGCATCGTGATTCGCTATTGTTCAAGAGTTTTACGATGGCAAGATGTGTTCCCACTGTGATCTGTTTCATTTGTCGGTGGGTTGTGTGATTCATTTCACTGTGATCTCCTTCATTTGTTAGCGGATTGTGTGGTTCACATTGATTTGGATTCTCTATATTGATTGTCGAGTTGTGTGATACGCCGCACATGTGCACGTCACAGTGATCTTCTGCGTCGAGTTCTGTGACTTAAATAAATTCAGCAGTTATGATTAATTAATCGGGTAAGGAAATGGAGTAAAAAAAATCGGGTAAGTGGAAAGTAAATGTTCAGGATTATTATCTTGGTAAATTTGCAATGCTTATCAAATGAGAAAAGTATCACTGTAATTGATTTAAGATTGGCTTATTTTAAAAGATTAATTTTGGATGAATCTTGAATCTCTTCTTCTGGTCTTAGATCCTCGGATTCCATGTTGAAAGAATCCCATTCAAAGTCTTCATAAGGCTGGGCATTTTCAGACGACTGTTAAAAAAATTAATCTTTTTTTTTCAAAATAAGCAAAATGATTGATTTTGGCGATAATAAAAAAAATCTTAGGGATGAATCCATTTTTAGATGAATAGTTATACTTATTAGCTGTTAAAATTACATTTGGAAATATTTTTAATTTTCTAAACTTCATTTGTTTTCGTGTTTTTTGCAGGATTCAGCCGATTCAGCGACGTCCCGTCCGTCCTGATCCAATCATCTCAACATCGAGTCATTCAGCCAAGGTAAGCCGAAGTTAAACATTTCATTTGTTCCCAGGATTTGTGTTATTTGACCAATCGTTCAGGAAGGAAACCCATTTTGCCCTTTATTTTAACTAAAGAAAGTAATTCACCATTTGAAAGTCCGTCTGTGTGTCTCAAAAATAGCCACCATAAACTTTCTCTACTTTTAGTGAACATATTCGATTTTTTTTCCCAATTTTGGATGATGGTGTCGATCGCCATTTTGCATGTATCAGAGCTTCAAAAAAGATGATGTTGAAAAACACTATGAATTAATGCACCGGCCGCGAGAGTGCAAGTGCAATGAAAAAAACTGCGGAGAAAAGTTTCATAATCATTGGGAGCTAAAGTGGCATATTCTGAGCCATAAATTTTCTATGATGGGTAAATTCTTATCTGTTTTTCCTTTTCTGTGCAATTTTTTTTAAATTGGGTGTTTTGTTGTCTGATCGTATTTTGTTTGTCTGATCTTTTAAATATTAAACAATATTCTTCTTGGTGTGATAGTGTTTGCAGATCTGGTACGATGGATATACCAATGGCTTATGGATATGCGGGCCGGTCATGCCGGCGCCTTATTACACACCATTGAAAAGGTTAACAAAGTGATCCCAAAATCACTTTTGAATACAATGTAAGTCGTTTTTTTGTTTGTCGTTTTTTTTGCCATTCCATACATGAGCTGGAATGGCACATTTGGGACTTTCATCCGGTAACATATTGCTGCAAGTACTGCCCTGGTAAATTCCAGCAAAAAGCTGGATTTATGAGCCATTAAATAGAAGGCACAAGAAAAAAAGGCAAAAAGGATCAATGATCGATTCAGGAGTTTTTTACCCCTGTTGCATCGTTTGCCTTCGTGGTATAACACATTTGTAAAGTATACATTCTAATAATAGAGATTTTAATTGATAGAGAGATTCAGCTCGTTTCAGCTGCTGAAAAGTAATTTTTTATTTTTTTTTTTTTGAATTTTTTTTTAAATTCTTATTTCAACTCTTTTTCAGAGTCGAAGGTATGGCCGCCACTGGCCTCACTATGCTTCTTAAAGATCTTCGTTTAAAATAAGGGGGAGGGTTTTATTGTGGAAGGTGAGGAGAGTGTTCTTCTTGTAGAATTTTTTCTTCTTGTATTCTTTTTATAAGCTTTTTCATCATTTGGGGGGGGGGGGGGGGTGTAAACTGGGGGATACACTAGAAAAAGATTTTAGCGACTGCATCATCCTTAATTAAGTTGATTCAATTGTTCCATGGTTATTACAATGCAATTTTGGTTAGGATTTGCCCATTTTGGACAAACCTTACAATCATTCAGCAAGAGATTAAGCTTCTGCTTCGAGGCGTTCAAAAACGGTTGGTACTGCCACCCATTAATTCAAAAGTATTACATTTATTATGTAAATTAATGGATATTTCGCTATCGAAAGTTTTTTTCTGTAGAGAGAATCTCCGTTCGTGATACGGACGATGTTAAACGAAGCGTTTTAAGCAACCTTATTTTATTTCTCGTAAACAGATCTCTTACGTTTATCGTCAACTGCCATGATCCTAGGTATCGATATTGAAATAATTTGGATGGATTTTGAATGGATTTATGTTTGTAAATTGTTTTATGTTTGTTTTATTCATTGTTTCATCAGATATTCACATGTGTTTCCAGCCCTGGCAGACACGTACGAGGTTGAATTTCACCTGTGAGAACCATTTGCCTCATTGCTGATTGTAATCGGGTAAAAATATTGGAAAATCAACTTCCTTCATTTTTAATGTAGCCCACTTAAACTCTTTTCTTGTAGATACAGATATTGAGAGTGAGGTATTCAAAAGAGGATGAAATGAATCCCCCACCTCATGACACCGTGGATTCCCCTAGAGTCTTCGAGAGCTCGTTTGAGCCTAATGACGAGTAATTTTTTTACTTAACTTTTTTAAATTTTAAGAAAATTGGAGAGCGAGGGAATTTTGTGTCCGTTCGAGGCGAACTTGCGGGCCCTTGTGGTAAATTCCGCAACTGCCAGAGATAAACAGAGATTGGACTCAGATAGGGGGAGCCAGACAAAATGGACGACAGCCGCAGTCCTACGGAGGTGCTCAGAACTAACGCTTTTTGCCAGATTTCTTTAAAAATTCTTCATGCAAAATCGTTGGCAAAATCGAAACACTGAGCAAAGTCTCGACGTAATCGGCCTTCAAATCTAGCAGACCATTCATTTCTTGGCCTCCATAACTAGCAAACGAGGAATTGTAGAACTGAGCACCCCCGTTTATTGCGCACAGTAGATTTAGTCTGCTTTTCACCTCCCCGGCTGCCCACGAAGTTTGCCATTGTTCCTCTGCTACAGAGAGGGGAAGCCAATCTCTGTTTATCTCTGGTTACTTCTGTATTCCAAAAAGTATTCAAAAAATAAAAAAAGGGAAAAAATAGGGTACCACGCAACTAACTTATCAGGACAAGTATACTACAATTTACAGTAGGCACCACAAGTATTAGAAATCTTTCGAATATTCATAGGCGGATGTGTAAATATCTCGCTGAATTCGTGACAATTAGAGGGGCTAGATTTTTTTTGAAATTTTGGCAGAAACCTTGATTAATAGGCTCTGAATTTAAAAAAATACTCATAGTTGTAAAACCCTCTGCTGAGGCTGTACACGACTTTCCATGAATATTATTTTTTCCCTGTGCTTTTCTTATGGCGGAATCAGTTTTTTCGATGGTTATATCTTTGGTTCGAATCAAGATATCGAACTGGTTTTTTTTTTACAGATTGGCCTTCGGGTATTTTAGTCCATGTGAGGGGTTTTATCCCGTTTCATCAACCTCTTTTTTTTATCCGTCCGGGAAAAGTTGCACATTCTATTCACGGAGCTGGAAGATGAGTACATCGACACTTTGTCTTGGCTAAAAAAACGCGGCAATTTCATCGCCATATGAGCCGTTCTCTTATTCATCCAAGATAAAAAGGTAATAGTGCGCCCCTAGTGCGCAAAATTCATCCCCTTGAAGATTGAGTGTCGTTGTACTCATCTAACGAAAAACAGTTTATTGATTGCACTCATTGCGCCTCACAAACCGGTTTCAACGAACATGGTAAGCAGATGGGTCAATTCGTTTTTTTTCAAGCGCTGCCGCTTCGCAAGCGGTGAATTCAGGAACTCCGGATCAGTTTTGCGAGAAGGAAATTGGGCGAATGAGACGACTTTCAACCGTTTCTACAACCGTTCGTCTAATTGCACTGTCTCAGGACAAAATTATAAATTAAAAATAACCATCAAGCTTTAAAGTCACCCTTAGGGTCTAAGCGAAATGCAATTTCGATATACAATTGATAATTACGAGAGGGATCGTTCAACGATCCCGAAGGGGAATTGTAAATATATGAAGAAATAAATGTAGAGACGACCCTAAGGGTCCGTCTCCCAACCCTCCCACACTTACATTTATTAAATTGTTTATTTGAATTTTAAATTTTTCAGGCCGTTCCGTGGCCGAAAAACAAAAGGTTATACTAGAGGCAAGAGAAACAGTAATCCCGCAATAGGAGATCGCTAGGCGATATTCTGTCCAAATTATTTTATAAATTTGTTTAGGGAAATGATAGGCTCAAGAAATTTAGCGATATTATAGAATGCTACCGGACACAATCCCATGCTTCAAGTGACGTATATCGCAGTGTTTTTGTTTGCACTGCATCCAGTTTAGAGTATTAAAACCGAGTAGATTTGATTCAATATTATAACACGGTCTTTTTTCCTCGAATTACAAATTTTGCTCTTCAATTCTTAAACAGGAATCGTTTGATAATTAATAATTAATTAATAACGCCTACAAAATTATAAACGTCTAATTTTCATTCATTGTTGCCAATGTAGGAGAACATGCAGTGAAAACTCAGTTCATTGAAACTCTCAATTTGACTAATCCTTTCCTGTAAGTTGTTCACCCATTTCATGAGAAAATGACTATTTTATTTAAATAATCATTTATTTATCGAATTTTTAAACTTTTTAGGTCTATTAGAAACTGTGTGCACAAAAACTTGAAATTGGTGGTAGAAAGGAAGGGAGACGAGGAGGATAGTTTTTAATTCCATCGTGCGGTTTTATCCAA
The DNA here is from genome assembly GCA_030770115.1 of Daphnia galeata. Classification (NCBI taxonomy): domain Eukaryota; kingdom Metazoa; phylum Arthropoda; class Branchiopoda; order Diplostraca; family Daphniidae; genus Daphnia; species Daphnia galeata. The sequence continues at coordinate 1,262,294 of CM061120.1, read as the reverse complement.
ATGGCTTTTTGGGACCTATGTGGCATTGTTTACTGCGGCTCAATAAAGAGTTATGAAGATTTAGCAACTTTCTTGTCAACCAAGGATATCCCATCTTCTCCTTATCACTCAAAACTCTCTAATGCCGAGAAAAGAGAATCATACGAAAAATAGAACAACTCTCAAAGTCATTTTTGCAACAAATGCCTTCGGCATGGGCATTGACAAACGCGGTAATAATATAATTTGAAATGATAATTATTACAAATTTATCAAGTTTCGAAATTTTGTATAGATGTGAGATTTGTCTTCCACGAGAGTCTTCCACCGAATTCTCTCTTGGATCATTACCAAGAGGTTGGCCGTGCAGGGTGAGACGGAGAGCCAGCTACATGTATCTTTTTATAGTTATTCGGGGCACTACTTAGTACTATATGCGTTATCGCAACGAGCGTAAGTCTTAAACACGTAATTTTAATGTTTAAATTTGTATTCTGTTCTTCGTTTTTGCGAAAATTGGACAACATGTCAGAATACGTTGATCTCGACTTATTTACATGGGACCTCGCAGCAATGTTCTACCCCCCGTGAAATTCAATAAGACATTTGTCGCAATCAGGTAATTTTGTTTTTTATAGTAATAATTTTTTGATTTAAAAAAGTTATTTCTTTATTTACTTAGGTTACCGTTCACAAATTGAATGTGATGGATCTTGTACGAAAATTATCAATGCGGTTAAGGCTGGTACAAGTCATACCATTATGCAATTGTGTGAAATTCTTCGCCAAAGTATCGCTCGACGATACATTGGTATGTATTAAAATAATGTACATTTTACTATTTTATGAACTTAGATTTTTAATAGGTTGGGAAAAGTCTCCCATTTTTGGGGCAGCCAAAACTTGGCCAAAGGAGGATGTTATACGTAATTAAAATGTATCATCGGAAAAGATTCACAAAGTCCAATCAGGCAAAACCATACGGTGTTTTGAGTATTGGAAGACAATATATCATCCAAAATGTAACTAATATTTTTAAAAAGAATTAAATTAAAATATTTGTTTAATAGTTTGAATTTGATTTTCGTGATTTGCCAAAAGGATGGGGGAATCTGCAGACGAAGCTGATATTTCAAAGCGTCGACGATTGCAGTAATCTTTATGTGTAAAAATTTATTTTTAGTAGAAAAACAGCTGTTGCTACCATTTCTTATTATTATTTATGTCATTCCTATAAATTATAGTACTCCCATGTCTCAGTCAAATCAAAATTCATCTAATGAATTAGTTGAATTTTGCGTTGTTTATGAGTTGTCTTTGTATTCCTTTAACAACATACTCGTCGATCCTTAGCGACGAATCGCACCTGCACTTTTACTGCTGAGGAAAGTCGATTCTTATCGACTAGTCTATAAGAGTCGACTTGTCCATTAGAGTGTATCTTTTTGACAGCTAGTTTAGTAGTTTGTAATTATTATTGTATTGAATCGTTTGAATGTAAAGTTTAAATAAAAAATGTTTGCAAAATACATTTTGTTTTAATTTGTGTGTGTATTATTCATAAAACGCTTGATTTCAAAGTTAAATTTTAAAAAGGTGATACTCTCACTCACATGGTGCTGGACTAGTGATAAGAAGAATAAATTTACAAAAGTGATGCAGGAATATAAATAACTGAAGTTGTATTTAATTACAAACGTAAACAGCATTTAGAATATACATTTAGATATAATTTAATCTAGATTATGCGCAAAAATTGGTCGCTAACCAATGGACAATGTAGTAATCGACTTTTATCGACTAGTCGATGCTTATGGAGATGTCTTATGGACTAGTCTTTATTGATTATAGACTAGTATATTCTGTTAATTATTAATAATTAATATTATAAATCTTTAAACTAAGTAAATATTCTTATAAGGAATATTTATTTAGAACATTCTGTAATTATAAATTAGAAGTTAAAAAATTGAATAATTAATAACTCCTAATATTTAAGTCGGAAAGTTTTTGTTTTTACGGGAATCAAAAGATCTCGTTGAGCTCTTTCCGATTTCTGTAAAATTTAAATATCAAATATTAGTAAGGAAAAAAATCCTTGAACATGAAAAACTTTTTTCGTTTTTTTCGATCTAGAATATAACTGGATCTAACCGACAAAACGGAAAATAAAATTCTTGTTGGAAACTTTTTTCCATTCATATTTTTCGTATTAAATTTTACAGAAATGGAAAGAGCTCAACGAGATCTTTCGATTTTGCCCATTTAACACTAATAAACCTATCAAATATTTACATTTTCATGATAGCAAGCTAGCGAGTCAATATGAAGGTCTAGTGTTCGACTCTAGGGACGGTCTTTTGTCAATATAGATATATTCTTTACCTTTGGATTCTTTACCTTTGGATCAGAAATATACGAAACATTATAACCGTTAGAACTCATCTTAAAGACGGAGATGCTTCCTTTCAAGATGAATTGAAGTGGCATTGACCAGTCTTGGAATGACGGGTAAAAGACTTGTTCAAGACAAAATATTCTGTCTGGGATCTGCGACCAGCCTGTCCTTTAAGTAATCCTAGATTAAATTCGTAGCGAATTAATATTTGGAAGATTGAACTGCATCACTTAAGCCGGAGAATAATACATCTCGGTTGAAATTTGGCTGTTGATGTGTATTAATTGAAAATGAAACATTTTTAATTATTTTTTGTTTGATTGAAAAGATTTACCTGCTGTGGTATTGGGGCTGGTGTGTTTGACGGGTCCGGTTTAATTGTAAGTTGCTCTAAGCTGTTGGACTTATGTCGAGACTTCGTTGGATCTTCTTTCATTGGCAACTGTTGGGAAATAATAAAAATTGCAGTTTTTGATTATTTCAGTTTGATGCAATAAGCAGATTACCTCTGTTGATGCATGGTCATCACTGTTGCGCAACAATTTCGAGCTTTGCTGCTGCTGGTCACCTGCAGTTACGCTATGCAGGTCTCGATAACCTTACAGTAATTGAGATGTGGTCTTCGTGATCAGGTAAATCTCCACAGTGATACAGTCCTCTTACTAAATTTTTCTAGACATTTCTTGTCATCGGAAAGGTGTTGATCATTAGAATGTGTTGTAACATTATTGGTTGCTTTAGTTGTTTAGTGATGTGTGGAATGAGATCACACAAGTTTCTAGATTTCATGATTTTTTCTCTTGTCGAGATATCTGGTTTGTTACCTCTCAACTTCATCAGCAATTGGTACTTTGGCTGCAGTGGTGTTTGAAGACGTTTCTAGTTGTGCCACAGTTGATGTTGTACTCTCTTCAACGTCTTGATCTGCTGCTGTTGTTTCTACTTCTTTTTCAGCTGGATTTTCACACGGGTTTTCAAAATTAGCTCTAATTGTAAAAATTGTGTTTTTTTTAATTAGACAATTACACATATACAGGCATGATATTCAACTTAAGTTTTTGAAGAATAATGTGCTTCTTTGGTTTTTTCGGAAATGGATACGTTTACGTTGTTACGTTACCTTTCACTTGGTCCAGTAAGTGCACACTTATTAAGTTACCTTTAACAGTTTAGCTTTAACATTAACATTTTACCTTTAACATTATAGCTTAATAGTTCTCTTCATCCAAGAACCAATCTCGCTGCCGCCAAAGTAGACACTTTGACTATATCGCCTATCGACATTTTGGAGCAGCCGATTATTGTCAATCCTGATGGCGCTCCTTCCTTCTCGGATGGTAGCAACGGCCGAAATCTGGACCAGACGAGTTACTTCCAGAAACCAAACAAAATTAACTAATTAACCTAACAAATCGCCATACTCAGCTTGGGCAAAAGGTATTGCAACATAAACTATGTATATTGTGGGAAGATTATGATCGGGACAAAACAAATACTCACCGGCTGCTACAAAAACTGACTCGGCTGTATAGTAAAAAAATGAAAAATTTTGATGATGATGTCTAGAATTGATATGCAAATAATATGAATGAAATCTAGAGTAAACTAGAAGTTGTGATGAGAATGATTTATTTCTTAAATTAACTGTTAAATTCACCAGAAGCCATCGACGAAGAGGTCGAGATATCATTAAAAAATGTTTCATTATACTCATTTTTTAGCTTAAGCTCATCTTATTCCTCTTCTCTCTTCCTCACCCGATCATCACGATCACGAAGAAGATCGTGCAGGAGGACCTTAACAGATTTTCACGAAACTCACGAAGAATTCCACACGAACAGTAACAAAATCGCCATTGAATCCTATATATACAAAACTGCAATTGCATTCTCCGGGATCGAACCCGAGACGGTGGAATGAGACTCTGGCACGATAATCACTATAGCCGCCGAATCGAACAAATTTAAAACTGAGTTTTTTGGCCGAAAAAAACATTTGGCCGAAAACCAACAACTGGCCGAATCGTAACTGGCCGAAAGCAACAATTTTTTTTACGATTCGGATTCGAATAAAACGCGTTTGTACGTTTCGGCTTAAATTAAGAATCACGCCATTCGAATCGCTCATCAACGCGTTGCAGAACGTGTTGACAGTCGCGGAACTCAGGGCGCTTGTCTCTCCCGACTTGTCTCTCAGCTAAAAAAGGGGGTGGAATTCGTGTGGCACGAACCTCAGAAGCTCGCTTTTAAACATCTGGTCGACGCCCTCAGCTCCCTCTCAACTTTGGTTCATTTCGACGAAACTGCCGAACTCTTTCTAAAAACTGACGCCAGCTACGCAGGGTTGGGCGCCGTTTTAACGCAAAAGAAGGGAGGGGAGGAAAAAGTTGTCAGCTTCCTTAGTAGGAGACTCCTTGCCGACGAGTCCAACTGGGCGTCCAATGACTTGGAATGTTTCGCTGTAGTATGGGCTATAAAAAAACTCAGGCCGTACTTGTACGGAAGGCAATTCACGGTCTACAGTGACAACGTAACGGCAGTGTCACTTTTAAGGAAGAAGGATCTCACTGGTAAATTTGCACGCTGGGTCATGGATCTGGCCGAGTATGATTTTCAAATCCTGCACTGCACTGATCCGTCTAACGTAGTTTCCGACGCACTTTCCCGCCAACCTCCTACCCGTATTGCATTTGGTTGCCCCCACGTTCACGTGGGTGGTGTTTGTGAGCTTTGTTTTACCGGGGTGTTCTTCGGGGAGGGAGTTGACGAATTGATTAGGGATCGGGAGACAGATAATATCACTCTTCATTGCCCCAGTTTCCATCAGGAGTGCCAGGTTGACAAGTGTAATTTTGGGGGAGATTTTCAGCCGAGAGTTGGTATCCTAGCCCCCCCCCACCCCAAACATTCCTGCTTCTCACCCACTACAATTGATCTCGAAGAATTGTCTATGGCGCTACACGCTGACCGCACTTTCAAGAAAGCTGATCGAAAGAATACAGAGGGAACCCACAGGATCCCAAGAGGTGTTCCGGTTGAAGAGGAAAGTCCTATACAGACGCAACAGTAGGAAGAGTGGGCATGCTTGGCTGCTTTGCGTACCGAAGTTTCTGAGAGGCCAGGTCACGAGGGCGTGTCATTCCGATCCTTCCAGTAGCCACGGAGGTCAAACCAAGACAACTGAGAGCATTCTACAGCGGTTTTGGTGGCCAGGCGCGGCCAGAACGGCCCGGCGACTCACGCGAAGCTGCCATTTTTGTCAGTATAGGAAGGTGCAGCGAAAGCTTTCGGCAGGGCAACTCACGCCAATCCTGCCACCCCTTCGACCATTCATGAGGTGGAGCCTGGACCATATAGGACCGTTGCCAATCATCCGAGGGGGAAACCGACATATCATTGTGTCGGTGGATTATTTCTCGAAGCTACTTCTCGCCCAACCGGTGCCTACATGTGCAGCGGGCCCCAGCATCAAGTTGCTCACTGATGAGGTCATAAACCGCTACGGAGCTCCACAGCACATCGTTTCGGACCAAGGTACTGCTTTTACCTCAGGTGCATGGCGTGACACTCTTTCGTCGCTGGGTATAACGCATACGCTGGCAACGACGGAACGCCCACAAACCAACGGTCTGGTGGAGCGGCAGAACGCCGATGTTGAACGCCGATGCTGTCTTTGCGATCAATACTGACGTCCATTCAGCTACCAAATCCTCCCCATTTGAAGTCTCATTCGGATTTCCAGCTTGTCTACCAGTCGAAACTGGTATCCCTTGACCCGAAGATAGCGACCCGGAAGTTAGGAGAGATTACATCTGGAGCCAGGTGCGTCAAAACGTTCTCGCCGACCAAGCGCGACAGAAAAAGCATTACGACGCTAAACACAGGGAAGCGGAGGAGTACTGCCCGGGAGATTTGGTCACAGTCCGGCGGAAGCAGCTGAAAAAGGGAGCGTGTAAGAAGCTTTTTCATCGCAACATCGGCCCCTTTCCAAATCATGCGGAAGCTCGGCCCAATTACCTACGAGGTGGAAGACATCCCATCCCGACAAACGGCAACTAGATGGCGAGTGTTCAACGCCCACGTAAGCCAACTAAATCGGTACTGCACCAAGCAAGGGACGGAATCGGAGTCTTCCAGTCAATCCAGTGGGATGGAGTCGGACACATCGCTATCCAGTTCGTCGTCCGAAACCTCTTCGAGCGATGATTCCTCGAGCGATGAGGAATCCTCGTCTGGAGAGGAGTCGTCATCCTCCTGGTCCCTGCCACTTCCATCGGCGGCCTACTACTCTTCCTCCTCTTAATTGTCCTCGCCGGACGAGGCGGACTCCTTGTTAGGCCTCCCACCGGAGAGCGGCCCATTACCATCTGCGGCAACTACAAGCGCTCTAGACGTCCCCCTGTGAAATTTCTAGCTAATTTCCTACAGGGATGGTTACCCTGGCGGTTCAATAACTATGTTTAACGAGTGCTATACTCGGGTTACTTACTTGTAACGCTTGCTTGATCAAGGATTGATTCGGAATCTCCGTGAGCTTGTTGGATGTAGCTGGTCAGGCTGGACCAGGAATCTCCGTAGGCTGCAATGGCTTTGTTGACTGTGGCTATGCAAGACTCACGCTGGAGATAATTGTAAACCTATGTCCTGAACACAGAGACTAGGTTAACTTCGTCTGGCACACTTCAGCACCCAACAAAGAACAATCGACTAATCAATGGAAGTTAGACGCGTTAGTCCGACAAGACGACGCTAATCAATGGGACTACAGCTTCCACAAAAGAAGATTACATTCAACAAGGACCATTCACTGTGATAAACGACCATGTTGCCACCACCACGTGAGACGGAGACGAAAGGAAAAGAACACGAGATGAAAATCAAGCACTGTATTCCACACGTGGCCAGTTGCCTGCTGGCCGCATGAAAAGAGGAATTATTTCACCGGTTGCCGGCCGGTAGAAACAATAAACTCGTACAGTACACGAAAATACAAATTACAGTTCGTTGCCGGTTGGCCAACGAACCAATTAAAACACAAAACACAAAGCAAAACGAAAAATCACAATAAAGAAGGGGGGTTCGCGCGTGCGTGTCCTCTCTCGACCGTGTCGAACGAGAAGTGCCTTTTTCGGTTTCGCTAGCTCCTCCCTTCTTCTCCGTTTCCCCTACTCTCCTTGCTGCGTTGCCAGACCCGGCTCAAAGGAAACCGTCTTGCCGGTCGTAGACTCGGCAACATCGCCGGCCCTGCGCTTTGCCGTGCTAAGCGCACCTTCTCGTAACCGGACTGACTCCAGCAGAAAGAGAGTATGGACTGGTCGATGGCGCTCGGTGCCATTGGTAAGGAGGGAGACAGAACGGACGCCACCATCGGGTCCAGGGAAGACCTTCGTGACGCGTCCTGTTGCCCAAACACCTCGTGGACTGGATGAATCGATGATGACGACGATGTCACCCACTTCGAGGTTCGGCTGCTGCTGTTGCCATTTTTCCCTCTCGTTGAGGTTAGGAATGGCGTCCTTCATCCAGCGAAGCCAGAACTGATCTGCCAACGCCTGTGCGACGCGCCCCTTCTGTTTAGCCGACAAGTCCTTTTCAGTAAAGACATCCGGCGGAAGATTTGGGCACGCTAGGCCAAGAAGCAGGTGATTTGGCGTTAAAAATTCTACGCGACGATTCTGGAAGTGGTCAAATGCGGAGATGAAGAAGATACATTCCCAGCGTTTTATTGTACGTCTCCAGATATCTTGCATGAAATCCTTCGCTAAAGAGAAGATCGGCACTAGGAATGCAAGTGGGAAAATGCTAAATATTGATTTAATGATGTCACGTTTGGTCTTCCCATCTGCTTCCGCCTTAGCTCCTAAGACGAAGACGTCGCGATGAAAATCCCAGACTAGACCAAGCGTTCTCTCGATCGGCTCCGCGTCCAGATCCATGTTGAGTGACGTTCCTTTCTGCTGCTTTCCAATGAGAGCTGATTTGACCTGATCATCAGATGTCGCCCATTGCGTGAGGGGGAATCCCCCTATTTTCAAGGCTTCGGTCAAACGTTTGGCCGTCGAGATGGCTTCATCAGCTGCAGGGAAGGAAGCTAGCCAGTTGTCCATGTAGAAATGGCGTGTTATCTGCGGTAGGAGAGTTTCAGAGTCGTTGCTGTCTTTAACAGCTCTTTGGAGCGCGTTTGAGCACACGGCCGGAGAAAATACCGCTCCAAAAAGATGAACATCCATTTGATAAATATCCGGAGGTTGAGTGGAGCCAGGGTCGCGCCAGATGAAGCGGAAGGCCGGCCTGTCGGAAGGCCGCACTCGTACCTGATGGAACATTTTTTCGACGTCGGCGACCACTGCAACGCGGTGTTGTCAAAAACGGAGGAGGATGCCAATTAGATTCGTGAGTAGATCGGGTCCCCTCATCAACATGTCGTTCAGGCATACGCCTTTGTATTCAGCCGATAGGTCGAACACGACTCTACATTTTCCGGGTTTATTCGGGTTAAAGACAGGATGATGAGGGCAGTACCACGTTCGTCCGTTGGGGCCAGCATCTATCTCTGCCTTCGTTAATTTCCGAGCGTGCTTCAAGCTCACGTAGGTATCGATGACTGACTTGTATATTGCAGCGAGGCCTTTATCCTTGATGAGTTTCGCCTCGAGGTTAAGGAAGCGACGCTGGGCAGCAAAGAAGTTGTTGGGCAGATTCGGATCATCAACCTTCCAGAGGAGCCCGGATTCGTACCGCAATCCGTCGTGTCTCGTGGTGGTGTTGAGAATCTCCCACGCTCGTTTCTCTTCTTTGCTGATTGGCTGGATCACATTTGGTTTCGTGCCAAACGTATCAGCTTCAATAAACTGCTGCAGCATCAGGTCACATCTGTCAGTCAGTGTGCTGGAATGGAAGCAATCCCTTGATCTGCTATTATCTTGACCACTCGGCCCTCCTAAGCACCATCCGAATTCGGTTAAGTAGGCGCGAGGAGCTTTTTGGTCGTAGGGGTCCATTTTCGTCTCAAAGACCTCAACGGCTGCTGGATGATCTTGGCCAACTAAAAGGATGACGTCTTCTTGCTTGGTAGAGTCGATCGGAACATGAGCTAGATGAGGCCAACGTTTGACGAGCGCGTTATGGTCGATGGGACGTTGTTGGAAATTGAACCTATCCGTTACATGGGCGTCGACAATTTCAAATGAAGAGCGACCGTCCTTTGAAGTGATTTCGAAGTTCACAATCTCTCGATCAGTTGGTTTGCTCTCGCCATCCACCGTGTTGATGATGACACGTTTCACTGGCCCACGCAGATTGAAGGACCTCGCTGTCCGTCGCGTAAGCACCGATATTTGGCTTCCAGGATCTAAAACAGCGTAGAGAGGGAGTTCTTTGCCGCCGGCCTTGAGAATGATCGGTACAATCCTTAGTAAAGTATGACCGGTTGGTATTGTAGTGGTGACTGATCCGGAGAATTCAGCTGTGGTTGGTTTCGCTTCCTTTCTCTTAGGATATAATCGTGGCGCTCCATGTAACAGAGAATTGTGGACACCGTCACAGTTTGGTTGGTCGCAACGCTCAGTTTGAGTGCAAGATCTGAAGAGATGATCGCTTCCCAAGCAACGGATACAAAGACGTGCCTCCTTGACTATTTCAGCCCTCTTCTTCACAGGGATGCTCTTGAATTTCTTGCGCTCCTTCATATGGTGCTGGTGGGTGCTGTTGCACCCAGGGCAACGTCGAGTATCTCCAGCTTGTTGCGTAGCGATTGAAGTGCTGAACGCATTCACTTTATGGGCGGAGCGGCGTTTGTCGTCGACCTGCTTCCCTTGTTTTTGATGAGGTGCCTCACTAGATCCGGCTCGGATTGACTGCTCAGCCATGGCAACCCCGTCTAACCACTGATCAAGGTCTTCAACTGTTGCGAGCGTCGGTTGCATCGCCCAGCTCTTTTCTCCCCAACGGCTCTTCAATGCGGGTGGAAGTTTCGCTACCAGTTGAGATAATGTTGCGTGGCTATGAAGTTCCATACCGTATCCGCCCAGTCGTAGAGTGGCAACAACCGAGTGAAGATCGGCAGAGAACGAGCGGAGAGCGTTGAAGTCATTATCCCTGAATGAGCGGAGCTTCAAAAGCGATGAGGTGCAGGCTTGCGAAACGATTTGAGGATTGCCATACCTCTTATGAAGCTCGCTAAGTGCATGTTGATAGAGGCCAGGATTCAGCAACGCTCCTCCTATGTTCTTACGAATTTCGGGAGTCAATGCATCATGTAGATGAGCGATACGCTCTGTGTCAGAGCTCACGGCGTCGTGAATAAATATCTTGAACATCTGGATGAACATCGGCCAGGCGCTTGGGTCACCGTTAAAACTCGGTACCTTCATACGAGGCGGTTTAACACCAGAGCGGCTCGTCGAAGCGTACGGAGTGCCGATATTGTGTATCCAAGCGTCGGGTGTGTAGACTCCATATTGTTGACCAGGGGTAGACGTTGGCATTGTTAGTGGGCCTGGTATCGGTCAGGGTTGACAAGCTAAACGATGAACAAATGATGAACGATGGTGACGTGAGGTTGGCTGACCACTCTACCGAGAGTTGACAGGCTAACTTGCACGCACAGAATTAAAGATGGCGTCGTAGATCGGCTGACCACTCTACCGAGAGTTGACAGGCAGATCGTGACGCGAGAAAATGGCTGACCACTCTACCGAGAGTATGACAGGCCAATTCACACGGGTACAGAAATAAAGATGGCGTCGTAGATCGACTGACCACTCTACCGAGAGTTGACAGGCCAATTCACACGAATATAAACGATGTCGACCAATTTACTTACATAAACTGGGTCCTGCCACGCGGGTCTGGCGGATTCGACGAAGTGATGGACGACCGGTTGAAGGCTGTTGAGCTCGGCAGACCTTCCGATGATTTCCACACAATAAATCACGTGACGATGGCCGAAAAGGAACCGGGATTCGACTTCCCGGTCGATGCACCAGAATGTTGCCACCACCACGTGAGACGGAGACGAAAGGAAAAGAACACGAGATGAAAATCAAGCACTGCATTCCACACGTGGCCAGTTGCCTGCTGGCCGCACGAAAAGAGGAATTATTTCACCGGTTGCCGGCCGGTAGAAACAATAAACTCGTACAGTACACGAAAATACAAATTACAGTTCGTTGCCGGTTGGCCAACGAACAAATTAAAACACAAAACACAAAGCAAAACGAAAAATCACAATAAAGAGGGGGGTTCGCGCGTGCGTGTCCTCTCTCGACCGTGTCGAACGAGAAGTGCCTTTTTCGGTTTCGGTAGCTCCTCCCTTCTTCTCCGTTTCCCCTACTCTCCTTGCTGCGTTGCCAGACCCGGCTCAAAGGAAACCGTCTTGCCGGTCGTAGACTCGGCAACAGACCATGAACGGTGAAACATGAGACGTTCTAAAACCCAGCAGGGAAGCTTTCGTCTCTATCAGGGGCAGCGCCGCAAGACAGCTTAAAGTGGCTCTACGACAATTTCTTCAGAGTCCGGAAATTAATCAATTACGCGGAACTCAGAAGAATCCACCAAGAGCGGTGTTTATACAAAATTTACAGACAGAGCGGTACACACAAAGTTTACAGATCAAGACAGACAAATAAATACGACTTACGACGGCAAAGGCTGTGAGGTTAATTATGTATTGCTCAGATTTCGCACCCCTGAGTTAAACTCACTGGGCGTATAATTTACAGGTTGGGTAGGATTAACACAGCATTGACTGGCATATTTATACATAATTTAATTCGCTTTATAGATGGCAGTAGTATCTTCAGGGTTGCCATGGTGTTTAGGGATTCATCACTGGGCCACGTGACTATCCATTGTTGACACCTTCTCTGCCACGTGCTCGAGTGTAAACAATCCCATCCTCCATACCTCGCCTTTCCTCTGGAAATCAAATCTTTGCTTGTCTGTTTGATCTGGACATAACTGCTGTGTTATTGGCTTCCTCCTGTAAATTTGTCTAAGTCCTCACGTCTGAGTACACTAATGTTATTTGCCTTTTTATGTTCTAGAATGCCTGAAGGTCATTCCGTATCCCACTTAGCTAACTGACACCATCTCTGGGTCAATCGCTTGTGGATCTGACTGACTTCCGGGATCTAACTCGCGTCAATCAAAAGCAAATGATCGGGAGTGCCCGAAAAACGCGTTCAAAGTTTCCGGTTTTACATGGGCGACGCGCAGCCCAAACACCACTGCAGCCTAAAAATTTTTTTATGTAAGAGTCTTATCACTTTTATGTATGCTTGACTACTACTTGGTAACTGAGTGGGTGTATACAAACCGAACAATGCATTTAGTTCCCCTATAGGCCACAGTGGTGCGCATTGGAGTAAGCTGCGCACGACTTTTGGCTTTTCGCGCACTTATAACTACAATAAGATCTACAGGCCTAAAATAAAGTAATTTAAATAAATTTAAAAATTTAATGTAATTTTGTCCATACAACAAATAGTCTGGAATGTATGAAATCTTAGTCACTTTCCAGCTCATTCGTGCATGACCCAAAAATTTTATTTGCTTTATATAAACAATAGGCCCTATAATGATAGAATAGGCCCTAAAATCCTTTCCAGCCTTTTCTTATATAGTATAGGCTCTATTTTTATAGCACAAGCCCAACATGTATCAACTATTAAGCTAATTTTTTTATTTTAACAGTTAATACTAATCTAACAAATTGTCCCCGCATTGAAATTATGGATGAATTTAAAGGAGAATTTCCACGTTGTCTAGCGCCCATTGGTCCCAACTAGATCCTCCGTGTTGTGGTTGCCACCATCGAAATTGGACAGTCGAAGAATTCTTTTCAACGGGAACGTTATAAATCATTCTTTGTGGCTATTTTGAATTGTAAAAACTTTTATCAGTCTAGAATAATTTTTTTTAAGTTGGCTTTATTTTTAGAAAGTTGTTACCTGGATGAAATTGCGTATTCCGTGAGACGCAAGTAAATACCAATCTACACTATTGTAACTGTATTGAAGTAGAACAATTCGATTAAGAGTTTCATGTCTGTAAACATTGGAAGGTTGAATCCGACACGAAGGGATCTGTTGTGGGGTGCCTATGCGGATAACGAAAGCTATACGCCTGTTTTAAGTAATAAGGAATTAAATTTTTTTTTATTCGAATTATTTAAGTAACTACAAACTTGAATTAATGTATTTCGCAACTGTAACTTATTTATTTTTCACACACCTAACCATTCCAACGTCCATTGGTACGGTAGAAGCCATTCTTGTTCCACATCCATCGAAATGTAAATGATTTCCATGAGCAAGAGGAATGAGTGATCCGCAACCAATTTTTACACTCCCTCCGATGATGTTTTCCCACAACAACGGTGAATTGGCAATATCGTCGAAATGATCCATAACAGGCAATAACGAAGCAGACAGCACCATATTCGAGCTCGCACAGCTTATTTAGAAAAAACAAATTTAACCTATAAAAAAATTGGTAAATATTATGAGAAAATTACCTAAAGCCTCCATAACCAGTATCGCAGAAGCATCGTCCACGAATACAGTCCCCATGACCGTGACAATGAGACGGACACATTCGTCCAATATAAACATTTTTTAGAGCCCATGTGTTTTTCTCTCCTTTTCCTATACCGTTTCTTTGGGTTATCCAACGGAATTGCCAAGTACTAGGATATAAGAATCATTTACGTATTTGACTGAAAAAATCTAATCTTGTGTTTAACTTATTACTTGGCAAAAGGTATTGATTTCAAAGGAATGATGACTCGTTGCCACGTTGGAAAGTTATCAAATGTATAAGCAGAAGAGCTGTGATACATTTGAGGATCACATAACGAATCGGTCGAACTAGGAAAACAATTTGGTTTCGCTAAGGACCAGGAAGGTTGTTCGTATCCTTGTCTCATTTCAAATCTTATTTGACTTCTGTTGTTATTAGCATAACATGGCATTAATCCGCAAGATGTCCTGATCTGATTACAAAATTTCAAAAATGCCTTGATTCTTTTGAAAAGGTTTTTTAAAGTATGGTTCTATTTATTAAGGAGAAAAAAACATTATCAATACCTTAAAATAGGCTGCATAATTCTCTTTCACTGTGACGTGTCTACTCGTTATTCCTGCAAATCGATTATTTTCACTAGAGATGAAATTCATTGAATTTTCCACTTCAGGTGTGCCGCAAAGATTATTTGAAACGACACCATTTGGATGAAATTGCCACTGAGTTTGATTAAGTGGTCCCGTACTGTAAAAAAACGTGTAAATGTCTTGATCTCCTTGATTGATTTTGTAGTGTTATTGTAAAATATTTTTACCTGAAGTTATCGTAGATTTCAGTTAATTGTTCTTTGGAATAATCGATGGCAATATTATCGATTAACCAAATTGGGAATTTTTTCATAGTTTCAGAGTCCGTACCAACAGGTTGCCACCAGCGCAAAATGGAATGCGAATTCCGGCAATCTTCCGGAATAACCGCATGAACTGACGTAGGGTTTATATAATGTTGAGGACGGTAGTCTTGAATTAGAATCCAATGAAAACCTAAATGCGAATCCACTTAATATATAACAAACTGATTATGTAATAAATGTATATTTTTTCAAACCATTATCGGGAGAACACTGTAAAAATACGTTTTGCATAATTTCCTCGTTGTCTCTTCTTCCTTTGTTTAACTCAAATTTAAGAATAAACTCAACACTTTGACCGAAAGTCAAATCGAGAACCACAGTTTGCAGCAGTTTTATTCCAGGCCCTTGAAACGATCCTGCGAAACCATCTCCGAGACGTTCATTAGGATGGATAATTTTTCCCCCGCTGAAAAATTGCCAATGCGGCTTTAATGTAGTCCCATCATTGAAGTCATCCGATAATGTTTCCTACACAATTTTATCAAGTACCACTTAATATTTTAACCGAATGTAAATATATTTTACTGTTGTACCAGTCCGACCAAAACGGGTTCCCTTATACCGGATCCCATATCAAAATCATTGACTGCCCATGAAACAGAGATAGAAGATTTTGGATGCCTCCAACGAAATCGAGCAAATCTTTAAAAAAATCTTTGATTAATAATAAGATTGGATAAAAAACTGAATTGTATTTTAAAAAGTATAACAGAACTAGCCTTGCTCCGGATATAAGGTCAAGCGAGTACTGGTAAGTCTGCCATTTATCAAGTTTGGGATAGACACTTGGTATTTGGGGTCCCTGTCCTTTTTCGCCACGTACTTTCAGAGGATGAAATAGTTTCCAGGTGATGCCATGATCATACGAAATCTCAAATCGAACAGGAAATTTAACTGGAATAGTAGCTAATTCTACGGAATCAGATCCGTGGACGCAATCACCGACGATCATATGAAATGATAATATGTGACCTTTGGTGCTCACAACCCAAAAATCCGATGTTTCCAAAATTGATTCTTCCGCTGTATTGGATCTACCCCGCATGATGTGTCCTTGTTGTCCACAAAAAAAATCGTGTTGTTCAACGTTGATCTTTCTCCACCACAATTTCTGTCCGAATAAACCGTCCAATACATGTCTTGAACGTGTTGACTTTACTGGTTCATGAGGCTCTTCTGCTTGATAATCTGGATCAAGTTCACGTGGATAAACATTTCTTTGTTTAAGGATTTCCAACGCATTCGATGAAACATCCAAAGGACGGTCAACTATAAAGCTATCGATTGCCCAGTCTTCTGCCATTCGTCCTGCTTGTCCGAGTTGCCACCAACGCAATTTCACTGCATTTGTTTGAGCTTCATCGGGTACAAAAAAGCTGATGAGCCTGTCTCAGTCAAAGCACAGTACTTCAAATGCTTGAATCAATGATGGCTAGTTGCTCAGTTAAAGATAAAATACTCACATAGAATCTTGAAATTGACTAAGAGAGATGGTTAAACCAGTCTGCCATTTAACACCCCCATTCAACGAGTACTGGAACAGCAATATTCCTTGGTTCGGGCTGTTTTGCACTTTCCCGCAGGCAGACCTCAAGTGAAATTGTATCACTACGACTTGTCGTAAATCAAGTTCAAGGGTTTCAGCATACCGGTCGCAAGCCTGCAGTATTAGAATCCCGTACAATTTGTAACTTGTTTGTTGTTCAAAATTTGAACCCGATAATAAATTTACTTCGTGAAAATGAAGAGCTGGACCAGAGTTCAAATTTCCACAAAGAGACGATACGGATCCTCCATTGATCATGGACCATATGCTTGAATTTAAATTGTTAGTGAATGATTCACGCACACTTGAAAATAGCTCAACAGACGATATTTCGCATCTCTCTCCTTTACAGCCAAAAGAGAAACAGAAAAACTGTTGAGTTTATGGATTATTGATTTACCGGTACATGTTTTACAGACTAACCAGTCCAATCGTGATGGCATTGGCAGGATCCTTCCCAGCAGCGACCTCGTCCGTTGCAGTGTCCACACGCAGCCCCGGCGTAAACCCAATGTAACGTCCAATCTACTGATTCATCGTCACTTATCCACCGGAAACGGACTATGCTAAATTTTGAACAAAACCAGGTCAAAGTAAGGATAGCGTATAATCAAGTGGGAAAGGGTAATGTCAACACTTAAAATACCCTTTATTTACTGGGATTGGTACAGTAATGTTACGTTGATATCCCGTGGCACGTGATAAAAGTTCCGAGTGATATTCGAAAGCATTGCAATCGACTTCTTCACCCGGCAAGCATTCACCTGGGAGAATGCGCCAAACAAGTCCGTGATTATCGGAATATTCTAGTCGCACTCCTGTATGGTGGTTACATATAAACTTAAGTTATATTCTAAAGTTGCAATCACCGAATCAATAAAAGTAATTTTACGGTTGCATGCACTGGGATGATCACATCCTGATGATGTTGCATACTGCAAATACATCTGATCAAAAACTTTGATGTCCTTTGTCATAACCATACTTTTGCCATTAGAATCTGTTTTTTTCAAAAATATTAATGTAAAATATAAACAAAATCTGTAGATGAGTTACTGGGGAAATGAAGAGTTGAATTGGATGAGCCACATGACGCTTCTATTGTTCCTCCAGAAATAAAAAGCCAATTGCTTCTTGTCGTTTCAATTGATGTGAAATCATCTTCAATGAAGCTCTTGGCGTAATATTCTCCTCCAATGTAGATCTGAGAAACAAATTATTTTCTGCTAATCTTACATTATGTGTAATACATTTTATGCACAGTTTCATTCTACCTCATCAATAGCCCATGTGGTATGTAAATTTCCAATGTGTCCTCCCAACTGGGACCATTTCAACCGAGCAGCTAAACTTAGCGCTCGGCTAGGAAGAGGCTATATAATAGTCGGAACAATTTGTGTTTTTTCCTTTCTTATTATACGTAACTACCTAAAAAAGATTTAACCTACCACTTGATGAAGCTGTTTAGTTGAAAAGCCATTAAATGGAAAAACTTCAAAGGTAGTCCATTCTATTCCACCATTAATAGAATAATCAAGGATTACAAAAATTTGGTCTTCCGACGGTTCTGAATCGGACGAGTCGAGATGAAATTGTACGAAACTAAAATTGGGTTAATATTCAAATCGATTTAAATATTTCTAACATTTGATTATTAGGTGTAAATAAAATCTAAACTTTCCCTTTACTTTGCATTGGATAGATCAAGATCGCGTGTTTCCAACATTCTAACTCCCACACGGTCCATGACGAAAGCTCCTCCAATACCAACATTACTTGATGATTGATCTCTTTGTTCACCTCCTATTCGCCGAATCCAATAAGAGTTTTCCGATGGATCTTCTACGGCCATTTATAAACAATATTACCGATAATAGTTCAATCTTTTTTTTCTCTTTTATAAATTTTCTTTGAAGTCTTTACCAGTGATGAACGATTCGTGAAAATCTTGAGGGTTGAGAGTAAAATGTGTGACCGTTTCACAAGCTTCGCCGTGATATCCACCATCACATTCACAAGATCCTTCTTCTGTGCATCTCCCATGTCCGTTGCATAATTCTGGACATTGCGAACTCAGAATAACGTTAAGTATAGCCCATTGGGGAGCTAAATGTCCATAGGTCCCATTCAAGTATCCCTGATACCATCTGAATCGTATTGCTCTATGAAAAAACAATTACACAAAAAAATGTTTTAAAGCAAGAATCTATATAAATACAAAGGAATTAATTTTGCTTAGTTTACTTGCTCGTTTCCAAATGTGAAAGTCTTACGGTTTCCCTTTTCCACGCGTTTGTCGTTTTGGAGGAATAAAGAGTGGGCATTTGATATGGCATTCGGTCGTAAGGATTTCGACTCGACTCGTTGTCATTTACCACAAGATGCCAATTTTGACCTCCATCGGTGGAATACTCCAAACGAATAGGATATTCTAAATGTTGTTCTATTGTTCCACATCCAACATTTATCTATTTAAAAAAATTTAACCATATATAAAGGTTTATTTAACTGCTATTACAGCCTCATCATGACAAACGTATACCTCGAACTGAAGGACGGATTCTGCTGTAATCATGACATCACCTGTGAAGACTTGCTGTTCTCCTAATTCCCCATGAAAAGCAAGGGTGTTGTCCCTATAAAATAAAAGATAATTATGAAAGAGGACCTCTTTGAGTTAAGCATCCATTGGAACGAAAATCTCAACCTGGAACAAAACGACTGAATGTGACCCCCAAACCAAGTCAGCCATGTAGAGCTCTGGTTACTAGAATTCTGGAAATTGCTGGTTAAGATTACACCCAACGGGATTGTGCTGTGCAGAACCAACCCGTCAATAGCCCATGTATCCCAGCCTTCTCCTGTTTGCCATATAGTACTCGTATACATTTATTAGATGAAATTTTGTATCTGTATGAATAAGATATTTGTAGTTAAATTATGTTATACCAGCGTGAACGGGTTGCCACAATCGTAGCCGTGTACAGTTGGTTAAATCTGGAATGCGCATTAAGTTGATGATTAGGAGTTGCGGATCTTGTTGCGGATGAACTTTAACTTCCTAAATTTTTTTTTTCAATTACACGCAAGCACATTAAATAACATGCATTCTATTTATATGAAATAAAACGAAACTGATTAAAACATTTGATCTCACTTGGATAAGAATCCAAGTAATTCCGCCGTTAACTGAATACTGCAGTACAAGTCGTTGATGGGAGGGTTCAAGAGAGTTGGCATAACTGTCAAATTCTGCCCAACAATTAAACTTGATAGTCATTTGAGCATAAGATGCTGACGTCAAGTCTAAATCTATTGACTCAAAGTACCGTAAACCGTCCTATACAGGCAAAAATCATTTGAATTACCGTAATTTACTAAATATGGGTAATAAAATTGCAGTAAGCAGTGAGTATAATGTGACGAACCTTATGAAAAAGAGCAGCCAAACCAGACATCAACACTCCACATCCAGATGAAATGCCTCCACCCAAAATTTTAATCAAATTGGAATCCCCGTCAAAATGGCCAGTAAGATGTCGCGGGAGGGTATCGATTGGAACACAGTCAAAGTTACCATATCCGACATCGCAACTGGCAGTCCAATAAATTGTTGAACAATTTATTATTCACTATATTTATTATGAACCAGGTTAATAATACCTGCATCGTCCGTTTTTACATGTCCCGTGACCAGAACACATCCACGGACATGTGCCCCCGATGTAGACACGACCAACACCCCATACCGTCGGTCCACGATCCTGCCCGTTTTCGCTGATCCATCTGAATCGCGTCGAATCAGTTCTAAATGAAGCAATAAATCATAGAAAATTCCACTTTAAAAATAATTTCAAAGGCAACGAATGCAGCCCATTCTCACATGGAACGCCTTGGTAAATGCACGGTAATTCGAGATGCGTTGTTTAGGGCATTTAAAAAATATCGACTAGGTGGATGTAGGTATTCACACTCTTGGCTCAGTTGATGCAACTTGTAACATTCCAATTCGACAAGACTCCAATGACGACCCATGTCCGTAGAATATTCAAAGCGGACCTCAACGATCCTCGAGTGATACTCTTCAGGCAATATCAGCTGAAACTGAGCGAAAGTCGGATCCGTAATTTCCATATCCCAAGTTTCCGCATATGATAAAGAAGATCCATCTTCGAAATCAGCTGGCCCTAGCAAAGTATCAACGGGATCAAGTGGTTCACGAAATACCAAACCTTGCCAGCCCATCCAGTCTGTAATAGTGCCATCATTAATAAAATTATCGGTGATGTTGCTGCTGGACTGACGTTCGTCAACTGGTTCATCCGATTGATTCTCATATTCAAAAACGATTGGGTTTGTAATGTTCAAGTTAACCAGTACGTCATCCAAGTACCACTGTAAACCGTCTAGGACATTGAACCAATTGATTAATAGTTCCGTGAATTTTCATAAAATATAATGTGTAGACAGTGTATACCTCGATTATTGGCATTCGGATAGGTGAGCTGCCACCACCGAATTTTGGTTCTAACAGTTCTAGCAGAATCAGGTAAACTAAACCCTAGTCTCTTTTCATCGATCTCCGAATTCAAGGGCCAGGATTCTAGAGGATTCCAGGTTAGTCCATTATCGTTGCTGTAGTCGAGAACTAAAAGGCTTGCAGCAGGTATCTCCACAGATAAAGATTTGCGTTTCGCTGCCAGACGACAGTTTTGTTTGTAAATGGAGACGCTAGTTACAGCTAAACTAAACTGCACCATTCTGTAGAAATTTTATTTAGGATTTCAGTCAATAATGATTATATTAGAGAAAAGAAATGAATAAAACCTCAAGTTTCTTGTATCAATTTCCAAGGTTTGCAACGAGCGCGGTCCTCGACTTCCGAAAAATACAACTCCATCTGTGGAGCCATCGCAGTAATTTGGCATCAATTTCCCCCCAACGACGCGACCCCAATGAGGACGCAGTCTTGGTGGAGAATTTGCGTGTTCCTTGTAAACGAAAGTATCGTAAAAACCGGCTGTTTTGGTCTCTTCTGTCTCCGAACAGTCATCCCCTGGTAGGAAACGTGAATTGGCTAATTTTCAGAAACATACGAGCTAAATTCAACGTGACGTACCCGAATAACCAGTCTCGCAAGAACATACTGAATTCCAACATTTACCATGTCCAGAACACAACGACAAACATGGATTTCCGATATACAAATTCTTGATTTGGAATCCACGAAGTGGATGATGTTGTTGATCTCCGAGTCGGTAGTGCAACCAACGAAGTAGAATTGGCCTATGAAATAAGCATGAAAAGTATGTGAATAAATTCAAGAAACTTATAAATAAATAAGGTGTTTACTTGTTAGCCATGGCCTCACTAGTATTGAAATGATAACGGTTTTCGTTTACATTCTCGTTTACATCCTCTGGTGATGTGAAACTACGATAATCTAATCGGCTAGATTCATGAAACCCAAGGCAGTTTGACCAAGTGTGAAGGCATTCTGGTTGAACTAATTGCCAATCCAATCCACCATCGGCTGAGTACTCCAGAAGGATTTGTTCAGCGTTGTTTGGAAAGTTGACAGAATCAACGCTTTTGACAGCAATGTCGAACTGAATTGAATCGCCGGCGTCGAGAAATAATTTTTTGGTGAGGGCGCCGTACCACGCAATCTTACTGAGACAATTAGTGTCAAAAATCAAGCAGGAGGCCTTAGGATCCGGATCATTTCGTACCAGCCAAAAGTCCGTATTGTCAATTAATGGTTCTTTCAGTTTACCTATGTCTGAACTGGTAAATACATCCGCCTGTGATGAGCTAGTCAACCCAGCTACACTCCACACACTTCGATCCTTGTCATGGATGCCAACTTGAACGAAGCGGATTTTAAATGGAAGCGTATGAGTTTTAGATCTTAGGATTTTAGATGGTAAGATTTCAATTTGTTCTAGTTGAGGTTGGAAGAAAAATGGGCTCCGATACTCGCGAAGAAGTTTCCAGTCAATCCCATTCCAAGATACTTCCAACCGAATAAAGACGTCATGGGATCCAATTTGGGATGATTCACAAAAGCCTAACCTTAGGAAGAACATCACTACGGTTCCTGGTGAGTAGGTGATTTCTTTTGTCTCTAAAGAACGCATACCGAGCCCATCAAACATAATATTGTGCGTACCACGCACAAGACATCCATCATGATCCGCCTGATAATTGCGTCCACCGATCATCAAAGCTAAAGCCTCGTCAGATGCTTTGAGTGTGGCAAGTGGAGAATTGGGTTGACAACTCTCTCCACTGAATCCATCGTCGCAAACGCATCCGGACAACGCGCAGCGTCCGTTACCACGGCAAAGTTCGGGGCATTCGTCGGGTCCTGCATAAAAATAGTCGATGCCAAGCGCACTGCGATCGGATGGACGGCTTCCAGTCTGAGCAATACGAAATCGAGAGGCTTCAGACCATGAAGCTGGAGGAAGTTTAATTCCTATTCTTCTCCAATCTTGTAAAAACGAAACATGTCGTCGACTATCATCCAAATCATTCCAGTGCTTGCCTCCGTCGACAGAGAACTGGACTACGACGCTATTGTTGTTCAGTAATGGAGTTGATAAACTGCAACCAACTGCCAACTCTAGCTGGATCACAGAAAATGGTTCAATTTGAACTGGATAGGTCTCTTCCAATTCATCGGCTTGAAGAACGATGACTCCATCCCTTTTGCAGAACTTTTCAGGTTTATGACGACCCACAAAAGCATCACCCGCTGTCGGAAAATCGTCGGTTGAACTAAAGTTTCTGGTCAATGTCTGAGTCAGGTTAGGCCCAATGTAGAGATCGTCAACAGCCCACACGTCCTTTCTAAATCCAGAATGTTGAGCCTGCCAAATTCTGAATCGACAGCTTGGTCCTTGAGCTTCTGACGTTAGTTGAATTCTGATCAACTGAGTTGATTCTTCTTTGGTTTGATATGGCTCGATATACTTTAGTAGAGACCAAGTTATGCCTCCATTGCAAGATACGTGAACGTAAATAGTCTCAACTAGTCTATCAGGTCCCGGGCAGTGCTGGTGTAGTTGACTTCCGGGCCCATTCATTCTAAGCGCAAATCGCAAAATGTGACTCTCTGTAGTGTCGAGATCAAGTGTCATCAATTGGCGATTACCAGATTGATCAAAGATTGCCGCTAGTCCAGCTCCAACTTGACCGCATCGGGCACTTAACTTCTGTCCAGAAAATCGAGCGAATACATTCAAAATACTTATCTCGTTTTCAAAGTTTTCTCGAAAAGTTGACGGAAGCAGGTGTACTGGATATTGGCACCATTCGCCCTGGTAACCTTCATCGCAGGAGCAATGACTTTTTTCTATGCACGTACCATGGCCGCTACAGCCCATAGAGCAATCTTCAAGATAGATGTCATCCAGAGCCCAGTGCTTATCAATATTAGACAGACTTCGGCCCTTTTGTATGAAGCGGAAGCGCACGGATTCGGCCAGTGAAGAAAACGAAATGGGAAGGGTTATGCGATCCCACGGACGCGATGCCATCTCTTGGCTAGACCATGTTGTCTACAAGCAAAGAAAACATACACATAGTAGCCTATAGTGATATCTTTCTACCCCATAGTTATTTATACGCATTTATAGTTAGATTGAATCACCTGGATAACATTTGAGTGTTGACCTGTACACGTTGGAGGTAAACAAAGATTGTGAAGACTGTTCCAGGTGATTCCCTGGTCGTTGGAATACTGGACCATGACATGAAAATCGTTTTCTTCTTTGGCAGAGTCAATAACAGAGGAGATGTTATCTCGTAATATGTCGCAGGCCATATTTAAACGAAATTGCAGGATGTATTGTATGGGAGACGGAAGCGTTGGATACAACTGAATGTCGTTAACAGACCAAGGCGACACCTCTTTTTCAGAAAAGGTCTCATCGTGCAACAGTTGCCAGCAAATCCTTGAGTCTTTTTCTTGTGCTTCACTAGGGATAGATATTGAAGGTGTGACAGGATCCTTGGAAAATAAATAGGGCACATCATGTTATTATTTAACATCAGATCCAATTATTTTAAATTTATATTACCTACTTTATCTAGGGTCAATCCTGATAGAATGACGATTTTCTTTCTATTGCCATCGTTACGCTCGATCCATACGTTCAACTTAGATGGAGAACGCTTTGTCGATTTCAAGGTAGTCTTGGTATTTTTAGTTTGCTTTTCACACGTGTTAAAAGGCTCTAAGCCGAAGCGTAAATTGCCGGCCGAAGACAAATCTAGCGATGGGGAGCAAACAGAGAAAAACGAATTGTTGGATGATTGCTGGAGAATCAAGATTCGTTCTTTGTTTTCACAGCTGACGTCAATCCGAGCATTCTGACCATGGAATTTCCAACTGGGAGGTAAATGCGTTTAGCTTTAGTTCAGAGAGAGCAATCATTAAAAAAAAAATATACTGTTTGTCCAAGAGTAAAGCGTCAAAATCAGGTCTCCATAAAATTTGATCTGATGATATTGGGCTACCAGTTGAAATGAGCTGCAAGTCTCGAGTAGATGCCCAATTTGGACCACGCTGGTTGGCATTGAACACCAACGCCCCACCTTTGCTACCTTTACAACCACTCTGCATAACAAGAAAAAATAAAATATATTGGTGGCATGGCATCTAAATGGTCTTTTAACTTGAGAATTTTTTAAAATTTTGCGTTTGAAAAAAATACATGGATCTTTCCGCCAGGCAATGACAACCAATCGGCCGTACTGGGGGGATCAAAGTCTGCGTGTAATTCATAAGGACGATCTGCCATGTTGGTAACGATCACATCATCTACTCCAAAGCACACATGTTGGTTTTTGACTATTTGAACAGACCATCGGAAGCAAATCTCCTGTTGTCGAACTGGCGGCGATAAAGGAATAACGTATGAAGCCAGTTCTTTATTTTTGGGTAAACTGTCAAAAATTAGAAAGACAAAAATAATCGAAGGTAAGAACATAACAAATATTTAATAAGAACGTGGAAGCAAACGTATGATATTTGAAATTTAAAGCGCTGCTTTACGCACATTAATCATTTTATTTTATTTTATGTGCACATATTTAAACATCAATATATAATATCTCTCTATTTATTCATACCAATTAAATTAAGTAGCTAATATACATTGAACACGTCCTTGCGAACAGAGAGTTACCTTGCAATAGTATGTAACGAGTTCCAATTAGAACACTCTGCGTCATAGGGTGAAGCTAATCGACCATAGAATACTGTAATGTTGGCGTTGAACCCGATATTGTTTGTCATATCTTGATCGTCAACTGTACATGACGTTTGTCCAATAGTGAACTGTAGAGTTCCGGCGGTAGTCAAATTCAGCGCAACAGTGGACACTTTTGTCTCTTCATTCAAATCAAGAATTTCTCCCGGCTTATTGCACACTGTTGCCGATAATCCATGAAAAATCGGCTGACAACTATTGCTAATTTGAAATCCTTTAGATTCAGTCCTATTTATAAATGCAAACTAATTATTCAGCTGTTACTGTAACCAATTAAAAATGATGCAATTTTTCCCGAAAAAAATGATTGTGGTAAAAATAATGGTACCAAAGAGATGGAACGAAATATCCGGTTTCGAAATCGTCACGGAAAATAACGCCTCCCTCCTGGTTCACGCCAGATAGCGTCACGCTCTCGTCAACAGCTTCGTCTAGTATAGTAGTTGGATTCATCGGTTATCTAACTTACATAAAAGGACATTTCTTCTATTTGAATAACATTACCAATTGTTGGACATAGTTGGAAGATCCGTTCATCTTTTAACAGAACGGTTTCTTGTCGTGTAATAGTCCCTCTAAAAACAAAGAGAAACCAAACAAATTAATAATAGTAACGTTTTCCATATTTCAATCTGCTCAACTTCAATTATTAATTGTGAATAGGCCCTAAATAAAATGTAAAGCAAGAAATAGTCGGAAATAATTACACGAAATCAACACAGCCCATATCTTCCGGTGGTGCCATCCAACGGAAATCAACTCTGCGTTCATCAGTAGGTCGTCGTTTTGCGTACGAATGCAAAATGGTGCACATTTTTCGTTGTCGATAAGGAATCTAATTTGTTGTGAAAAAATGTATGATTACACGCTACCTGCTGCGTGCTATAAATTCGAGTTAATGTGAATACTTGTTTGCTGATCGAACCACTCGGAGTAGTAGAATAGACTCCCGTGATCAATGCTGAATCGAAATCCTCGAGTAGTCTAACAGTAACTATACAAAATAAGACCATTTTATGGCTATGTCACGCTATGATTCTAATTAAATTTCAGTTAAATTCTAAATCTAATCAAAGATCAGCTAACAATTTATTAAAATAGTAATGCGGACATGTAGTACGCATAACGCGTTATGAACTCAAAAAGGGAGAAACGAGTAAATCTATAGTTTTACAGAAAATACCTTTATATACTTGGCCACCAATATAAGAACGTGGATTTCCAGCCATTTCCACTTGGACGGTTTTCATCGAAAGTTCATTTGGATCCCAATTGTTCGGCAGTCTGTCAAACTGTTTGCAATTGAAAAAGAAAGGTGATGCTTCAACGGCATTAGATTGGCCGTTGATGAAATCCACGAAACCAAGAAGAGATAAAAACACCAAGGCACAGATGTGACACATTGCCGCTATGATAGTGACAATGCCGTCTACGTTCTGAACACCACAGCTCTGTTTGAACGAAACGTATAACTCAACTAACCAAAGACAAGAATGTGAACTGCTTTTATGCGAGATCAAGTTTGAAAATGAGGCGTAATGAATGTAATATTTCCCATAATAAATATTTCTCAGTATAATGAGGACTGATAGAAGGGAAAAGCGGATGAGTGTTTTATCCGATATCGGATAGACAAGCTAGCGTTAGCCCCTTCCGGTTACGTCTAGTAAATATGACTGACTGCAGGCATATAACCTTTGACCCTCTTGAGAAGCCGACATTTGTCAGTGCTTGCCGCGGTTGATGCATATGCAATTTTAATAATTATACTGAAGAAGCCGGTGATCTTAATTAAAATGTTTTAATAAAAATATGTTTTCCGAGCAATTTTAAGCCTACATGCGTCAGACTACAGACTGCAGAAAATAAATGAAGGCCAATGAATGAGTGAATGACCTAGTGGCTAGTGGATACGCATAGTCGTATAGCACTTTGGCCACTTTAGTTTATTAGATCTATCGTATTGTCGTCGCTCGTCTCCATGTTGGTGACTACAATATAGCCGAATATAGCTTAGCCTTATTTTAAGTTTCAAATATGTATATTATCTAATAGTATATAGTAGTTTCTGCGTTTTTGAAACTCAAGTACATTATAAGATTTGAATACAGATTTTATTTTGCACATTTATTTGAACTTTTAGTTTGAAAATGCCAACGTATCGTAAACTTTTGGTCACTATAAACTAGCCTAATTGGTTAACAAATTGAAATTTCATTGAAACATTCATAACCTATTGTCATACTGTTCGTATATGTAGTAAGCTTCAGGAAAATGTGAGCTCCCCGCCAACTGCGTTAAATAAACAAACGAAACATATTTTCCTGAAACCTTCTGTATACAGAATACATACTATAGTTTTTCTCGTGAAAAATATTTCAGTGCAAGATTAGTGTGATTGTTCCGACATCAAAATCTCACATCTGCATGAATAATGTAATGATTTTGTTCATTTTAAAAGTTGCTAAAATTACTGCGTATTGTTGCGGTTAAATTAAAAGCTCATTTAAGGGAGTATATTTTCCACAATTGAATTCAATTAAGAAAACAATCCAAGTATAGGCTGCGATATCACCTTGTCGATAATTGCGGTGTCAATACTTTAATCTGTTTCAACCTCACTCATGGCCGCTCATCAAAACATAGTATGGCGCATGATTTTATAAGAAGTCGGTACAGTATGCACTTATTTACGCTGTATAGACTGTTCTTACATAATCTCTATTTTTGGAAAATGTTAGTATGATTTTTAAAATTCAGAATTTTCACAATGCTTTCATTTAGTTCCAGCTCAAGTAAATCTCAGTAAATCCTAGTAGTAATAGTTGCTTACTTCCTTGACTATGAACATCTTTTTTTGTAGAGTGCCTGCAGGTATTGTGGCGGTTTTGGTTTGAAATGGTTTATCTGCGGGTTTCGCATAAAATTGATCGTTATGCCCAACGCTGTTACGCGCATCGTGATTAGCAAAGTGCAGTAAATATTTTGATATTACAAAATCGATAAGTCCAGCGGATTTCTGCAGTTACGCAAAAAAAACCGCTTTTATGGTTAACAGAAGTTGTAATGATGAATCGATTGTTAAGATTGGTTTGACATCGGTGAGGGCCGAAGGTGAATCTCGTTTTCCCCTCACCCTCTCCATCATGCCTCTTTGACATACCAGACGCTAAATAACATCGTTTGCTGCCTTTTTTGTTGGCGAAGTTACAGCGTGGCGCTACTCCTAGTAAGCCGCCTAGCGCCTAGTGCAGTAGGGCCCCATAGATTTTTGAAAACAAAATTCAAAGAAAAACAAACCGATATAGGCCTATATATTGATTATAATGGCATTAACTTTTTTCCATTCAAAATTTTCAAAGACTCGAGAAGAAAACTTGCGGGTGAGTCAAGAGATCAGAATCTGATTTTAAAAACAACACCAAGAGGCAAGAGGGCAAGAGGGACCTGCCGTCACACCGGCACCTCCTCGTTACATTCTCAGATAGCATTTCTAGGCTTTTTTTGTATAAATGCGTTTATGAAAATATGCTACGCACCTAGTTTATTCAAATCTATTGTTTATTTATTATTCGTTTAACTTTTATTGAATTATGAATAATTACAAGATTCTTTGATTTAGAACATTTTTTTACACATTAAGTTGGGATTAAACTTCTGAAATTAAACTTTTTTTTTCACATTGAGTCGCATAAATCGCTGACAAACACAAATGACACCGGGCCGAGAAAATAATCAACGACCCTTCACCTATGTGTTTAGTTCAGGTGAACCCAGTATAAATCACAAATAAATTGAGAACGCCAATATTAAGAATAAGAGCAATATGAATGGGCCTTCCATTAAAAATACAATGAAACAATAGATAAGCAGCAGTAGTGTTACAACCCAAATAGCTAAAAAATCCATAATATCATTTATCATTTCTGCTATCGGGGGCATTCGCCGAGCAACGTTAGGTATAACCAAAAGATCCATTGGTGTGAGCATTTTTTTTCTACAAAATAATAATCGAGTTATTAAATCTGAACTTGTTGAAGTTTAACTAAGATAATATCAGTAAAATCCCATGTTATGAATTCATAGATATTCGTAGCAGCTAAACTTACCTCACTTAAGGCTTTGATAATTTGATTATATGAAATTTAAAAAATCGTACCTCCAGCTGTTGACGAGAACTTTGTCACAGACGGTATTCACTCTTTTAAATGCTTTTAGTAATAAGATAAATTATTATTTTAGCACACTGAACTTTAAATAGCTTTAGATACATACGATTGGATTGGATGTTTTGAGCTCTTGGAATGTTACGCCGCTCAACATTAAACGCGTCAGTCAAAGGCGCAAAACTCGCAGTTGAATGAAATAAGGTCCGATGTCCAATGCAAATAGGTCCAAGTTGGGAAACAGATCAACGTTGACGCTGATGTGGCGACTGTTTCTATGTATTGGCATTCTGAGCTATAAACGACCTTCATAGGCCAATACGTCGCCCTTAAAGAATAAGTAATTGAAGAGACTGAGGGAGTTTACCGTTATTATTTGTATTCCCTATTTTCTGGCAGTGTATTGACGCGGTATCGTAATTTCCAAGAAATTCTTGTGACTAGCCAACGATCTATTGGAGCCAAAGAAACTATTAAATAGAAGACAAAGCAACCAAACGTCGTCGACATATTTCACGAGTTATAAGAAGAGTGATTTCGAATTGTGTATGACTATAAATTCCATTCTTCATCAGTTATCAGCTGTACTTTGAAGACGTCGTCAAATAAAGCGAAGCAGTTGAAAATAGTAAAAAAATTGGGATTTTGAAAAGCGTACTGGGAAAGTACTGTTATAGAGAGAGTTCTCCGGATGTTTCTAATCCACCAGTACTGCTGCTGCTTTGCGATTTGTTGTCTTCTTCGCTGTTACAAAGACGATTCTGGGGGTGAGGTTCCTCGCGAATGGAAAGTCGAGTTTTCATGTGGCGCGATAGTGGCGGAATGTATTTTCGCGGCAGAATAAACGTTGAAAGGTTGAACAGGTCCAAAAACACCTTATAACGATCACTACGGGTGCATCGTAAACGAAATATTAATCATTTTTCAAATAATTATTTATTGAAATGTGTGTACAATTCGTGCGTAGAATTACCTTAAGGTTGAACGTAGATATTGATAGCCACTCGATCCACCTGTCCCGATACGTTGAGACCCAATCATTCGCTGAACCAACATAACATGGTTGTCTAAAAAAACGACAACATTTTCAAGTAGGCCTCTTTTTGATTTTTGATTTTTTTTTCTTTATTGATCTACTACTGGAAAATCCTTAGTGTATTTTTATTTAATACTTACAGCGCCATTTGGTGATTAGAGAATCGATATCCATTAAGGTACTTAAAAGTTGATGAGGCTGATTGAAGCGTGGTTCGTCCCGATAAAACGTAATCATAATGGCACCCTAAAGTCCTCAAAGGTTTCAATGACACCGTTCAACTGATAACATTGCATAATCTAATGTTCATACTTGAAGAGCCTTATGACTGAAACGCCTCTCTCCTCGGGCAACTAGAGCATTGTGAATGTCTACATCAAAGATGGAGTCAAAAAGTTCTTTCTTTTTCTGGCACTCGTTCAGCAAATGCACTTTCAGCGGTTCGTCCGTCGTCGCCTGATAAATGACGAAACAAATAATTTAAATGTAACGCAAAGGAGAAAAATTCTGTCACTCTGAGAGAATTTTTGGAAGATGAAATTAAGTTATCTCTATTTTATTTTTAATTTCAATTGCTTACCTCTGCTTCTTTTTGTTGATCTCTTATCAAAGATTCAACAATTTTTTGATATTGGGACCAGAAATTAGTTGGGTGCTCTTCATCCAAACCAGGTGTCCTCTCCAGCCACTTTTGGACCAATTCACAGAGTGATGGCTCCTCTTCCGATCGCTCCAACTCGACCATGGCTGCCTTATCATTACCAAACACTTTGATGTAGTTTGATTGATTATAGCGCACTCGATGTTCCTGAAATGAAATACATTTTTTTTTTCAGCACTCGATGGAAACATTGCCGTCGGCAAATGTACCGTAGCCAATAGTTACTGCAAGTTATATACCTGTCGGATTCCTAGTTTGTTTTCAAGCAGCCGGAACTGAAGACTCTGGAAGCCTGAACTCGGTGTTAGATATTCCCGGAACTCCATGAAATCGAGCGGCGTCATTGTCTCAAGAATCATAACTTGATCTCTAAGCAACTACATCCAGTCATCAAAATAAACACAAAACTTCAGTGCCTCTATAATTAGGAAACGAGCAAAAAAATATCTTATTTAATTTACCTTCCAGATTAGAACAATACGATTCATTCTCTTGAGAACTTCGAGCATTTTTCGTTCTTCAATTTCCTGTTTTCGATAAAATGTGAAATTTTTTTTCACAGATGTATATGGTGAATGATATTTTGAAATTTTAATTACTATACCTGGCTAGAAAACATTTCGCGAACCGAGTCCAATTCATAGATAATCTGTTTGAACCACAACTCGTAGGCTATTTATAAAATTATTCATTTAGTTGAATTAAATTTTGCTTTTAGTAAAATCAATTAAGTGAATTAACAGCAGAAAATTCTTTCACCTTGATGTGTAACGATGAAAAGGTGTTCGTCATGAACGGTTTCACTACCAAGCTGTTCACTCATTAGTCGTTGGCCGTCCAAGATCTTGTCCAGCTGTCAAATTGTTTCACAATTGTTATCGTTTTTTAATTGTTTTTAACAAATATTTTAAAACATATTTTTAAAAGGCTGTATTTGCTGCAACATTTCCAATCAGCTGTGTCTTGTTTACCTGTAAGTACTCGCCGTACATCATGCCTGTAGAATGCTCGGCCATGTTGATTCCCTCCTGAGGATCATTCGATCTGCTCATATGGGTGCATTACCAGGGAAAAAAAACAGTAAGAGTTACAATTTTATTAGTAATGAAAGTATGCTTTTATTGATTATTTCAGCATCATTGGCAATCAATTAACATAGAGTAACAGTAAAGAGTAAAATAATAATCACCTAAATCCGTTGTTCATTGGACATCCGTTGCCACTCATTTTAGAAAAAAAATACTGTGCCTGTTCGGCTCAAACTGAAACAAATATCGATATTTTCTAAACCAATTATTATTTTTTTTCTGGGAAGTGAACTGCGTGGAGAGCGCAAACTGAAAAAGGGCGAATACACTGCGCTCAAAGGACTGACGAGGTCGACACCGATCGCCTCCGCTTTTTATATAAGAGCTCTGAGCTCTCCTGTTCTGGGCCCTCCTTTCTCCTTGGAATGGGTAAAGGGCTTTGAATAGAGGGGTATGGGGTGGCGGGTTGGTGGGTTGGGTTTGACAGCAATGCATAAGTGTTGCTGCGTATACGTCATGTGCGCATTTTTAGCCGGCAAGGCAAATACCATGCAATGTGTTTTTTATTTCATATTATTTTTGGCCAATATTACTCTTAATCGCTCTCAATATCACATATCATTTCAAATTATTTGCGATGCACTCGGTTCAGCATGATGCTTTTCGTTTGACATATGTCATCATTTCTTAGCATCTCTTTTCGACGTAGTAAAATACCAATCGTCATTATTGACCAATGACCATTTGTCGTCAACTGCTCGCTTTCAAAACTCGGCTTGCCAGAGCACCTCTAGGCACAGAATTCCCGAGTATCGGCACCTGCTGATGGCAAGGTAAAGAGATGGCGAGACTCCATTTCTAGACATCGAACTGGTTTCTTGTAAAAAGGAATGGCGTCGTTTCTCTTTCTATTTGCGTCATTTCACAACTTGGTTAGGTATTTCATCATCTTGCCGTTATTGCGTTTGTTTGTTTTTGAAAAACTGCCGATCTAGACAACAAGAAAGGCTAGCATGGTCAACATAAAAAAACTGTTTTGAATTATATTTTTTATTTGTTTTTTGTTTTTTTTCTGTTTCTTTTTCATTAAAAATCAAAGAAAATTTACTTTGGTTGATAATTGAAGCAATCACGTGATTGAGGCGTGGTTCCACTCCCACACTTGCTTTGAATTCCGGTGCCCAATCCAAAAAGGTTTTCATTTTACTTCACTAACGAACATGTGCACCCAATGGGGTTTTCAATGAAACTCTTTAATACGACGAAGATTACGACGAAATTTAAAAATGGGAAAATGAATTATACTCTACACTTGCAGAAAATCAGCAATATAACTATCAAACAGAAAATATCGACAATGATAATGTATAAATTGTATATAGGCCTACTATAATAGAAAAATTGTTAAATGATAAAACTGCGAGATTTTAAAATTTGTTTCAGATACCTATTAGATCATGCAACTTTTTCATGTCAATCACTCATCGTTCAGACGTGATTACAGTTCATTTCAGTTTACAATACTAATTACTGATTCGAAAACAGGTATCATTCATTTGAAATCCTTGGGAATCAATGATGTCTGTCTGCGTTTCTCTTGAAGACACCATGTCAGCCGTAACATTTAACAAGCTGTTCCGGTATTCCTCACTCTCGGTCTCTGCGTGCGTGCGACACAATCTAATCACGTGAGCACGCTGTATATGTTCTCTTTAGATCGTAGCAACCTGATGGTGAAACAACCTGACGGTAACTACCTGCCCCAAAGGGTGGCAGGATGGCTACCTAATAACACAGACGCAAACACCCAGACATAGTGTATAGGGTGGATAGAGTTAGCGATCTAGTATATAGGTGTTGTATGTGCATATTGTACAATCCCCCCTCCTTTTTCGTCTACCGACACTCGTAAGAGTTCCGTTGTGTGTAGTTAGATGCTTGCGTACATAAGCATCGACTATATAACACGGTAATCATATCTTCCTTTCGACGGGCAGTACTAGTAAGTCTTCTGCTGCAGGCTTCCATCAGAGCAGCTTAAAAAAATAGGTTATTTTACATGTATTTTGTTTTTCTGTATTTAGTAGCTCCTATTCTGCATTTTCACGATCCCACTCTATTTATTTCTTCTTCTTCGTCTTCTTCTCTTCTTCTATCATTGTACGTGACATCGAACATGGAGCGCATCCACGGATTCGTCAAGTCTATAACTGGCCTGCTGATATTCGGATATTCCTTGATTGTCGTTTCTTATTCTATGCTATTTCAAAGAGAAATTCATATTTTAGCAATCGAAGAAAAAGAGTTAGGCGGTTAGGCTCGCCTAACTCGTCGACTTACCAAATACTTTCTCGAATGTTATCTGATAAACCCAGGGCCAGCACGTCCGTGTCATCGAGTCCAACGGCTCGACAGAGATAAATGAATACAAAACGACAGTTTTTTCATCAGTCTTCAAAAACAACGATGGCCAACTGTAACAAATCAAGTCGAATAGGTCAGCTTAACCCAGCCAGCGCCCAGCGCAGTCCATATTAAAAGCAACTTGACGAGACTTGCATAAACAGTCGGATTTATTTCCCAAAACGCGTGTTCGTGAAATGTCTTTGCCAGAAATCCAAGACTAGAACACAAAACAAAACAAAACAAACACACAAACAAGAAAAGAGAAAAGAGATAAAAACGAACCCGAGACAAGCCCTCGTGAAATCAGCTTCACGATTGGTTGGTTGAAGACGCGCC
Source organism: Daphnia galeata (assembly GCA_030770115.1). Classification (NCBI taxonomy): domain Eukaryota; kingdom Metazoa; phylum Arthropoda; class Branchiopoda; order Diplostraca; family Daphniidae; genus Daphnia; species Daphnia galeata. The sequence continues at coordinate 1,227,019 of CM061120.1, read as the reverse complement.
ATCGGGGCATGTCTTCTGGACAATCATCGTCGTCCTTTGGCGGTCCACATTTTTTCCAGCAAAAGCAATGATGGCGACACAACCAGATAAATGCATAAACACATATAGTTTTACAAATAAAAAAGGAATTTAGTTTAAGAAATGAATAGTCAATTTCTCTGCATCAATCTTTTCCAACTCGTGCGAACTGCGAAGAAAAGGGTTTGTGCAACCTCATGGTGAAACAATTCTCCTGGTTTTGCTGCATCTAGCCATCTAGCCATCTATACACTACTAGATATTGTATGCAATTTCGCGTCATGTTTGTCTCGTTCCCCATTTGTTTTTCCCCCGAAAGATGCTAACGGGAGTGAAAACATTCTTTACCATAACAAGAGAGTTTATCTTGTCAACATGGCTTTCAAATCGTGTATATACCTCTTACAGATCCATATAAAGAGGTAAAACAAACGAAACAAAAAAACAAAAGCCAAAACAAACAGGTTGACCGACATTTTTACCGATTTTTACTATTTATGTCCTATCTGTTATCAAGATTTGGTTTCTAACTGATGGCCTATTAATGATACTTGGAATAAGATTGGATTAGTTCGACTGATAAGATCAAAGTTCATTTGACAGACTGGAAGCGCACTGATAAACTCTTAACATATCGTTGGGTTTCCATCCGGTTGTTTGATCCCGTTGAAATGTTTCCATGAAAGGTAATAGGTTCAATGGTTTGTACAAGCAAACTTTATCGTACCAAAATTTCTGAAGTTAAAAAAAAAATATATTCCAACACAACGATAATTTTTGTATTTTGTTTGTTTGTCCAAAATGGATTAAGTACATTTTATCATTTATCGAATTTTATTTTATTCAAAAATGTTTCTTTTGCCGCCAGCTAAACACATATGCGTTTAATTCTTTTAAAATAAAGAGAACTTGAGCATGGAAAATGCAGTTGTAACCTCGCTTCTCCCTTTTTTAGGTTAACTATAAATTGTCTATATCCTGTATAGCGCTGTAATGCTGTATATATGGAATCCAGAATTCCAAATAATAACATGTTTTACTTTGCCGGATTGTATATTAATTTTGTACAACATGAATATTAGTATATTACGGATATTATATATGTTTTCATTGGGATGCAAAGTTTCTAAATTACTTTCGGTTAAATTCTTGGTTTAGTTCATTAAGGCTCGTCTATAGCAGTATAGCAGCACAGCTGTTGTTAGTCTCGCTACGGCCACGGACCACTTTTGATAGGGAGCAATAAGAACGTCTTATTTTTACACTTATTTTCTTCACTTTACTTGAAATAATCATAAAAACTCGAGCGAAAGGGTTTCTCTCTATACAAGCAAATAAAGCATTAAGTGTTTCCTAAGTCAAAGAATGATGTTTCGCTTTTTCTGTAACTATATAGAAAACCTAATTTCTCATGGGTTGTCACAATAATGCTCCATCGCTGTTGTGTAGTGTCTATCACCGAATATGAAGACTGTTTGAAGGCTTCCTTTTTTCCCTCTCTCCTTCTTTCCACCAAGTATATCTCTACTTTAAAGGCGTATCACATTATTTCTCTCTTGCATTCAGGCTAGTGTGTGTTACTTTTTGGACTGTCCACAACTCAAAGACGGAGAAAGAACGGTCGTCTGATGTTTAATTCCTGGCCGATCCAGCAAACATAAAATTTTTAAGGTTTTTTTTTCCCTTCGTTGGATGAAGCTCTCTCCCTCTCACATAATGCCTATGAAGAACTTGTTGTCAGATTTTCTTGGATAAAGCGGGTATTTATATGTAATCATGAAATCAATCTTTTTTTTAATTAAAAAAAGGAATGCATACCTATATAGCACTAATAACAAAATCATAAGGGCAATTATAGCTTCGGCATATTGCCCTTGTACTCTCTTTTAAAATACACCTGTTCGTTTTTGGTTGTCATCGTTCACTGTTCATTACTTTATTCCATTTGCCGATTATAGTTGATTATTTCATGGATATTCATATTGAATTAACAAACAAAACAAACAAAACAATTGATGTGTAATATACAATAGTAATTGCACTGCAAAAGCTGTGATAATTTTTAAAAATATTATTTGCGCTCAAGTAGGCCTACTCTGCTGATGTTGCTTTTCGGTGTACGTCGTTGTACGTACTAGGCTACTTACGTACAAAGTAAAACTCATAAAACGTTCAAAGGTACACGTGACTTTCAACACATCAGCATTAAGACTGATTACCTTACAAGGTATTACTTACTGGTACTTATATAGCTCGTTGAAAATATTTTACTACGCAGTGTTGAGGATGTAGCATTTAGTTTGCATCTTTTTAAAAATTTAAATAGCATTATTGATACCACAGATATTGGTCGGGATTTCCCTACCAGGTCCCTACTAGTTTAGCATAATAAGTTGCATCATGATACCTTACCCTTAAAAAAAAACAGGTCGCGGTGAAACAACAAGCCAGTTACGCATAAAAGCATCGTCAAATCGTGTGCCGACAAATACCTCTTGGAAAGTCTCTGTGAATTACATGCACAGTTGCACACGTTTACAGATATGCTGTACCGGTATAAGAAATATAATGACACGAATATATGATGACATGGCGATATACTAAGTTTGTTAATCGGATCATTGATTTCTATATGTTACTTATTCATTAGCCCACTCATATACCGTAACTGCCTAATAATACATCATTCGTACAACAGAAATCCTAATTTTAAAAATTTTAAATATTAGGATGTCGAGTATTCGTTATGAATTGTATACTCTAATAATAATTTCGCAAATGTTGCCATTGCTCTTTAAATAAATGCGGAAAATCCATCCCATAAATGGTATGGAGACGGTAGAACTCCAAAGACAGAAGAACCCCAAAAACAGAAGAACTCCAACGACAATGGAACCCCAATTTTTTAAATATTTTTAAAAAATATAATTGCATTCGACAGTGGAACCCCAACGACAGTAGGACTCCAAAGACATAAGAACCCCAGTTTTAAAAATTACCAAAAATACCGGACAATAGAACTCCAATGCCCGACAGTAGAACTCCAGTAAGTGACAGTAGAACTCCAACAATTTTTTCATTTTTTCATGCCCGACAGTAGAACTCTCTTTCATTAAAAATCTAAAAATATATTTTAGGTTAATAGGTTAGGTTAGGCTAGGTTAGGTTAGGTTAGGTTAGTTTAGGTTAGAATAGGTTAGGTTAAGTTAGGTTAGGTTAGGTTAGGTAGGTTACGTTAGGTTACGTTACGTTACGTTAGGTTTGGTTAGGTTAGGTTAGGTTAGGTTAGGTTAGGTTAGGTTAGGTTAGGTTAGGTTAGGTTTTAGGTTAGGTTAGGTTAGGTTTGCTTAGGTTAGGTTAGGTTTGGTTAGGTTAGGTTAGGTTAGGTTGTTTAGGAACAAAAAAATTAAAAAATCGTTGGAGTTCTATTGTCGGGCAGTGGAGTTCTACTGTCGGGCAATGGAGTTCTATTGTCCGATATTTTTAAAAATATTTACTGCTGGAGTTCTTATGTCTTTGGGGTTCTACTATCGTTGGGGTTCTACTGTCGGGTCAATATACATTTTTTAAATATATTTAAAAAATTGGGGTTCTATTGTCGTTGGAGTTATTTTGTCCTTGGAGTTCTTCTGTCTTTGGAGTTCTACGGTCAGCATCCCCCATAAATTCCAAACATAGTAATAAGTTAAGTCATTTAGGGATCAAGGAATGGTGATTGGTCGGTCTTGATTGGACGGGTACCCAAAAAAGGAATGAAAAAATGTGGGATTTAAAAAAAAAATCCACAATTCTGACTTTAATTATCAAATGCACAAAATAAAAAAAAAACAAAAAACTAAGGACATTTCAAGTAAAAAGCAAAACACCTTGCGAAACAATTGGATTCTGAACTATAATTACTGTGTAGTGTGCAAATGCTAAATGGGATCTTGTTTAGTGTTCTGGCTTATTGGGCTTGTATAAGATCATATCATTATTGAAATTGAAAAATCGGCCCATGCCATACCGCAATATAAACTGGATAATCAAACAGATTTTCTGGGGAATTTTGTAGTTTAATGCTTGATCTAAATTAATTATTTGTTTAACGACGGTGACCTACCACCGCCGTTAAAAAGAAATTGACAATTATTTGAACACCAACATCAGAGTGAGTGGATTAGCTATGTTGAATATTTCAAGCCATTCCCTTGATAAAAGTATTAAATCTTGTTTGACAAAAAAACATAATTGGCTCTCGTATAGTGTGTCATGCCCAGCTCCACAAACCAAAACAGCAAGACAACTAAATATTTTAAAAGTATTATGTAGGCAGGCACACAAACGATTTTTGGGAAAGTGATCAAATAAGGTAAAAGGCTACAATTCAAGCGTCCTTCAGGAGGGTATAAATGCTTTCCACCGCTGAACCAAGTATACAGAAAAAAAGGTATACTATTGGTGGAACCGAGTGATATAGGATAGGAAGAAGGTGAATGAAAAAAGCGCGGAAAGGAAGGAGGAATTGAAACAGGCGAAAAATTCGAATTCAAGTGTGACGAGCAAGAAAAAAGGAAAGAAAAAGAAAAATGCACGTCTCCATTTACTGAACGAGAGGTTCGGCCGGCTCGTCTATTTCTGGCATCAAAACTTTGTCGATAATGTGGATGACACCGTTTGTGTTCATCATATCTGTTTTGATGATGGTGGCTTCCCTTACCTAAAGAAAAAAAAGTTAAAATAGGAAACAATATTACACATATTAATTTATCCATTTGGCTAATGAAGTTACTTTAAGAACTGTTTCAATCCGGTGAACATTAAGTGTACCAAACATCGATGGCAACTTGTAGATTAGATGCGGTTTGAAGGAGTCGGAGTTGAATAGGCCCGGGACGACATGATTAGCTACAATCTGCTCAGATCCAGTTACACATATGCAATGCGCATAATCAAACGGACAGCGCCATCTTTTAGACTTTATTCTGAACTCAATTGAAAAGCAGTTAACACTGCAACTAAAAAACTGACCGTTTTCAATAAGGCGCGATTCTTCATAGCATTCTCAACTGCCGCCGATCCTAATTCCTCGAATGCGGCATCAGTTGGCACGAAGAATGTTGCTGATATGCCACCAGAAGAAAGATCGAGAGCGTCGCTGCCCGTCATTACCAATTCCATAGCTTGGAGAAATGTCCTGTTGAGTCGAGAAGAGATACAATGTTTTGGTTTTCTTTTTTGAAAAAAGACATTCGGGGAGAAGTTTACTTGAAATTTCCTTCGCGTCGTAGTAAATCGCCAGCGGAAATGTTGGCCGGAATCATGACACGGTTGATGATGTGAATAACGCCGTTCTGGCCTTCCATGTCAGCCTTCTCGATGACAGCGCATTCCACTCCAATTGCTTTGCGGTAGACGCTCAAACGGAGGGGATTTTCTTCGTCAAGGGACATGACGATCTAAAAGCAAAAGCATTGCCCATTTAAAAATAACTCTTTGCAGAATCTTGATTTGCCAAAAAAAGGTCAACAAAATGGTATTACCTCACTATCCTTAATTTTGTTGGTGAGAACCCTGCCCTGGGTGGCGTGGTAGAGGATGGCCGCCTGGGCCTTTTCTTGGCTTGAACGCATATCTTGTAAAACTGCATCTGGCAGCGCTGTATAGGATATGATATTCAATCCATGAAAGAAAAAAGAAAATTTGTTTCATTTTTCCATAAAGATAAATGAATTAAACGTGGCATACAGTAGAAAGCTGCTTCTGAAGGGATAAAGATGGTGTAGGCACCGAATTTCGAAAATGCCTCTTCCACTCCACCAATTTTGACAAGCTCCATAAAGGTGGTGAGTCTTTCCGACTCGGCCAGTTCAAGAAGATTTTTAGCTTCAGTAACATTCATCAAATTAAGAAACTTTCAAATGGAGATTAAAAGGAATTGTATCATGCCGTCAAACCTCGGTTGGGTAATAGGACGTCGTCAATCATATGGACTAATCCATTGGAGCCGAGAACAAAATCATTGCGCATACGAGAACCTTCGACGCTGACACCCTGTGAGTCGCATTCTAAACGTAGTCTATTACCAGCAAACGTCCGCATACTATGGTCGTCAATGATGGCCGTAGTGCACAACGGATGTACCAGTACGTGATTCTGCAATAAAGCTTGCAATGGGGAAGAAAAGTATAAAGTGAAGAAAAATACCGAAATCATAACACGTACAGTACTCTAGCTTCCATTTGACGAAAGCGAATCAAATCTGCTTTTATCAAAAATATTTCCCCCATTTGACTAATTCTTTCTATTACTCAATACTTTCAAAAGTATATGTGATTAGTAAAAATCTATACGGTAATAATCCGCTCTTTAAAGGATTTAAAATAATAGATAGATTATAGATAGAAGGTGATGTAGCATGCGACCATAACACAATCTGCTAACACGATTGATACCCAATCGAGCTTCTTTATCCTTCATAATAGCATCGAGACGGGAAGCCGGAATTTTTTGGAAAGCCTCATCCGAAGGGGCCAGAATAGTGATGGCTGCGTTTCCGGCAGAACGTAGTTTATTGAAGAAAGCCGATTCTTCCATAGCTTTGGCAAGGACGGAGAATCGCCCGTCCTAAATTGATGATATAATTTTTTTTTTTACAGATTGGAAGTTACATAATAACATTCGTATTTGTATACTGTCGAAACAATCTCCGAGACGTCTCGGCTGAGGACTGCGCCAGGGTCGAGTAGACTGTCGATTACGTGGACAACACCGTTTGTGGCCTCTTGATCCTTCCGTACTATCGTACGACAGTTAACCGTCAACATCTATACAAATTCCAATAAAAGATGAAATTAATTATTTCAACCTATAGTCTCTTTACCAGTTGACTTTTTAAAATTGTGGCAATAATTCTAATTTGGTTTTTTTATGACTTGCATGGTTTACTCACGCCGCTGGAATATTTGTTGATACGTAGGCGATTGCCATTATAAAGCGTCGGTATGGTTTGGTCAGCCTGGAAGGTGTCAGACGTAATTTTACGATCGGAGATGTGGTAACGAAGGATCGGATTTTCTATGTTTCCACGGAAAGAGTCGACACGAGCGCGTAATTCCCGCGGTATGCTGGCAAAGGCTTCATTTGTCGGAGCGAACAATGTAAATGCCTTGGAGTAAATACAAAGAGAAAAAAGATAATTGACTGCATGAAAAACAAAAACGAACAAACGTAAATACTCCTTCGCGGGCCCATTCTTTCTGAAGACCGGATTCCTCGACGTAGCGAACGAAATCCGTGGCGCCCAACTCGCGTGCCGTTTCCAAAATGTTCTTCAATGGCTTCACTGTCGAATGAGATTGACTTTATTTTTGGTTTCTTTTTCATTTGTGCAAACATTTTTTATTTAAAGAAACACGCTAAATCAGTTTCACATTCTCACATACCTCCTGCGCATCCTTCTTGACCCGGTACACGATGAAAACCTTCACAGCACTCGAAGCGAAGTACCCTGTAAAGTATAGCAATTTCAACAATGCAATCAACCTTTATGAATTAAAGTTAGAAATCAATTTCTTCGTTTTACATTTTCAACTCATAACTCAATTCCCAATGAACACAGACAAACACCCAGACTTTAGACACTCAGACACAGACGTAATAATAATAATAATAAAAAAGAAATATTAAAATAAAAAAAGAAATATAAATTGAGTACGGGTTAAAAAAATCTCGGCCACCGAGAATCAACGACAACGATGAACATTGCGAGAGCGCTGGGAGGCGAGATAATCAGATCTAAACATATAAACCACCACTGTGATAACCCTAGCTGAACGAACGGCAACGGATGAGGTTGCGTTCGTCTTTTGCTCGGCCCTTAAGCGTTTGCGGTTGCCGGACAGAACACATCATGATGGTGCACACAAGCAGCATCATGACAAGCACTACTGCAAGGAAGAGTTACACGAGACCCAAAACTTTGGTCAATAAAAAAACAAAAACAAAAAACAAATAACAAAAAAAAAAGAAAAAAAAGAAACACACACATCCACACCAACAAGCGAGAAAATGTTGACATAGATATACGACTATATACACATCAGTTGAATAATACGCGTGCGTGAAGACTGAAGAGCGAAGACAGATGATGACGATGGGACGAACGGAATGGGAGAATAGGAAGAAAAAAGGGTAAGAGGAGATTGGCTTACGTTTTCTGGCCACAGATCTTGCGGGGCAGATAATATTTACACTCGGTCCAGATTTTCCATTTGGTTCCAGGCACTTCTTCTACCACGCAGGCGTTGGGTCTATAACAAAATTGAAATTATTTTTGGTCGTTCTGTTCATTACTATACAGAAATCGGCATATTACAAAACTAAAAATGAGGTTGAAATTTCACCTTCTCTTGATTTCGGATCTATTCCTATTTGTATACACAGTATACAACTTTTTTTAAAAAGTACAGCAATTTGGTTTTGTCTCTTAGGAGAAGGGCATAAAAAATTCCCACATTAGCAGTGATGCACCATTGCACCACTATGCTATTTTTGCGACGCGGCAAACACGGGAGGCGAGCCGCGAGCGCTAATGACTCGGGCAGATTTATGCTTAAGTCTTAATGAATAGTGTGCGCTATACAGAAAATGCGCCATACAAAAAAAAAAAAAAAAAAAAAAAAAAAAAAAAAAAACTGGAAATGATCGACCAGCATCTGGTGCATATATAATTGACAGTATTTGTCATGGGGAAAAATATGTAAATTTCGATGTGTATTTGTTGTGTATGACTGGATTGAAAGAGGACAAGCCTTTTAATATGATGATAACCCAGAGATAAATAACCCCTTTGATATGCGACAAAGACGTATGGACGGTGCTGTGGTCATGAAAACTTCCGTACATGGTAGCAAGTGCGCGGCCTGTTTATCAGTAGTATTTGAAATTTCTTTTTATGAGACACGCGATTGAGATTACCATCAACTGTCTGGAATAAGAAATTATACAACAAAAGGGGTCTACAGTTTACAACAACAACAAGACTTTACATAACTATCGTGTCGAGAGGTGGCCTGATCGATCACAATGCCGCACGAATGAGACGAATCCTTCGGTGGTACGAGGGACTACGAGGCGCGTTTCCTAGTGCTATATCACCATATAAGCTCACCGGTGAAATCGATTACGTGACAAATCATTTGTCTCATAAACTCGTTTTAGCTGACCAAGAAAACGGACCCCATTCAAACATTCGACATTCAATGAATCGCCGTTACAAAATTAAAGAAATCAATCAAAATCACCGCATTAGAATTTTTACAAATGATTTAACATTTGAAAATGTCTTCATTCAATAAACCTATTCAAATAAATTTCTATGGCCGAAGTTGCAGTTCGTCAACCTTCATAGTGTTATCGCAGGAGTCTTGATGCACACGAATCCAACCCAAAGAGTCTCATTCTGACCTTGACTGGGTATGGCGATAATTATTCATGACTACAGTCCATTGTCCCCCGGAGAAGCGTCATCAGAAGAGAATCTGACCAAATACGGTTCGAATCCGTTGTCATATATTGCAAATCCTCTGAAGAAGAGCTATTGCCTAGTTGGGATGAAGTCGCCTTTCACGCTCTTACTGCGTGCCACTAAACGAAATTCTAGAAGATCTTAACATCTTACCCTTGTTGGCGGGCGAATCGAATGTGCCACGAAGGCAACTTGGACTTGTTGACAGCATCCACCGTGAACCAGGAAGCGCAGCAGAACAGCACAAAAATCAACAAAGAGAAGGCTTTCATCGTTCAATTTTTTTTTTCGTTGTTATTTTAGTTATAGTTGATCAACTACGGATACCAATTTTTCACGCCACAACGAATTGAAACACTTTGTCTTCTTTCCAACATAAACAAGTAACGAGAAGCGAAAACGGGCAGATTAGTTTCTTCAATGCAGACGAGATCCAACAATGCCGATCATGCAGCTGAACTGACGCCACAGCTTCGACTGGCGAGGTGCTCTTCTCTCGCTATAGTTTGGGCTGTCCAGTGCATCGTTGGACGTGGGAGGTAGGGCCTGTTTTTACTGCGTGAGCGTGAGTGGACCATCAAAGTTCTGTCCCGCCTTGTTTATGCGGTTGCCTTTTCTTGCCCTTTGAGCACGCCGTTTCCGATTTAAAAACTATAATCAGGACATCATTTGCCATGGCGCACTATCACTTCGTTCAGTTTCTATTTATTTTGCATATTATATGCTCTTTTAATAAGAAGCCGACGAATTCAGATTGCAGACGGGCGCATATAAGAAATAAATTGCAATGCGCATCCCGTATTTTGAAGAACCAAACCAGCAGCAGAGGGTTGATGACTTTTCACCAATCTAAATTGTTAATATACTAAAAAAGCGAAAAAAAAAAAGATTAAGTAGGCCTACTTAAAATTCCTTGACAATCCAAATGGTATTTTGGGTTTTTTGCAGTTGCTTTCACCCCAAAATAATGTAGACTTAATCAACTCATCAACATATTGAAAAAAAATATTTGCTTGTAGGAAAGATTAGCTGTCTTCAATGGATATAAAATATTTATCTCATTAAAATGAAGAAATAGTTTTCGCACACGCCTGGCTTCAATTGAAACGCACTTTTATTACTTCTCATGATAAAATCCACAGGACATCTGAAATCTACAAGAGAACAAAATACAAAGTAATGCTTGGTGGGGAAAATGCTTGATGAAGAATGGAAATGACAAGACCGGTTGTCTAGATGCGTTCTAATAGACGTGTACCATTCCATAGATAAATCTGTAAAATAATTTAGTTAAGGATTTTCTATTTTGAGATTACCAATTTTACCATAGATTTTTGTATAGTATTAATTAAAAAGGATACGTCCAGAAAAGGACATATGTCTGAAAATTGATAAAGTAAATTAGCATAAGTTAAGACTGACTTAAGAAAGTCATCAAATTTATTACAATTAAGCCACCACTCAATCCACTAGATAAAAGTGAACTTCTACTAGTGAAGTATTTCTCCCACTGCGGTCCTGCCTTCAGCAACAGAAGAAGCTGTAAAATTAAAGTTTATCCATTTCATTTTCCTATATAAATGCTTCATCATAACACATTTTCTTTTTCTGCTTACCCATATAGAAACTGCACAAAATATGTAGAAAGCAAAGCCATACAGACTTGTCAGGCCTAAAATTCCAGCAGTGCCTCCTCCTAAAGCAGCTAATATATCAGAAGAATGGAACAGCCATTATTAAGAAAACAATATTAAAGCTTCTGTAATAGCAATATTACCCATGGATGTTCGACAATATTCAACTACCATTGCATTGTTTCTGATTGCACCTTCACTGAATGCCATCACCTCTAAAATAGAGAACATTTCAGAAACACAACAACCAAAACAAAGGCAAATTACAGTTTACGCTGAGTAAATAAATGAAATAATCAATAACAAGTGAAGAAAACCTAGCCATCAACTTAAAAAAAAATTGCATGTAGGCCTACCTCCATTGCTCTTTTCCACTACACGAGACTTATTTTTCGATGCCATGACCAAACAATTATTATTCGTAAATAAGTAAATCTGTTCGGCTGTTCAGGTTAAAGTTAAATATGACTTAAAAACAAAAAGAGTTTTTTTTTGGTTAACAAAATGGGAAATAAAATAGAGATGTCAAATGTCACTTCTCACTTCTCAGAGTTCTCACTTGCCGGTTTTCTAAATTACATGGCCCAGCTCCCAAGCAAAAACAATATTTCATCGTCTCAGATAACCAATTGCGCCAGCACCACCTAGCATCTAATATATAGACTAAATGTGTTCAAGAATACTGTAGAGACGTAGTTCGTAGACCAGGAACATTAGTGGCAGAAAGATAGCGAAAAAGGGGGCATTTTGCTCCAACTCCGTGTATACTGAATTTTTTTCTAAAATGTAGAGAATTTTGCGGAGAATCTACAGTTGAAACCCTGCTCAAAAATTTTAACGGGAAAGTTATTAAAACTTAATTTTAATTTTTTCATCGTTTTTCATGTATTTAAAAAGGTACTAATATTAATAAAATTGCAATTTTAAAACATGAGCTTTGTTTCTTTATACTTGATCTATATTCCAACTTATTTGTATCAAAATCTATTATAAAACGATTAAAATAAACCCAAAATACGAAGTTTACTGCCCTTTTTTCCGAGTTCCGTGTTTAACACGGCGCTTACGGGGAAAGTACCTTCATTTAACTAGCTATATATACTAAACTATTATCCCCTTCCGCTTAATTTTTAGTATTCATAAAGTCAAGATAGTAATGCAATTATCTAAAAAAAAATTATCGAGAAGGGACATTTCCTTCCATTAGAAAAATTCGTTTCAATATTACCCATTTCTAAGAGTCACACCATTTTTTGGCCGCACGGGTGTGGTATTCATCGAGCGCGCTGCAGCACAAAGCGCCACTTGGGGCTTAAAAAATGGGCAAATATAAACCAAGAATTCTAATAGAACAAAATGTCCCTTCTCAATAATTTTTTTTTGACAATTAGATTATTATCTTAACTTTATAAATTCTAAAAATTAAGCGGAAGGGGATAATAGTTTAGAAGATATAGCTAGTTAAATGAAGATGGTTTCCCCATAAGCGCCGTGTTAAACACGGAACTCGGAAAAAAGGGCAGTAAACTTCGTATTTTGGGTTTATTTTAATCGTTTTATAATAGATTTTGATACAAATAAGTTGGAATATAGATCAAGTATAAAGAAACAAAGCTCATGTTTTAAAATTGCAATTTTATTAATATTAGTACCTTTTTAAATACATGAAAAACGATGAAAAAATTAAAATTAAGTTTTAATAACTTTCCCGTTAAAATTTTTGAGCAGGGTTTCAACTGTAGATTCTCCGCAAAATTCTCTACATTTTAGAAAAAAATTCAGTATACACGGAGTTGGAGCAAAATGCCCCTTTTTCGCTATCTTTCTGCCACTACATAGACGATAGCGATAGTCGATATTGCGGATGCTGCTTCGAAAACTTCTAAATATACGAGCGGGTATCGATTGCACACTATGCACAGAGGTATATGCCGGATAGGCATATCATCTACTACAGACATTTTTCACCGTTTTATTATATTCGGCTTATAGCATAGCCTCCTCTATTTAAGGAAGCCGAAAGGATTGGGATACCCACCGTGTTAGAAATTGAAGCCGATTTTGCTTACCCTTCCTCTATTTAGGCCCCGCCCGGGTAACCCCACGGGAGCCATCTAGTAGTCCAAAAAATAAACTTTTTTAAAAACATCGCGTGTTTCTTTGTTTTTTTAATAACAAAAAAACTTTTTTTTTTAAACCTAGGGCTCTGGAAGGTTATTGATGGTTGAACTTTTCACATTTTGCAAGAAATAAAATGAAGTCTGTGGGATTCGAACATACGCCTTCAGATATCAGAAAAGAGCTAAATTTCGAATCAATTGCCTCAACCACTCGACCACGACATGCGATGAACTGGGAGAATTCATAAACAAAAATAAACGACAAAATAAACGTCAGGGCGGCAACAATCAAACCTTCAATTTCTTCCCCAAAAACATTTATATCGATAGAAGAGCATTTATATCGATGGAAAAAAAATGCAAAAAACCAAGCTTTTAACTATCGCCACTAGACGATAAACTAGCTCCCGTGGGGTTACCCGGGCGGGGCCTAAATGGAGGAAGGGAAGCAAAAACGGCTTCAAGAATAAGCCCAATCCTTTCGGCTTCCTTAAATAGAGGAGGCTATGCTTATAGCTGCTTTGCCTGCTTATAGCATGTAGTAATGTTTGTGTTTGTTTTTATTTGCATTTCCTGAATTAAGGTATATAATTATATCTTATTTTAAGATTTTTCATACCGTAATTCAGGAATCCAAAGAAAACAGTAAAAAAATTAGAAAAAAATATTTTTGTTAGCACAATCACTCAACAAAACATTTTTTAAAATATAAGAAACATGGTCTCGAAACCCAGATTGTTACAGATACTAACCAAGATATGTAGAAATTAACTGGTACAAAAAAATAATCAAAAAAAGAACACGTTGATTTAAAAAAACACATTGTATTGAGAAAACTGACTTTCAGACTATACAGGCAATACAAAAAAAACCAAAACAACCAGCAAAAATGGCGGACATCAAAACAATTGACACGCGAAATCGCGAAGTGAATAGCCTCTATAATGTACCCTTAGACAAATCTTTGATAACATGTATTTGTTGGAAAAGGAGGGGTTTGGATCTAAGCAGACGATGTAAACAGAACAAAAAAAAATTGATCTAAGCAGACGATGTAAACAGAACAAAAAAAATTGTCTGCTAGATCCAAACCCCTCCCTTGGACAACTTTGCTCCTATTGGCCAAGAGCCGATTGAAATCTTTTAAAAAATTGTAATTTAAAAACTAAAAGTAGTAGGCTAGTAAACTTGGTATCAATACTTCAATAGATACCTCGTTTAAAGCTCCGTAACGTAATTACATTTTAAACAAAAATACAGCACAAATAAAAATTACACAGTTGATTAAACACTTTCACTTAGACTTTTTCACACTTAGAAAATGGGAACGCTACTAGGAAAAGGTATCACAAGGGGACAGCGTGAGGGGTGCATTCTCAAACCGGGTAGAGTACGCGTCATCCAGGGGCATGGTGTATAAGTATGGTGGAGCAACTTCATGGTTGGGACAGGCTATCTCGGCTGAAGCCAGGACGCACCTGTTCAGCGCTGCCTGGTGGACAATTGGGTCAACTATGAGCCCCTCCCCCTCTTAGCCCCTCCCTCTTTGAAAATTTAAGAAAAGCCCCCGCAAGAACGAAACTTGCGCCTTTGTCGCGAAACTTGCGTTCTTGCGGTAGCACAAGTTTTCTATGTTTAACTACTTTTGCTCGTTTTAGTGCGCATATTGGTGCAAGTTTATATGGAGAACAGACATTTGCTGAAATTAAGACGAAAGCTGTACGTTAAAAAAGTTTGCGCAGGTTGCGTTTTCCAAAACGCAAGGGTTTCACGCAAGTGAAAGCAAAACTTGCGGCGAAAGCGAAATTTGCGACGGAATCCGACATTCATTCGAATTGAAAAACAAAGTTTTGTACAATAAGGTAGCTCAGTGGTAGAGTATCGGCTTGTTGATTAGAGTGATAGTGGTTCGATATTCGATAACGGTAAAATGTTTTATCAAGCCTATTCTCTTCCATACTGTGAAATATGAAAAATATGAATTCGTATGTGTAAATAATGACGCGATTAATTTATTTAGCGCTTTTATTACTGAAAAAAAAATTATATAATTAAAAATTGTAAAATTGGCATCAATGTCAGAACTGCAGACGACACGATCAATTGTTTTGTTATTGCGTAATCGTCCTGATTTGCATATCTTTTTGAAAATGTCCACTCCGCAATGGAAACGTACTAATCCCCCGTGCAAGGCCCAAACTATTCTACAGGAAATGTTAAAAAATAACATGATTTCCCCCGACGCAACGGCTTGTACTACTCACAAGTTAAATCCTGAATTTCTGAAATACAAGCTTTCGGTTTTCAAAGGGGCTTTTAGTGAGCTTCGCAACAAATATGGATTGCGATGTTAGTGTTTTTGTACAAATCATGTTTTTTTAAATTGTAAATATGTACATTTTTCTCATTTGTAGTGAAAGGTTTGAATTCGGAAGCTTGTGGCGATGAATTGGAAAACAGTGCAGGTGGTTCTGGCAGCACCACAAAAAGATCAAAGCCATCCGAACCAGAAACAGTCAGTGAAGAGGAGGAGGATTTAGACACGGAAATTATACACAGAAATCAACCAGTGTTGATGACCGTCTACAAGGATCCAGAAAGCTTAGAAGAAAAACTGTGTGTTATTGCGTCCCTTCCCGGAGGCGTTTCCGATGTGGAATTATCTCTAATTGGCAGTGGACCCGGCAGTAACACAGGCAAAATTACGTATTCCTGGCCCCCCATAGTGTATGATATACCAGGAATTTTCAAGAAGGACATTGACGCTAAACTAATTACATCATGTCATCCCCTTATTATTTCCCTCAAAAATGAATTAAAAACCCACCGTGATTCCATCGACGCCACCCCTCAAGGCGAGATAGAGTTGATTTTACCGATTTCGGTTCAGACAGCTCCCAACGCCATCTCCCATACAGGTGGGAAAACAAATGACGGTACCATGATTGTGATTGTCGAATTAATGGCATTTCATAATTCATACACAGTCAAACAAGCTACAAACAAAATTAAATTTGAAGATTTGTAATTTCCTTCATTTGATCTTTTTTTTGTTTGACTTGTTTCTCGTGTTTTCTGGTGTGTTATATACACTCTTTGACAGCATTTTTTAAGTTTTTAAGTTTTTTTTCAATTTAACAGAACAGAACAGAAAGTTGTTTATTTTTGTTAGTGTCGTCTACAAATTGATCAGAAATTAAGCACCGCCCCTAAAAATGGCTGAGGGCCAATTTCAAATGGGAGGAGCTTATTCGAACTTTGAATTTAAATGAAGCGTAATTAGATTGATTTAAAAAAAATAAAAAACCCCATGAGAATCAGCGTGAAAAATGATTCTAACCAAGTATGCTTAAAACAAATTGAAATTTCTTTACTAGTATAGGGCTGACGACATCTTTTTAAACATTTGATTCTATCGTGAAACGCAGTAGTTGAAGTCACTTTTGTCTGCTACTACGTCATTTTGGGAAATTAAACAAATGCAAAAGTTTAGAATCGATCTTATTTCCTGCATTTAAATTTTTCAATTAATTAAATGGTTATGAAAATAAAAAGTAAATATGAAATAAGGTTGATTTTAAATTTTTGTATTTGTTTACATTATTGAAGGCCGAAACACAGTGTTTTTAAAAATGTTTAAAAAATGTTTCTAATAATAAAAATGTCCCTAACGCCCCATTCTAAGCCCTCAGCTTGTTGAAAAATTATTGCGTGATGGAGAATTGAAAAAATTATAGCTTGAGGAAGAAATGCTTATGAAGTTCGTTTAAATGATTAAGTCTAACAGCTTCTTTTATAATATTAAATAATATTTACATTTACATGCATAAATCACAAATTAGTTTCTACAAATTAAACTATGTTACCCACAAATCAACGACATAATAATGAACCCAACATAAATTCATCTTCCGTTACGTTTGCCGAATATTCTTTAAACCATTAAAAAGCAATCATTTATTAAAATGCTAAGAACTAGAGATGGGGGGGGGGATTTCTTTTAGTAGATTCTTCTTTACCTAAACGTCCGTTGTTAAAGTAAAGCAAAAGTAAATTCTAGGTTTTGAACTGAGTCTGTCATCGGCTGGTGAATTAAGGCTATTTGGAATGGGTAGAAAACTGAAAGTAACCATTGTCGAAGGTATGTTTTTTCCAGGTAGATTTACGGGTAGGCTAGTAGGCGTCGTTTATTCTTTTTTTTGAAAAGCTGGGGATAGCGGATTTTGGGACGGAGCACCTTAATTTCCATGCTGTTGGCCAATTTTATTTAGGTAGTTTTGAAGAATGGGCTGGGATTCTTGTTTTGATGGTGTTGTTATGTATATATCAATGTCATCGGCGAAAAGTTATAGATTATCTTGTGGTTTAGGTTATGGGAGGTAGTTATTATGATGTTAACACAACGCCCCCACAACGCCGATGTATTTGAACTAAGGCTTACTAAAAGAGTACATATGATGTTGACATACTGTTCTGAATTGTATCCAATAGTAGAGAGAGAGAGAGAGAGAGAGAGTTTAGAAAACAGAGGTAGAGTCACGAGAACTTTCACGTAGGCACAATTAGAATAAAACTGAACACACGGAAGAACACAAACTTATAGCGCAACACAAACTAGATAGAGAAACGGGAAAAGAGCAGAGAGAGAGAGAGAACAGTTGATAATGACGGCTGAAGACGAACTGATTTTACTTTCGTCCCTCATTTGCGACGAAAGCTTACATGAAGCTGGACACATCTGGTCCAGCACAAAGGCACATTCTTAATCGCTCTGTGCAAAGTCTACCCCCAAATACGTTGACATGCGAACTGGACACCTGTCAATAATATTCCATTGTAGGCCTAACATTGTGGAAACTAAACATTAACTAGATTTACGGGCCGTTACTCTAGGCTACTCGTATTCTCAAAATAGGTTATAATATTACTGGTGCCAGACGGCGTCAGTTGACACGTCTCGACGGTCGGTGAGGTGGGAATTCGTTACAATAGGGACTTTTCAAATTTGATGCTTAGGGATCTATTTATGAGGGAAATGTTTTTTGAGTTTCCTGATTTTGTGATTTTGTAGAGCAAGCCAATCAAGGTTTCGTCGTACGATTTGGCGAGGTCAAGGAAAATTGCTGCCGTGGTGTGGTGTTGGTGAATCCATTTTTTAACGGTAGACTCGAGTTGGATGAGGTTGCCTGTGTTGGTACTTCCTCTTTTGGTCTGGTAATTAGGTAAGTACGTTTTTGTCTAAGTACCATTTGATTCTGTTATTTACCATTTTTCATTAGTTTTGCTAGACAGGAGGTTAAGGAGTTCGGACGGTTGGCTTTTTCTGGTGCTTTCCGGGTTTAAGGATTCGACTTACTATCGCGTTGTTCCATGCATTTGGTATGTATTCCGTTTGGATAGTGCAATATAATGTGAATAGAATGGAGTTGAGGTTTTCTTCGGAGAGGTGTGAGAGCATTTTGTTGTGAATTCTATCTCCACTCATGGCCTTGTTAGGGAGTGCCCTGGTGCATGTTTTTAGTTCTGTAAATGAATTCGATGTTTAATTTGGTATTGATGTCCAGAGTGCTTATCTTCAGTTTTGATTGAGTATTGGTTTTGTTGGTAAATAATGTCGTCTTATAGCTGGTTTTATTAGGGCAGAATTTGTCAAGTAGGAAATTTGATTGCTCCATGGGGGTTTAAGTTGGCCCATATAGAACATAAACCGATTTTAGACGTTTAATTCAAGTTTTTCAAGACTGGTCAATACCACTTTAATTCATCTTGAAAAGAAGCATCTCCGACTTAAAGATTAGTTCTAGTGGTCTTAATGTCCGTATATTTTTGATCCAAATTACGTCTATTTTCCAAAGGTAAAGAAACTTGAAAGATTACTTTAAAACTTGTTTTATTCATTTTCAGGCTCAAACTAGGGAATATGTCCACTTTTTCGGATACGTTTTATTTTGGGCTAATGTCCGTCTTTTGGCCTTTTCCTATTTAGACCGAAAATATATCTATGTTAATAAAAGATCGTACGTATCTTGTTCGTTGTAATTGTTGTACAAGTGGCTCGACCTGGATCTATACGGTGTTGACCTTGTATTACAGCTGATTCTTCAAAGAACAAAGAACATAAAAAAGGAGGGAAAGACCAACTCAGGCCATAGGGTACAAACTCCCCATCAGACCATTTTCAGCTTTCAAAGTAGCAACATGTCGTCGTCATCGTCGTCTAGTTCATCTAGTTCTTCTTCTTCTAGCTCTTCTAGCTCAGATTCGGATTCGAGGGCAGCCACTCTTCGTCGCCACAGCCTGCGTAGCCATAACCAAGAAAGAGGAAGAGACGCAGAGCGAGACTTGGATCGCCACTTCTGCAGCACGTGGCCGGGAGTCTTCTGCAGGCTTGGAGAGTAACCGCAGCCTTTAACGGAACCGTATCCGGTCGGTGAGTCGTAGCCGTAGCCGTTCGGTAGACAGCAGTCGCAGCCGTTCAACAGTTCTTATCGTGGGCGAGAAGGGGTGGTGCTCCCTGATAGAGGCGAGTTGGATCAAGAGGTAGGCGAGGCAGCGGCCATTCCTCTTCCAGTAGAACCGGAGCCACTTCTCCCGAAGATCTTTTCAACTGGACAAATACCGCTCGAAGGAGCTCAGGTCTTGGATGACGGCGCTCCAGAAACCGTCAGAGTCCAAGCAGCTAAGGGAGAGTTTTACCCCGACCTTCGAGAAGAGTTCATTTGATTTAAAAGTGCCGAAGCTGGACCCATCAATGGCCCGTAAGCTCAGGGAAGTCAAAAGTGTGGAGGCCAGCAAGGCAGAGGCAAAAGAGAAGTCCCTGGTCGCGGCTCAATTCAAGATTTTGGATGTCGCCAAACGACTCCTGTACGTGTAAGGAAGCGCAGCAGAGGCAGCCGTAGCCGATCCTCTTCTGGTGGTTGCTGCTGAATCAGCCTTGCAGCTTTGGGGTCACGCTTTCCACAACATCACCATGCAGAGACGAGAGAACATTTTGCGGCAGACGGACCCACGTTTTGAGTCTCTGTTGGCGGAATCATCCCGTTTTAAACCAAAGGAATGCGCCCTTCTGAGGAGCTGCTCTTTCCGTGTCTGCCAGATGACGAAGAGGACGGGTGTCCTCCCGGGCACCCCAGTGCCTTCAGCTTCTGGTCATCGGATGAGTCCTTCACCATGCCTCTCTGAAAAAAACGGCCAAAAAGAAAGAAACGGCGTTTAGAAATCGTATTATTAGCAAGCTATGAAATCTTGTTCGCAAGAGAGCAAAAACTTTATTGCAACTAGTCAATCGTACTATCGAGATCATATCTAATCCGCCCATCCAAACAGTAAAAATATCCAAGCGTGATTAAACTACATTTTAAAAACAACAATGGTCCAATGTTCCTCCATCGTTGGCGGCCGTTTTCAAATGTTTACTAAAAACTCAGGACCTAAGTTCCTTGTAGGAGATTTGCAACTTAACCTTAATCTCCAATGTGTTGTGATGAAAAATGCAGAGATTGTGTTGAGTGATAATTTTGTTGAAAAAAGCGGCCGAAAGTATATTTTGTAGTTTTTTCTTTAAATTTGACATTGTAGGATTCCAATGGATTGGATTCTAAATTACTTGATGTAGTGCCGGTCCACTTATACGACCGCCCAGTCATAAGACCAATCTGGTTATACGACCATCCTATCGCTTGCACCACTTTCCGGCGCTAAAAAGCCCTCGTTTAAATTTAAAACACTTATGCCACTTAATGTACCGCCAGTTGAAACATTTTAACCCTCATGAAATGTTGTAATCTTTTTAATCATCAGCGACCTTCATTATATAAAAGGGCTGGACTTTGTTTTCGCCAAAAAATGAATTGCGTCAGTCATTTTTCTGCCAAACACTACTAAGATGTCCGACCAGTTTTGCGACCATCCGTTTATACGACCGCCGCACCAAGTGGTCGTATAAGTGGACCGGCACTGTACTCGAATTGTTCATTCACTGTGTCACAATATTGTATGTTGGAAAACTTGAACTCAATATCGGCTAAGACTCTTAAAATACCAATTATTCACAGCACAATACCAAATTCTTTTCCTATTGCTAAATAATCAAATTTTGATTTATTGAAAAAAAATTTCTCAACCATGATTCCCTTTTTATTTGGTTTCATCACGGAGGATGAGAAGAAGGAGAGACATCGCTCCATAAGCCCCTGCAGAAGGAATTGAACCCACTCATAACCCTCCCTATTGAAAGATGCCAGATCGAGGAAATTGTACTCAAGTGTTGCCAGTTTCAAAAACACAGCCCGGCGTTGAGGTGTTCAACAATTGTTCGTTTAATGTGACTCGTTTTGTTAAGTGGCGTGGTGTTGTGTCATGAAAACCGTCTTCAAAATTGCTTCAAAGTCGCCTAACGGGTTTTTTCTCTTAACTATATATGATAATATAGAAAATTACCAATAAATATGTCCAGAAATTGAATAAATTTAAACTTCATTTGATTTCCTATCCTAAAATATCTAATTCATCTAGATAAGGCAATTTTTTAATTGTGATTGAAATTCACAATTGTTTTTAAAATTAATCCCTTTACAAAATTGCCTATTTGTCAATATCATGTTTGTAATCTCTCTTACAGTGGTAAAACATCTTGTAAAATAACTCGCTGTATATTTAAACTCAGCCGGAAATATAAAACACGTACTACCACACAGTCACTGGTTTTCGAGAAAAAAACTGCGATTGATTCGAGATTATCCACCCAACATGATAAATTAATCTTAGAGCTAGCGTAAAAGAACTAAGATGGTCGGACGGAAAAAGCAAATAGTTCCCTTGGAATCGAGACCCTACTCGAAGTGCGAAATGTGCAATGTTCATCTTTGTACTTCCAAGAAACGTAATCGTTTCAAAGAATACCACGATAAGAGGTATCATCAACCTCAGAATGCCGATAAGGCTATATACAGCTCGGACGATGATTCAGAGCGAGAATTTGATCCTGATATGTGCGAAGCGAGTTTTCGCGAAGGCTTTGCCGCCTTGGTGGCGGTTGGCCCTTACAATGCACGATTGTCGTTGCTACTTTTAAGTTGCCAAGAGAGAAATTTGTTCATTATTTATCCACAAGAGCCAAGTCAAGTTGACAAGAGAAAAGAGATACGCAGATAGTGCAGCCAGGGGCTGCACCTGCTGAGGTTGAAGTGCTCGCAACCAGAGTGAGGCCCGATTGAGCTGGAGCTACCTCTGCGTATGGCCGTCTTGGTATGAAAGAGTTGTCATGGCGGCCAGAACAGGGTTGGCTATCAGCAAGTCTCCTGGCATAGGGCGGGCGGGTGGGCCCGGAGACAAAGGCTGCGGTGGAGGCCGGCCAATACCAAAAGGGTGCAGCCCTCGGGTTGCAGGAGACCTCGGTATTCCGAAATCCATACAGATGGTTATAAATCCTTGCTTTGCCTAAGCCTTGACCTTACGCAGATGGTGCAGCCTCTGCGTATGGCCGTCGTGGTATGAAAGAGTTGTCACGGCGGCGAGAACAGGGGTGGTCTCCCGCCTGGCGGGACAAAAATGGCTTTTCGATGCGATCGGTGGTAACTGACGGGACAATACGTGGAACAATTTCCCTGATGTTGCCGACTGAAAGGGACATTTCTGGCTAGAAAATGGGTTCCGACCAAGCATGACGGGACATTCCTGACGGGACAAATCTGACTTGACAATGAATTGTTTTGTTTTGAACTCTGAAATTTTATGAGTCTTCTACCGACACTTGGAGAAGACTCTGGCCCAAGAATTTTTTCGATCGTG
The DNA here is from genome assembly GCA_030770115.1 of Daphnia galeata. Taxonomy (NCBI): domain Eukaryota; kingdom Metazoa; phylum Arthropoda; class Branchiopoda; order Diplostraca; family Daphniidae; genus Daphnia; species Daphnia galeata. Next base: position 1,203,950 of record CM061120.1, on the reverse strand, counting down.
ACATTAATTTTGTCTCGGTTGATAAAGGGATATGGCACAATGAGGTCAATGAGAATGTCACCTCTGCTAGTTAGGTAAAAGAAAAACTAATTTTTTTAACACAGCATATGAAACAACAGAAAGTTCCGCCCCGCAGTTGACAAACCCCCCTCGACCGATCCTCTATGTTAACTTTAACTTGAACCTTCACTTAGATTAAAATAAGGAAAACTAGCTGTTAGAAAAGCCACCCTGTTATTATGGAAAGAAGCACCAGCAGGAAGAAACGTACAAGTCCAATGACCTGTAGCAACCCCGCGTAGACGCTTGTGTAACTTGCAAAACCGCTGATACCACCAAAGCCGCCAACACAACGTAATAAACAGGACCAACAACTTGGTTTTGTTGAGAACTGTCTTCTCTCACGCGTGTTAGCTTAACTTCAATTCCTCCAAGCAGCCTACATATTTCCCGAGATTTTATCTTCAAGTCCGCCTTCTACTTCTCTCTCTCTCTCCATCAAGTCCTCAAAATGCGGTAAATACAAGCAAGTTTTTTAAAATAGCAATTAGTTATTTTTTTGCTAATGGTTTCGCACACCACGCGTGCTGAATCATGTCATAAAAATATTGATATATTTGTTGTTCTTGAGCAACAATGCATAAGCATAAGCTAATATTCTAATAGATATAATTTGTAGGATGTTTCGTTCATTTTTTTAAGTAAATGAAATAGTAATTAACAAAATATTTTGGAATTTATAATCCCGGTAAAAGACAAATGAATCAATTGGTTGATAAAGAAATAATACCATAGGTAAAGTAATCGACGATCCAGAACCATCTATAAGCTTGAAACCATAGACAAACGCATCACATTCCAGCTCTCTCCTGTTGCGCCATACAAGATTAGGTATTTTTGAAAAAATATTCTAGAATAATAAAATAGTTGGCGATAACAAAACAACGATATATTGATACGCCAACGAGCGTTACGATGTATCGCTTTTCTAAAAACTTAAATTTCATTTTCCACTTTCAGCCACTAGGAGTCTATACTCTACAGCAGGGGCTCCTATCTTTCGAAAAAGATAAGTTAAGATCAGTTAAGATAAGATATTATTGGTATCTTTTTGGCATCTTTTATCTTGTGTCAAATTCAGTTACAATGAAGTATTTCTAACTTTAGGGTATAAAAATAATGGTAACTTTTGCCCTAAAAGATACGATACTTAAGACCCCATCTAGCGGTAGAAAAATGATTTACTTTGAAGGGTGTACTAACGTACTTTCAGCCATGCTTTGCTTTCAGCGAATTAGTCGTGCTTCTTTTCGTCTGATAGTGAGAATCTAACTGAGTCTCTGTGTCTCTGTACTCCGATATTTAAATCTTTTGATGGCGTAATTTTACTTCATTTTTATATTGCATCACGTTGCCTGGTATATAGTTTTACAAATTCATCCCAAGAAATACAATTACAGTAAGTATTTTCAACTTTTTTGCTGTGCCTTACCCCCGATTTACCACTTCTTTCTCTTACAGGCAATTCATCGATTATTGCTGTACGTTTTATACTGCATAATCTATATACAGCAGTGTTTGTTTCGTTAATTGTTATTTCCCTGTTGCTGACTTGCTGTTGGAATTGCAAATTATCACTCAGGTATGACTGGTTATTTGGTTAACCAATGCCAAATGTGGTCTGAGAATGTGTGTTTCATTGTGACTATAACTACTATACTATAACTCTGCAGGTACTATTTGGTAAAAAAGTATTGCGCTTAAATTTCAGTTGATATGGTTATGGTCAGGTCAATCAAAAGACTTGTGTGGAAAATTAAAGCGAGCTCGAAAAAATTTAAAGCGCAGTCCTTTTTCATAAAATCTCACATGATTCACAACAGATTCACACTTTCAAAGAACACATTTGAGCTTAACCCCCCTATTTATTGATATTATTATTGAAGTGTTTTTCTCTTTCAGGGCATTGCGAACCTCAATAGGCATCCTATCATCCTACAGGTCCTGTAAGTCATACTGTAATAGCCATGGTACCCAGAGGAAAGAGTGCAGTAGGAAGAACACGGGGATCGACAGCTTCAAGAGTGTTGGAATCTGGTAATACAAACTTGTTACTCTATATAGATGGCGTTGTAGGCGATCAAGGGAATGCTGTTTAGGCGCTATCTCACCTGATGTCTCTACGTCTTGACGTTTCTGCTTCCACCCCCTTGTTCTTCTTTTCTCTCTCTGTTCTCTTCACGGAATTTACTTAGTATAGCAGAGACTCGGTTTGTGTCTCCTTTTTTGGCTAACCGGCTACCTTGTAACATCACCACGACTTACTTGTATTCCGTGAAATAAACCCCTTATGTTAAAACATCAATTTACATCATTTATTTCCAACAGGTTATGGGCCCAGGATACGCAAACTAAATCAAGATTATCATAATGGAAGGTAGTAATGTATCTAGAGACACATCTCATATTCCGAAGTTTGATGGTGGAAATTTTCACACGTGGAAATTTGGCTTAATGCTCCTTATGCGTAACTTCAACCTTCAAGACATTATAATTGGTGAAGAACTCATTCCACTTGAGGTAAAATATCATTACGTACCAATATTATTAACAATATCTAGACTGAGCAGTTTTGTGCTCACATTCTCCTTTGCTTTTGTTCATGTATTCCTACATATCATTATTTCCTTGATGACAATGTAGAAGCCAACAGCATGTAATTTACGTCTGTTGATGTCCAGCAAATTATTTTTTTTTGTTTGGTTTCCTACACATCATGCTGATGACAATGTAGAAGCCAACAGTGCTAATCCTGTTGACGTTAAGCAAAATTATTCTTACTCCCTACATGTCAATCTCACAACCTGACATTGTAGAAGCCAACAGTTTATAATACTTGTTGACGTTAACTACCATACTTAATACTCTGCATTATGTCACTTAAGAAACTTTTCTTTTGATATATCATACATATTATTAGTCTTGTCAATGCACTAACTCATCGATATTCTCTAGCCAGAACGGAATATCAGATCACTTATTGGCATGTCTTACTACTCACACAGGAATATGATGATAATGGTGTGGTAACCAACCGAGAACAAATCAAGTCCTGGAACCAAAGAGACACCTTAGCTTCCAACTACATTTATGCTACAGTTACTGAGAAGATGAGAGACTACTTGATCAACTGTGAAACATCGTGTGAAATGTGGCTCAGATTGGCAACCAAATTCACACAGAGATCGGCTGCTAACAAGGGAAACTGTGGACTCAATTCTACGAGTACAAATTTGTTCTCGAATCTGATATTCTGGCAAATATTACAGCAATTGAGAACTTAGCCAGACAACTTAAAGATCTTGAAGAAAACGTCACTGAGATCCAGATCACCAACAAAATTGTCAGTATTCTACCCCAACACTATGGCCATTTCAAACTTTGGTGGGATAATCTAGACGAAGACCAGCAGACAACAGATTTACTTACAACCAGACTTCTAAGTGAAGAACGACGAATTGGAAAGCCAAGTACAGAAAAACAAGATACAAGCAACTTAACTGAGACTGCTTTCTCATCCACACATTCTAATCAAAAATTTAAAAGAGGATCTTATAGGTATCAAACACTAAATCCATCTCAATTCTTCTCTAACTATAACATTTTTTTTAGAAATTCTGACAATGTCAGGGGCTCGTTTCAAAATCGCAATAGAGGGTGGAAAAATAAGGCAAATATCTACTGCGATTTTCATAATAGTACAACTCATTCGTCTCAAGATTGCAGAGCCAATCCCAGAAATCAGAAGACACAAAGGATCGACGACCACGCTAAGATGAGTTGTCTACAATCCGAAGAAAAGGGAACTGAAGAAGACCACAGTTTTCACACTACAGATAGTCACATCCCACTGATCTCAGAAATAAGCGTTGACTGGTTTGCTGATTCCGAAGCGACGCGTCACATGTCCGGTAATTACAATCTATTCACAAACCTAAAGGATCAAGAATCTACCATATGGAACATCAAAGGGATTGGTGGAAAACGACTGCCAGTCAAAGGAGTTGGTGATGTATTTTTCGAAACTGTGATGAATGGTAAAACACAAACAGGTGTATTTAAAGATGTACTCTACGTACCCAATCTCGGGGTGAACCTGGTGTCTATCGGAACAGCAGCTGAAAAAGATGGAGTTCAGATTATCTTTCTTGAAAAAGAAGTTGTTTTCTCAAGGAATGGGATTGCCTCAATCAAGGGTAGCAAGATTCAAAATGGACTCTACCGATTAGATCTGTCAACAATTCCCCAACCTATCCATGAAGCACTACTTTCTACACCATCAGAGCCACTATCTACTTGGCACGAGCGACTAGCACACATCAATGTCAAAACTATTCAAGAGATGGCCAAACAGGAACTCGTTCAAGGACTGAAACTTGACTGTGAATCTCTTCCGCCTATCTGTCCTGGGTGTCTTCACGGAAAGATGGCTCGCAAATCTTTCAAGAAGGGACGCAAGAGAGCTAAAAGAGTTGGAGAACTTGTCCACTCGGATTTAGTTGGACCTATGCAGGTGATCTCTCCTGGAGGCAAAAAATATTTCATGGTCTGTAAAGATGATTTCTCTCGTTACGCACAAATATTCTTTTTACATTCAAAAAGTGAAGCTGCGTCCAAACTCAAATCACTTAATGCATTTTTTCACACAAAATTTAACCGTGGAATAGAGACTCTGCGTGTTGATGGAGGAGGTGAGTGGTCTCACAAAGAACTTACTGAATGGTTAGAACAGGAAGGAATCACACACCAAATCACCGCTCCGTATACCCCACAGCAAAATGGGGTGGCTGAGCGGTATAATCGCACTGTGATGGAGGCTGCTCGAAGTATGCTCTATGCCAGAAAACTTCCGCTATCATTGTGGGCTGAAGCTGTTCATCACGCCAACTACGTGCTGAATAGAACGCTGTGCAAGGGTGGTGCCACAACGCCATTTGAGATGTACCATGGATTTAAACCCGACATCTCTAATCTATTCATCTTTGGATCTACAGCCTACTACTACATCCCCTCTGAACAACGCCGCAAACTCGACTCTAAAAGTAATGTGAAACATGAAAGACGTTTCATTGCTGAAGATGTTTATTTCGTTCGGGCCAAGTTCCAGGGCAGGCATTGCGTTGTACAGGTCAGTTCAGGAGATTACAGCCAGGACATGTCGATTATAGTTAAGTCAAATCATATCGAGAAAGATCGGAGGCATACACACGGAGCTGCTGGCGGGACGAAACAACAGCTGCCGCATAGCCAACATCAACCTCTACTCGGACACATTATAGACAAGTTTACAGGAGAATGAGCTCTTTACCACTGAGCTGATGTCTGCAAGTTCACATCAGGTTTTATACCAGAGTCGAAGGCCAAACCAGGTCACATAGGGAGGGATTCAAGGTTAGCGTGGGTACTTAGCACATACAAGTAAATGAACGTAGGAGGGGTCGGCGGATTCTCACATAGCTACCCCCCTTGGGAGATTGCGTCCCGCAATCTCAGTACACAACATTTCACAAAGGCATAAATTTCGACAGAATACACAACATATGAATCATTTTCAACCAATTTCACACAAATTAAACACAAACAATATATTTTACAATAATATTCTTGAAGGTTCTCGATGACGATTTTCCCTCGAGGATTGGAAGGGTAATGTGGGAAGATAGTGACCGGTTGACTGGGCTGCGACCATTCGGTGAACAAGCATTCTCTGTGGCAGGTAGGGTTGTAGTGTAGTCGTGGGTCGGAGGCATTGGTTTACCGATGTTATTCTCTTCGGAGGTCGAAGGATCGCCGTTCGCTGTCACCACTGTGAAACATGAAAGACGTTTCATTGCTGAAGATGTTTATTTCGTTCGGGCCAAGTTCCAGGGCAGGCATTAAGTTGTACAGGTCAGTTCAGGAGATTACAGCCAGGACATGTCGATTATAGTTAAGTCAAATCATATCGAGAAAGATCGGAGGCATACACACGGAGCTGCTGGCGGGACGAAACAACAGCTGCCGCATAGCCAACATCAACCTCTACTCGGACACATTATAGACAAGTTTACAGGAGAATGAGCTCTTTACCACTGAGCTGATGTCTGCAAGTTCACATCAGGTTTTATACCAGAGTCGAAGGCCAAACCAGGTCACATAGGGAGGGATTCAAGGTTAGCGTGGGTACTTAGCACATACAAGTAAATGAACGTAGGAGGGGTGGTAGATTCTCACAGTAAGATTGGAATCTATGTCGGTATTTGTGACACTTCTAAAGCCTTCAGGATTTGGGATCCGCAACAAAACAAAATTAAAATCTGTCGTGACGTGTTCATCGACGAGTTAGCTTCTTCTGAAAAGGTTGAATGGTCTGCTTCAAATGTTAATGATCTCCAAACTTTCCTTGAAACCATGCTACCAGTAGAAATTCAACACAGGTATGGAACCAAACCTCTCGGTCCAGAACAAGTACACCTAGAACCCACTCTAGTTAAAAATAGATCAGCCACATTATCCTCCTTTGAACAACCATGTGAAACAACAACTCAACATCAAGTTCTCCCAACTCAACCCATGTGTGGAGATTCTAAAGGGAGCGACGACTCAACAATGGAACTACAATCCTCAAATCCTCCACTATGTTCATCAACAGAAATTTCCGATGATTCAAATCCCCTGCAGGAGTCAACTGAGGAACGCCCGCCAGAGCTTCGTAGATCAACAAGAAAGAGAATACCTAGAATCATTGCCAGCATGACTACTCTGATGGAATCCTCCATTCCTCCTTCAGAATCATATGAACCAACAGACTATCATGATGCAATCTCGTGTCAAGATGCATCTCTCTGGAAAGAAGCCATCGACGCTGAGATTACGGCACTTCGGACAAAAAATACATGGATTCTGGCTGAACTTCCATCTGATCGCAAAGCCATCAAATGCATGTTTGTCTTCAAGTGCAAACCAGGTTATGCTGGGGTGGAACCAAGAAGAAAAGTTCGTCTTGTTGCGAAAGGATGCTCGCAAATACCAGGTATTGACTTCTCCGAAACTTTTGCTCCAGTCGTCAAGTTGGACACATTCCGTCTAGTTATTGCTTTCTCCTTGAAGCATAAACTCCAAATTTCTTCACTCGATGTGTGGGTTGCCTTCTTAAATGGTGACCTTAACGAAGAAATTTACATGGATCAGGCTGAAGACTATGTGAATTCCGAGAGACCGTAACCATATGTTTTTTTTTTTTTTTTTTTTTTTGCTCTGTTAACTCACATTCTTTTTCCCTTTTCTCGTTTAGCAATTTCAAATGTCTCTTGAAGAAATGCATTTACGGTCTTAAACAGGCTCCACGGGCCTGGTATCAAAAATTTCCCCCAGTATTAGTTGAGTTTGGTCTAGTTCAAAGTCAAACAGATCCCTGTCTATTTTTCCGTCGTCAACAGGGGGAAATATTAATCGTCATTATCTTCGTTGACGACTCACTTGTCCTTTACAACAACACACTGGCTTTCCAAGACCTTACTCAACATCTAAAACAACATTTTGAGATTAGAGTGCTTCCTGCAACGCGGTTTATTGGTATCGACATCGAACAGGACAAGAAGAACGGCCGGATCTTCCTTCACCAACACAGTTACACAGTGAAACTGTTGGATAAATTTAATATGGGAAATTGCAACCCCAAACTCACACCTAGTGATCCAAATGTTCGCTTTACAAAGGACGGTAATCCTCAAGAAGAGACTGCTGATGAAGAACCCCTAATTGGACGCTACAGAGAGATCCTTGGTGGAATCATGTACCTTGCCGTTTCAACACGCCCAAACATTGCGCAAGCCCTAAATGTCCTAGCAAGATTCGCGGAAAACCCAAAAAAGGAACACATGACTGGTGCCAAACATTTATTGGCGTATCTCAAAGGAACAACTACCCGCGGATTACTGTTCGATGCTGGCCATCCAACCATATTGACTGGTTATGCCGACGCCGATTTTGGAGGTGATCTAATCGAAAGGAAATCAACATCCGGTTACATTTTCTTACTTTCTGGTGGACCAATTGTGTGGGCGTCAAGAAGGCAGGAATGTGTAGCCCAGTCAACCACAGAAGCTGAACTGATAAGTGTCAATGAAGCAACCAGAGAAGCCGTCTGGCTGAAAAGAATGCTGGAAGAACTGGAACCTTGCAGCACAAGTCAAATTGAGATCAAGTGCGATAATCAAAGCGCTATTCAACTCACGAACAACTCTGAACTGCATCGTCGGTCTAAACACATCGAACTCAAGCACTTCTATGTTCGCCAAGAACAACTAAAGAAAAACGTAAAAATTGTCTATATCGACTCCCTAAATCAACTGGCTGACGGATTGACGAAAGGACTACCACGTCCACGCTTTGAAGAACTATGGTCCAAATTAGGAGTCATCAGTGGTAAATAAATTACGAAAAGAATAATTTCTTTTCTTATCTTTTACAAACTTACTATTACAAGTTTGAGGGGGAATGTTGGAATCTGGTAATACAAACTTGTTACTCTATATAGATGGCGTTGTAGGCGATCAAGGGAATGCTGTTTAGGCGCTATCTCACCTGATGTCTCTACGTCTTGACGTTTCTGCTTCCACCCCCTTGTTCTTCTTTTCTCTCTCTGTTCTCTTCACAGAATTTACTTAGTATAGCAGAGACTCGGTTTGTGTCTCCTTTTTTGGCTAACCGGCTACCTTGTAACATCACCACGACTTACTTGTATTCCGTGAAATAAACCCCTTATGTTAAAACATCAATTTACATCATTTATTTCCAACAAAGAGGTCGAGGCAGAATCTCTGTTGAAACGGGAGAAGAAAACCTGGTTGCAATCGTAAATAACATTCCTATCTCGGATGCCCAAGAACAATTATTGGATGAGGAAATGGAAGAGAGATATGATGAAGCGATGGATAATACTGGCAATCACACCATCACAATCAATTATACTGAGCCTCTACCTCCGCCAGGAAATTCCATACCAATATTTACAGTTCAGTCATGGAAAGCTAAGTGGAGAAGAGATTTCTTCACAGACTGGTGTTGGGCAGAAAAAAAGAAAGGCAGTGCTCATCAAGTCTAGGCTCGATGTAAAACTGGAAAATGCCAAACCAACAAAAAGCCACACTACTACGCTGGTGAACTTACTTCATTTTCTAACTTCGAGAAGCATCTAAATAGCTGTCATTATGAATAATACAGCAAATACGGAAAACTTAAAAGTGTGAATGATTCCAGTTCAAGCCAACCAACCCTACACAAGTTTCAAGAGATTCAAATGACCAAAGACCGACAGAGAACAAGAGAATTGATCTCGATCTCGGTAACGCTGTAGCGAAAGACAATATTCCAATCAAAATTTTGTGTCGGCCATATTTTCGACAATGGATTCACGTACGAACTCCTGATTATGATTTAATGCTATCAAAATCACAACTTTTCGAATTTAATGCTATCAAAATCACAACTTTTCACACAACAAGAGATAAAGTGATGAAGATCATCAAGGAATCTACGTCGTTCACAATTATTCTCGACATTTGATCGTCAAAATCTATGATGGGTTATATCGGCTTTACCTGCCATGCCGTCACCAAAGCATTCGAGCGATACACCCTCTTTCTTGGTGTAAAAAGAATGACTGGTCGGCACACAGCTGAAAATGTTTTAGCGGAATATGAGCAAATGCTTCGTGATTGGGAAATTGATCGTTCGTTGGTAAGCATTGTTAATTTATTTTCACGATTTATGCTAGACTCTTAATTCTGTTTTATGTCTGATGATAGGTACTTATGGTAAAAACTGACGGTGGAAGTAATATGGTGGCCAACCCCTTCTTGAATAGCATACCTGGCTGGCATAATGAAGAAGATTTTACCGTCAACGAGCATGCTTCTGCTGATTATGATGATTCTCGGCCTCCTACGAGTGCTTCAAACATTCAAGATAGAGAAAGCAGTGAAAACATTTAGAAAATGAGCCTATGACCGAGCTAGAAATTGAAAATTCTTCCGAAGATGAAAGCACGATATAAAATAGACAGGTAGAGCAACTCGGGGCACGTGACCAACTATGGGCTTGTAGAGGGTTTTTTCGGTGTTTCCATTTGACTTAACTTTAGTAAAAGTAAAATTTTTCTGCCTAGCCTTAGTGAGAAATGACTTTTAGCGCTATAAATATCAAACGGTAGCATATATTTACACAAACTCTTTGAAATTTATTGATAAATATATTAACCTTTAATTTAAGACCATTACTAGATTTTTACTACTTTTAATTTGTAAATTATGATTTTCTAAAGATTTGAATCGGCTCTTGGCCAATAGCAGCAAAGTTTTCCCTGAGGAGGGGTCTGGATCTAGCAGACTTTTGTTTTGTTATGTTTACTTTTTTGGGGGGACAACTTTGCTCAACCAATCCACTAGCCGACTTGCACCAGTAGTAAAATATTGCAAGGGTTTCGGGGCTGGATTGCGGGAATCTCTAGAGCGACGTTTCTCATTTATCCTACGAGATGTAAACTACGTTATGGGTAAGTTTATTGCTCATATTTTTCTAATTGTTTTTCACATATTTTTCCATGTTTCTGAATTCCACAGGTTCAATTTTTGATCCACGATTCAAGTGTGCTTGGATAAGACAAGCTGGATTGAATGAAAAGGCAGTGTTGAATGCAGTTTCTTCTGAAATAGAAATAAGATGCGATCTGTTGAGATCTAGTGAGTTTTAATTCTAACAGTTAAATTAGAGTCTTTCATGAATTACTGTTACCATATGTTGCAGCAGCCAGCCTTTCTACGCCGAATCAATAGGATGAAGTTACGCAAGACGCAGTAAAACCTTCATCAACTCGCAAGAGAAGATTAAGCCAGGGTTTATATTCGACAGTAATTGAGCTACCAAAATCTCGTTCTCTGAGTGGCAGGGCCAAAGTATTGGAGGAGTTTGAGATTTATTTAAAAGAACCCATCATACCCATGGAAGTTCTAGTGAATCCAATGGATCCAGACAGTGACCTTTGCGTCACTAAGCCCCTCGAGTATTGGAAATCTAATCAGTGTCGTTTTTCAATGCTAAGCGAAATCGGCAGAGATGTTGTTAGCGATGCAGCATCATCAGGTTCTTATGGGTTCAGATTCGGATATTTTAACAGCAAGACGCCCCTAGTAGAACGAGATATCTTTTAGATATCTTATAGACATAGAGTTATCTACCAGAAACATATCTTATTGATAACTATCTAGTAACCTATTGTCATCTCTTAAAGATATCTTTCTTGAATATCTAATATATATCTTTCTTAGATATCTTAAATATATCTATTATACATCTTTCATAGATATTTTAACTAAATCTTTGAAAAATGCCTTTAAATATACTTGACCACTTCAGTTTCACTTTCTCATACAGTTTCATCCCTAACTACGAGAACTTGTTTTATATCGATTGTGCGGATCGAACCTCTGACTATTAGAATGGTAGCCTCACTCGCTAACCACTATACCAACGTTACATACTACAATAATATAAATAAGAAATATACTTTTTTACCAATTGGATTTATGTTTTAAGAAAGATAATACATATTATCTGCAACATGTAGGATTCTAGGTAGACGATTTGCGGTTCCCTTGAAATCTTCAGCTGTTTTGCGTATAGAAATCGTATTATTAGCAAGCTATAAAATCTTGTTGGATTTTGCAAGAGTGCATGCAACCACTTTATTGCATCTAGCCAGTCGTACTATCGAGTTCATATCTAATCCGCCCATCCAAACAGTTAAATTATCCAAGCGTGATTAAACTACATTTTAAAAACAACAATGGTCCAATGTTCCTCCTTCGTTGGCTGCCGTTTTCAAATTCCTGCTAGAAACTCAGGACCTCAGTTCCTAGTAGGAGATTTGCAACTTTACCGTAATCTCCAATGTGTTGAAAAAAGTGGTGGAAAGTATATTTTGAAGGATTTTTTTTTATTTGACATTGTATGATTTCAATGATTTGATTCTAAATAACTTGATACTCGAATTGTTCATTCATTGTGTCTCAATACCCAGACAAAACGCTTGGTTTTAATTTGGGAAAAAAGACGTCTTTGTGTGATCGTCTGAATAGGCTGGATAACATAAAAGTCGGCTTTTGGCGGTCTAATTTAGACGCACATATTTTTATTTGGGATAAAAAAGACGTCGTCTATACCGTCCGAATAGGCTTGATAAAAGACGGCTTTTGGTGGTCTAATTTATGGGTTTCAAACTGGGTTTTTTAACGGTCAAAAAATAATTTTTTTTCTGGCCGCAAAGATTATTTAATTGGTCTAAAAAGAGTTTAAAATTTGTCTCTATCAGGATTTACTAAAGATTTGTCATTGTAACTTAAGGGAAAAAGTTTAAGTCCGTTTGATACAGTCGTAATATATAATTTCAGTGATTATTAAAGAGCGTGATAGTGTAGTGGTTAGCGAGATGGCGAGTGACCATGAAAGATCAGAGTTCGAATCCATTTTGGTTCTTTTATTTTTATTTTAGATATCTTACGTAAAATGTTTTTATTTCTAGATGTTTTATAGATATGATAAACGGGTGATGTTTTTTGTATATATTTTAAAGATATCTGTAAGATAACTACAAAAAAAAAGACACCAGAACGATATGTAGATATCTAAAGATATCTAAAAGATATCTCGTTCTACTAGGGGCACCGCCATGAAACCAGATCTTTTCGTCAAGTTGATGCTTATCAAGTGCAACGCAGGGCTTAAAGTTGGTTTACGTGATGCTTTTCGTGCAATACAATGCAGAAATTCAGCAATTTATTGACTCAAATGTTCTTTTTCCTTTTTTTTTGCCAAAAAGTAACTTATATCTTATCTTAACTTATCTTATCTTTAGCCCCCCATAGAAATTCGACAATATCTTATTTTTATCGTATCTTGACTGTTTTTTCCCGATACAATATTGTATCGGAGAATTTTTTTTTCGGTATTTCGGATAGTGTAGTGGATACGAGTGTATTGCTTGTATAGGGAATACAAAAGCCGGATGACGACTGCCTGGATTGAGCAGTCGCCGGCTTATAAAGGGCTACAAAAGAGAAAGGGAGTTGTACCAACATTGCAGGTGGATGGTGCAACACGGAAGCAAGTTGGAGGATACACATGATGGTGCAACACGGAAGACAAAGTAAGGGAATTACACAAGGTGGTGCAATCAGGAAGAATACACCAAGAGATTGCATATGGTGGTGCAATCAAGAAGGACATACAGTAGAAGATTGTTAGTAGGTGGAGTCATATATAAGGAAGGCAAGGAGTTGACCTAAAGCCAGGCGTCTCAGTTACTTGAGACACCTGACGCAGTCAAGACCTGCCCCACTCACTACAATAGTGTTAACTTAACTTTTATTTTCGGGCCAGTTATTTTTAGTATCTTTAACTATTGGGTTTAAAAAAAAGATAGGAGCCACTGCTCTAGAGCTTGGCCGTATATTAATTAATTTCGACTATATCGAGTATCGACCTTATGGAGTATCGAATAAATCGAGCATCTACTCGATGTGACAAAATACGATTTTAAAAAAGAATTCATTCTACAGGAAAAAATGAATTTTGCATTATGATGAGTAAAATGATAAAATGTTTCAAAATACGTTCATATTAAAACGACAAAATATTTTGCAAAATGGCAACTGCATATAGGATTTTTCACACACCATTTTGAAAACTTGAGTGAAGATTTTTTATCATCTCATTGCAGAATGTTTCGAAGAATGTCTCATTTGATTATAGAAATACCGCCGTTTTCAGTGTTACCTGAAAAATGTAACTGGATAGATATTTGTCGTTGACAAAAACTGGAAAGAAGATTCGATTTACCCAGAAGAGTACCAATGGCAATGGCATAAAATCTAAAGAATGGCAGCTTGGTAATATGGGATATGATGCATAAATTAAAACGAAAAATCTGTAATCATTTATGTTCTGATAGTAGTAAAACAGCAAGTTCTTTTGAAGCAAATGCCTCGTCGTATGAGAATCTTTCTGGTCAGACAGCTTTGTAGCCAGGTATCATTACCGCGTGGTCATTGGCCACACTATCGGTACCGTTTGCTAAGGGACCATCACCCGGCAGCAAATCCGATCCGGCAATGATTGATGTTCAATGGCCGAGTACAGCACTACTTATAGACCCCTGTAGCTGTTGTATCTTTCGCTTTGCCTACGTCTTTATTGCTACAATACATCTCGATACATGGGCATTAGAAGGGTAAGAAGTCTTTTTCTCGAATTGAATTGTTGGTGGAAATTGGCACTGTCAGTTACTTCGAGTGGCAGTTACCATGTTTGTGGTCGCAAAACTGAGACCGCAGTGAATTTATTGTGTTGGAATCAGCGCAACTGACAAATTTAAGACAGAAGGAAGGAAGAAATTGGGATTGAAGTCGGTTTTCACACCCAGAGAGTGAGGACGAAGAAGAAAAGAGAGCTGTACTGAAATTTTTATAATTTCGAAGAAGAACATGCTGCTGAGCGGACTGTTGTAATATACCCGGAGTCGCATATCTCCAGCTTTATAGCTATGACAACCAGGGGCCGAGTCGCTATTATTATTAGTTTGGCCCAGGAAATTTTTTTTCCAACCAACCCTGTTCGCAGGAAAAAAGAAGATGTGAGTGAATGGATGGACAGGTACGAGAAGATCGGGAGGAATATTATCAATGAGGAGACAAAAGTGAAAAAGGGCGCTCACGTAGAGCTCTCACTAACGGAGTGGCTCAGAAATGGTGCAGCTACAAAGGGAATGCCCGATAACCCACAGCGGATTGGAAAAACGAACGTGGAACCACCAGTCGTGATTGGATTGAAGGATCCAAAATTAAGGCAATTCACTCAGTTGATTTATCAGTTTTACAAGAGAAGACTGAGACCGGAAATTGGGGTTCGTTAAGTGCTAGCTCTAGACTGCTCAGTTTGGTAGGCGATGTTACCATATAAAAGTTTGAACAAAAATTTATGTTCAGAAAACAATACTAGTATTGCACACACATTTCTATATTACTATTACGTTTATTTAACGGAGGAATACTTTAATTCATTATACGGAAATATCTGTGGGCCTACTGGACTTCATGTTACCGACAAAATTGGTGAAGGTGTTAGGTGTGTCTAATACTAATATATTTTATGGCATATCTAGAAGCACGCTAAAAGCGTACAGAATAGAGTGTTGCCAATTTTTAAATTTATTTTCACTGACGTGGCAACTATGTTAATTACACTTTCTGTGCCATGTATTTACTAGGCATGGTCAAGAGCACTCAAGGCACTCAAGGCATCATCTTATTGGGTAAAATGCGGCGTCACGTGACTTTTGGCAACGTCTATTGGGTTTGACTGTGTGCACGCTTAACGAACCCCTGGGACCTGATGAGCTCTCAATGAAATTCTTTTACAACGTATTATTGGCATAACATTGCGGAACCTGAAAACTTATGGATATAAGAATCGGGATAAAACCAAGCCTGGTAGAGAACATTAAAAAATGAAACCAGCCACAAGTGCCGAGTAAAACGGTGGACTATAAACGCTACCAACACATGATGCCAAGGACCCGGCACAAGAATTGGGCTCTGAGGATGTTTTGTAAGCAAATGCAACCGATGAAAAATGACAAGTTTAACCGTTTAGAGAAAATTATTAAGTGATTTATGGGCACGATTGGGACGAAAAAAACAAAACCCCGAGGAATTGGGACAGAGACCAGCGCTACAGTGCAGGGGGCCAAGGCCCCAGTGGACACCGGATAGAAAACTTCTAAGTATGGAATGTAAGGCGGAGAACAAATCAAAAGAGAATATCTCGCAGCAAAAGAGGCAGGACAGTAGGAAACCAGACCGAAACATCGGTTGTTTGGGTAACTTCCTTTTCAAGAGATCATTTGTTCCTGGTGAATGGGAAGGAGATCTTACCATTTGGGTGGCTTGGCTGTAAATTTGGGTTGAAGAGGGGAGCTGCTGGGCTGCTGGTAGTGAATCTATTAGGAAAAGGACATCTTATATTAATTTTGAACGCGGATGAAGATTGTTGCTCCTTCCGAAAATATTCACCGGAGGAATTCCGTTGGTAGCTACAACTGAAATGGTGGAAGAAGAGAAGACGAAAATCAGTAATGCAACGAGGCACCTGAACCCCAGTGAGAACAATAAAGATCGTGGCCATTAAGCCATTGGAGTTGGCGGGCCAGGAGGAGTATGCCCTAGTGGAGCCATCGATCAATAGGATGACAAGGAGCAACTGCTGCATTGCTGTCCGACGAGTTGCAGACGCTTCAAAAGTAAAATCTGTCTGGGGAAAAGCGTAGCAAAGTGTATCACAGATCACGTGTAGCCAATATTGAAGCATGGGCGAAACCTATAGTTGGCGGTTGCATAACCCTATGATCTATCCATCCTATGTATAGTAGGGTGTTTCATTCCGCACTTTTTTTTTGTTTTAAATCGGGGTTTGCAGATCGAGGTTCCAAATAATGCTAAACTTCCCTGTATTTTTTATTTCACGCGAAAAAAAAATATTTAGGGTTTCCCCACCGCGTGAAAACGTGAAATAACCCAATTTTTGCGTGATTTTTTTGGAAATTCACGGTACCCTTTCAGAAAAAAATTACGGGATTCAGAGGGATGATTCATATTGTCCTTATCTATGTTCCCCTCCAAAAATCGTTTTGAAAAATAAATATTATTTAAGGGTCCCACTCGTTGAAAAATCCATCGGGATTTCTATAAATAATTAAAAAAACATGCGTTCTCTATCAATAGCGGCCGTCGTATTTACGCTAGGGCAGTGAAATTTTAACTAAAGCTTTCCAAACATGTTAACTACTTATGCCTAAAATATTTTCAAAATTGATTGATATTTAAGGGTCCCGCGGTCAATTTTATTGTCCTGATTCGTATACGAAACCGACGTCAGGTTCTTGATATCGAAGAAGCAACAAAGATTAGATGGCTGGGACATACAGTGACAAATTGTCTTATAATGAAACATTTACAAGGGAGGAATATTCTTCCCACTCGGTTCATGTCGAAAACGCACTATTTGCTGAAAGTTGAGCTTCTGTCTGAGCGCGTCAATTGAAGCGTTGAAGAACGGCGCAAATAAACAAGATATGGCTGGTTCATTGCGCTTTTTTTCACTCGATACTTTCTCCGATCCCGGATTGCAGATTTTTTTCTTTTGGACGACCTTAAATTGATTGAGTCAATGATTTTCCTACCGTTAAGAAAAATCAAACATTTCATCTGCCGTTTTATTTTCTACGATTTTCTAGCAAGCGTCATTTGTCAATGGTATTGAACTGAAGAGAACGTCGTACTTTACTTTGGAAAGAAGAATTCAGTTCATATACAAGATCCTTGATGGCCCATAAAACTCGTCTAGTCAATTTCTCGACTGACCAACTTTGATCCAAGGTATATAACCAATATTCCCAACGATCATTGAAATTGATTTACGATTTTTACCTTATCTCTAAGGCGCCAATATCTTGATTTTTCGGTTTTTCTTCTCGGTATACATAGCTTCCAATCCCACCAAAGTATTAGATTGTTTTGGGGAGAATATAGGCTTATTAGAGATCTTTGTTTAAAATGGACAATTCGTCAATGACGCACTAATTTTTTAAATGTTGATTCTTCGAGCAAGAGTACGAATTTATATAGACAATAAAATTGACCGCGGAGTGGGCGGACCTCGGTTTTCGACATGGAACCGAGTGGGAAGAATATTCCTCCCTTGGAAATGTTTTCATTATAAGACATTTATCACTGTGTGTCCCAACCATCTAATCTTGTTGCTTCTTCGATATGAAGAACTGAAGTCAGTTCGTATACGAATCAGGACAATGAAATTGACCGTGGGACCCTTAAATATCAATCAATTTTGAAAATATTTTAGGCATAAGTAGTTAACATGTTTGGGAAGCTCTAGTTAAAACTTCACTGCCCTAGCGTAAATATGACGGCCGCTATTGATAGATAACGCATGTTTTTTAATTATTTATAGAAAATCCCGGTGGGAATTTCAACGAGTGGGACCCTTAAAATATATTTATTTTCAAACGATTTTTGGATGGAACATAGATAAGGACAATATGAATCATCCCTCTGAATCCCATAATTTTTTTTCGAAGGGGTACCGTGAATTTCCAAAAAAAATCACGAAAAATTGGGTTTTTTTTTCACGTTTTCACGCGGGTGGGAACCCTAAATATTTTTTTTCGCGTGAAATAAAAAATACAGGGAAGTTTTAGCATTATTTGGAACCCCAATCTGCAAACCCCGATGTAAAACAAAAAAAAAAGTGCGGGAATGAAACACCCTAATGTAATAGTCCTCAGCAGACGACCCTTATATAATGTCCTACGTATTGATATAGTGCTCTCATACTGCCACACTTCTCATTAGGACACTCCATGGTAAAGTTACAATTTATTGAGTATGAATGTCATGTATATTGTGGATATGATATATTAAATGTGTGCCCGCTACAACCAATACCCCGCTGTACTCATTTATTGTCGCAAACAGGTTATGGGCCCAGATTACACTGGAGGTTGTACAGTTTATCAGGCATACCTACTTCAATCATAGCAGCTCAGTCTAACAATACTTTTAAAGATGTTGGACATCTTGTAAAATTCAATGGAGAGAATTATAGTGACTATCGGTGTGAATTTTTGGCCATGATGGAACAACTTGATTTGAAGATCATGCTCGATTGCCAATACAGAAGCAGAACAAGTAGAAGCACGACCAGCTGAGGTAATCTTTTCTGTTTCAAATTACGTAAGAGTTCTATATATAGTTTGCATGGTGTTAACACACTCAAACTTATTTGTCAAGACCTAACGTTTCATATATTAGTTTGCTTGGTGTTCACACACTCAAACTGATTGTCAAGGCACAACGTTTCATTAGTTTGCTTGGTGTTCACACACTCAAACTGATTGTCAAGAATTAACGTTTCACTAGTTTGCTTGGGTGCTCATACACTCAAACTGATTGTCAAGACTTAACGTTTTATTAGTTTGTTTGGTGTTCACACACTCAAACTGGTTATAACTCAACTTATTATGCAGATTATATACCATTCTTTGTCAAAAGGTAAAGATGTATGTTTTCTCCTAAACTAAATGTAGCATTTTCTCTATATTTCTCTAAGATCCTGTGAATGTAATAGTAACCAATCAAACTGCGATTGATCGATGGAAGAAGAGAGATGTTACATGCAGAAAATACATCATGGCAACCAACGAGCCTAGTCAGAAGAAGAACATATATGGTTTTGTCAACTGCAAGAGAAATGTGGCTCAAGATTGAGACTCAGTATGCATCCAATGCGGCCGATCTCGAAGCCAACTGCCTGACAAGCCTATACAACTTCAAACATGACCCTGGAAAAGACATTATGTGTCACATCAACGGAGTTCTGGCCTTTAGCAACAAAATTCGTGAAACTGAAAAGCCAATGACAGAACTTCACATCATAAACATCATAACATCTTCTCTTCCCGAGTCCTACGCCAGGGCACGTTCAATTGGACTTTGGTACCGGAAGCTGAACGAACTGTGAAAAACTTGATAAGCAAGCTGAAGGCAGAAGAGACTATCATTGCTAGCTACCTCAAACCAGCTAAAGAAGACATAGCCCTTTCATGCTTCGGAACAACAAACTGACACTGAAAAAACCACAGGTATATTCATACATATTCAAAAAAAAAACTTATACCCAACAATCGAAATTTGTCTATCACAGATAAACCAGGGACATCATCCCACTCTTTCAACAATCGCTTTGACGGAGGCAAATACCTCCACAGAGTTAAGAGAGGCAGAGTCAACAAATTCCGTGGAGGAAGAGGAGGCTTTAAAGGATCCCCTGACCCTCCTAAAATCAAAAAAGGCGAACAAGAATTCGAATGCCTATTCTGTGAAGTTGACACCCACAAGACAAGAGATTGCAGAAATATGATCAGAGCAAAGAAGGCAAGAGATGAAATCGAAACACTCACTAAAAATTAAAAACATTTCTCTTTTTGAAATAAATAAATTGTGTTTTTGAAGTATTCAATGCTCATGTTTTTTCTCTCTCTCTTCTCTCTTTGAAATATCCCCAGGAGCTCCCTAACAGAGATTTTGACTGCCTCTGTACGAAAGGTTACCACCCACAAAACCATCGATTGTGTCAAAATGAAACGGACGAAAGAATGTGGGAACAATCATGATGCTGATGCTTCTTACCCTGCATCTGATAATTTCCAAAACAGAAGCCCATTAGACTGGTTTCGCAGACTCGGGTGCATCTAGACATATGACACACAACAAGGCTTTACTACGAAATTTTCCAACCAATCACACAAGGGACCTGGACCGTTACCGGTATCAGAAGAACAAACTCTTGATGTTCATGGAATAGGCGAAGTTCACCTAACCACACAGGTGATTAAAACTCAAAAAAAAAATATATATACTCTTTTCCGGTAGATGTAACAACTCACGCCCTTCTCAATCTAGATTGAAGACGCTGAGTACATACGAACAATACAAAATGTCATCTACGTACCAGAAATAGGCGGGATAAACCTATTTTCAATTGCTGCAGCAACTGAAGCTGGAATGGAAGTATTCTTCAAAGGTCATCAAATGACAATCTATCAGCGCAACGAATTAATCTACAATGGAGAGAGAGCTGGCCTCACTCTCTATCATCTACACGCCAAATCTAACATGATTATCAACGATACAGCGAATCTAGCCTATCATCTAGACTCCATTCCCATAGCACACCGACAAATGGGACACATCAACATGAGAACACTGAGGCGCATGCACCACAAGAACATTGTTGACGGCCTGAACCTCACTGACGTTTTACAACTTAACAAGAACCCACCAATCTGCAGCGGGTGCGCAAAAGGAAAAATGCACCGATTGTCTTTTCTGATGGCAGGAGAAAGACATGCATCATTGAAGAATTAATCCACTCCGATGTTTGTCGCCCAATGTCTTACACATCAATTGAAGGTGAGCGCTACTTTTTCATATTTAAAGACGATTTTAGCGGTTTTGTTGCAGTCTACCTGATAAGGAAGAAATCAGAGGTTTTTTTCATACTACCGATTGTTTGCTGCAATTGTCAAAACCCAAACTGGGTGTCATATATTGACACTGAGGTCTGATGGAGGAGGTGAATACGACAACAACGATTTCAAAACTCATCTCAAGGAAAAAGGCGTCAAACATGAAATGAGCTGCCCATACACCCCTTCTCAAAATGGAGTCTCAGAACGATCAAACCGTACTGTCATGGAAGCCGCTCGTTGCATGTTACACTCAAGCAACGCATGACTATGGCTCTGGAGTGAATCAGTCAAATATGCTGCCTATATTTTGAATCGTGTTCCATCAAAAGAAAAACTAAAAACGCCATATGAACTATTTTTTCGCACAAAACCTAACGTGTCAAACATCAAAATTTTTGGATCTAGAACCTTTATCCTTGATTTGGAAAAAGAAAGGAAGAAAATTGATGACGAATCCCTAGAAGGCATGTTAGTAGGTTTTGATGAAGACAGAAAGGGGTATCGAGTGTACGTCCCTTCCAAAAAGAGAATAATCGTCAGTGCCCACGTCCAGATAGACGAGAATAAGATGTACAGCCATAACATGGAAAATCTCGTCGCTTCATCACTCATTGACTCCCCACTCGACCCGTTCAAAGAAAAAGACTACGATCAAGATGATAACATGGACGAACCAGAACATCAAATTGTAAATAACTTCCCAGAACCGAATCGTCAACAACAGGACTTTGTTGAATTGGAAGCTGGAGAAGAAATGCCAATGGTCGATGCCGACGTCCCACTAGTTAACGACAGAAATGTTGCTAACGCACAGCTAGTCGGTATTCATCTAGAAGCAGAATCCGAAAATGAAGAAGAACCAGTTCCCCCACAAGATAATGCCGAGGCTCCCTTACGCAGATCACGCAGTACGCGCAAAAAGGTCTTGGTGTGCTGGCATCCGACGACGAGGCCATGAGTGCAGTGATGCTTGATCACGACCCGTCGAAGCCTTTCACCCCAGTGAGTGTCCTCACAGTCGAACGCCATATTCCAATGAGCTTTAAGGAAGCTGTCTCATGCCCCGAAGCTCAATTTTGGAAAGAAGCAATCGAAGACGAACGCCGCTCACTCATAGAAAACAAGACGTGGACCATCGTGCAGCTCCCGATTGGAAGAAAGGCAATCAAATGCAAGTGGGTACTAGACTACAAACCAGGATACAAAGGTGTCGATCCCCGTTACAAGGCGAGGTTAGTGGCATGCGGATACGCTCAACTGTTTGGTGTTGACTACCTCGACACTTACGCTCCTGTTGTGAAACATTATTCGATCCGGTTAGTTCTTGCCATAATTGCTTTGAAAAACTTAGACATGATTCAACTCGACATCAAGACAGCGTTCTTGTATGGAGACCTTCAAGAAGAAATCTACATGACTCAACCTGAAGGCTACATTATCACTGGCAAAAAGGATCACGTATGTTGATTGTTGAAATCGATTTATTGCCTAAAGCAAGCCTCACGCTGTTGGTACAGTAAGTTCAACGAAGCCATTTTCTTACTTGGATTCAGTCGATGCCTTCATGACCCATGTGTGTACTATCGATTTACTGCAAAAGGAGAGTACACTATCATGGTCATTTACGTCGATGATGGACTCGTCAGCAGTAACATCCCGGGTGTGCTAACCGAAAAAATTGAGTTTCTAAAAACTCACTTCAAAAGTTCGTTCTTTACCAGCCAACCGGTTCGTGGGACTCAACATTTCTCGAGATCGCCAAAAACGAACGCTCTCCATCAACCAATCGGATTTTATCAAGAGTATCTAAAAAAGATACGAGATGGGTCAATGCGATCCAATCAATAAACCAGCTAATCCAAACCGTCGACTCAAACCAGAGATGTCCCCCAAGACAGAAGAAGAACGGAGCAGAATGAAAAAGGTACCATACTAATGCATTGGATCGTTAATGTACTTAATGGCAATGACAAGACCGGATATCGCTTTTTCCGTCGATCAAGTCGTGGCTTATATATCCGACCCGGGAGAAGAACATTGGAGTGCAGTCAACGATATTCTTGCCTACCTTAGACGAACTATTCATCATGGTATTTGTTAGGGCGATTGCCACAATTCAACTTGGCTACACCGATGCCGACTGGGCTGGTGAACTTGAAAAACGAAAATCAACCACTGGTGTCCTATTTATCTTCAATGGTGGACCAGTTTCGTATGGCAATAAACGTCAACGAGTAACGACTTTATCTACCAGAGATGCCGAGTTCTACGCAGCATGTGAGGGAGCCAAAGAATCCATCTGGCTGAAAAGTTTGCTATTAGAGATCGGTTTTGATGTTGGTCGAGTCTCAATCCGATGTGATAGCAAATGTGCACTGGCGCTAATCAACGGTGAAGAGAGCAAAACAGCAAAATACATTGATGTGCGGTATTTCTTCACTCGCGAGCAACAGGAACTAGGAAATATTCTGGTCACCCACATCCGTGGGAAGGAACAGCCAGCCGACATATTTACTAAACCTCTACCTCAAACGACGTTTGAAAACTATCGAGAACAAATTGGAGTTCGACACATCACAGAGGACAACTGAAACAGACCAGGCTACTCACAGACCAGACAAAATACTAGACCAGACCAGGCTCACCACAAGGGATAAACATATATATACCTTGTCTATGTGCTGTTGTTTCCATCATCCTCTGTCACGTATTTTTTTTTTGTGGTTGCTGTTTGAGACCAGGAACAACATCTTAATGTAACAACAGGAACAACACCAACAAAATTCAGTTCCAAAATTCAGTTTCACCAACAGTCATCGGGTTTATTTTTTCCTTATTCTTTTCCGCCAACTATAGAGACCAGGTATTGAAGCATGGGTGAAACCTATAGTTGGCGGTTGCATAACCCTATGATCTACCCATCCTATGTATAGTCCTCAGCAGACGACCCTTATATAATGTCTACTAGGGTGTTTCATTCCCGCACTTTTTTGATTTTCATATGGGCCTTTTTGGATCGAGGTTACTTATATGTTGAATAACTTCCCTATTTTTTTTTCTTAAAAAAAATTGAATCTAGAGACCCCCCGCCGATTGAAAAAGTGTCAAAATGGTTGATTTTTCACGGTTTTTTTACACGCTCGGGTTTGTTAACTATTTTTAATATTTTTAATTAATTTTTAATAATAATTAAGCCTTCAAAAACATATTCCTAGCATTAAACAATTAGCAAATAATTTTTAATTAGTTCTACTTAGTGAAAATCATCAATGGAAGAACAGCTCATGTATAAAAATCACTGAAATAGTGGATTTCATACGTGATTTTTCGAATTTAAGAACAGGAAAAATAATGGCGTCACCTTCTATTGGAAAACCGAATGTAAAAACCTATGGCGGGGGGGTCTACATTTCATACGATTTGGTTCAAATTTGGTATATATAATGTACTTTGACTAGATAAATAATAATATGTTAAGGCTCGATTTTTAAAAATAGTTAACAAACCCGAGCGTGTAAAAAAAACCGTGAAAAAATCAACCATTTTGACACTTTTCAATCGGCGGGGAGTCTAGATTTAATTTTTTTTAAGAAAAAAAAAATAGGGAAGTTATTCAACATATAAGTAACCTCGATCCAAAAAGGCCCATATGAAAATCAAAAAAAGTGCGGGGATGAAACACCCTAATGTCTACGTATTGATATGGTGCTCTCATACTGCCACACTTCTCATTAGGACACTCCATGGTAAAGTTACAATTTATTGAGTATGAATGTCATGTATATTGTGGATATGATATATTAAATGTGTGCCCGCTAAAAACCAATACCCGCTGTACTCATTTATTGTCGCAACAGCCAAATGATAGCAAGAAATGGATTTTATCTGTCAAAATAAGACGAAGAGATACAATGGGAACCAGTTAGAGTTTTTATTTGTTGAAACAATTATTACTTTACCACTTTAATTAAGTTTAAGATTAGCCCGATCTGTCAAAAACTTGTGGAGAGAGCGGGAATGACAGGAGTGTTTAAATTGGAAATTGGTTGGGGTACATTGTACAGGAAATATATTGTCAAACCGGAAGGCCTGTTGCATGCTCTCGCCCCTGTGTTATTTAAAGTACAATTATAGATTGTTGTTTTTTGAACTTGTTTTACTGGGGTAGTCAGATACGTTCTGACTTCCATTGCTAGTTATGATGATTTAATTCATGAAATTTATTGCTTCCAATTTGAAATTATCTTAATTTTTCTTCACCGAATGGAACATGATTTCATAAGTTACCAAACCACATCCATGGGTACCAAACAATCCACGTAGTTTTGAACATATGTATTCTATTGATATGTGTTTCGGAAATGATCTATTAAAAATATTTTTTAAAAGCTATTTTTCAACAAATTATTATTATTTTTTTACTTACCACCACTGTCGTGAAAATTTAATAAGAAATCTGAAGCCGAATGATTGATTGAATTCCCACGTGAGGTTCATCCGATGAAGGCTACATGATGATGAACCGCATCTCCTTCACCCTAAATTCGTTCATTCTACACTTCCCCAACAATGTGATGGCTTCCAGACACTGCCTTTGACTTGACAAGTCAGTAATCACTATTTTTCGTGGCTTTCCAATCTCCGGTATAAGTGCGTTCCCGTGAAAAATTTCTTACTTGTCATCAAGACCTTCCCCACATAGCACAGTTGATTGGAAGGATAGTGACTCATATTAGTGAATATATAGTGGAAGGCCGATAAAGAAAATTCATGTTTTGGTTGACAAGCAACTCTTGATGGATGTTTGCGTCGAGTTGGTTACTAATAATGGCAGGCCTTTTAAACTAATGGAAGATAGTTTGTTTCGTAAGATACTCGATCCTATTGTTGCTGGTTTGAACAATTCATTCGCTATAAATTCTTAAAATGTTCGTGAAGGTGTTTTGCTGGCTGATCAGAAGACACGTCAGGATATAAGGGAGGAAACAAAAGGAAAAATGGTGTCAATTAAAAAGGATTGCGCAATACGTTTAAATCGCTCGATTTCTGGAATCAATTTGCAGTATACAGTCATGCGTGCAAGTTTCTTTAGCAGGCAAATGGCTCTGCATGTTTTTGTTTTAATTTGACGGAAGGGATACTTAACGCCCCTTTACCTATGCCTATTCTTTTTTCTCTTTACTAATCTCTTTCTTCAAATTCATTCAATTTTCCCACCTTTTTTAAAAGAAAAAAACAGAAACAAGGAAAAATATAAAGGGTTCGGTAGGCACCATAGTATCCCTTCTGTCAAATTAAAATCAAAACATATATAGCTATTTGCCTGCTAAAGAAACTTACACGCATGACTGTATCAAGTTCGTTTCCCGTTTTGTTGTAGATATCCTTTCATTAAAATGATTTTTTAGAAACTGAAATGGGAAAATTGTTATTCGAAGTATTGCAATGAAAGAAATTTCATACGGCATACTGGTCTTAACTTAAAAATCAATTTTGCTTGAAGTCCTTGCCAATTATGGAATCAAGATTTATCAGATATACAGTATACAAACTGACAATAGATCTAATATGTTGAATGAGGTGAAAAGATTGATTGATGAAGCGATTGAAGGAAAGAGAGATAAGCAGTCTCAAAACGACCACGAATCGGGTATAATTTCTTGTGCACAAGTTCCCTCTCCTTCTATTAGTTTTCAACCAAATTGTAATCTTCTATGAATTATATCTACACGATTTTGGTTTAGAGTTCGATGAAAACGAAGACGAAGTTATTGAAGGTGATGATATTGAAGATGAGCCAGACTCAAATGAGCCATTTTTTGATTCGCCAGATATCAATCCTAAACTTCTCCGCTACCGGTGTGCTGCACACACCCTACAGCTAGCAATTCTCGATGCCCTTAAGAATGTCTCAAATAAACGATTTTAGAACTTGCACGTCATGTGTGCAAATGTTTAAAAAATCAAAACATAATGATTTCTATTTGAAATCTTAAGCAGAAAAATCATATTTTGGATTGCAAAACTCGGTGGTGCTCATTTTGTAACATGATTGGGAGACTTTTAGAATCACGGAATTTTTTTTTCGGAATCTCGGCTGGCAATCCCGATGTAAAATTAACCGAGGACCAATGGAATTGACTTGCATATGTTGTAATGTCGTAATGTTGTTAGAAAACCCGTATTCAACAACTTACAAACAATGACTTGTTTCGTTCTGCGGTATTTTTAGATCCCAGGTGTGTTCCTTTTTCTGTTCATCTATATATTTTTTTCTTTAGGCTTATTTTTGTTTTATTACATACAAGCTTCTTCTTAATGAAGAGCAAAAAGGTTTAGCTATCGCACATCTTAGCAAAATTTGGTCCCATATGAAATCTTTATCAACCTGTACCGAAGGAGACTCCGTTCCCTCTACATCCGCTCAAAACAATTTAAGAGAAGAAGCTGAAAGTGATCAAGATGAGCGTACGGATCCAATGGGGTTAATGCTCAGACAGAGAGAGAGTGAGAGAAGGCAATCGTCAGCAGAACGGTCGAGAGAAAAACATTTAAAAGATCTCTTAGAATCATACTACAACGAAGAAAGGTTAACAAAAAATCTAATGTGTTGATGTACTGGGAATCCCCCCCCCCCCCCCCCCCCCCCCCCAAAAAAAAAAATAACAGAATTATTTTTGTTGTATTAAGTTTTGCTTGCTCTGCCCGTAACGCAAGTATCGGTAGAAAGAGCACATTCCGGCTTAAAATTCATTCTGTCAGACTTGCGATCAAATTTGTCGGCTGATTTTCTTGAAAGTGTTCTGATCAAACGAGCAAATTCTTTTTTTTTTGCTGTAACTGAATAAAAATCCGCTTGAGATCAATAGAAACGAAACTTTTTTCTTTATCAATTAAATAAATTTTCAATTTTTTGCAATCAAAACCATACAGATGGCTCTACAAGCTGCCTCATGCCGGCAAAAGCCCGCTGTATGTAACGATGAGTAAAGTTCTTTTTTTTTTTTTTTTTTTTTGATATAGGTGCGACGGCCAGCTAGCCGGGGTTGCCGGGTTTCGTGGCCGACATCTAGTCTTCAATTTAGTTAGAAGACCCTCTTGCACCGACAAAAAGGAAGAAGTCTTTTATTTTACTGTTTTTTTTTTTTTTTTTTTTGAATATTGTTTGGGGGAATTGGTCATTTGGAAGCTTCGATGAAGGAATGGGGGAGGGGCGTGGGGAAGGAGGACACCTGGCGGCAGGGAGACCGGGCCGGGTGTATACAGACGATGTATTTGCGTTTGGACTTTAGTCGCGTGGTTTTCCTCCACGGAGAAGGACCGGTGCTGTGTATTGTGTTTATTTTGTTTGTGGGAATTTGAGCCATCAACAACTGGATTTAGTGATTTTCTTTGGATTTTCTGGACGTGGCTGATTTTTCCGAAGCGGAGTGGAGTTGAGTGCATTGATGGGACGTGGTGCATTTCACAGGGGAGGAGTGGATCATATATCGTTGGTGGCGCGGAGCATGATTGGGTAATATTGTGTTTTGGGCGAACGTCGCGTAAGTAGTATAAAAGTTTAGTCCGTTTGAATGTGTTTGGATTTACTGTCACTTATTTGTCTAGGTATTTGGAGATATTATTGGAAGTAGGTGTTATTGAAAGTGGAAGGATAACTACGAAGGTGGCGAGAGCCTGATTTCAATGTTGACGGATGTTGCCATGGGGTAAGTTGCGGATTATTATTTCAGATTTTTTTCAGCAGGAAGTGTGTGGTGGGAGAATTCCACCCCGTCCGGACTGGTTGAAGTCAAACAACCGAAAAAAGTGACTGGTCCCCATTATTATGCAGCGATGCTCGTGAGCATCATTGAGATCCTTTCCCTAGATGTTTTTTTTTTTTTTTTTTTTTTTTTTTGATAGTGATGGGCCGAGGGGGGGGGGGGGGGGGGGGGGGGTGGGGGTGGGGGCATTAGGCACTATATCATATCTCTCTTTTTTCTGTAGTCTGTGAGGTGTGTAGAGGTGATAGACCAAAGGTAATTTTCTTTTGAGAATTTCTTTTTTTTTTTATCAATGGAGGGGGGGGGGATTTTTAGGCCATGAATCTAATTCCTGATTTAATTAGGTACGAAGTAAGGAGGTTACTAATTTTGACCTGTGTTTTTCTGTTGATGGTTGGATCTAGGCCTAGGAGGGTGGATGTGGATAGATGGATTTTTTCAGAATGGAAGAAAGATTTGATATTTAGTCGATGTGGTTCGTGGATTTGGCACTCTATGAGGATGTGGGTAGGACTTTCAATAGCCGAGCAGCCGGGGCGACAACTAGGGTCTGCACCATCGTCTATTCTGTGGGCGAACGAGTTTAGATAGGTGTGACCGGATCTTAGGCGTGGAGGCAGGTTGAGGAGGGGCGATCTGTGGAGTAATGCCATGGGACGAGGCCCAAGTTTTTCTTTATTTGTATGCAGGGCTTTTTACACCGCTTTAGTTTGCTGAGGACTGAGTTAACCCACGATTTCTTGCAGATTGATGCTAACTCGCCAGGATCGAGGTCATTTTTGATAGATCTTCCAGTTGGTGAGTTGGCTTCATCAGACGCAAGTTTGTCCGCTCTGTCGTTGCCGGTGATACCGCAATGGCTGGGTATCCAATATAATGAGGTGGCGGTACCGCTCGATCTAAGACATTCAATTTGGTTTCTGATAGCATTCAGGCAGCGGTTTTTGGGGGACAGGGGGGATAGTAAAGCTTTGATCGCCGACCGGGAGTCTGAGAAGATATGAATGTGTTCTGGGGTGGGTTCCAAGGAGTAAACGGCTAATAGGGCTTGGAGGATCCCTTGGAGTTCGGCTGAGAATATGCTTGTGCCTGGTGTAAGTCTCCAAGAGCCTGTATAGTTTCTTTCAGGGCAAAAGTAGGCGCACGAGGAGTTGTTCGGGTTACTGGTGACTGAACTGTCGGTGAAGATCTTTATGTCCGTGGGTGGGATGAGGGAGCTTAAATTGTCAAAAAGTTCTTGCGCAGCGGTGGGATTAGCTAACGCCGCCTTTTTTTGCAATGGGAAACCATTTCGTGGCGACTGGCAGAGTATACCATGGAGGTTTGGCAATAGCTAGCTGGTCAGTTACTCCTGGGCGGAGAGTGAATAGTGACAATTTTGCTTCGTGGATCAATGAGCTGGCTACGCAAAGACATGGGCAGCACCTGGGGGGCCACTCTTTATGGGCGTGGAAGATATTTCTTGCCGTTTTGTAAGTAAGATTTTCAGGGTGTTGATTCAAGTTTAGGAGATATCTGATGCCTAGCCAATCCCTTCTGTCGGGAATGGGTTCCGTGCCTGTTTCAGCGTATAGAATTTCTATGGGGGTGGACGTTCTTGATCCTAGGATGATTCTGAGGATGGACCTAGTCACAACTTCAAGCTTTAAAAGGTTAGATTTGCTTGTGGACCCATATGCAATCAACCCGTAGTCAATGCGGCTCCGGACTAGACTTTTGTAGAGGGTGCATAGACTTTTGTGCGACGGGGCGTAGGAGGCCTTAGCTATAATAGAAAAAACATTTTTTATGCGAATGCATTTGTTTATGATCATCTGTATATGTTCTTTCCATAATAGCTTGGCGTCAAATATGATGCCCAGGAACTTTGCTTTTGAGTTGTTTGGAATGCGTTGGCCACTGAGGAAAAGTAGGGGGTCATCGCCTGGTTTATAGAGTCTGGTAAAAGATACTGCTGAAGATTTAGGGGCTGAGAATTTAAATTTCCATTTTCGGCCCCACTTGACTACTTTATCAATGTACGGTTGGAGAGTAACTTCTGCGTCAGCTGGGATTTTGGGTTTCTGTGTATATGGTAACGTCGTCTGCGAAAAGAAGATGTTTGACGTCAGGGGGGGGGGGGGGGGGGGGTTTAGGGAAGTCAGACAGCATTAAGTTGAAGAGGAGGGGGCTGATCACTGCTCCTTGCGGGACACCATTTTTTATTATCCTTGATTCTGAGATGTAGCTCCCCAGTCTTATGCAAATTGAGCGGTTTTGTAGAAAGTTGGATAGCCATCCTAGGCAGGTACCGTGGATCCCAATCGTTGTAAGTTTGTATAGTAGGCCTTTGATCCAGACGGTATCGTAGGCTTTGCTGATGTCAAGGAAGACTGCAACCGTGGAATTTTTGTGCTTGAAAACTCGCCTTTATATCGTGGTCTAGTACAGTTACATGGTCTGTTGTGCTGCGGTGTTTCCTAAACCCGGCTTGTTCAGGGCCAATGATGTTGTTTTTCTCTACAAACCAGCTGAGGCGGTTTGTGATTAGCCTTTCAAAAAGTTTGCCTATACACGACGTGAGGCTGATAGGGCGATATGAGTTAGCTGTGTCGGCTGGTTTGTCTGGTTTGAGCAAGGGGATGACGATGGCTGATTTCCAAGTTGTCGGGACGAATTCATTAGCGTAGAGAGAGTTGAAGAGCAGGAGGAGGTGGGTTCTGTTGTTGGCTGAAAGATTTTTGAGCATGTCGTTGTGGATTAGGTCCAGTCCAATTGCCTTGCTCTTTAGTTTCTTCATGGCTTGATCTAGCTCCACTGGCGTGAAGTCGTTGTTGACGGCGTTTGTGTGGCGCAAATTAATGGAGGAGGAGATGTAGCGATCTAGGGTTGCGTCGTCATCCGGGTAATCGGTTGAGGAGCCAAAGAGGTCTAGGAAGACGGAGGCTATTTCTTGGATAGACTGTGAATTGGCACCGTTAGGATTTTCTAGGGGAGGTACTGTGGGGGAGCTGTTGTTGCCGTTACCTACCATAGCTTTTACGAATGACCAGGTGCTTTTTAGGCCGTTCTGCCGACTGTGAGGGTTCAAGCTTGTTATGAAGGACGACCAAGCTTGTTTTTTAGAAGAGATGATGAGCTTTTTCTTGGTGGCCTCTGCCTTTCTCCATGCAGATCTTTTTTCCGTGGAGAGGGGGGAGCGACGCCACTCCTTCTCTGCCGATCTTGCATTATTTACCGCTTCCTGGCATTCCGATGTCCACCATGGGCGGCGGGGTTCTTTTGGTAGATTTGAGCTTTGACAGGACATCTTGAATATTTCTTTACTTGTGTCTATGAGAGCCAAGGAGAAGGAGTCGTATAACGTGGACGGGTCAATGGTAGATGAGAAGTCTCCTGCGGAAAGCTTACGTTCGAGTACTGAGTTCCATTCCGTCCATTTGTTTACGTTGAAGATCCATGATGGTGGCTTGTTATGTAGGCGGGTGGGGTTAGCGTTCAAGGTAGTGATGATAGGGAGGTGGTCGCTACCGGTGTAGGGGCCTAAGAGAGTGGTTGCGTTCAGTGCTAGTGATGTTGATGTGATGATGAGGTCTATCGTGGACCTAAGACCTGAACACGGGTCGATCCTGGTGCCTAGGTCCTTGGGTGTGATGAGGGAGGCGTCTGGGTGATCAGTAAGGACGGCTGTGATGGCTTTACCTGCCGTGTTGTCTGCGGAGTTTGATTCCCAAAGACTGTGGTGGGCGTTGAGGTCGCCCGCAAGTATAACGGGGGAGGGACAGTTCAGAAGAGTTTTTATTTTATCGGCTTGACAGTCCCCTCTGGGGCAATAAACTGAAAAACAATGGACTGGGCCGGACTCGATTTGGATTTTTGCACCGATTACTTCAAGGGTGCTAGTAGAACAAGAGGGAAGGGCGGAGAACTGAAGGGATTTTTTAACCAAAAGGGCGACGCCACCGCCGCGGCGTGTATTTCTGTCTCTTTTGAGGGTAGCAAAATTTTTAAACCTAATCTGGTACTTCTTATTCCAGTAAGTTTCACTGATGAAAACGAGGTCAGGGTCTAGCGAGTTTAGTAGGGAGCGGAACTCTTCGAGTCTTGACTTGGTCAAGCCTCTCGCGTTCCATTGAAGGCATTTGAGGCCACTAATACTCATCCATGAAGTTAGATTCGTCTCTGTTTGGGTGTGAGTCTTCTATAATAGGGGACATCAGGGAGAACGAGCTTCTGGACTGCGGAGGGGAGTCGATTGGGGCTCCGGATTGGAGGTTAACGTCTGAGTGCAGAATCTGTGGTGTTACGGTGGAAGGGCCCAGGATAGCCGTTACCAGTTTACTGAGGACCGCATCGAGTTTGTCAAATCTCATTGATTGCGAGGCTGCAGTGGCTGCTGCGGCCGTAGAGTGTAGCTCTTGAGTTTTTTCTAACTTGTCGAACCTCGCGTCGATGGAGTTTAGTCTAGCTTTAGTATCATCGAGGTCCTGAGAGAGGGTGACCATGGAGTTATTGATGTCTGCAATTGTGTTCTCTCTCAACTCCTTCAACTCATCCTGTATTTTTCTTATTTGCAGGGATATTTCCGAGGGGATTACCGGCTGCGGCGTAGCTGTGGGAGTGGAGCGCACTGGGCCTTGGGCCACTTGACTGAATAAGCGGTTGTGGTGGATGCGAGCGTCCGCTATTGATAAGCCTAGATTGATTGAGAGTTTGATAATCGCCTTCATTTCGAGGTAAGCCGGGCAGGTGTCGCTCTCTGATATGTGTGAGGGGCTGTTGCAGTTGACGCATCGAGGCGTGCATATTGTCTCCGCTAGATGGGGCTTCGCGCATTTACTACAGCATTGTTGTTCCGAGCACCTGGAGGTGATGTGCCCGAGGCGGAAGCATTTTTTGCAACGGAAAGGATTTGGGATAGAGGGGCGGACTTTAAATATCATGGAGGCGATGTTAACCCTATCAGGTAGCTTTTTTTCGAATGTGAGCAGGATAGTTTCCGAGCGGATGTCCGGCCGTCCTTTCATAGGGAGTCTTTTGACATCAGTCACTTCTTGCTCGGCAAGGGCTGTCTTTAGTTCCTCTTCGCTGTCGGAGATTGGGACACCAAAAATCACTCCTTTGAGTTGGGTGTTCGAGATTGGAAGGGAGCAGGATACCTGTCTGTTTGCTATTACTTTGAGATTGAGGAGGGTTTTCTGCTGATCGATTGAGGTGGGATGGGCGCGGGTATCTCCACCACGCATGACTAGTGAATCCTTCAATTCGCCTGCTTGATTAAATAGGTCGGCGTAAAAAGCGTCTCGTTCGGCTAACTTCATATCTTTGAAGTTGGGCCCTCCATCCACTAGCTTGATGAAGACGGGGGGGATCTGGAGGGGTCTGGCTGCAGGACTGGATCCAAGGGGGGGAAATTCAGAGTAGCTGTCTGTGTGTGGTCTTTTGTTGGGAGGGCTACGGCCAAAGTTGAGGGCGGAAGCCATCTTTAAGGGTAAAGTCAGGGGAAGAGTACAATACTTGAGTGCCTTAGAAATGCAGTTGGGGGGTGGGGCTGATAAGCTGCGGGTTCGCGCCGGCTAGTGAATACACTATTGTTTGGTAGGCGAGAGCAATGCGACACGTCTAGTTGCTTCAGGATCTCGGACAGGACTCGAGTAAAGTTCTTGAGCAAAAAAAAAAAATAAAAGGGGCGTATAGAGAAAAAAAAAACAGAACAAAACGAAACGAAACGAAAAGAAATGTAATATTTGGATATAAAATCTAACAAAAAACAGAAAACCGCCTTTATGTAGTTTTTTAAATCGCAACAAATTTTTTTTTCATTTTAGATATCGTTACAAAACCGTTTGTAGGCCATTTTATAGTTAAAGTTTCTCTTTCGACTCCCTGCTTAGAGGCTCACCCATTATAAAAAATAATCTATCAATCATACCTCTGAGTAGAGAAGTGACCAAAATCGAGAAGAGAAAGAATAATGTAAAATTTAAAAAACTGACATTAATTTTACACAAATCTATTCATTAATAAAAAAGGATTGGATGAGCGAAGACTTGAACACCCATTAGTATGAGTATGTCTGTTTCGTATTTCTCATCCATAACCACTAATAAAAATACTGCAGATTATAAGAATATATATAACCCTATTATTTACACTTTTCCCGAGAAGCAAATTACCGAATATCGATTTTAATATTCAAACAATATTCCTCCACGATAATAAATTACTTAAACTATACCTAATTGTAATAAAGAATAGATCGTTTTATGGTGGGAAGTCTAATTCAGACACATAGGACACTATTGTGAAAATTTCCCATGAGCTATAGCCATAGCCCATAGGTCATCCGTAATTCCATATTCCTCAGAACACGCGGTATATCAATAAACCGCGTTCTGCTTCACATAAAGCGGAATAAAATTTGGCATACTATGAGAGACCTCGCGTCTAGCGTCCCGCGCCTACCGTCTGAAACACATTTTTACCCTTAATAAAAAGCCTTCACACGTTTTTTTGCAACCTACTGTACTAATTGCATTGTACGTACCTTCACAAGTAAGACGATACATCAAACCAATTGCTGATGCATTTTCTCTTGTTTGTATTATTGCAGCAGAACGCTGCTGCTAGGATAGTTGTCGGTGCGGCTAGATATGATCCAGTTTCTGATCATATCAAGAACCTTCATTGGCTGCCGGTCGAGCAGCGGGTTGTTTTCAAGACGGCGGTTTTGACGTTTCGTTGCCTGAATGATTCTGCCCCAGTTTATCTGTCTGATTTGGTCAAATTGTACCCTACTAGCACACTTACGTCTATAGGACATTTAAATTAGGTCCGTTTTTCTGGACGTGGACATCCTAGGTGAACGTTATTCTAACCATCATAGAACGTCCAAATGTCCTCTCCATAAGACGTCCATACCGGACATCCATTTGACGTCCTAAAACAAACGTCAAATGGACGTCCGAAAACGAACATGGGGAAAATAATCCCACGCTCCGAGATTCGAACCCAAGCTCCCTCGAGTCGTAGGCGAACGCTCTATCCGATACACCAATACTTAGTTATGAAAGAAGGATTATTTTATGTAGTATTAGAGGTAAATTACAATATCATATATAGCTAATAAAAGTCCAAAAATGCATACAGATTCTAATTCAAACAATTTAAACAAATAATTTAGCAAAAAAAAAACTTTTTCGCAATTTATAAATTTTATTGTTTATGTATTTTTTAAACATCAAATCGTGAAATGGGACAATTTTTACATTTACACAGGTAAATGTTCATTGTTTTTCTTTCGAATGATAGAAAAATTTTCATCTTTTTCACCGCACATAATCCACAGAACGTCCATATAACGTCCAAGTTTATTATTATAAAATCTTAAAGTCTTTCCGTTTTCAGGCAGCCACGGACATCCTATGGACGTTCTTTTTTGGTCCAAATTATTGGTGGTCTAAGTGAGTATATCCGTAGAATGTCCAGCTTCTACCAAAAAAAGGACGTCCAAGTGAAGACGTCCATTGGATATACTCGCTTTGACTAAAATAAAAAGGATCCCTATTGACCGTCTATAGGATGTCCGCAGCTGACTGAAAACAGACGAACCTAGTTTGGATGGCCGGACGTTCTATGGACGTTCTAAGGATGCGGTGTGCTAGTAGAGTACAAGCCCACACGTGATCTTATGTCTGATAATTCCCGTACCATTGAATCCCCACCTTTTCGACTTGCGAAGT
Organism: Daphnia galeata; assembly: GCA_030770115.1. Lineage (NCBI taxonomy): Eukaryota > Metazoa > Arthropoda > Branchiopoda > Diplostraca > Daphniidae > Daphnia > Daphnia galeata. The sequence goes on along the minus strand of CM061120.1, from coordinate 1,167,264 downwards.
ATGGGGGGAGGTTCTTTACATGTGCTGCCCCGTCCTCACTTATTTTCTCTGGCTTTTCCCCGCTGATAAATTTGTTAAATTGTGTGTCTATACTGATGAGCGTCATTAGATCTTTCATTATGGATAGTGCGCTATATAAATATTATAATACAATACAATTATGGGACATGGCCGAATAGTCTTTAATTAGCGACGATCGTGAACGAATGGGGATATTATTTATAAAGCACAAATACGATTTGACCACAAGAGATGAAACAAGCCCTCAACAATAGTAGAATTTGAACTGTTAGTCATTTGATTCTGTAGTGAAGAATCTTTCTTGCTGATTGATTTTTTGCTGAAAAAATCTGTAAAGTTTGTTTGTTTAAAAATTGAACTTAAAATGCAATGAATTATTTTTTCAGAAAAAAAACGGACATTTGGTTCCCTGGTTTACAGTGCCAAACCATTACATTATTATTCATTAGTGTAACTTAACTGACCCAAGACAGAAGAAATTCTACCAAGGACGTTGATGTGAATTTTGTCCTAAACAATATGTCGATGCATCAGGGCTTAGAAAAAATATTCATACTAAAATAGTCACCCTGCAAGGCAAGAAAATTAAAATTTCTGTGTATATCTCCAAGTAGTTTATTGGCAGCAGCAAATCGCATTTTGTAGAGAAATGCACGGTGTTGAAGGATTCAATCTGACCCCAATATTGCCAATAGAGGGTCTGGCTCCACGAAAGAAGAAACCAGACCCACAGTGGACCCATAAACAATCGAACTTCACAATAAAAGTTCGTAATAATCTCTTAATAAAAGAAATTAATTCTTTATTAATTTTGTAATTCCATGTTGTTCAGGAAACCAGACTCTCTCGCAGTCTCCATCGTCGTCGAATACGGAATTAAAAAGACTACAAAAAAGGAAAAAGGAAGAATATGCTTTACCGTCACTGTGCAAAAGCTGATAACAGCGACAGCAGCAGTGAAAGCAGTGGCACATCGTGTTTTACAATGGGGAAGGGAAACAGCTATGCAGTTTAATTAGCAAATCCAAAGTGTCGGGTTTGTTAAAAAAAGTTAATGCAAAGGGTATAACTTCGTTTTTAAATACATCTAACAAAAATTTTATAAAATTATTTATTCAATAATACAGAAAACCCCGACGTAATCATCAAAAACATGTGTTCAGAAAAATCTATTTTAGAAGTTCCACATTCTTCCGAACATGGAAGAATGAGACAATATGGTCTTGGATATCGGGGCGATATTAGGTTCCCTCTATCTGGCTTGAACGCCGATGCCCGTGCGATGTTCTTCCGCGAATTTCAGAAGTTAAGAAAGGCAAAACGCATTTTACGTATGTGCCAAGGGTGCCTGGGACTACAAGTAAACTGTCAAAACAAAATTATTCCACTACCAAATTTCTTTTTGAATCCACTACCAAATTTTCAAATTTAATATTTTATAAAGAGAATGTCACGAAAATTGATCTTTACCTTTCCTGAATTGATTGGTACATCACCTATGAAGTTGCTTCTTCGGAAGAGGAAGGTGTTTTGTGAAAGGGCTTCAACAAAGCCATCTTCATTAGGCGCTTTGTTAAACATATTGAACAATACAGGTATTATTGGCAATCTTAAAGGTAATTTTATATTTGTAGCGTCTTTTTTTATTTATTCAAACTGAAAAACAAATAAAAATGCAGGAAAAATGAACTAAACTTATTTGGAATCTTTCATTCCGTTTTTAGTCAATTTTTCAAGTTTCTGTACCGTCGCTCACTGCTTTGTAAGAGCACATCTATGAAAAAAACCACTGGAGCAATCAATGCAGCTAGTTCAGGTCCAAAATGAAGGCCTATGACTTTAAGCTTCTTTTGAAAATCGCAATGGGTGGTACAGAAACATGAAAATATGGCTGCTGGGAGGGGAAATGGCGAAAATTAGCGCCTACAATTTTTCTAAGGCAGTGGCCTAGAGTGGCACGGAGTCTCCAATCTAATCAAACTTAACGCCATTCTATAGAGCTCGTTAAGTCGATTCGAATGGTATATGGGAAAGTTTGTGCAAATGAACGCATCCCTGAGTAAATCGACTTTAAAGTTTTTGGTTTACCGGGCTTCCGTAGCGTCCTTGGCCGCCTCTTTGCGCACCCCTGAGCCCACCCCTCGTCCCTTGAGAGATCACCCCCATTTTATTTCGCGCTACCTGAGAGCCTTTTTTTCGAAAAATTTTTCCCTGCCACCTGACTCGAACTCGGAACATGCTTGCTCATCATGAACTACCGTGTGCTACCGTGTACCGAGTGCTATAACCACTACACCATATGTCATGCAAACAATTTCGAATATGTTGTATTTAATACATCAGTATCGAAAATAAGACTATGAAGAGAAAATACAGCTCACAAATTTGGCAACTCACGTTTAGACAGTTGTCTTATATAGAGGCAATGGCAACAATGACTGTAACAAAAGAATTGGCAACCTTTGGCTCTTTTGAGCCATATAAAAGACATGATTTGCATAAATGGCTCTTATCACACCATTATGGACGAACTGACAGCTACATTTTCGCGGTCGCAATACGCGTCCAAGAAATTAACGCATGGGAGAGATCTTTTATCGAGTTGGACAGTTTTCAAAGTGTGCGAGTTAGTTACGAATATTAGTTTACGAGGTAATATGGCTCTACGTTTCGCCATGAATTATCCTTATGTGTGTCTGTTATTCCAGGTATTTTGCTTGTTAATTTTTTAATGGACGAAGGGCTTCTTCCTGGGGAACGGAAATGCCCAGTTTCTAATTGTGGCCACTCTATGCGACTCCATCAGTCATCGGCTTACCCTGACGGTTAGGGTGTTCCGTTTTTTGAAATTTTTCGATTTTTTTAATGGCTTCATATTTTTCCATGTAAAAAAGCTTGAAAAATTGATTGTGCTATGTTTTAGATTTTTAGAATTAAGTCTAGGGTTGCCAAAACCTCAAAAACCTGAAAAAATGAAAATTTTCGTCAATTTATTTTATTTTTTTCAAAAACTTTTTATTTTTTATCATCGGCCTTTTGTGATGTGATAGAACTAGTTTGAATCAATATATCCTGAAAATTTCATAAGAATTAAATTAAATCTAGGGGTTCCAAAAAAATCATCATTATATATGTCAACGCTAGGTCGCCATTATCTTGAGTTTAAGCTATTAAGCCGACTAAGCCGACCGTGATGTGTCCTTCGACCTTCCTGTTTCATTGGATTTATCTGTTATTTTGAACTTAGGTAATTTTGACTTCCATTTTGTTATTCCCTATGAAAGTTTACATTGCTTATTGGTTATTTTATTAGTATGGCGTTAAGGAATGGAAAAGACCGAACAGAGTGTACGAATAGACCGATTGTCGGGCAGGACAAAAGTAATAGATCTGTTAAAAGTCCACGTGCTAGACAATTTGATTGGTTGCTGGGTTACGGAAGGGAACACTGTCTCTCTCTTGGTGTAAGACTGCCTCTAAATCGTATGGTCGTTGAGCGATTCATTTTTGTCCGAAAACAACCAGATAACCACAGTCTGGCAACCAGAGACTTGTGTCGATCACTTATGAAAGAAATTTGTTCTATTTGGGAAAGGGCAGGGATCCCAACAAAACCAGAAAAAAACATCATCGATCAACTAGTCGAGCTACACAAATACTGGTGCCAAATAAAGAAGATTAACATCGGAGCTCGTAACAACGAGAGCAATTTGAAGATTATCAATAATTTCGAAGCGGTTCTTAATGAACTGTGTGATGTGTCCCCTTTAGATGTGATGGAACAACTTCGAGCTTCTCGCAATGAATTTTGGGAAGAAGACTATCAATTTCTTCTTGGTCAGCGTAAATTTCCACAAATTGGTATGATGAATGGAACTGACCGTAAGTCTCTTAATCGATTGAAACGAGTTTGTGAACGATCTGATTCAACTGCTTCAAGATCAAAGAAAAAGAATGGTATTCCAGACGCAGACAATGAACAATATGAAGATGATCAACTTGATCAATTAGAAGAAAATGAAGATTGTAATTACGAAAAAGAAGATTCTGAATTCGCTTTACCCCAACACCATCAACCACCGAAACCAAGCCGAGTGATGGTACAAATACCAACTAAGAATTTGTTAATGCTGACTGGAGAAGTAGCGGATCGGAATCAATTAAGCATTCGCTCACATCTGGCTATGACGGCCACGATTGTAAAGGTTGGCGGAGCAAGTCTAAATGATTTTACTCTATCAACTACTTCTGCTTGGCGCCAACGGAACGAACAGCGAGTCACTACAGCAAACAACATCAAGCAAAACTGGGACAAACCTCCGTTTGCTATCGTTCATTGGGATTCCAAGTTATTGAAAAGTGTTACTGGTAGAGCTGAAGAGCGACTGGCTGTTTTAGTGAGTGGAGGATCTTTTTTACCTACACCTAAATTACTTGGGATACCGGCTATGAATGACTCGACAGGATTATCGCAACACAACGCTGTGATGAATTTACTTGAAGAATGGAAGATAAAAGCTGATGTGATTGCGCTGGTTTTCGACACGACGGCTAGCAACACTGGACGAGTTCATGGATGTGCTGCATTATTCTAGGAATCGTTACAACGCTCTATTCTATGGCTAGCTTGCCGACATCACATTTATGAGCTACATATCAATTATGTGGCCGAAGCCATTAGAGGGAATACAACTGGGCCAACGGACACCTTATTCGTCAGATTTCAAGCTGATTGGGATACTTTAGATCAATCAACCGAAGGACTCCGTCTATTTGACTGGTCGAAAGAGGACTTGGATGAGCGCTTAATTGATCACACTAAAAGCGTTCTGATATGGGCGTCTGATTGTTTGTTGCGAAAAACTTTTCCAAGAGAAGATTACTTAGAATTGGTCGAGCTTACTGTCATTTACCTTGGCGGTAGTTTACCGGTTTGAACCTTTAAGTTGAGAAAACCAGGAGCCAATCATCATGCTCGATTTATGTCGAAAGCAATATATTACTTGAAAATGTTTCTTATGTCAGAGCGTTTTGATCTGACATTAAACGAAGAGCAAGAAGTCGAAAGAATGGCATTTTTGTTGGTATATTTCACAGTCAAGCATTTCTAACGTCACGGTTGGCTTGTAGTGCACCATCGAACGACTTCAAGTACTTAAGTTTAATGTACCACTTGAAGTCGATTGATCACGATGCTGGATCAGCGGCAATACTTTCTTGCAGTCGCCATTTGTGGTATCTAACGGAAGAACTGGTTGTGTTATGTTTGTTCGACGAAAAACTATCACCATTTTGGAGGACTGCTATCGCCCAAAAACTTAACAAGACACCAAGAGCAAAAGAGTTCCCTCCGGGCAAGCCAACATTCCCTGAAATCAGAATTGGAAATGAAAACTGCAGCACCCTAATAGATTTCGTCGGACCAAAATCCTGGCTACTCTTTCATCTCTTGGGAATGAATCACGATCAAGAATGACTGCAGCTTCCGCTCGAATATTGGACTTTAATGAAAGATTATAAAAATCTTCGAGCCTTTGTATCTGTCTTGGAGGTCGTGAACGACAGCGCTGAACGAGGGATCAAAATTGTGAGTGATTTCAAAGATATGTGTAGAAATCTTGACACTCAGGAGTACTTGTTTCAAGTTGTTGGGGCCCATCGTAAGAAAATAATTGATTTCAAAAAATCAAGCCTTCAACAAATTTAAAATTAAAAAGTTTTCTGGTTGAACACTCAAACACTTGCATTTATGTTCAAATATCCCATTACAAATGGAAGAAAATCTTACTTTTGTTTAACGCGGAGTAATACAGAATTTTTTGGAACCCCTAGATTTGATTTAATTCTTATGAAATTTTCAGGATATATTGATTCAAACTAGTTCTTTGACATCACAAAAGGCCAATGATGAAAAATAAAAAGTTTTTGAAAAAAAATAAAATAAATTGACGAAAATTTTCATTTTTTCAGGTTTTTGAGGTTTTGGCAACCCTAGACTTAATTTTAAAAATCTAAAACATAGCCCAATCAATTTTTCAAGCTTTTTTCCATGGGGAAATATGAAGCCGTTAAAAAAATCGCAAAATTTCAAAAAACGGAACACCCTACTGACGGTTGTTATTGGTATTGCGGGCACGTCCACAAAAAAAAACAGAGAAGGTGCAAAAAAAACCTTAGTGTTCGGACTGGAACTTGGTTTTCTAATCTCGCCTTTCTCTTGTAGAAATAGTAAGTCTAATCACGCTTCATGGCAAATTATACCTACTAATTGGTTTTTTCTTTGCCGATCTAGATTGCATATACATTTTTTTGGTGGCGCGGCACACCATCTGATCAAATCATCGAAGATCTACAAATTAACAACAGGGAAACCATTGCTCATTGGAACAGGAAGAGTAGGGAAATAGCCGTTATCATTTGTTTTGTTCTTTCCGAGCCTATTGGCGGGCCTGGCTCTGTTGTCGAGATCGATGAATCGATGTTTGGCAAACGTGAGTTATTTCACTTTAACTTCGACCTTCATTAAAGTTAACTACTTAAACTTTTTTTTCTCGCAGGCAAATATAACAGAGGAAAGATGAGGAAGGGTGTCTGGGTTTTCGGGGGAGTGGAACGTGGGTCCAATAGGTGTTTTTTAATTCCGGTAAAAAACCGGAAGGCGTCCACTCTGATACCTATCATTAAGCATTTTATTCTGCCCGGCACGCTTATTTTATCAGATTGCTGGATGGCTTACAGCAAGTTGAAGTAAGGGAGGTTAAAATATTTTTTTTTGTTATCTATATTTTAATTTATTTACAGTCTAGAGGGATACGAACACCAAACTGTAAATCACTCCCGATTTTACAAAGACCCAGTTACCGGCGTGCACACGAATACAGTAGAAGGTATGTGGGCTCATGCTAAACGGGATTTTATTAAGGGAGGACACATGTAAACGACACATGTACGGTTACCTAGCTACTTTTATGCTGAAACGGAAGCTGGCTGGGTCCCAATCACTCCCGATGGAGTCATCTGCGTGATTCCCTCCGTGACTTCAACATCTGACATTCCCGACAGATCGGTCAACCATTCTCCAACAGGTCCTGTTTTGCCATTAAATATCCTCAAGCAGATGATCTACATGTACCACCACCAACTAATAAAGAGCCCAGAGCGAGAAAACGCCAAAAGAAATTACCGACTCATTTAGCGATTTATCAGTTATGATCTTTTCATTTTTTACTTTATTCAAATTGTTTTTTATTATCATGTTTCGTTTCTTTATGAAGTTCACTTTTTACTTGTTCTTTTTAAATACACTTTGACGTCTTAAACTTAAAGAATTGCGATCTGACTGCCTTTCTTTCAGCTAATTGATTACTAAAGCCCCAAGGGACGAAAGAAACATGAGTTGTAGCTAGAGGAAATAGTTTTATGTATTTGAAGTCCATCTTTCTACAAATTCCATGGTGTAGCGGTTTTAGTACTCGGATGTTAGTTCATAATGAGCAAGTATGTTCCGAGTTTGAGTCCGGTAGCGGGCAAAAAATTTTCAAAAAAAAAAGGCTCTCAGGTAGCGCGAAATAAAAGGGGGGTGATCTGATCCCTCAAGGTACGAGGGGTGGGCTCAGGGGTGCGCAAAGGGGCGGCCAAGGACTCTACGGAAGCCCGGTAAACCAAAAACTTTAAAGTCGATTTACTCAGCGATGCGTTCATTTGCACAAACTTGCCCATACACCATTCGAATCGGCTTAACGAGCTCTATCGAATGGCGTTAAGTTTGATTAGATTGGAGATTCCATGCCACTCTAGGCCACTGCCAGATGTTTAGACCCCGGGATTGAGTTTGAAAAATAAAAAAAAAATAAATAAAAAAAACAACAAAAATGAAAAGGGAGCTTTTTTTGTTACAAAAGGATGGAATTGTTAGGGTGGTTTTTCCCTTAAGACATCTCATAATTTTCTCGAGTGTGCATGACTGTATTCTAAACTTCCGTGTGTTATAAGCACCTCTGGTATGTTCACTTTATTAATTTTGGTAAATTGTCTGACTGCTAACCTTTGTTCCCACTTAGGTCCATTCAGCCACTTTGTTCAGTTTGTGCGAGCGAGTGCTTGTAACTCAATGTGTCACCTGTCTTCAAAGGTATCATGCTTTAATCGTTTGCTTTCCATGATTGTGTCCCAACTTTATTCTTCCTTATAGGAACCACCAGCACCACCATTATCACAAACTCCACATTGTACATTGGCACGAGCCCAGTCAGGTCGAACCAATACAGACTTTGCTGCAGGAGCTCTTGTTGCAGCTCAGGTTTTATTAAGTTCGAAAATTTCCCAAAAAGTTTCTTTTTGAAAAACGTTTATAATTTCATGTTGAAGGATTGGCAGCGTATAAAATTAACTTATGAAAGAAAATTTATAAGAAACTCGAGTCTGATGGATCTACGCGGCATTATCAAAACTAACGATGGGTCATTCGACAACTTGGTGGTTTCTCTGAATTTTGTATACTGATTCCGGGAAAAAGGGTGCCCAGGAAAAAACCATGGTGCTGGAAAACTCATGTACGCAATCCCTGCACATCTAATTCCATTTCAAGAAACAAGCGCCAAGAAATATAACGGTTGACTTCTTGAATGCAAATTATCCTCATTTCTATCCTGTATAGCGCTTTAGCTATAGCCTATAAGACACTCTTGAACCAAATTTTCACATTTTTTTTCCATATCTAAGCAAATAGCTTTGCCCTTGATCGCATTTTTCAAATTATAGTTATCCCTTCCAGACCACTCCTCTACCCCCATATCGTAGTTGCAACAACAATCTAGTGAACCAAATCCGAATACAACACAACGTCATGGCCATCCAGCACTAATACAGAGGGCTGGACAGATACCCCCGGAACCAACAACACAATAGATGTGAGCTCCACAATAGATGTCAGCTCCACTATTGAGGTCAGTGCTTCCATTGTGGAAAAAGCCTATTCCCTAAACGTTGCCAGATTAGGGGGAAAAAACCCTAAAAACAAGATGAAAAATCCCCCAATACACAGAAATATCCCTAAACACATTTTTTTACTTTTTCCTCAAACATTCTTTAAAATCCATGTGAATCCCCCTAAATTTCTACATAACCAATATTCTCACTGAAAATGTTCGATAACGCATCAAATTTCTTTGTAATTTTCAATTTAAAGATAAGTGTTACAATACCGAAAATTAAACCAAAAGGTTACAGATTCAAGAATTTTTCTAATTTCTTGGTTTCGTGATAATAATAAAAAATAATAGAAATCGGTATTGTAAAATACACAGCTATCACGTGGTCAAAGATATGAATCAGTTGTTTTTTTCTAATTCGTCATTGCAATTGATTGGGACATTTGCTTTGACTTTTTTCACAGCAGCAATTATGTCCTTATTGATTTCAGCAGTGCAGTTAAAGATTGGTTTTTTAACCAATTTTCAATGCGCATAAGACTGGTTAAAGTAAAGTTGTGTAGCTTTTTCCCTTTATCTGTTTTGATGTTTTTCACGACGCTAAACGCCCTTTCGCTAGATACATTGCTAAGAGGCACCCTAGCAGCGGTTCTCGGTAGGAAGGTGGTAACGGTTAGAATTTAACATGTTTTTACCGCTGGATATTGGTAATTATAAAGGCTTAATTACTTTTACCGAAACAAATGGGGGCCATCCAAGCACTGTGGGCTAGAATACGCACTGTTGGAGTAAACGTACGGTTGAAATCCCGGTAAATTACCATTTACCGGTTTTTCTCACGGGTTTTTTACCAGATCTTTACCGTAAACCGCCGCTAGGGCATAGACGGGAGCAATTGCATAAAACAAGAAAGATTTTGGTACATTTAAAAAAAATTCTTTTCTGCATTAAAAACTATTTTCCAATATGCCTCAACTGACATCTCAGTCTCATCCTTTTCATTTCCTGCATTGAAACATTATTTTTCAATAAAGCAGCCTGCCTCCATTCCTGTTGAGCGACACTTTCACGAACACTTTTCTTGAGGATTGGGAATTCATGATGTGACAGGAAAGGTACACTCTCGCGCTATCTTAGTCTCTTTGAAGAATCGGCGGGTGTTCAGTAAAGGATCCCAAAATTCCCCACGAGGTTTTTAAGTACAGTGCCGGTCCAGTCATCGAGCCACCTGGTGCAGGGGCCCCATGAGAGGGTGGCTCTGAAACTGGGCACGCGATCGCAGTGCCACCACGTTGGGCCCGATTGAAACTCGTACAATAAACCGCCACTTTACTTTATATCGATGGCCGTTATAAACTCAATGAGTAATACAACTTATAGTCATAGTCTTTTTACATTTATATACAACGTTTAAATGAAAAGTCTTAAAAAAAAATTTGTTAAATGTCGGAATAATAATAATTATGGCAAAGAAAAACGTTAATTAAGTTTTAATTTTTTCTCGATCGCTTCAAACAATTCGATCTCCTCTAAAGCTAAAATTTCTGGGTTGCTTTCAAGATCAAGCTTGGCTTGATCTTGAAACAACATTCTCTCCATCTCGATCATTTTTGATCTCAGGTATGATCGAAACTAGTTTGTCACGATTGGAAATTGACAAATTAGTTAACATGTTACAAATGTGGTGAACGACCTTCCGCTGTATCTGTTTTTTGTACTCGAGCCCTCCGTTAGCGCAAATTTCGTTTGTGAGATGAGGCAAGCATTTAGAATGAACCCAACAACTTTCTATAGTTTCGACGGTGATTGAATCCCAGCTCTTTTTTACCAGACGGGCTGCTTCCAAAACATTTGCCGAACATCCGAAACGAAGACCTTTTCTACCCTTTTTAGCCTAGAAAACAAATAATTTTCTAAACATATTCATCAAACATCAACAAAATCATTTTTATAGTTTTACCTCACTAGCTTGAGTTTGAAGCTCGTCGAAATTTTCATATGCTTTTACAAACTCAGTGAGCATTTCCCTCTTGTAAATTGTCTTCAATGTTGAAATGATCCCTTGATCTAAACGTTGGTAGACCGATGTAGAGTTTGGTGGCAAGAAAATTATCTCTACTTGGCCAGTTGGATCAGTAAGCGTAGGGTCATGGCCAGAACAATTATCCATGAGTAAGGCAACGGGTTTCTTTGTAAATTTTCTTACAGCAGGTAAAATATATTAAGCCACCATCCTTTGTAAACCTCACGGTCTACCCAAGCATTTCTTTGATTGATGTAAGGAATAGGGCTGGGAGCATCCCGAACACAGTGCAGATTTGTTGAGGTCCCAGCAATTAAAGGGGCTACTTTACATGTGCCCGAAGCACTTTGGTTCCCCTAATGTTTTTTCGGCTTCCTTCTTCCAAGCTTATATAGCTCCTCGTAGGCAGAGCACGATATAACAATCCAGTATCATCCATGTTAAAAATGTTTTCTGCTTTAAAATTTTTTAATTTCTCGCGAATGACCTGAAGGATTCGTTCAGCAATTATAAATAAGGATTGAACATTATGAATATTATACCTGGATCAATTTTTCTACTTCTTCAATATTGACATCTCCAGCATCTCCAAAAAGACAAAGGCTTGGGCCGATTCCATTCGTTCGACGCCAGTTTCTGAACCAGCCATCAGATGCTTTAAATTCGGTCAGACCGATCTTATTTGCTTCGTGTAAAGCCCTCGCCTGAATTATTGCCCGGGACAAAGAAAGAGGTTTACGACGGCCAAGGGGATTTCTCATTTCACGAAACCAATTGTGCATAGCTTTGTCAAGATCAGCGTTCATGGATCTATTGGCCATCACTTTGGCTACGGGTTGAAACACTTTATCCTGATAGAAATTTTAAATTTTCTCCTTCGATATGCTTATTATGTTAATCTGTGAACGATACACTCCCATGATTTCAGCGACACACATTTGACTTTTATTTTCTTTGAGTAATTGAATAGCTTTGAACTTATTTTAAAGTGTCAAAGTTGAACGAGTTTTTCTAGGTCTTTTAAAATTTTGAAAATTTTCACAATTTTTTGTTTTCGCCATGACTACAACTTGTCAACGATCCAGACTGTACTACCAGACTAAAAATCCAGACAGGATAATTAATTATTCTTACCCTACCCATTATGTCATAAAACAATGAATTCCTTCTCATATATAGCGCCAAAATCATATTCGCACCGTTTAAACCACCCACCAGTTTCTCTAAGTTCCCCCGTGATGGCGCTGACCTGATGCATCCCTTTAGATGGCCCGATAACCGGGTTGGCTCTATGAGCGGGTGGCCCGATGACTGGGCCGACACTGTATAGGAGGCCAGTCGCCTTTCAATGGTATAGTTAAAATATGGGTTTTTCGTTCGTAATTTGGAAAATTATCCATAAATTTGTCCAGAAATTGAATTAATTGAAACTTTATTTAATTCCCTATCCTAAGATACGAAATTAATCTAGTTTAGGCAATTTTTCATTGTTAAATTTATGAAAAAATTGCGCCTTTCGCAACTTTGCCAATTTTTTAATTTCACGGTTTTCTTCTAGAAATTGACGAACAAATTAAAAAAGTTATTTTGGTCCCTATTTCTCATTGCAGCATTGCACCCCACCTCTCTTTACTCTTTCTCACCCTGATTCCATGCCCCCTCCGTTCTAGAACAAAGAAGGCAGAGTGGGCTCCTATCTCATGGAGAACGGTCGCCGCTAACGCACTCTCTCATATCGTCTTCCTCCCCCTTGCAGAATTAAGCCTCACAAAAAGTGGTCGCAAATTTTCTCGCCCTCCACCATTCATAAAAGACTGTTTTGATCCAAATTCAATGTCTTTGGGAGCGGGAATTTTTTAGCTTGAAATATTTTATCATGTTGATTGTGCTCCCTATTGGACATTTTCGTCGAATTGATCTCATCTTTGCGTATAGCTTGCGAAATGTTTCTTTTTTTTATAACTTTGAAACTTTTTCCTGAGTACACAACATTCTTTATTCCGTATAGAAGATCCGAAATCCAAGTGGAAACGAAATAATCCGGTTCGAAGTTCTTCAATCTTATCATTTTGTTCAGTTTTTCGGCAAATTGATCTCTCCTTCGCGTATAGCGAATTTTCAAAAAATTTTCGTACCCCAGTTTTTTTTAAGAACTTTTCTTCGCGATCTAGCGTAGCTTTCTTTTGGTCAAGGAGCTGAACAATCTTAACGTTGCTGTGATAGAGTTGAGTATTGGGTGATAGCTGGATAATGGCTTCACGAGATTGATGGGTAGTTCGAGGATTTTCAGGATTTTCAGGAGAAGAACAATATTTCAGTTTTGAATCGAAGTCATTGTTCTTGGGACTTTGGCTTGTGGATTGGTGATGTTATTTTCATTCCTCCTTATAATGTTATACAATATAGCCTATAGATAAGTTTTGTTTATTTAAAAAATCTATTTAAAATAGAAAGATTATTTTCTTACCAACAAGTTTTTATCAGAGAGAACTTACAATTCTTCTTTTTCTCTCTGAACTTCCCCTTTTATCAGATTTGATACTTCAAGATTTTCATGATCGCATCTAGAATTGCTAGAATTAAGGTCATAATAATTTGTCAAATTGTCTTCAAAATGAAGAGGATGGTGTCTCCTTTCAGTGTTGGTCCTTGATTGGTACCGTAATCCATCCATACCGCGATGAAAGCTGGTATTTCCGTATCAGTAAAAGTACCTCCCATCTTTAACAGCTAACAATGGTAGCTTAGGGGACGTTCAAATACGACGTCACGGTTGTATGGAGGGGGGAGGAAGGGGTCTAACCTATAAAACGAAACAAAAATGATGTGCTTCTATCTATGGAGATTGAAAAAAGTAAAAAAGGGAAGTTTGAATTTGTCTGATTGTCTGACTCTGACTTACTGGTTTTTCAGGCTTAGCTCTAACAGCCATAGATTCAATTTTCTGCTGCTGGACTGCGACAGAGTTCTCTTCAACACTCTCAGAGACAACCGGTTTACTCATCGCCGATCCCATTCTCTCTACATATGAAATTGAAACAGTGTTTATTATTAAAATTAGTACAAAACTTACCTAATAATAATGCCGGCAACTGTTTTAGTTCTAATCAATCTAGGCCTACTATTACAGGATTCTTATTTTTCTTTATATGTTGTCAAATGTGGCTTATTGTTCTTGGAATGTAAACTCCTTGAAAGTGTATTTACGAGGATGACGCTAAATGAATTTCCTATTTAAACAAAGGATATATTTTAAAACATTGATTTCTTTTAGTCTCCATTAGTAATTTTCAAAAATAATGGGGGAAGGGTGGTAAAAGTATTGTAACGCTTGTGCCGCTTAGGGGGGTTGGACGTTTTGTGACGGTCCGTGACGTGGGGGGAGGGGGTTGTTAAATTTTTCCAAAAATAGCGAGACGTCGTATTTAAACGTCCCCTTATCGGTAGAACTGAAATGACTGTCTTACCATATATTGGTGGGAAACAACTTTAAAAGAACTTTTGAGGGAACTAGATTAGATTGGTCTGATGAATCAACAGAATTGTTCTTTTTAGAGTCACTGCAGTCATTACCGCACAAGATGTCTTGAATTTTTATTATGTAGTTATAACTTCTGTTTCTTCTTTTTGAGATTGCGCAAAGAATGACGCAGCTAACGATTACCAGTTAGAATGCCAGTTAGTAATCGTCCATTTCTTCCGCGATTTGTTTATCTATTTATGGCATTAAGTGTTTAATCTTTTCAAAATTCATCCAGCAGGCACCTTTGTTTCGACCATATTCTAGTGTAAAAATTCTCGCGAAAGCACCTAATAGAGATATTGTTTTAGCCAATGTTTTATTAATTTAATAACTAAGTAATCTACCAATTTTCATTTTGAAGATGAAATCATTTTCTGTTCTGCATGAAAAGTATTCGTTGATCTGGTTGGAGGTCACAATGTACGGATCATATTCTGTTTTGTTATCGAAAGATTCTTTTCCGAAAAAAAACAAAATTGATGTGTTCCATTCCAGCTTGTTTGGAGTCATTAATAAGTGAGATCTGATAAAAGGAATAATGACAAGGGGAGAGCCAAAATAAAAATAAGAGTGAGAAAATGAAAATGCTTCGAAAATGAAAATGCGCGAATGACATGCTTCAGAGATGTTGACAGATTCTGTGTTGATTCATCATCGTGTGAGGTGAGCGATCGATTACCTGCCCCATCACATTTTCTACAATGGGGAGTGGTCATTCTGATTCTATTCTACTAAGTCTGAGACTGAGAATCAGTGACAGCGAGCCTAAACTGGTTCTGAAAGAGAATTCATTTTCATTCCCCACACACTCCTACGCTTTGCCAGCAATGGTAATCAGATTTACTTTCGCAGTCAATGAAGGGGAAAAATTACTGTTGTGCCTATTGTATAAATAATTCACGATAGACCATTGATTTCTATGTACAAAATTAGCCACCTATTTTTTTACCATCGTACACCTCATTATATGGCTATAAAGATCTGAATTATGCATTATATTCAGGTTAGAGGAAAGGGTCCCCCCTTGAAAAAGGTGGAAGATCAGTAGGTGGGCTGTGGGGGCGGTTATCGGAACCGGCATGCCGTTTTCTGCGTGCGCACACACCGTAAACACGATTGCTCCCACCTCTACCGTTTCTTCTCGCCGAGCGCTAGACCAAAATCGATCGTGCATTGTGAAAGAGCATTAAGCCTTGGCAGTAGCGAATGAGCAGAAGAAGAAGAAGACTTTTAGTTACACAAACCCAGAGAAAAGAGAGATTGGTCACACATAGGGAAAAAAGTTTCCTTGTGTTTCAGTGTACCCAGCGCCACCTGCCGGTTGGTGATGGAATGTTTTTGTGCGTACATGGTCCCTAAGGCTAAAAAAGGCTTCATTTAAAGAAGGCCAAGAAATTGTCTTTTCTTAGCCTCGAATCGATTTGTCAAAAAATGTCATTTTCCTGGCCTTGAATCAATTTTCACGAGTCTGTATGTACGCGTTGTAAGCACTTAGCAGTGTCAAGCATGCCAAAATGAAAATTCTGTTCTATATAAAATTCGATATTTCAAGGGAAAGTGTGCTATATGGGAATCGAACCTCTGACCTAGTTAATAGTCTCACTCGCTTAGCACAATACCACTAATATATCATAGAGAGACAAAAAAAAACTATTACTTTTTTATTGTTGTTTAATGTTGCAAGCATTTAGAAGTTTCAAATTTCCCACGGTTAGCCCTGTGAACTTATATCACCAACCGCTAGTGGCACTGCTTGACACGCTGTCCTTTTTTTCCCAAATTTAGCATTGGGCTGACCAATCTCTCTTTTCTCTGCACAAACCCCATGTCCCTAAAAACCGACCGGCCAGTTGTCGAGGACGGTTCAGTCGTCACTTTGCCTCCTTTTGTCGTGTTCTTTAGATTGTGCTCGTTGATTTCGCTACCATCAAAGAGATCGAGATAAGATAATAACTCACAGCCTGCTCCACAATTCTTTCCTTCTTCTTCTTCCTTTCTAGGAAAATCATATTTTCTTCCGACTTTTTTAAATTCTGGTGCTGTGGGTCGATAATTGTCTTTGTCAAGGAACTTATTTACTTTTCAAATTCCTCAAATTCCTCCAAACTCAACAACAGAGAAGCCCGTGTGTAGTATTCCTTCAGTACTTCATGTGTTGGGTTTGCTTTCCCAAATTGTGGTGCCATCTGTTTTTCAAAGATTTGGGTACTGAAAAAAGTACAAAATGTCCCCTAAAAAGGCGAAAGTGAAAACCAAATAAAATATTGATAAAACCTTTCATAAAAAAAATTCTAGAAAATGTTGTCAAACTCTGATCAAAATTACAATGAAATGAACCAATAAGAATTGATCAAGCTTTACTTTAAAATTTGTTTTTATTTTCGTTTCTTTAGTTAACAAATGGATGTCCGACGTACGGGCCCTGCCTTACGGGCCCTGTCATACAGGCCCAACTATACGGGCCCCGCCGTACAGGCCTAAATTTAGCGACGTACAGGCCCAATTAAAAAAACTTTAAATAACAACAAATAAATAGTTGTTTATTTTAGATAGAAATGTTCCTAGAAAGAAGATTTATATCTATACAATAAACAAATTTGTCCATACAGCGTCAGGGAGAAGTTCCATCACTATTGGCATCGTGTAGATCATGGCCTACTCTAGATGAGAGTGAGAAATAGTAACTAATTGAGGTATCCATTCAAAATTGGATGATATTTAGATCTTTAAAAAATCTGATTTTATGAAGAATAAGATAAATGTTTAGCTGTCAAAGCTAGCATCCTCTCAAACACTGTATCGATGACGAAATTCAGTGAAATGATCGCAGATCCATCATTCATGGGAAAACTGGAGCACGCCAAAAATCACCCCAATACTGCAGAATCCAAAGCCCTCCTGGCAAAAATGACACCTCACATTTCTTTGGTCAATTGAAAAGTTCCCTACAGTGCAACCGAGAGAACACTTGTAGTAGGTCATCTGATGTACATGGTGCGTTATTACGGCGCTCCCAATATTTAAATACAATATCGCTAGGCAATGTTCATGGAATGCTCAACATTCGTTTCACGTTGGACTTGCGCGACAACTGGACATTTACTGGAACAGAAGACGGATTTGCCGACGCAGTCCCCATCCACCCTTCCGCCCTCAGAATACTGCTGGCCGAAGGGCCCGCTTTCGCCGCTAATATTTACTACACAATTTAAATAACTGTCTTCGTCCATCCGTTCGGAACGCCACCAGACTTATCGGGGAAAAAGAAAAGTATTCCACTACTAAAGCGAAAAGTGGGAATATTAGGAGCGCCAATAGCCGCATTTGGATGCACAGAGGAGCAAGCGCGAGGCTCCCTACACATACATAGTCTTTTTTGGGGAGGATTGACACCGTCTATGCTTCAAGCCGTCGGAGGCATTCCAGTGATAGCTCATCACATCTCAAACGCCCTCGATCGAATAATCATGGCTCAACTGCAACCGCAAATCCACATTCATCATCTCCTGCAAGATCTGCACAACGAATTTCCTGCTCACGCGGTGCTGTTTAAATGCAACAACCGCATCACACAAAAATAGCTATTGATCGATGATTTCCAACGTACCGTCGATTTAACATCCATCAACACGTACCCCTAGCAGAACGAGATATCTTTTAGATATATTAGACAAAGAGTTATCTACTAGAAAGATATCTTTTTGATAACTATCCAGTAACCTGTTAGTTCTACTCTTAGGGATATCTTTCTTGAATATCTAATATACATCTTTCACAGATATATAATTTAATATACATCTTTGAAAAATGCCTTTTTAAAATAAAACACGCCAATGTTGTTTCACTTTCTCGTATGATTCATTCCTCACTGGGGAAATTGTTTGAAGTCTTTTGGGGCTCTCGAACCTCTGACCACTACAATGGTAGCCTCCCTCGCTAACCACTATACCAATATGACATGCTGAAGAAATAAAAATAAGAATTGTACTTTTCTACCAATGGGATTTACGATTTAACTAAAGATAATAGATATTATGTGCAACATGTAGGATTCTAGGTAGACGATTTGCGGTTCCCTTGAAATCTTCAGCTGTTTTGCGTATAGAAATCGTATTATTAGTAAGCTATAAAATCTTGTTGGATTTAGCAAGATTGCAACAACTTAATTGCAACTAGCCAGTCGTACTATCGAGTTCATATCTAATCCGCCCATCCAAACATTAAAAATATCCAAAAGTGATTAAACTACATTTTAAAAAACAATGGTCCAATGTTCCTCCTTCGTTGGCTGCCGTTTTCAAATGCTTGCTAGAAACTCAGGACCTGAGTTCCTTGTAGGAGATTTGCAACTTAACCTTAATCTCCAATGTGTTGTGATGAAAAATGCAGAGATTGTGTTGAGTGATAATTTTGTTGAAAAAAGCGGCCGAAAGTATATTTTGTAGTTTTTTTTTAAATTGGACATTGTACGGTATTTCAATGGATTCGATTCTAAATAACTTGATACTCGAATTGTTCATTCATTGTTCAATTTCCAGACAACACGCTTGGTTTTAATTTGGGAAAAAAAGACGTCTTTTTGTGACCGTCCGAATAAGCTGGATAAAAGTCGGCTTTTGGCGGTCTAATTTAGACGCACATTTTTTTATTTGGGATAAAAGAGACGTTGTCTATACCGTCCGAATAGACTTGATAAAAGACGGCTTCTGTAAGATACCTACAAAAAAAAGACAGCAGAAAGATATGTATACATCTAAAAGATATCTCGTTCTACTAGGGTACCGTCGTGCTATAAAACAAACACCGGCAAAAGATGTTGCCGATTTGGCAGACCAGCACCTTTGAGAAATCAAATAGGCCAGGAACAAATTGTATCATTCAAAGCGAATAAAAACTATTCCGATATTTCATTCAATGTTTTGAAAACAATTCTTTTGCCGACCACGTAACAAGCACTATCCATCGCCAGTATTTCAGAATTCCATTAGCAGCACGCGATAGTCGAATGACCATGTACTACCTCAGAAGACCTGCAATCCTACAAATTATATCAGATCACTTGGTGGAAAACAATTTGCTTGTCGCAAGATTGATTCTTTCGAAAGAAATACAACAAGAATTCAACGACCTCCCAACATCAGACCAAGAAATACTCAACAAAACCCTAGTGGGAAGAAACGGACGTTGAGTATAGTCACGTTCAATCTACCGTCGTAGGATGCAACACCAACTCTAGTCTCTTTGGAAGCGATGTCCAAACTAAAGCCGCACTGTGCTACGACGTACTAAAATATCTCACAAAACCACCAGAGGAACTGGCTTATTCACTCTCTCTTCTTCATCATGCCAGAAGAACCATCGAACTCCATCAATCCAAAGCAGCAGCAAGTGGCTCCAGAATTCGTACGGGCATGTTCAACAGAATAGTAAACTAACTCAACGGAGCCATCGAAATATCCGCTCAAATGAAAACTCATCAATAGATGAATTGGAAAAAGAAACTCAAAGCGACGAAGACGTCATTATAGACGAAGATGAAAGCACCTTCAACGGTGAAGAACTTGTGATCGACCAAGTGCTCTCTCATGACGGAGAAATACCTATAGACCACCCTTTAGAAGCTAAAGATCACAAGGTCATCGTTGTAATCAACAACAAGTCAGAACTGAACCAACGCTTGATTAATTTTTTAGTCAAACAGAACCCATGACGATACTGTCTCCCGAACAACAACATCGACTGACAACACAGTCAGACAAAGGTGTGATTTCCACCAGTGTTTTGCATCTGCCAGATAAAATAAGATAAGATGAGATCAAATAACAAAAATATTGATATCTTTTATCTATCTTTTTAAGAAGAAATAAATAGAAAAAATGTGTTATCTTTATCTTATCTTTTCAATTTTTTAATAAAGATAAAAGATAATATCTAAGATAACTAGGCATTTTTTATTTCATTATAAATATGTAAGTTCATATATTTTTTTTAATAAAATAATTATGGTAGAATATTAAATTGAATTGGGCAACTTCTAATTTCTTATTAAACTAAACCAGAATTGTTACGAAAAATTCTTTT
Organism: Daphnia galeata; assembly: GCA_030770115.1. Classification (NCBI taxonomy): domain Eukaryota; kingdom Metazoa; phylum Arthropoda; class Branchiopoda; order Diplostraca; family Daphniidae; genus Daphnia; species Daphnia galeata. The sequence goes on along the minus strand of CM061120.1, from coordinate 1,146,686 downwards.
CCTTCTTAAAAAAAACAAACTCTGATATTTTCGATTCGTTCAAAATAAACTGTGCAATTCATCATATTTTTTCGTTATCTTATCTTATCTTATCGATATCTTTGAAAAAAAAAGATAATTTCAAATTATCGGTATCTTATCTGTTATCTTATCTTATTTTCACATTATCTTCGGGTTTCTGGGAAAAAATTATCTTTATCTTATCTTCAAATTTTCCGAAATTTTCCTTTTTAACTTATCTTTCAAAAACCATCAGATGCAAAACACTGATTTCCACAGCGAATATTTACGTCGCCGACAAGAAAATCGTAGCCTTACCTCAACATCTATATTACACTTTTCGAGTTCCCGACTTAAGCATCTTAAGTCTCTTTGAAAACGTTGCTCTTATCGACGTCTTTCCCAAATATTTGGGAAAACCACCAACTGAGAAACCAGAAGCTGAAACCGGACACCGGAGGTCGTGCCTTCAACGCCGTATTCAATTTTTTGCCAGCGCATCCCCTACACGGTAAATAAAGAAAAAAAAACATTTTTATTATCACAAAAAAACAATTCACTTTTAAAACTCGCGTTCAAAGTATCCGCTCAAAACCGAAAATCCCCGTTTTGATAGGACCCCCTCCACAACCCAACACGCCTAAACCTGCAGAAAGAACACCGGCTTGGATAGCTTAAGCACGCAAATTTGCAGATTATTTCCTTACACTTTACCGTCCGTGGAACACACAAACCGACAACGGCGAAACGTTACCAGGCTCGACAATGTAGAACGATCTTTTCACACAAACAGACTGGACCAAGGGAAAAACAATCAATAGTTGCTCTCGTTTCTAAATCGAGTTCGTTGCAAATGGATCACCAACGCTTCTCACAGCTTCCACATCGCTGGCGACGACCGAACAAAAGCCAGCAAGTATCGTTGCCAATGTGCCACAGTCCACTCGTTGGTAAATCCCTACAATCCACTTTAGAACCGGAAGAAGGAACTGCGCTTCTGTCAAACGAAGTTCAAATTCAAAAAGCGATAGCGGTTACGGCTGCCCAATAAAACATCTTGCGAGATAAAACATCCGCTGATGATTTACTAGAGATCCAATCACTCTCACTAAGTATATTATCAAGCAACAGAATTTGCTCTTCGACGCTTCTTTCGACAGAACAACAGCGAACTGCAACCCACACGATGTACTCTGCCAATAAGATCCTGCGATCGAATGAAGACAACAGCAATATGAGCTATATTTTGATGCAATTAAGAGCAGATATCATTCATCAGCCGTGTATCGCCGACAACGACGACACCATTATTCCCGGCGCTTGGACAACCAGGAAAAACGTACCTTGTTCCCGCGAAAACTCATTGACTCTAAATTCTTCTTCTTCTCATTGTCAATCTTCTTTACGGGCATTTTTATCGTCTTCTAGCTTAGCGTGGTCATTGTGACAGCACGTCATTCTCTCTCTCTCTCGGAACAGTGTTCTTTTTGTGTATTTCGTTGCTACATCACAGGTTTGATTGATTTACATGTTTTATGTTTTTCTTGTTCTAATTTTTCTTTATGTCATAGAACTGTGTTGTGTGTCCTTATTTTGCCATCCTTGGCCTGTGTGTTCCTGTGTGTGTCTGAGTGTGTCACCTGGCACTTTCCAGGTATGAATTAAAAAATACCTATGTTACCTAATACCTATGTTTCTTCATAGGAACCACTACCCACACATCATTCCACAATGTATGTTGCATGTGTCCACTGTCATCTCCATACACATTGTCGAAGCAAAGAAGTTATGTCGAGTTCAATCAGGTTCCAATAGCTCGAAGATTTTGGTCCTCTTAGCCGGAGCCTATTCCACATCTAGCAAGAAGCTTCTTTGCATCCTACTTTCACATCGAGACTCTTCTCACTCTACCCACTCTAGATTGGCTGCTGAGTTTTTAGCCATCGAGACTCTTCTCACTCTACCCACTCTAGATTGGCCATTGAAGTTTTGGCCATCGAGATTCTTCTCATTCTACTCAACTCAGACAAGCTGTTGAGATTTAGCCATCGAGACTCTTCTCACTCTACTCACCTAGACCTGCTGTTGAGCTTACTGCTTGAACGTGGCCCAGAAGTTTCTACTTGTCTTGGCTCATCATCGTCATCCTTCGTTCATCGACGTTATGGACGCAGCGGTTTTTGAAACGATGAAGAGAAATAGAACGACGCTACGGAAGCAAGTGACGAGGGCTATCTCCAGTCCAACTGCCCTAATCAGCTCATCAGGCTCATGGAGAACGGCGAAAGCACTGATATTGCATCTAGATGACTTAATTCTCAAAACATCAATGTTGCAGACGGAAATCAAGGCCAAGGAATTGGATGATGATGAAGCCGAACGTCAAGAGGGTATACACCTCACCTACGTCACCAAATGCGATGATGCCATCGCTGCTGCCCAGAACTATTTGACTAGTCGTGAAGGGGAAGACGCGTCGGTGTTAAACCTACGCAACGAGCCTAATGATCCGCCCGAGCCGAATCCATTTCTTCCTCTTATATTGCCATCAGAGATCGCCCGGCGTGAGCAAACCCATGAAGAAGAGGTGGTAGCTGCCAAAAAGAGGAGTGATGAGATTAGAGAAAGTGCTAACGCCATTTGGGAAGAAGCCCAAGCTGCTCAAGAAGCCCTCCGTCTGCTGAATCTACGTCATCCAGACCAAGATAATTTCACGTCAGTCAACAGCAAGGGAAGTTCTCTCCAGCAGCCGATGATTGGCGGGCCAAGCAAAGGACAATGAACGGCAATCAGGAAGCTCCAGATTACTGGATCGATCTCTACAGTGCTGGGCTTCTACTTCCGGTTCATAGCAATTTCTCCTCTCATTCCACCGTCTCTGCGGAGTTGGACGTCTTTCACGGGAAGGCTCTCGAGTGGTTCGCTTGGATCGACCTTTTCCGTGCATTAGTGCACGACACCCGGAAGACTGCTGGTGAAAAGCTGGCACTGTTGAAGCATTATCTCAAGGGCGAATATCTAGACGTGGTTTACTGTCTAGGTGGAGGTGAATCGGCCTACAAGCAGGCACTGGTACGGCTGAAGGAGGCTTACGGAAGACGGGACGTTATACGAGCCGCTCACATTGCAACTTCTCGAATTCAAGAATGAGCCAAGAGTATTCAAACGTTTCGCCGAGAGAGTTCGGACGCATCTTTTTGATCTCAGCAGGATTGGAGCCGCTTCATCAACCGACATCATTGAGAAGGTGTGTTTACGACTCAATCAACAAGATCGCCTCGACTGGAACGCGGGACGACGCGGACGTTTAGAATTTCGCAGCCTCAACGATTTCGGCACCAGGATTTGTGAACGAGCATCCGATTATCTTAATGCCTACAGCATAGCAGCAGATCAAGTCAACGATTCAAGTAATGCACCGGTGCCCAGGGGGGGCTTTCCTACGTCGAGCCAAGACACATCATTCATCCATTCAAGCATCTGAAAGAGCTGGCGTAGTTTCAGTCAACAAGCCATTCTGCTACAAGTGCGAGTAGGAGCATTCGCTTCAGGAGTGTACGGAATTCAAGGCTCTTTCAGTAGGAGAGTGAGTCAACTTCTGCATGAAACGCCGGTTGGGTTTTAGCTGTTTCGGTTGCAGGCACTCAGTACAAGACTGTCAACGTAAACGGCGGTGCAAACAAGCCGATTGCAGTTATTTTCATCACGTGCTTCTGCATGAAGCTAAAAAGACGGCGACGAAGGAGGCTCGTCCAGCAACAGCTCGTAGCATCGGCAGTCAGAGAGTGGCCCTAGGATTGCTGAGGCTCAGCGTGCAAGCCGCTGATGGTAGCTGGGTTCCAGCCAACATTTTCACTGACGAAGGCAGTGACACCACATTGATGAGGTCGGCCTTCGCGTCCAGTTTTAAACTCCAAGGACCGTCGCAAGTTCTGACCGTAAACGGCGCTGGCGGTGTCATCAAGAAGTATCAATCCCAACTAGTGGAATTCCAGTTGCGTACGGAGTTTGGGCAAATCATCACCTTGAAGGGATCAAGGATGAAGCTAGTAGCCAGCCCCCACCCGATCACTGACTGGAGTAAATAGAAAAGGAATTGGCCACATCTACGCGATATGCCTGTTGGTGTAGTAGGAGTAAAGGTAGATCTTCTCGTCGGGTCAGATTATTACAATCTTTTAGTATCGCATGAGACGCGAGAAGGAGGAGACTACGAGCCCATCGCCTGCAGGACCAGATTAGGTTGATATCTTGAGAGGAGTGGTTGAACGTGGCCAGCAAACTCTATCCATCCGCATCTGCACTGTCCTCGGACAGATCGCACGAAAAATCTGACAGCGGAAGCTCGTCGTTTTGCGACACCGAAGCGTTTGGGACCGAGTTTACGGCCGGATACGTATCCATCAACGATCGAAGGGCATTGTCCATGGCCAAGGAGAAGACACGGAGGCTACCAGTGGCCAAGTTGCCGCGATCGATGAGTTGGGCGATTGAGATCGAAGTATCGATCGATCAATTTTCCCTGATCGACGCGATCGAATTGATCACAGCAGGTTATCGAGATCGAGATCGAAAGGGTCACCTGATCGAGATATTTCTCAATCAAGACGAATTTTGCGCCACCTAGGTTGAACAATTTTTTTTTAATTGTCTGCTTTTTCAGACGACGTGAGTTTATGCAACTTCACGTGTTGCAGTAGCATTCATTCTAGATTCTAGACATAGTCAAATCTTTTAAAAATGCATAAGTAACGATTGTGAAATGAATGTGGAGCCATCACCTTCAACATAAAAGATGATAGCATTGATTTGTTAGTAACTAAATTTTGTATCTGGCTACTAAAGAAAATTTATTACATTTTCAATTTCTAATCCACCAGAACTGAGTGTCAACCTGCACTGGCAGAAAAGAAAAAATATGTTGTATTTGTCCCACCAGAATACTTTGAAAAAGTTAGCAGTACAGAGAAAATGCGATTTACAAGTGCTTGATGGGTTGTGCAAACAAAACCATTTCAGTAAAAAACACAACTCTTTGTAATGCTCGGTGACATTTTCCCGATAGGGATTCTATCCGAACTTGATGACATATATATACGATTTTTTCTCATACGACCCCCGAAATCTACCACAGCGCCATCTTTCTGAGAGGTATGGGTTGAACGAGGGGGGGTTCGTTGTTAATTTATACGTTTTTTCGTTGTTTAATTAAAAGAAAAATAATTAATTGTAGGTTGTAGAAGAGATGACGACGGATGGCAACGTCATAGTGCCAGTTAGATTTGAGTCGCTATTAGCTTAGTTTTAATTGATTGAAGTTAGAGTACGTAGAAAAAGCAGTTTTGGTAATAAATTTTTATTCCGCTAGATGTCACTCCTGCTTGTTCTACAAACTCTTTTTTAAAGCCCGTAAACGAGTAACTTGCTATATGTGTGAGGCCGTTGCCAGAAACGTGTAAACAAATACCATTTTGAAAGTGTAAACAAATACTTTGAAAATGGTCTACTCTTATTATGGTAGACTATTTAGACAAAAAATCAACAACAAGTCCAAGGTAAGTAATGAACACATGTGATGAACCACCAACAACAGTCTCCACTCTCCAACCAACACATTCTGTTCTGTTGTCTTCCTCAAAACTGGGTCAGTGATGGAATGGAAGATTGATGGGAGCGCTGAGTGGCATTGTAACCCAACAATAGTAAGGTCTGGCCTTATTTGTGATGGAATAATGTTATCAATTTTTGATCTTTTTTACCATAGGAGTTCTAGAACGGAAATTTTCAGTGTTTAAAACTGCATCTATAATCAGTTGGTCTGTGATGGTGTTACAGACCGTGCTGATGGGTCTGATGAAATGTAATGTGGTTGGGTAAATAGTGAACATTGGAATTACTTGGTAACTTAATTTTGAAATATTAGGCCTTCACTGCTGTCTACCTGAATACGATTCATTTGAATGGCTCAGTTAAGTAATCCATAAATGTATTTTGTAGTATACCTAGGTAATCATCATTCCACAAGAGTGATTCATCATCCAACACATTCTGTTGTGGGGGGCAGGTGATTTTTTCTCCAAAGTGTGTTTTTGATGGAATGGAAGGTTGCTGTGATGGGAGCACTGAGTGGCATGTTACCCATCCATAGTAAGTTCTTGCTTTAGATGCTGTGGTTTAATGTTATTAATTTTGGATCAACTTTGCTGAAGAACTGGAAGTTTTGGTGTTGAAAATGGCTATATTCCTTGTTGGCCTGTGATGGTGTTACTGACCGTGCTGATGGGTCTGCTGAAATAGTATGTAGTAAGTTACATACTAAACACTTAATTTGCTGGGTAACTTTTTTTGAAATATCAGGTCTTGAAGGCTTACCAGCTGTTTACCTTAATATGATTCATTCGACTGTCTCGGTAAAGCAACCCATATGAATATTCATTAGTCCTGCTTGTGAAGATGTATGCCGATTGCGATGAGCTGTCCAAGGGATCCAGTGCATTAAATTTCTATGAATATCTGATCATCTTTTTATTGGTTTGTAATGCGATAAGGAAGGATATGCAACAAATATGAAATAAACGAGCTTTCAAACTTTTATCAACAGAATTCAAGTGTATTTAATCCAGACTTTTACACGTTGATTAAGTTCAAAGCGACGAGAAACTGTGATGAAACTCATTCATTAAATTATCATCAGTTGGTTTTCAAAACGTTTAAACAAGATTGTTGTGAAGGTTCCAATATTGTCTTCAGATACCATAATCTTCTTTTCAGTTTCAATTCCGTTTTTTCAAGTTTCAATTCAGTTTTCTCAATTTTGTCTTCGAGCTGAATCAGTTTCTTGTTTATTTTTTTCCTTAAAAATGTAACGAGTACAAACAACAAAGTGAACAAGAAAGCTGTTGTTGACGTTAGGGCATTTTTCCATATGTCAATTTCGTAATCCTTTTCAAATATATTCTGAAGTGAGGTCTGAACTATTGATAGCGTAGAATTAATTTCTGCGTTAATTTTGTCTTTCAATAAGTTTTCTCCGTTGTTTGTTAAAGGCTTTATTAGAGATTGCGCAGGAATAGGGCTCGTAATTATGATTCCAAAAAGATTATGAATAAGTAATAGACCCGGGAATGAATTCATTTCGAATAACCTTATTAAAATTAAAAACGCGAGGTTAGATTTAATTGTTTAAAAACGTTTTCATCGTACTTACGAAGTAAGGCAGCACTGTTGGACTTAATTTTGGCTACAAATTTTTAAGCAACCACTGTGTTACGTGACAGTTACAATCACACAATGCGGTGGGTTACAATGTTTTCAAATTTATTTCAATATAGGTTTGCGTCTCCCACTACAACTTGGAAGACGAAGGTTATTACGATGTATGTAATTTTGCATTCGCAGAAGAGAGTGAAGATTACACATTAGTTATTACTTGATTGTTAGTCTTCAATTGATATCTTGCCAATTATGATGTAGATGTTAAATGTTTTCAATGAAAATTGATGTTTGTATGACTAATGATTTCTAATACATCATGTGTAAATTTCGAATATTACAAGGGTTCTTCAAGAGCGCGAAAAAATTAAACTTCAGTATGTCAGTGACTCAGTGTAATTATCATAAGCTTACATTTTTAACACTGTCATCCACGACAAGGTTGTCATGAATGATTACTAGGTAACCAAATGACATTTTTCCCCATTTTAGAAAACTTGGTTGGTTTGCTCTGGTAGTTGTGATTGTGGTTTACTTGTTTGCGGCAGCAATTGTTTACTCTTGTAAACTAAAAGATTTTTTGGCAATTTCCCGGTCTTACTGCGTCGTAATTTAAGATGCCACCGAAGAAAAGAGTTCGCCTGTCAACTAAAAAAAAGGGACGTTCCAAAGAAAGTGTTAGCGAAAACATTTCGCTTTCTGATGAAGATGTGTCACCGGAAGTTAAAACAAAGCAAGGTGAAAAACAGAACACAGTGAAACAATTCTTGTTAGGAGCAGTGGAGAAAACAAAAAAAACAGTTGGAATTGGAAAGAGCACAATTGCAGAGAAAACGTTTCAAACCAACAGAATGCCAACATTTACGGCAAATAGTAATCAGAAGGCGTCTCTTAATAAGAATGATGTCTTCGAAAATGACGTACATACTAAGAGGGATCGTCGATTAAAGAAAGTAGTTGATGACGCATGCTTCTCATCGTCAAGTAGCAAGAGTGATGAATGTGCAGATAGAAACACATTCCATATTTCAAGTTCAAGCGAATTTTGTATTGCAAAGGAACCAAAGAATAGTTTTGGAAAACCTAAAATCTCAACTGCAATGTCACTAACAGAAATTAGTGCTGAATGGAGCAGTTGCGAGGAAGATAATGCAATAAAAAACGGAAATTCAGAATCGGTTTGCGCATCGATAGAAAACAAATGCTCTAATCACAGATCAAACGTAACAAAAGAATTTGCAGCCTATCAGTGGAGTAGTGTTGACGAAGACGGTGAAAAATACTTTGACATAGAAATACAGAGCTCAACCGACGAGGATCCTTTTGACGGGAAAAACAAATCAGAAAAAGAGACATTGGTACACCAAGTACGTCAACGTTTACTATCAACGGTTCAAAGGATTTATAGCAAAGAGTTAACAAAAGAGAAAACTGAGTTGCATGAAAATCACTTGATTTACGAAAATTTACAACACGTAAATATAGATCTCTTGTTTCACATGTCACATTCAAAATGTTGATGACAAATTCTGTTAACAGACTGAAGCCGCTGCAGATGGAAAAGAATTGGAGCAAGATATTTCAAATCTTGAAGATGGCGCACTTGCGAGACACAGGTAAAATAAAAATTTCTTAATAAGTTAGTTGTAATGCTAAACTTATATTTTTGGTCGTATATATAAGATATTAGCCCACACGGTGATATATGCGACAATTTATGTACAGTTTGCCAATGTTATCAATTGGTTTTGATGGGAAAGTTATTTTGCGAGAGAATTTGGTTATGGGTCAGACAGATTTCCGAGACGAGCTACTTCTCAATTAACGCAGAACGTAACGGATTGACTGTGCGTTTCTACAAGCTTTTCTTTTTCACTGTTGTTGTCTGACCGTTGAGTAGTCTGCTCGTCCTAGCATTTCAAAAAAAAGGGAAGGCATGTAACGATTCATGGCGCATATGTAAATTTGGGGAGTAAAACCGACGAGAGCTCACGTTCCTACAAAATTTCAAATGAAATAGGGCGAAATGGGGACAGAATTTTAACTTATTACATGAATCAATTCGTTTAAATTTAAAATTTGAAAACTTAAGATTTCATGAAACGTTTGGTTATTATAGATCAAATGGAGACATGTCTGGCGATGGCAGTTCACCAGTTCCCGTTTTCCAAACTAAAAAAAAAAACCATTGGAAAACGGTCACATTGAATGTTCCTCAAAACAATCTTTGAAGAAGGTTAGATTCGTAGAAAACACTACAAACGAGAAGTCGGATAGCAATAGAAAGATTGAAAGTGTAGATTATACAGAAAAACGGGAACAAATTAATCGTAATGAACATAACAACGGAGGAGGATCAGGAAAAAGCACCCCACTTAAAAGGGGGGAAAAAATATATGGATTGGTAGGAAAAAGAAAGAAAAAAATAGATTCTTGTTTCAATAACAAGGAATTAAAAGAACTTGACAAAAAAGGCATTCCAGATCCGCAGTCTGAAGAGAAATTGGCCGAAATTACAAATGATATTTATCAAAAATATCACGAAGATGTAGTCACTTGCGCAGTATGCAACCAATTTACAAATGTTTCACACACGAAATTGTTGACTGTTCAACAGTTTCCAAAACAAATGTATGCAATACTAAAAACACCAGACGGGAGTGGTTGGGCGAAAAAATTACACCCCACACTAGTAAAGCAATATGATGTTTCAGAATTTTTCCCAGAACATTTAGAAGTCAAAAATATTCTTCTTTCCCCAAACGGTGTAGTGCGACATGTTCAAAGCTGTGTTTCAGGCGAAGAATGCCAATGTATTCCTAAAATGTATTTTTGCAATCAAACTCGTAGCTCTTGTTTGCAACGCTTACAAATGGGGAAATTACCGAAATTTTCTATTGCTAATGGAAACTGGGTTGGGGAGCTTCCGCATGAGCTACGTAACATGTCTTATGGTTCATTAAGCTTGATGAGACCCGTACAATCTTACGGAAGAATAGCAAATTTCAGTGGAACGTCCGGTCCCGGTGGAAGTTGTTTGAAAGGACACATATATTCAAACAGGCTAGACACGGCCTTTGTAACTAAAACAGTTCCTATCATTCCCGGCCAAAGTCCAGTTCGCGTCCTTGTGGTATCTCCATTCACAAACGATGCCTCGGCTTTGAATAAGGGGAAATTAGCTGCAACTAAAACCGATTATATTATCGAACCACTAAAAATCTTACAACTCTATCAATTTTGGAACGATGTCGAGAACGAGTATATGACAAAAGTAGGATTTGATAAAGAGTCATTTCGTGTTCTTCCAAACAACGCCGTGTCACCAGAAGTTTATTTCCTTGATAATGACAAACTTGAAAAAGTTAATGAAGTGAATTCAAAACACAAAAAGAACAACAAAACACCTACTACTGGGGGAGATTCTTTGTTGAGATCAACTAACGAAGAAATCAGTTCGACAATGATATCGTGTACTATTACAATTAAAGAAAAAGATAACGGGGAATTCGTACACGAAGAAATTTTGGATGCACTGCCGACACAAACATCAAATAATCAAAAAACATTCGTTGTAAGATCGGCAGAAGATTTCGTCTCTGATTCCGATCCCAATTATCTCGAATTACGTTATCCTGACTTATTACCATTTGGGCGAGGAGGATTCGGTGAAACAAGAAAAATTCCAATCTCCAAAAAGAGACTCGTTGCTTATTACGCCAATCTAAGTACGAGACAATTTCAGAAAATTGATTTCGTTTTGCCTCTGTACGATTACATAGTTCGGACACTATCTTACAACAAAGCTATGGTGAGGGCGAAATTACCCTCGCGAATGGTGGACAAAGACGGAAGCGTAATGCCTCAAGCTGTAGCTTATTCCAAAATATCAAAGGAAGATTTGAGGAAATCCGTTGAATATCAAATCGAATGCATAAAAAGAAAAAAGTTAGGTCAACGTGCGCCGCGTCCTCCAAAAAGTGTAAGTGGTCTTGCATCTTCGTTCTTCACGGATCAGAAAATAGCGAATCAAACAATACAACATTCGCAAGCTGCAGCCAACCGCAATAGACAAGAAGTGTATGCAGCTCATGCCAACAACGGCAAGGCACACATTTGGCTTACTATAAGTCCAGATGACGCAAAAGCGTACAAAGTTATGTGGTTTGCTTTGGGTCCCGAGGAAGCCATTCCACATGCCAATGCAATACCATTAGGAACCAAACGTTTCAAGATCCTGTCCGAACACCCTGTAGCAGCAGCGTTACATTTCCAACGCGTACTTGATATTATTATTGAAGACATCATTGGCTGGTGTACGAAAAAAGGAAAACCATACAAGCGCGGGGGTCTTTTTGGGGTTCCGAAAGCTTGGTTACGTATCGTCGAGGAGCAGTCTCGCCTTACTCTGCACACGCACATACTCATCTGGTTATATGGCCATAGCAAAATAGAGTACCAGATGAATAATGCATTATTATGCGATAATCAACAACACCTACCAGAAGATGATGTCAACCCTACAATAACAGAAACCGACCCCGTAAGTTGGCAAAAAAATGTTTGAAAAAAAAAAATTAATTAACTGAAAAGATCTTTTTATTTTATGGCAGGAAACAACGGAAGAAATTAAAAAAAAGGGGAACGTTGACACGTTAACGAAAAAGTTAGCTGCAAACATAGAGACGTTCATTCAAGGAGAATTAAAACTCCCAAAAGAAGAGATGATCTTTGTTTTACAATGCGATACCTGCCCAAATGAAAAATTAGACATTTTCTCAGAAACAGCGTTGGAATCTATGCGATCCTGCGGAAGAGAGTACGAAGCAAAAATTCTGTTTTGTAAAGCTTGTCAGAAAAAAGTGACCATCACCAAAAAAATTCAGGCAGCTATCCAACACGGATACGAGAGATTAAAAAAAAAAAACCTATGGACGAGGAGATTGACAGTTTAATATGGAAAGGACTGAGGCAACAGAAACCATCGTTTACAGACATAGAACGTGATCTGTGGCTCCTTGATTTCGCCTACATTCAAATGCGTGTAAACTTGCACGACTGGCGGCACAGAAAAAGCTGTTTTAAGAATGGAAGAACAAAATGCAGATATTGCATACCACCTTTGCCGTGTGATTCAACAACAGTGAAAGCACATTTTCAAGGGGAAAACAGAAATACAAAATTGACTGCATCTGAAAGTGATCCTGAAACATTTACAAGCCTAGAAATAAATGTAAGAAAAAGGGCTCCTTTCCTTTTCTTTGCAGATTGCAATACGTCCATAATGTCGGTACTCAATTGCAACAACTGCACCAAGTATGTTAAGGACCAGAAGCTATCCATGTATTATGGAGCATACACTTCAAAGCATAACAGCGATTGTGAAAAAGCACTTGCAGAAACTCTCTTGGCTATTGAGAAACACGGCGAAAAGACTCTCAAACAGCAAGAAATGGCCAGACAACAAGTTATTGAGCAACAAGTAAACGAGGCTCGAATTCAAAACGAAAACGCGGAAAAAACATCAACAACCAGTAACCAAACTCTTCCTAGATCAGAGTATTCCATAGGACTAGGGAAGTTACTTTCAGCTATTCGAGCTTCGACGAATGGAGATACCATTGGGGGACCATTAGCGGCATTTGTCCTACTAGGAAATGAGATTTTCGCAATGTCCCATCAAACAGCAGTGCTCACACTTACACAAGCCATAGCGTACTTGGAAAAAGAAACAATTCACGCAAACATTACACGGTACGGAGAAGTAAAAGCTACGATCTATGATTATGTTTTCAGATCAGAACAAAATCCAAAAATCGACAAGATGAATTTGTGGACTTTCACACAAAAAATAGAATCATGCAAAATGAAGCAGAGACCAAGCAGCTATGACGCTGAAACGGATTCCAACAGCGAAGAAGAAACAAATTCATCACGAATCATACATAAATATTCTCCAGACCATCCACAGCACGGGACCGAAGGACACAGAGAAAGAATGGATGAACGCTGGCCAAAATACTTAGCGAAAAGACTTCCAGATCTCAAGAGCCTTGAAGATAGCAGCGAACTCCTTCCAGAAGAAAGACATGAGCGAAGAGAAGAGTACGAAAAAGGAGTTTTGACGATGTTTATTCCATTTAGAGAAAAAACGGATTTAGTTGCTGTTGGAGAAACGTGGTGGGACGCTTATCAACGCCAGAAAAACACACTGTATGCCGACGAATCGACGAAAACAACGATAGACAGCATTCAAAATTACTATGAAAGTTTCTGCCGTTCGTCCTCAGATAGGGAGTCATTAGAATTCAGCAAGCCAGATATTGAAGACATGGTTAGAGAAGAAAAGGAAAGCCTTGAAATGAACGAAGAGGAAATAAACGTAATTGACTTTAATGAAGCGGACGAGAACAACGTGGAGGCTGCTCAAGTGCTAACGGACGATCCCTTCATTCGAGCGCTAGAATCTTTAACAGAGAACCCGATGGATCTGCCTACTAGAACCTGGCCACCGACAACAACTCACTACGACGCTATGTTAGCCGTGCAGCAATTGCCATCAAAAAGTAAACAAAAATTCGTCTTGCCTGGTCGAGCAAGCCTGGGTTTCTCGATAGAGGACAGCAACCCGACGCCAGAACACCCACATATAAACACTAACTTGGACAAACCGTTTGGTAAATTTAAATTAAGTTTGGTTCACCCAATGCACCACAAATATAGACGTTTAATATTAAACCACAATTTCATTATTAGGTACGCGTGTCGATCTTTTTGAAAATTTGGAAAAGGCTCTGGACGACCATCTTCACAAGGACATTCTTTCAGATGGCACTGAACCCACGCTACAAGAACCAAATTTTCCAAGTCTGCAAGATCAATCGCGGCTATGGTCGCTTAACAAACAACAGCACAACGCCTTCCTCTTGATGGGGGCAGCAATGTTACAGCACATTCATTCCACCAACCAACTAACGAAAAGAGAAAAGAATTCAAGTATAACATCGAAAATCAAGAAACTAGACTCGTTTTTAGATGCTTTACTACCAACTAATCGTCACCTAGTAATGTTTCTGGCTGGGTCCGGTGGAACGGGGAAATCAAGAATAATTAAATGCTTCAAGGATTTCACACGGCGTTGGCATTCTGTGGCCGCAACCGTTATATGTGCTTCTTCTGGTGTAGCAGCTATGCTAATAGAAGGATGCACGCTGCACGCAGCATTGGGCATCGGAGTTAGAATGGACCCTCCACATCCAACTTTAGATCAAATCAGCGCTTGGTCAGAGGTTGGCATTCTAATTATAGACGAGTTCAGTATGGTGACACCTCAGATGCTGAGTTTGTTAGACGAGCGCTTGCGACGACTGAAGGGAGAGCCAAACAAGCTCTACGGTGGAATGCACATTGTTTTTTGTGGTGATTTTTTCCAACTACCTCCCGTGGGCAGCGGACCAATTTACAGCAACCATATTCCAAATGCAAGCAGAAACAGCATCAGATCCTCAAACGGACGACAGCTCTGGAAAACGTGTCTCACTGATGTCATAGAACTGCAACAGAATCATCGTCAACAAGACGCTGAATGGGCGGCGGCGTTAGAAAATTTCAGAATAAATAAGCCAACGCAGGAAAATGTTGATTTGGTCTCAAGCCGCTACATGTTTGACAACGCCACAACCATAAAAAGTCCACCAAAGTTCACAATGACGGCCGTTCCATTTAATGACATGCGAGAGAAGGCACTCCGCTATTGTGAACGAAGGTTAATGGAAAAACTGCCAGAGATTACGGATGCTCGTGATTGGCGTACCCATGGGGTCCTGTTAATTAAAGCGCGAATTCAGCCATTGAAAACGACAACCGTGATATCCGATCAACAGAAGGAAACCATTCGAAACTTAGGATCAAAAAAACTGGGACGCCCAGGGAATCTTTACTGTGTAGTCGACGCACCATACATTGTGACAGACAACTCGGACGTCGCAAAGGGAGTTGCAAATGGAACCTTAGCATACCTACAAGATGTCGTTTTGAAACCGTCAGCAACACTAACTTTAGAATTGCTCCCGACAGGGAAAAAAGTGGCGTCAGTGTGTGCGTCACAAGTCGATTGTCTCTTGTTCAAACATAAAAATTCAGCATGGACAAACGTGTCCCCGTTTAGCAATTTGCAGAAAGGGTGTTTTCCAGTGATCCCGACAGCGAAATCAGTAGAATGCAAGTTCAATACGTCATACCAATTAAAAATAAAAGTGTTCCAATTCTCCTGCGTCCTTTCCCTGGTTTTAACGGGTCACAAAATGCAAGGCATCTCAACAGATGCCATTATACTAGGGTCACTAGCGCCAAAAGATAAATCAGGAAACACCGGATGGTTATATGTAATACTATCCAGAGTAAGAACCATACAAGGGTTATTTCTCATGGAAAAAATTGAAGAGAACCACACGAAATACATCATGAGAAGCGATGTTCAACGAGAGATGACTCGCTTACGGAAAATTCAATGGGAAACCATAAAACGTCTGGATGCAGCAAAACCACCGAAGCAATGATGATAAACAACTTAATATTCATTCCTAAACATTTCTAAATTAGTAACAATGTGTATCTCTGCCTTATTGTATTCGTCGACAAGACACAACAATTAAGACAAATAAAAAATCTACCAACCTTATCATACAAACACAGCCGACACTTCGTACAGGGTGGAAGACATTTCTGAAAACACCACTACTTACTTTAAAAAAAGGGCACAAAAAGACAACCACAGCACCCTCTACTGAACAACATAAAAGGGAACATTAAGGACAAAAATAACGTACCAACATTTAGGAAAAGAGAAGTCTTCATTAAAAAAAAGAGGTAAAAACGGTGCCATCACAGACAGGGAAAATAAATAAAAAAAAATAACAGTTTAAACATACAACATCAACACTTTCCACAAAATACAAAATAAGGACCTGATACGGAAGGCATAACAATCGATAACAAACCATCTCATAGATGACACAAAAAAAGATTAATAAATACATAAAGCCCATTCCATGACGCATCCTTTAGAAAACCATCTTCAAACTTTGCTGATGGGACGCTGATTTCGACTACACGCCAAAAAAGAAACAACGTACAAGACAAGGAATTGACCTAGAGGGAAACTCGCGAGCGAAGCGAGGAGTCGGATTTGAGGTAGATTTAGATTTTAATGCTTTTTTACTTTCTACAACTGTACGTTATCTGTACGCTATTAACTTTCAAAAACATCTGGAAACAGCAGAAAATAACAATATTTCACTTTGTGTGTTTGGCTTACTCTTTATTCATACCGAAATACAAGAGGAAAAATTCAGACGATCGATTTGATCGAGTTCGATGATCAATCGATCAATGGTTCATTTACTGATCGATACTGATCAATTGATCAGTTTTTTTGAGTTATCGAGATCGAGATCAATCGATCACCAAATGGTGATCGAACGGCAACTCTGCCAGTGGGTTACGAAGTACCCATTATCTGGAAGGAAGGAGAGCTGGATCTAGTAAACAACCGACCAATGGCGGCGCATCGTTTTCAGAGCCTTCTGCGAAGATTCCAACGCGAGCCAGAACTAGAAAATGATTACGAGGCAGTGATGCAGAAAACAATACACCAGAAATACGCCTCGCGAGTTCTTCTTTTAAAGGGAACTCTCTCAACGACCCCATGTTAAGTGGCCCTGCACTACAACCAGCATTGGCCGCCTTCGTCACTCGCTTCCGTCAACATGAAATCGCTTGGGCCTCAGATATTAAAGCGATGTTTTTTCGCTTCCGACTTTATTTTTGTTTCTTGTGGCGGGATAGAGCAACGTTGGAGTCAGCAGTGTACAAGATGGATCGTCTGCCTTTCGGTGCCAGCTGCTCATCTTTCGTCGCGATACACACGGTGCGTCGGATCATGGAAGACGCTGGAGTGGATGTACGTCGACGATTATTTGAGTTCGTCTGCTACGATGGCGGATGCAATAGGAAGCATCCACCAATGAAGACATTACTGGCTGATGCTTATTTAAATTTACAGAGTTGGGTTTCCAACTCCGAAGATTTTAGGCGAGCGATGACGAATGGGGAGAAAGCTGAGCCGAAGATTCATCCGCTAGGTTGCAATGGAGAGGAAAAGGTGCTTGGAGTATTTTGGGAAACACACTCGGACACGGCTTCAAGGTCGCCAACAAGTCTCACGTCGAACTGTTCCTGATGGATCTGGTCAGCTGAGTTGCGGGAGTGTTCGATCCGTTGGGCACCGCCTCTCCCATCATCGTTAAAGCAAAAATTCGCCTAAGGCTGTTAGGCCAACGGGGCCTTAAGTGGACAGACGCTGTTGAAGGAGAAGACCGAATATGGTGGGACCAGTGGTTTGAGGCAGTGCAGCAAATGGAGTCTAAATGCCACGCTGTCTCTTTCCGGATTCTGCCAGGATCACCTCATCCGAGCTGCACACTTTTTGCGATGCCTCGGAAGAGGCTTATGCAGCCGTGATCTACATCTGAAGCTGTTACGCCGGCGACTAATAAATTGGAACCGAAGAAAACCATTTCTATCCCGAAATTGGAGTTGAACGCCGCTCTTCTGGGAGCCAGATTAGCCCGAGCCATTCAAGAAGCTCTTCCGGCTAGCGTAAATAGGCGACGTTTCTGGACTGATACCAGCACGGTTCGAAATTGGATACGAGCTGCTGCGGCTGACTATCAAGTCTTCGTCAGTAATCGCATCGGAGAAATCCAAACCGTCACCGAAGAAGGAGAGTGGAGGTTTGTGCCGGGAGTGTTGAATCCGGCGGACGCCGCCACTCGATCAACGCTAGAGGGCGAGAATTTCCCTCCCATTTGGCTAAACGGACCGGAATTTCTGCTGCTGAACGAAGAGAGCTGGCCTATTGATCTTCCTTGGTTGTTGGTGAAAGAGGAGACGAGAGCCATCGGTGCCCGAGTCACCTGTCGTTTGGTCGGACATAAAATTAAGTCCGAACAATGTCCCTGCCCTCTGCAAGATGGATGGCCAGTATTTGGACTGCGTGAAGAGCTGCCAATCCGAGACCTTTGCGGAAGAAATCTTTCGCATCCAGAAGAAGAAACAACTACCGTCTACGTCGAATATTCTGGCTCTGGCGCCGATTCTGGATTCTGGTGGAGTCCTTCGGCTCGGTGGTCGAGCCGGGCGAGCGCAGCTGCCTTATGATCAGCTGCACCCGCCATTGCTATCGGGAAAACATCCTTGCGCAGAGTCCGTGGTACGTGCGTTTCACGCACATTTCAAACATGTTGGAACCGATTTTCTGCTGGCCTACGTGCGCCAACACTTCTGGATCACCAACGGACGGGAACTGGTGAAAAGGATTCGTCGTGATTGTTTCGTCTTCCGACGCAACAGGGCCAAACCGGGAGAACAGTTGATGGAGCCCGATTGGATCCTGGAGCTCTGCCGTTCACGGGGACTGCAATTGATCTATTCGGACCTATGGAGGTTGCGCTTTACCGTAATCGCACGGCCAAACGATGGGGAGTGCTCTATACGTGTCTGGTGACACGGGCCGTCTTCCTCGAGCTGGTACCTGCGCTGTCCAGCGTCGACTTTCTACTCTCGTTAAGGAAATTCATCGTTAGTTCCAGCCGCCGCGTACCCCACATTTCGGCGGCGCTCATGAGTCGCTGGTCAAATCGGCCAAGCGCGCTCTCTACAGCGCCTTGGAGATAGAGAGCAACGGTCTTCGTCACCCGATGGAGGACGTCTTACGGACGTTGTTGTATGAAATTTCCGGCCTGTTGAACACCAGGCCACTCACTTATGTGAGCTCCGATCCCGAAGACTTCCGGCCACTCACACCGATCGACTTTCTCAATCGTTCACCCACTGCTTATCCACCAGCGGGAAATTTTGATGACGCCAACCCGCGTGAACATTATCGCTATTTACAGCGCACGCTTAATTTATTTTGGGACATCTGGAAGTCAGTCTACCTACAATCATTATCTGCTCGCAAGAAATGGAAGGTCCAGCGTCCAAATTTCGCCGTTGGTGACATCGTACTCGAGATCAACAAGAGCCTCGGCCGTGGACAATGGAATATCGGCCACATCACTCAAGTCCACCCTGTGTCAGATGGCCTTGTCCGGGCAGTCGACGTACAGTTTCCAACCGGGATCTTCCGGCGAGGTGTGACGGAATTGTGTCTGCTAGAATCCAACTCGTCCGTTCCGGCCTCGGGGGAGGATGTTCCCGCGAAAACTCATTGACTCTAATTTCTTGTGATCTGGCAACAGAGCCCCTTTCTTTTCCCTATCTTCTTCTCATTGTCAATCTTCTTTATGGACATTTTTATCGTCTGCTAGCTTATCGTGGTCATTGTGACAGCACGTCATTCTCTCTCTCTCTCGGAACAGTGTTCTTTTTGTGTGTTTCGTTGCTACATCACAGGTTCGATTGATTTATGTTTTTCTTTCCTTGTTCAAATTTTTCTTTATGTCATAGAACTGTGTTGAATGTCCTTATTTTGCCATCCTTGGCCTGTGTGTGCCTGTGTGTGTCTGAGTGTGTCACCTGGCACTGTCTAGGTATGAATTACTTCTTCATGTTTTATTGCTCTTACTCTAATACCTATGTTTCTTCATAGGAACCAATTAAACTACCCACACATCATCCCACATTGTATGTTGCATGTGTCCACTGTCATTTCCATACACATTGTCGAAGCAAAGAAATTATCTCGAGTTCAATCAGGTTCCAATAGCTGGAACATACCTGAATGAACGAAACTTTCAGATCAACTCGATCCAAATCAAAATATCATTTGGAATCTGGTAGACCATTATTTCGACAAATTAATAAAGTTCAAAGACGGCCAGCTTGCTAAACCGAAACCTATTCATCACACCACCCATTCATGTTGGTATACATGGAGGACCCAACACTGGCAAATCATTCCTTGCCGAATGCATTCAAAAAAGCGCCACCGCACACAAATTCACCATTGCATGCGTCTCTTCAACTGGCATCACCGCCAGTAACTTGCCAAACGGAAGAACAATGCCCAATTTCGCATCCATTCCTATCTTTCACGACCCTCGCATTTTTCTCCCAAAACTCAACGCCCTCAAATTGACTACTATTAAAGAACGCGCTCAACACGAAAAACTGGCATGCAAATATCTTCGCCAAAATTTCTTTCGTAGAAGCCGAAATGTTTGCTCAAGACGAGAGCAGAATGAAACAAATCATAGAGAACGACGAAGTTTACGGCGAGTTTTCCGCGTGTAAATCCTAAGCTCTTCGTAGACCCCACTATAGCCATTCTCTGTCTCTGGCTCCCCCCCCTCTCTCTTCCGCGTGTATTTATTAACATTTTATTTGAAATATAAATAGAAAACACAAAGTTTCGTGTTTTTTTTTTCATTATTCGTTTCCTTGATTCTCTTTCATTGGGTGGCAGATATAGGTGCGAGTGGGGGCGTACTTTTCAAATCATATGCGTCTATACCGTATCCTCATAAATATACAATAACTTGTCTTCTTTGGGTTGAAATAAAGACGCTCGGATAGCATCTTCATTATGAGAGCTTTTGATTTTATTGTATGCTGCTGGCGTTAACATTTTTGTCCTCTCACTATATAACGCACATGCATCCTCCTAATTACAGCGTCAAAATTTCCAGTTAGCATCACCCAGCAGATATGGAGACTGAGGAGACTTGGGCCACATTTTCTCCAATTAAGTATACAGATTACAGAAAGTGGTCCCTTGATTTATGTGTACTCGGAGGATATATAGATCAGTCAACAAGAAGACGCATGAAAAGAAAGTGCTAGATGAATGGCCTTATTTTTATACTCGATTATTAAAATGTCTCATTTTGGTTGTTTGCTTCTCATGAAGAAGAATTGAAAAAACAAAACAAAAACAGATTTTTCATTTTTCTATGCTCCCGGTAGACGTGCAGCTTCACAAATACATCAGAGCAGAGAGCAACGATTCAAATTTCTATCGTCAATTGAAGAGGAAAACGAATAATACCGTAGTGAGATTAAAAGTGTCGCGTTCGAATTCGTAAAAGTAGTAAACATTTAAATTTGGCTAATGAAATTAGGAACCATTTTGTGGTTTTTATGATTAGTTATTATATTAGTAATAAATTAAATTTTTAAAATTTTAAAATAAGCTTCTCACAAAGTCAACTAGTTTAGTCAAACAAAAGCCCCCAAAAATGTATGAATCTTTTCCACCTGTTGAAAAATTTAGAAGGGTCATTCCTCATACTCTTACTCTATACAAGATTCCTTCGGTAATGTCCTTCGGGGATTTTTGGTTAATCACTAAGATACCAAATTAATTTATCCATATAATTTATATTCCATGACAAGCCGACTGGAAGACATGCCAAATGTAAGGGAAATTATGGTAAACTATGATGCGTTGTCGAAAAAATAGATTGATAAATTTTTTCAAGAACTTTATTACTATCAATAATTTGAATTTCCGTTCAAAATACTTTGATTAATAATTAAATTTTTAATTAATTAATTTCAAAATTATTTAATTTACTGCTTACACACCGGTGTTACATCCATTTTTTTTGCGTGATAGGAAGGGTTTCACATGGGAATTTATATCTACTTTATTTAAGTAGATTTTTTAATTTGTTACACTGGTTAATTCCAGAGTTTTGTACTATGGCCATTCTCTTATTAATTTCATTTTAATATTTTGTTTGGTTTCTTTTATAGTTTCGCCACTACATATATAGTTTCCAGATTGAAAAATATGGCTAACGAAAGTTAACATTTCGTTCGTTTTTTGAGATAGCATATTATTAACTTATTTAGAATATTTTTGCATTAAAAATCTCGAAATAAACTAGTTTATAAAGTTCATTTGTCAAATAGATGATATAATGTAGTTGTTTTAGAAAAACTATATTTTGGTCTGAAGACTAATTGATATCATTCATTCTATAGCAACTGATTTTGTTGACAGACAAGAAGGTGTGCAAATAAAAGCGACAAGACTTTCACTATTCGGCAACAAACCAGATAACGACTCGTTATCTAGTTGTAAGATTGTAAGATTCTTATCTAGGGTCTTGTTCCGATTTATTTAATTGGAACCCTTGTTTTATTACATTGTTTTTAATTAATAAATCCCCATAATTAACTATATTATATAACGAATTTGCATGATGCGTCATTCGTCATCATCTCATTTTTATCTTAATGCCTGACAATAATATTACATCAATACAATATTGTAACGGCTTGACCGTTCAGAGCTGGAACAACTCGAGATAAAACAGCAAATGTATACCGATTGTATTCAATTAAGCTCACACAATACAACCGACTGACAAGACTAAAGACTGAGAGCGAGCCGGTCACCTTCTGGCCCTTTTAAAGGCTCACTGGCGGAACCATCCGACACCGACGTTACATGACGCTCGCATCCTGGCTCGGCCAATACACCCCACAGATCGATAACCCGACTAATAACTCGACTCACAAATCAACTAATAACTAATAACTAATAACCCCGTTACAGCCCCACAACAGCGGTTGGATCACTATTCCAACACAAGATACTGACACTACGGTGTAAAGAGAAAGAAATCAACAACAACAACACTGCCACGCGAAAACAATAACATAAGCGTCGCGCCAATCACACAGACAGCTCGTCGTCGATGTCCTTCTCGTGTAGAGTCAGGCGGTGCTCCAGTTCAGCCACACGGACCGCGAGTTTGCAAACCGCCCGATCCTTTCCACGCGATCTCCATAGCACGAACCCGCCTCCACAGATAATGGCCGCCCCGATCACGACAAGCAGCTCCCAAGGATATCGAGCTGAAATCTTCTGGTTGTCCATGATCACCCGTGCGTGATCGTCGGCGGAGAGATCACGCATCTGGTGTACCATCTTCGTCGATGCGCCTCGCAACTGCCCGTTGCGCTGGAGCACCTGCTGGAGCTGTCCCCGGACATCCTCTGACAGCTCCTCGGTGTTGAGACGGACCTGGCCGATAGCAGCATCGGCGAACTCCAGCGATGGGATCTGTCGAAGCGAAGGCACGCCACCGCTGACCCATTGCCGTTGGAGGTCCTTCCGGAAGCTCGCCTGAAAATACCATTCCTCCGACTGGGCAGTGCAACCCATCGGAATTTCGAACACACCCACGGCAGGCAACCTCACTGTCTCGCTCTTCCTGTTTGGGCATGATAACACAATAGAGGTATCCGCCGGTGAAGAAAAAACCCAGCGACGGTGGCCCAGGTAAACCGCTGCCTGGCCCGTCTACTGCCTGGCGCTGGATACACAAACGTCCGCCACTGCTCGCGCGTCTTCCAGAAATATCGCCGCCGTACAGGATTTTTTCGCGCCGTTTTTGCTCACCGCCCTGTTGATCGGGCACACCGTTTTGGCAGGAAGGATGCACTGGTCCAAATCACGCCCCGCCACCTCCATAAATGTCTGATGGTCCGTCGACACTGCTAAAAAATCCGGAATGTCCGACTGCAGCACGGCAATGGAACCATTCGCCGCCGCCCTCGGGATGTTGTGTACGCGGTAAACTGAGAAGGCCAGCTGGAATTCAAAAACCGGCAAATGAACGAACAATCGAACGCCGCCATCCACCGCCGCCGCTACCACCTTGGCCTCTTCGTAGGCCTTCCACATTTCACCCGCCTGAAGGGCCGGTGTTAGTGACCACCCTGGTGGCATCTTACTCTTGATCTCTCCCAGCGCCGACCACAGCTGCACAGGAGGAAACAACGCCGGGGACAATAGGCCGGAAGCCGTCGTCGCCATCCCGATGCCGAGCCTCAGCGTGAAGTCCTCCAGCCATGTCACTGCAAGGCCCACCGCCCGGAACGCACTGTCCACTTTATCTCGAGTTTGCAAGTCCCACCACATCTCGCGGGCAAAATTTGAACTAGCACGCTCAACACTGGCGATCTCTTTGTCCAACGTCACACAAGACCGCCGCAGGGCCTCCGTCGCTTCAACGCTCGCTCGAAGCTCCCATACCGTCTCGTTGATCAGTGACGTGTGTGTATCCAGCTCGTGAACAATGGCGGACAACTCAGTGGAAAGGCGATCTACTCGTTTGCTCACCGACTCCAACTCATCAGTGGTCGAAACACCAAATAACCAGTTCAAAACTTTACCACCTCCATCAATGATCCCTCTTCTTGTTCTTGAATTTTGCAGGGAGGCTTTCAATCCCTTGTAGTTGGCCGAAATAATTTTTAGACGGGCGAGCTCATCAGTCGCTCGAGCCCTGACAACACCAGTCAACCAAGCACTGGACTTGTTTTCGTTCGCCGGAATTTTCTTGCTTTCAGCTTGAACTGGTAATTCCTGTTTTCCAATTAGCCATCCAGTTAATTCTTCAATTAGTCTATCAGCTTGGTGAAAAGTGAAATCGGTCGCAATGACCCATTCGGAATCTGAAAAAAACCGTTCCCCGATTGATTGGAAAAGAAGGCCGTGTGATGACAGCTTGATCTCTTTGCTGCCATCTAGCGGTGGGGCCAGCAACAAGACGGTCAACAGCGGCAGCATAGGGTAGATGGCACTGCCCACCTTTCCGCCTCCTATTACTGCGCCATCTACCGATGGCCAGGCCAGACAGGCCATCAACAGTACCGATTTGAGGAGAGCAAACCGCTGTTTCCTCACCCTTAATGGGTATCGACGCTCTACTTGCTCCGCCTCTCCTTTTCCTTCCGCCGATCGCTCCTGCTCCACCTCCATGGGTTGATTTACCAGCTGACCAACCGGTTCCGTCTGAACCGCACTCTCTCCTTTCTCCCCTCTGGTCCCGCGAGTGATCCGCTTTGCCCGTTCCTGGTCATCTGTCCCCGACTCCTCGTCTTCTGCTTCCTTCCGCCCGGTCCGTTGATCCATTTCGTCAGCCCAACTCACTTTCTTCTGTATCTCGAAGTCGACTGCCCCCTCCACACTCGAATCCGCTCCTTCTTCCGCACTGGCCGGCGCCGTAAGGTCCACAAACTTCTTCATCCGTTCGACGTGCACCACCTCCGATTTTCTCACGCCGGGTAGCTGCACTTCGTAGTTAAGCGGCGTAATCTGTCGGATCACCACGTAGGGCCCATGCCACCGGTGTAGCAGCTTCTCCGCCCTGCCAACCTTCCGTGTAGGCCGGTATACCAACACCTGCTGCCCTTCTTCATACACCTCTGCCTCCCTGCGGTTCTTATCGTAGTACCGCTTTTGGCGTTCCTGTGCCGCCTGGCTTTTCCCATCCACCTCAGCAAAGGCTTTCTGTAGATTACCTAACATCCAATCTTCGTAATTCCCCGGGCCACCCGACTCCACTGGGACTATTTTTGCCGGATCTGGGTCAGCCCCGCATATGGCGTCCACCGGGAGCACTGGGTGACGTCCATACATCAGGAAAAACGGCGAACGTCCCGTCGTTTCCTGTCTACTCGTGTTGTAGGCGAACCGGACGTACGGCAGTGCCGAGTCCCAGTCCGAGTGGTCGGCGCTCACATACATCGACAGCATGTCGGCGAAGGTATGATTTAGTCGTTCCACCTGGCCGTTTGCCTGTTGGTGGTACGCTGTTGTTGTCCGATGGTTCGTTTGCAGCATCTGCAGAATCCCTTGCATCATCCGCGCCACGAAACACTTTCCCTGGTCCGTTGTCAAGCTTCTCGGAGCCCCGTGCCGAAGCAGTATCTCGTGAACGAAAAAGTCCGCCACCTCCCTCGCTCCGGCCACCGGTAAGGCCACGGCCTCCGCCCACTTTGTGACATAATCTACCGCAACCACGATGTATCTGTTCCCCTTCTTCGACAACGGAAATGGTCCCAAGATGTCCATCCCCGTTCGATCCCAAGGCTTCTCCACATGCGACAGCTCCATGAAACCGGGCGGTTTTTTGTAGACGCCCTTCTTTCTCGCCTGACACTCTCTACAGGCTCTGACGTAGCGATCCACGTCCCCTGCTAAACTGTTCCAGAAATACCGCTGCTGTACCTTGTCGTACGTCCTGGTTCTTCCAAGGTGTCCTGCCGTGATGTCGTCGTGACAGGCTTTCAGTATCCCCTCCCGCAAGGTCTTCGGCACGCAGAGTCGCAACGACGCTTCCCCCGGCTCGCCATCCGTCAGCCGAATCCTGAACAGTAGTCCATTTCGTATAGTGTAGTTCGCGGTTTCTTTTTCTTGTTCGTGGTTCTTGAACACATACGCCCATTCACTTCGTTGTCCCTCCTGGAGCTCCGAACGATCACATTGTGTCACAACGTTCACTTCCAAATCCCTCGACTCTTTGTCCGTCGCATCGCTGCCCCACCCCTCAGCCAGCGGGTAACGAGACAGCGCGTCTGCATCCGCATGCAACCTTCCATCCTTGTGTGCTATGGTGTATTTATACTCCATCAGCTGCATGGCCCACCTGGAAAGCCGGCCCGCCAGGTCCTTCTTCGACTGGAGCCAACAGAGAGCATGATGATCCGTCACAATTCTAATTGGCGCCCCCAAATGAAAAATCGAAACTTTTTCACTGCCCACACCAACGCGAGACACTCCTTCTCCGTGATCGAGTAGTTTCTTTCACTCGCCGTTATTATACGACTTGCGAAGGCCAGGGGCCTCTCTTCTCCCATTTGTCGTTGCACCAGCACCGCCCCAACGCCGTATCCGCAAGCGTCCGGGTGAATCTCAAACTCCAGACTGTAGTCTGGGTAGGCCAGCACTGCCGCGTTTGCGAGCCGTTCCTTTAGTTCGTCGAAGCTCTTCTGATGCGAAGCTCCCCAGATAAATAAAGTCTTATCCTTCGTCAAATCCATCAGCGGCTTCGCCACTTCCGCAAACCCAGGGAAGAACCGACGGTAGTACGACACCAGTCCTAGAAAGCTCTTCACCCACTTGACCAGGTCTGCCCTCTTACCCGATGTTGGTAACCCTGGGAACTCCTTCACTGCCCTCACCTTGTCGGGGTCCGGTCGTACGCCCTCCGCACTAATTCGGTGACCCAACGCGGTTATCTCTTTCTCCGCGAACCGGCACTTTGCTAGTTTCAACTTCAAGTTTGCCTTTCTTAACGCACTAAGCACCATCACTAATCGTTGTCTGTGTTCTTCCGTGTTCCTTGCATACACTATTATATCGTCGAGATACACTAGGCATACCGACCACCGTAGTCCCCCCAGCACCAGATCCATTGTCCGTTGGAACGTGCTTGGCGCTGTACACAGGTCGAACGGCATGCAGATGAACTGGAAAACCCCGTCCGCGGTAATAAAGGCAGTTTTCACCCTGTCCTCCTTCTTTATAGGGATTTGCCAGTACCCACACTCCAGATCCATTATCGAGAAGATTTTAGCGCCATGCAACCGCGCCAATGTTCCGTCAATGCTAGGCATTGGGTAAACACTATTCACTGTGAGCGCATTCAGTAGTCTATAGTCCACGCAAAATCGCCACGTCCCGTCCTTCTTCTGGGCCAGCAGCACCCTCGCTCCCCACGGCCCGACCGATACCTCGATGGCTCCTCTTGCCTTCATCTTCGACATCAGCTCCCGGTGAATAAGTTGTTCCTTGTATGCCCCCGATCCCAGTGACTGATATACTGGTTTCGCATTGGGTACCAATGGTATCTCGTGCTCGGCCATGTTGCACATCCCCAGTGGCTCGTTTCCTTTTGCAAATACGTCCACAAATCTCCCGAGGGCCTTCACCAGCTTCTCCGTTTCTTCTTCGTCTAGCTCCGGGGAAATCTGCTTTCTGAAATCCAGGTCCTCGTTACCGGGCACGACTCCCTTTTTGTTGTCGACTCTGCCGCCTGCCTCTCTGGTCTCCCTCGAGCCTCCTTCGGTTTCGGCCTCCTTTGTCAGCTTCCTGAACCCCTCCGTCTCGACCATCCCCTCGAACTCCACCATGTCCTCCTCGATCTCTGCTCTTTCCCCTAGGACTGTTCCTTGGTGCACGAACGTTGGACGATTTTCCAGATTGACTACCAGTATGTGAAATGTTGGTCTGTCTCCCCTTAAAATTGCCCTTCCCGTCGTCAGTCCCTTTGCTTCCAATAGTTTCCTTTCCGGCTCGATCATCCATGAGGCGCCCTCTTGTCCGGGCTGGACTGCTTCCGTCTGCTGGACCGCTACTGCCGCCATTGATCTCGGGGGTATCCTTCTACCCTTACTGACTACGATCTTCTTTCTCGTCGCTCCCTGTTCCTCGGTTAGTAATCCCACTGGCAGGTCCCCGAACCGTAGACGTGGCTTTCCTTCTCCGTACTCTATCTCTAATCTCTTGAACTTTTTCAATACGTCGTTTCCCAATAGTAGCTCTATTCCGCTCATCTCCAGCACTAGTATTTCTGTCGTCACCTTCGCCGCCCCTATTTTCACTTCCACGCTCACTTTCCCCATCGGGGGTGTTTTCTGTCCGTTCACCATGACGATCGATGGTCCACCCCATGTGCGTATTTCCGTCCTCAGCCCCGCTGCCAGTGAGGGTGACATTATAGATACCACGGCTCCCGTGTCCACCACTGCCGCTGCTTTCTGGAACTGGCTCCCTGTACCGATTTCCACCTCCTCCGTAATCAGTTGGTCCACATCGATCAACAGCAAGGGAATGTCCGTTACGCCCTCCTTCCTTATCATCCCTACTGCTGCCTCCGTCTCTTGACTCCCTTCCTTCTTCTTATTCGGGCAGTTTCTTCGAATGTGGCCCACCTCTTGGCAGTTGAAGCAAATTGGCTTTCCGTCCGCTGATCTCGAAGGTTCCGTCGCCGCTCCACCTTGCGCGCCCCCGTTTTGTCCGTTTTGCCTATTCCTGCCCTGTTTCCTTTTCAGCGCCACTAGTTCACCATGCATCTGCTGCATCACCGCCATTAGCTGTTGTAGTGTTGGCGTCTCTCCCGCCTCCTCTTTCTTTTCCGTTCCAGCCGCCATCGCTTGGAGCTGCTTCTCCTTCTCTTCCGCTAATAAGTTTACCGCCCAACTTCCTTGGCCCACCACCTCAGCCGCTTCTGAGAGGAGTCTCGCTGCTGTTAGGAACTCCTCGCATGTTTTCGGTTGTGTCAAATAGATTCTCTCGATCAGCGTTGGTCTTAATCCGTCAAACAAATGTCCCAACTTCCGCGCCTCCGTCATTTGCGGGTCAACCAACCGGCAAAGATTCACTACGTCGTAGTAGTACTCCACCGCCGGCTCGTTTATCTTCTTTTCGTTTGCCTTCTTTTCCGGAGCCTCGCTTCGTTGTGCCTTGCGTGCCCCTGCTTGAGGAACTCGTTTAAAAACACCGTCTTTAATCCGTCGACTGCCGCCGCCGCTGGCGCTCCCCCACCCGCCGGAACTGCTGGTGTATCCACCCACAGAGCTGGTGGGTTGAGGCACTGAAACCATTTCCGTGCCGGGCCGTCCAAGTACATCCCAAAGTTTGCCCTTTTTTTCGGTTTCGCCCCATCGATTGTATTCCGCCGTGGTTTCGTACATTTCCATCCAGTCAACCGCATCCTCTCCCTGTTTTCCGCTGAACGCTGAGGGCGCTTTAAACTTTATCATCGCCATGCTGTTGGGCCTGTTCGGGGGTCCCGGTTGTATTCCTCCGCCGATCAGTTGTATCCCGGGTTGATATCCTGCCCGTCCTCTTCCCCTTCCTAGCGAAGCTGCTCTCTGGGTGGTCTGCTGCGTCGCCGGGAGACCCGGTCGGTTACCTCCGCCGGCCTGGTGAGCGATGTTCTGATTTCCTGTCGCTCTTCCTCCTCCTACCCCCGCTGCTGATCCCTGGGCGATCTGCTGAGTCGTCCCCTACTCGTCCCGGCTCCGTTCGGCGTCTCCTTTCCTGGCTCTGGCCCTTGCGTTGCACCTGACACCGTTTTTTCCGCTGTTCTCCGACCCTCGATCGTTGGCTGTAAGCCTTCCAAATTGTAGCCTCACTGGGGAGAACAAATCTTCGTCCTCCGACCACCGGCCCCGTTCCAGTCCACCCGAGACTTCCTTCCTCTCCGGTGAAAACAGAACCCCGTCACTTGCACCCGGGTCTCGCCTTTCCTCCAAGGAATCTTCCCACGGCCCTCTCAGCAAGTCACTCTTGTCCCACGAGAGCAACGACTCGTTCGACACTCCTCTAAGGCACGTTCTTTCCGCAAATCCGCTGTCCCGCACTTTCCCGAACGCTCGCTGAGCACGACTCTCTCCCCTCGCCTCGCTGTCGCCTTCGCTCGCCCTCCGTTCCTTCTGTGCGTAACTGCAACGTCCCCTTCCTCCGTGTCCCGCTGGATTCGTCTCTACCTGACTGGCGCTTTCCCCAGCTTCCGCGCCTGACCCTGTCGCCTCGGCTTCGTTGCCGCAACTCTGTTTCCCAAGTTGCTCCGCCTCCGGCTCCTCCGGTCGCCCCTCGTCTCCCTTACTTGCTCTTCTCCTCCGGGTGAACGACACCAAGCCTGGTGATGCTACCAACCCCTTCACCCGTTTGCTGCACCTCTGAGCTTGCTGGCTCATCTACTACCTTTGCAGTCCGCTTACCGTGCTGGCCTCCCCGCTGTTTGGATTTTTGACTGCTCGCACGTGTCTGCGTCCGGCCGCCCCCGTGACCCTATACCCCAGCAATTTAAGGTGCGTCGACCGGCTGGGTCCCTTTCTCAAGGGCCTCTCACGGAAAACGCCTCCTTTCGCTTTCACTGCTAACACTCCCCAATCCCTCAACGGAGCAAAGAAACCAACAAAGTCGGACTGAAAAGAAAAACAACGTACCTTGTATCTCCACCATGTAACGGCTTGTCCGTTCAGAGCTGGAACAACTCGAGATAAAACAGCAAATGTATACCGATTGTATTCAATTAAGCTCACACAATACAACCGACTGACAAGACTAAAGACTGAGAGCGAGCCGGTCACCTTCTGGCCCTTTTAAAGGCTCACTGGCGGAACCATCCGACACCGACGTTACATGACGCTCGCATCCTGGCTCGGCCAATACACCCCACAGATCGATAACCCGACTAATAACTCGACTCACAAATCAACTAATAACTAATAACTAATAACCCCGTTACAATATCAATCAATGAATCAATACATCATCAATACATCAAAATATCACATCATTACTTTTATTAGAAATTGACGACTTTTATTAGAAATTGACGTGAGTGAGATTAAATCATTAATTGAAAAGGTTTCATCACTAGATATATAGTTTTCTTATTGAAAAATATGGATAACGAAAGTAAAGCATTTCGTTCGTTTTTTAAGATAACATATTATTAACTCATTTAGAATATTTTTGCATTAAAAATCTCGAAATAAACTAGTTTATAAAGTTCATTTCTCAAAATAGTTTAGTGGTTTTGGTAAAACTATATTGGTCTAAGGACTAATTGATATCATTCGTTCTGGCAACTAATTTTGTTGACCGAAACGAGGTTACGCAAATAAAAGAAACAAGAATTTCACTTACTAGGATTCGGCAACCAACTAGATAACCAGTACGCAAATGAAATAAAGTATCTGTCATAAAAACAAACTGAAAATACGACGGTTCCATCCGCTAAATTATGATAGAATTTCGTACAAAATTTTGTAAAGATTGTTCAAGAAGGAAAAAAACGTACAAGGAAAAACAAATTGCACTTTTCTGTGCTGATAAACCCTCTGAAGTCTACCCTAATACCCTACCCACTATACCCTACCCCCTATATATATTCTTTAAGGACCTTCGTATATATATACCAAATATATATATATATATACCCTCAGGGATAATTAATGTGCGGCTATATATCTCTTCACTGTATCACTGTTTACTTTTTTAATTTCAAAACATTTCAGTTGCAGATTGCATTGACATGAGTAAAATCCGTCTGCTTAATGGTAAAGCATTTGCTATATACTAGTAGTCAAGCATAAAACAATGTTTAGTTCCCCTACAGGCCGCAGTGGTGCGCATTTTTGTAAGCTGCGCGCGACTTTTGGCTTTTCGCGCACTGACAACTTCAATAAGATCTATAGCCCTGATCAATTCTCTGAACCCCTCTTTCGTTAAGTTATTGGGATATTTTCTATTTTAAATACTAGGTTAGTAAGTAATTGATGTTGGTCTATCAATTTGACACAAATTTCTCTATTTTATTGAGCCTTAGGATTTTTTTACACAATTCTCTAATTTTCCAAGTCGGGTGGGGTAATTTGCAGTGTTCGTCCGAATAAATTTTTAGATGCCGCTTTTAATCATCTTGATCCCAGAAATACTCCCCTTTTCACAGTAGAAGTTCTTACTCTTACCTCTTTTTGTTTATTCTCGCCATCAAAACGATGAAAAGCGGCATCTAAAAATTGATTCGGACGAACACTGGTAATTTGCCAGAAAGAGGGGGGAGGAGGGAGAAGTCGGGAGGAATTCGGTGAAAAGCAACATTGCCAAATTGTTTCACAAAATTCGGCCCATCCTGACAAAGCAAGATCTCCCGACCTTAACAGGTTGTTTCAGATTTGTGGATAGATAATCACGACACAACAAACTGGACAAACACTGAATTTTAGAATCGAACATAACGACTAAATGGAGACGGGTGACTAGAAATGATATGACAATCAGAAAAAAAGAAAAATATGGTGATATGGGTATTGGTTATAAATGAAATACCGATCGTTGGCTTTAGATTAGGCAGCTTTCTTGGCCTGCAAGACAAGAGGATTGAGTAGTTGATTCGAATTGAACCGTTTACCATCGGATGGCTCGAACCGATGACTTTTGGTGGACTTGAACTGATTTTAGGATGACTCGAACTGTTGACTTCCGGATGACTCAAACTGTTGCCTTTCAGATGGCTCGAACTGTTGACTTTCGGATAACTGGAACTGTTGACTTTCGGATGACTCGAACTGTTAACTCTTGGATGACTCGAACTGTTGCCTTTCGGATGACTCGAACTGTTGACTTCCGGATGTCGAACGACGGGCAACTGTCCCTTTCTGGTTAACCTTTCTCTTGCGTCCACCGGGAGTTTCTTTTCCCTAAATTAGACAAAATCTACAAGATCTCGCGTAACACTTAACACTTTTCTTCTTCTTGCACCGTACTCCTCCATGCTAAAGTTCGTCGCAAATGGAGTATCTTTTCTGCTAAGGTTGACGACGGAAATAAACGGTCTTTCACCGTGACTTTCAACGAGACAAATCGGCACGACAATTTCTTTTGTCTCTTTTAACGTAATATTCGTCTTTTGTTTTTTTTTTAAGAACAACTTCGTCTTCTACCATAGCTCCTATTAAAAGTAACTGACCAACAGCTTTTTCACATGAGGCATCGGTTACTACGGGAGCGATTTATAGTTTTTTCGCAGTATTGATAGATTCTTGTTCAGCCTCTTTCTCTGAAGTAATAACACTAACCCCTTTCTTTTTTCTGATTTTAACTCAGCGACCGCATTTCCTTTACAATCCTTTAAGAAGTTCACTACTGGTTTCCCATCTTCGACGTAGCTGACAGCCCCTCCTTTTTTCAATCCCGCAATTTTTTTTTCAATCCAGTCCACCCCCAATAACACTGGTGGGTCGCGTTTTCCGTCACAATGACATGTTCTAGGTCTATTGTCAAACCACTGTATCTAACCATCAAACTTCTCTCTCCTACCACAGATAGACATTACCGTCTAATGATCGCCAGTTTTTGAATGGGATTCGAATGTTGAAAGATGATCGCCCTCGAACCAGATCTGAATGAATAACACTTTTTCTTGACCCTGTTTCAACAATGGCTCTTTGCGTTCCCACTCTAAAGATGTCCACTATGATCATTGGGCTTTCACTTGAGGATGAGGTTGCAGGGGCTTTAACTACATTTATGGCTTCTACCCGGTAGAGCCGGCTGAATCGTTTTCGGGATGGTTTATGCTCCAGTGAGGGTTAGGGTGAGGAAAATTACGTGAGATGTGGCCAAAATTGGTATAGCGGTAGCACTGAATTTCGTTTCTAGAACCAGTTGGATGATGTTCGAAACTAACTTGTTTGATCACTGGTTTACTCAAGCTGGGCAAAACAGGTCTGGTTGCTGAGCGGTCAGTATAGCCACTTGATTGGTCAGTGCTTCAACAGCTTGGAATAGAGTGTCGTCTGTCGACTTCTTTCCATCTTCCTTGACTGGATCAGCTAGCGAGTCCGCAATGTTTTCAAGGCGAGGTACCTCGATGAGAAAATAGTTGACTGAGATAGGCAGTGTGCAAAAAAACGACTTTTTTTGGCTAAAGTTGTGCCAATATACCTTATTTCTCCTTTCCTTTTTTGTAATCGAGAGGGAAGGGTTGAGTTTTTGGTATATAATGTATCGTAGAGCTACACCACTCTGGCCAAAACAAGTGTGTTGTTTTGCGCATTGGCTGTTGACCACATTCATTTAAGTCGGTGTACATAGGCGGATCCAGTTTCGTTCGGCTGTTGTTTTCTTCCTTCCACCAGAGCTTGCCATTGACTCTAGGTTAACGGGACTTCGAAAGCACCACGCAGCCCCTGAATCCAATCGTTCCATTGAAGTGGATTTATTCCGATTTCTTTCTGCCAAGTTGGCACATTTCCAAATAGGGTGCTTATGGCGGCTCTCCTTTTAACATTGTCTCCCCAATTCTCAGCGAGTGCCTTTCGGTTTACTAGCTGTAATCAATCGGACAGGTACTCAGTAACACACCCCAAGAATTTCACTTTCTGATTGAGGACAGCATGAATTGCAGCGACAGGAACAGCAGGTACAGGAGCCGGAACAACTACTGGAGTAGGTGCCGGTAAAGCTAAAAGCCGGTATGCGAGAGCAGCCACAAGATCTTCTTGATGCTGAAATTGTTGTTGCATCTGCTGCTGCTGCAACTGGAATTGCTGTTGCTGCTGCTGTTGATTTGCTGCCAACGCAGCAAATGTAGCATTTAGCACGTCGGGATCCATGGCGGAAGGCACCACTTTCACCTCCTCTTCAGCGTTTTGAAAATTTTCCAAACCCCTGTTGGTACAGTATCCTGCAGAAAAACCTGACAGGGGGCGTGTTGTATTTCGAAATGCAAATAAGGCCCGTCAAGAACTCCAACATCGCGCGAAACTGTGCGCCAGATGTCGTGTCATAGACTCATAGTTCTTCGAAATTCCACAATTCCACGACATCGTTTTACGCTAACAAGAAACTCCTGGCACCACTACTAATGTGCATTGTTTATTTGTTTGTTATTATTAGTGTGTTTGAGAACACAAAATGAGACGAAGTTTAAGATCAGAGTTTAAGATTGGAGGCGAAACAAAAATTATTGAATGTGTGTGAAAAAAGTGTGACGATGAACTTGCCTTAGAAGGTGAACGTTATTTAAAGCTATAAAATTATAATGTAATGTAATAAATGTATTTTATTGTTTTCTGTCAGTTGTGAAAGTAATCAGGATACTGCTAAGGACTGTAAGGTTGATGCTTTTTTATATTTTTTCATAATAGTTCTAGTTAGCTTACAAAAATTAATTGGAAAACATTTTTTTGTTGGTTTTCCATATACATACAGGTTTAAAGAAGTTGAGGAAAGGATTATACGATAGTCAAACTCAAAGATTGTTCCTCATCAAAAGAAATCAAAGCGTATTTCTTTGAAAGTAAAACAAAGACTACGTAAACAAAACCAAACTACTGAAGAGCATCAAATCGCTAAAACTCAGGACAATAATAGTGAACACATTTGTTCTCGACAATATGTGAAAAAACTTGAAACCGCAGGTAAAACTTAATAATATGTTGCTCTCCACTACTACAATACTAATGACTGATTCTATTATTTTGAGGAAACACCCCATGATTTGACACGTAAACACTGTGAAAATGAAATTGAATAATTATCCAAGTTGCTGATTTTTCAAGGTCCCACAATGAAGATGATGCTGTATGTTGTTCGTTTTTTCCCCTTTATTATTTAAAGGTCCCAATGTCCTTTAGTTTAAGGAAAGATAAATTTTTCCTATGTTTTCAGAAACATACGTTCTTTTTTAAATAAAACGACAATATCTTTCCTTAAACAAAGGACGAACTGGTAGTATATTTTTTATTTCATTACAATTTCTAGTGTACTTTGAGGCTGAAAATACAAACTACTTTAGACTGAAACTGCAGCATTTATTTTTGAAATGGAAATCGTTCTATTTAGCTTTTTGCACTTCTGTTCTTATTTTATTATATTCAATCAAATTATTGCAGAAATATTATATTTGATTTGATTAGCGTACGATCGTTGTCTTATAGTGGACTTAAGTGGTTGTATTGTTATCTGGAAATCACAAATACAAAAGTTAATATTTTGTCCAGTCGCCCTCAGCTTCAATCACCATACGAAGTCTTTGCGGCATTGAATTAATGAGTGTGCGCCAATAATTGGGACGAAGACTAAGGTTATTCCAAATATCTAATACTGAATCCCAGAGGTCTATTGCAGTTCCTCGCTGGCAGTCTAAATCACGCACCATTTCAGCCCAGACATTCTCGATAGGGTTCATGTCTGCCCCTTTAGGGGGCCATGGAAGAAGTTGAAAGGACACACCTTCATCCTGGAACCAATCCATGACTATGTCACTGGTGTGGATGGAAGACAGATCTTGAACAAACGGGATCAGTTCGTCTGTCCCAAACCTGGCCCATGCAGATGGTAGTAAGGAGTCTTCCAAGATATCTATATATTGTTTGCCTGTCAAACGGCCATTAATACGGTGTAGCATCCCAGCACCCTCAAACGAGATCCATGCCCAAACGGGTACAGATTTCCGACCGCTACGACTAATTTTCTTAGTATGAGCGGGCGCGAAACGAGTTCCGTTTTCGCGATACACGAAATGGCGACCACACTTTTCAGTACTATGATAGAAACAATAAGATAAAATAATAATTAATAATAATAATAATAATAATAACATTTAGAAAATTACCCGAATGATTTCTCGTCACTAAAAATCACCTTTCTCCACCATTCTGGAGATTTATCTACAAATGACTGGGCAAAGTGTAAGCGCTGGGCTTTTTGATCAGCGGTTAGAAATTCTTTAACGGCGGGAATCCTTGCACGAATTCCACGCCCCTTTAATCTACGGGCAACTGTAGTTACGGACACCGGCAGTTCACACACATCTGTTGTAATAAATTCAGATTATGAATAAATATAACAACAAAAATGTAACTGACTTAATTACCTTTAATTTCTTGTAAAGTTGTCATGGGCTTTGCTGTTATTTGCATGAAAATAGTAGCATCTTGGGCAGGCGTTGTTTTTTTAAATCTTCCGCTTCCTACTTTTCTTTTTACATCCCCTAAGGCTATTCATTTTTTATGTTTTTCTAATTTTCGATCTATACTGTTTCACGCAAGTAAAAAGTAACCTACGGGAAGGGGAAAGGTAACATTTTTCGCCAAGCTTAACAAAAGGTTTTCTTCTTCCCTTTATTCTCAAGGATGACGTTTCATCAGGGAACTTGGATTTTTTTTAGCCCTCCCTTTATTTTCTCCTTTTCCTCATAAAACAAACGCTCTCGTGTTCAGTCTCATTTTAGATACACAGCAGTTCGATCTTCTATTGCCAATATGGCGGTTTCAATGATGGATTGGGAATTAGAAAGACGGAAAAGATTTGCGAGGGAAAATAAAGACAATTCTTGGGAAAATGTTGTTTTTGCCAACATAACCACTTTTACGTAAGTTTCCTTCCTCCGTTTGTTTAAATTTCTGTAGGTGCAATCTAAACTTAGTTTTTATTTTTTGCGTTAATAAAACGTGGAGAGTTTCCTGTCATGTTTCTCCGCCTAAAATACCTAGACCTATTCGTTTTTCTGTCCGCGTATGGACTTGGTTCAACTGGAACTGTAAGGTAGACCCCCCATTAGACTATGGAATCCGCAACATTACTGGAATGACAGAAAAAGAATTCATAAAGATGGCAGAAGAAGAATTATTCCCCGCACTGTCCTACCGTTTTGGAAATGGGTCAGTGAGCGTTTTAGAAGATTTTGATTCATTTGCGATCCCCCCTGAAGTTTACGAATACTTTAATGACTTGAAAGTGGATCAACTTCCTCCAAAGTCAAAGGATTTATCTCCATTTACTGGAATTTGGTCGTCGATACTAAATAATGTGAACCAGGAGTTTCAAAAAGCAGAATTAAAAAACAAGAATCCTGACCAGCTCTGGGAAGAAATTGAATTAGCGTGGTCAACAAAATCAAGATTTCAAACTAATACTTGGAGTCAAGAAATTGGGCATCTTCAAACCAAAATTAATTCTATTGTGGAACAATTCAAGTGAGTAGTTCAAAAAATGAAAAAAAGTGCGGAGTAAGTTTAAATATTTTATTTAATACGAGTCAAACATATAATATAAAAAAACACTTTTACATTTCAGATGAAAAAGTTTTCATTCGTTCGAAAAGACTAGGATGTGCATTAAGACGCCTACTGTTGTTTTCTTTTTGATATTCTCTTGACCTACTTTAGTTTTTTTTGTTCGATGTCTTTGGTCTTACCGACCGTAATGTGACTACAATTTCCAATCGAGTTTCTCAAGTTATATTATAACTTGATTGTTTCATTTTCTTTATCTTTCGGTATGAAGTAGCGTTACCGAGAGGAAAGTGCAATACATTTTCTATTAAACGGAAAATAACACCATGTATTTGATTGATATCCGAGCTGGAGTAGTATCCTACTCAGTATTACATGATAACATAAACTTCACAAAATATTCTTATAACTAAAATTACAAGTTTTACTTAGTCTTTTCAAAAAGCTATAATAAGCATAAGCTACAAGATAAAATAAATAATTTGCGTGATTAAACTGAGAAAAGAAGGGAGAACGCGATCGTGAGCCGGATTTCGATCTGGAACTTGACGATCTAGAGGTTCTCGTAGTATCGTCGGAAAATTTACACTTCGTAGAAGAACGGGACGATCGGCTAGCAGAGCAAAATTTGGAACGGAATCTGGACCGCGATTTTGACCAAGAATTTGAACGCGAACGCGATTTGGATCTTGAATTTGAGCGTCCATAAGAACGCTAAAGCTCTTCTCTGAGCCTGAAGCAATTCTCCTTTGTCTGCTAGTTCCAGCTCCTTCATTCCTGCTTTCCTCTGCTGAAAACAAGTAAAATGTCAGGTGAAAAAATTCTAATGATGCAAGTGATACGTCTAAGATGTAGAAAGTTACTCACCCACTCGCAATGCAAAATTTACCACCTTCTTCTTGACGAATCATCATTCTAGGAGGAAATAATGGCTTATGATACCAATTTACTTTTCTGCTTTGAACTAAGGCTATCTTCTACGTCATTAGATGACTTCTTTGCTCTTCCTTGCCTTCACTCCTTTGCCTTTACCTCGGCGTTTCTTCTCTTTAGTAAGCCCACCTACTTCGCCACTTTTACTTTTCTTGCGTGACTTCGTCTCACTTTGCCGATGTTTCCGTTCTGCCTTACGTTTCTTAGATGGCGGACCAGCAAAAACACAAACACATACAGCTTCACGAACCTGAAAAACTATCTCGATTATATGAAATAAACGAGAGGGATTTATAAGAATGTTACATACCGATGGAAAAGATATCACGGGGTTCAGAAATACAGCCTTTGTGAGCTAACACACATCCGATGCATTAGCAGCCCAAATATTGCTCATTCTTCAAAAATGTCTTGTATAAACTATAAAGTAAGTACGCGATCTTGACGACGTTTCTACTTTTCTTTGTCTCTCGTCGGAACATGCAGAGTTTGGAGCCAGACATTACAAAGCGATAGCAATTAACGTGCATGAATCGTTAGCCGTCGCAGGTTGCTAGAGTAATAAAGACAACTTGTTTAATTAATTGCTAATTTAATTATCTTGATGAGGCTGAATTTCAGTTGATGTATACAAGGATATTTACAAAATAACCAACCCATAGAAGATGATAGAAACCACTAAATACTTACTTAAAGGATGCGTTCGAATTTTTTTTGGTCAGGGCCCCATTCCATTTTAGCAAGATGAAGATTACCAATAAGTCACCATGCATCTGGATGTTCGTTATCGATCTGAAGAGCTTTCTTAAACCAATCCGAAGCTTCATAAATTTGATCTCGGTCTCGCGCCATGCAATCAAGTCTCAGATAATAGTCCACATAGTTGGGGTGTTCTGAATAACACAAATTATAAACGACCTATTAGAAAGAATAACATAACATGATTTCACCTTTAAGGTATCTTTATAGTTCTTCTCTGCATGCTTTGTCACACAAGAACAGTCCGACCCAAGTTGTAATTCGTTGTAACACAAATCACGTTTTTCACCTGAGGTTCCTGCTCAGAGTTCTCCTCGACTCTTCTAAATTTCTCAATCTTTAGGGAAATCATAAATAGTTATATAAAAATTATACACATAACTTTAATTGCCACTATACCTATAACATAAAGCACCAACATTATTAAGGATCTCAGGAGACATATCTGCCTAAACTTTTTCTTTCCAAAATTTTCATGGCACTGGAATAATCTGACTGCAAGTCTGACTGCTCCAAAATCTGGGCAAGCTCAAGACAAGCTTCAACCTCGTCTGGAAATTGTTCTGTAACCAGTAATATTATTTAATATTAAAACTACAAATGATGGCCTACCTCTTTTATCCTAATATCAGCCATCTGACCTATCCTATGCTAATGACAGTTGACAGGTAACGGCTTGCAAAAACAATTCAACTTTTCATGTGATAACAATAACAGACGGCAGACGGAGAAACCGTAAAACGATGCCGTGGAACTTGTGGAACTTAGTAGCAAGTCGGCAACCATACTGCGACATCTAGCGCATAGATTTGCGCAATATTGGAGTTTTTGACGGGCCTTATTTGCATTTAAAAAACAACACGCCCCCTGTCAGGTTTTTATGCAGGATACTGTACAACGTTTCGGAAAACACAAGCAGTTTTCGTCGCACTGTAAGCCTTCTATAACACAAATGGACCTCGCGCACACGCCCACACCACATCGACAGCGATGGCTATTCATGTGTGTTCGTACGGTTCCTTTTTTTTACTAAACAAGCCAGAATAATTCGGGTTTTTATTCTGATGTCAGGTAAAAAGACGATACGATGTTACTAACCTTGCGATAATTCCTGCAACGAAAACAGTAAAATGCGGGAAACCACGTGTTCACCAAGCCGTACGATGCTACACCAAGTGTGAGGTAAAATGCGGGAAACCGCGTGGCGACCACGCTAAACGGAACGATTTCTCACACAACAAATTTCCCTGAGAATAACAATACAAACTGTTTTTTTTTTTTTAAGACGGTACAGTGTTGCAATGCCATTAGTTACGTACATGAGAATTCTTGCGTGGACGAATGTAAAATGAGGGAAACCGCGTGGCGACCACGCTAACCTAAATGACTC
This sequence comes from Daphnia galeata, assembly GCA_030770115.1. Lineage (NCBI taxonomy): Eukaryota > Metazoa > Arthropoda > Branchiopoda > Diplostraca > Daphniidae > Daphnia > Daphnia galeata. Next base: position 1,105,048 of record CM061120.1, on the reverse strand, counting down.
TCACGACGCATTTGCTCGAGAGTAACGAAACGAGTTGAAAAAAAAACTGGAATTGTTACCGAAATTGAGTATATCTCGCCACTGCCACCAAATGTTGCGATCGACGAAATAAACAAGGTGACAGTACTCGTTAACTCGTTTTTGTATTGATCACACGCTCCGACAATGCTCGTTACTCGAGCGCCAAACGTACACTGATCATCCAAGTAGGAGGAGATTCATCTCGTCACACAGAAAGAGGAGGGAGAAGGCGGGAGGAATAGGGTGAATAGCAAAATTGTAAAATTGTTTCATAACACTGGCCAAGACAAAAACTGCCCGAGAATCATTTAGTTCCAAGCCATCCTCGGAATCATAGCTAATGGCCTCAATAAAACCAAACCAACTATCTTTACGCCATTTCTTTACAATTCAAAGGAATTTTTATGGCAGGTGCACCCGGTTTTCTATGTCATCAATCCCAAACAAGGATTAACCACAAGTACTCCAGTCACCTTTCACTCGTTAGTACTCAATCACAGAGAACACGTCAACGAATGCTAACGGCCATGATAGAAGGTAATACGGAAGACATCCACCTGCAATACCTAAACTTATACATGATTTAAATCAACTCAACTAAACTAACCTGAAACACCGAATCCTGAAACAAATCTCCTTTCAAAAGAAAATTCTGTAAAACATGAAACAAGGAAAGAAATTGTCACGCTGTTCAATCTAATAACAGTTTTTCCTTTTTCGAACGTTTTCCGATCCAAACCTGTCATCACAAATCCCATTCTACCACAACCTAAAATAGTTTACACATTTTGTAATCAACATTAATTTTAGGCAAAAAAAATCGATACCAACCGTTTGATCTTCAAATTCATTTCTCAAAACTATCTGCATATCAGATTCATTATCATCAACAATGCCATAACTAGATTCAATTGCTTCCTCATTGGATTTCTCAAATAGAGAATTTATCAAGAGTCCAACATACAATTTAGTACCAACAAAGGCATATTCTCTGAGATCGGCACCAATCTCCTCAAATGATTTCAAATTCAAATTCAAATTAGGGAAGTCATCACTACTTTTCCCTTTAGACCATTTCACACGTTCAATCTATATTTAAAAATTAAATGAATAAAATATTTCAGGTTAGAAAAAATTACCTTCATATATTATTCCAATGTTATTTGTAAATCCCCCGCATTACTCGACTAAATTGAGAATCACAAGTATTTATTTTGAAAAGAGATATCGTGTAAACTTCATTCGGGACGCCGTTTGTACAGCGTTTAGTCTTGACGGTTCAATACGGTTCAGATGGAAGTGAGTCTTTCTCATCATGTTTTTTTACATTTCCCCTCTTTCGTTCCTTATTGAAATTGTCGTATGGTCTCATTGTATCTCTCAATGTATTAATGCCCAAATGATGCGTGATGTGTCGTATATATACTGTCTGTGTGTGACACTTAAAAGTTCCACTAAACCAACGTCTTCTCCAAACTGACCTTGCCAACGAACGCGACGTGCAATCTTTCTTTCTATCCATACAAACGCACGCGAAAAACACAACCCGGCAAAAATAACTGCACATATGCATGGCGATCGAAGAAAAAGGCGTCGAGTTACTGTGCGCCCGCTGTCAGACACTTGAAAAAGCGTGAGAGAAGAGTCTTGTGATTGTGCCAAGTGAATAGGTAAAGCACTTTTCTGACTTCTCTTGATGACTAACGTACGTTCTGCGTGAATGAATCAGGCCAGGAAACGAGAAAAGATGCATATATTATTTGTGTTGTTTCGTCTAGCTTTTTCCGTTTAGGTGCACCAATTTTGGAAAGATTGTCTTCCCTCTAATGCAGTGTACAATATTGCCAATATATTCTTAAACAGAATGTGAAAAACCAAAATAAATAAAGAAACAACTGGCATGAGACTAGAACAGAGACAGCAAATCGATCGAGTCGTGATGATAAGATGTAAGCCGTTTGAAAAAGCCAACTAGCCGTTTCTCCCATGCACATACACACACGCACAAGTTCCAGCCGTTACGGCGTACAAATACGACTCTTTTTTCAATTTTTGACGTTCTTTCCTTTTGTAATTAAAGAGGCAGACCGCGTTGACGTTGTCCCGATCCTTCCATCAGGAGTTTGGGACCCATTAGACGCCGAGCGACTCTCTCCATCAAACCGGAATGCGGTACCCGCCCTCTCGTTCGTATTGTCTACAAGAACACACACACGGTAACGGTAACGCTTCATCAAATCATCTTCTTCGTCTTCTCTTGTCAAACGCCGCCCATTTGAGCTATTAGCCAGCACGTGATACACAACCAGTAAAACAGTTATAAGTGTTTTATCCTCACCTGTCAAAATCTGGGTCATTCAGCGTTTGGATTTCAGACCCGTCTGGAGTAGCTGAAGAGACGAAGGGCAGGATTGCAGGAATCGGAACGTCACGCAAACCATGTTTTTCTTTTTTTACCTTTCCCAAATTTGAGTGAATTATACATACACAGCACACATGACGAAATAATACGACTTATTGTTTTTATGAAATAATCTGCTCTGGCAAATTTTTTTTTCAATTTCCATTTTCCGTCTACACGAGACATTTGTGTCAAGCCAAGTTGTCTGAGTACATCCTGTCATCTACGAATTTCCTCTTCTTCATGAAACACAATTATTCCTATATAATGCCTATCCACCTACAGTTGTTGAAATTGATCACAGGCTAATTTTTCCTACTTTTTTGTAGGTTATTTCTCTTTTTGAGGAAGAGTAGCTGCACGGCTCTGAGAAACAGCAACTGAGAACCAAATTTTCGGATCTCATCGTTTCTTCCTGTGGTCGTGTTGAATCTCTTCCTCATTGGGAGTTCATTTCATTCATTCATAATTCATCCATTCCTTATCAAACAAAGTAAAATGACTTTTTTATCCTATAATAGGATATTTTCTTTACCAACTCTCTTCTTTTTCCTATTTTCGAATAGGATCTTTTTTTTATCAATGTTCTTCTATTTCCTATTTTCAAAAAAGATATTTTCTGGATCAGCTCAAGATGTGATGTCTGACCCTCATCTTTTCGCTGACATGCTCATCAGCAAAACTCTTGCTCCCAATTTCGACGATCTTTTAGAAAGAAAGTTGAATTTGCCATGTAATACGGGAGAAGTGGAGGGAGTTTTAAGTGTGGGAAAACGTTGTGACGGATCCATTATCTTTGACTGCCCATGTGTCAAAGGCTTCCACCTCAAAAGTGATCAACACACTGACTGCATCGCCAGCCGAAAAATGTGAAAATTGTTAAAGTCTGCACTTTCTCTGAAATGGGAGGATATCAAGAAATGTGACAAACCGTTACAATTTTTTTATGGAAACAACCAAAAGGTTTTGTTTTTATGAATTTCATGAGCTCGTAAGAAAATAGTTTTTGCTTTATCTTTAACATGCTCTTTTGTAATGTTAGCAATGTAAGGCTATTGATCCCCCCCCCCATCCGCTCTAATTGACTTTGCCCCTCCCGTTGCAATATCCTTATGTTACTCTATCCTTATGTCATATTATCCTTGTATCAAACAGTATTCGTCATGTAGTGGCATCCGCTAGTTATGTTCACTGTCCGGTATATAAACCTAGCACAAGAGTGTGAGTTGGCAGTTGAACGGCACCAGCAACAAATACAGTAGTTATCTCCAACGATCTTACAGCAACTAATGGTTTGCTACCCATGTTAGTCTTTGACTTCTAACTTCAGTTTTTGCTTTAACTTTAACACTCCTTTTTAATTCTAGCAACTTATTGTTTTTTACCCATGTCAATTTTATTTTCTAATTTTAGGCATGTTAAGGGGGAGTACATGTTTATTGATTGTGAAATCTGATGCTTTTTAACCATTTAAATTGCACCAATGTTATGTGGATGTGGATGCTGTGATGTGCAAAGAATGTGGCCAAGCTGTACATGCTTTCAATTCAGCCTCCAAAATGTGCCGTTAATGTGTAGAGGGAAAGATCTCTAAAGTTTCGACGAAGCCTTATCCTTCCATCAGCAATTTTCCGAGGTCTTATGACAATATTCCTGATGTTGAAATCATCATATTCCTAATTATCCGCATTTCAGATGGAGATTGTGTCCCCGAAAATCATTACAAACGTGTCATGGATATGGTGGCCGATTTCAGCAAGTAAGTGAATGTTACCCATGTTAGTCGTATGACTAAAAACTTTAGTTTTTGTTTTAACTTTAATATGTTTTTTGTTATGTTAGCAACTAATTCTTTGTTACCCATGTTAGTCGTTCGACTTTAAACTTCGTTCTTACTTTAACTTTAAAATGTTCTTTTTAAATGTTAGTAACTAATTAGTTTGTTTCCCATGTTAGTCTTTGATTTAGAAATTAAGTTCTTACTTTAACTTTAACATGCTCTTTTATTTTTAGGCAAGACCTCATTAGAAAATCCTGGTTCAAAATGCAAAATACAGCTTGCTTCGGAAATTGTCGGACATTTCACGATGCCATGATTCATCGCTGCATAAAGCGTGAAGGAATGTTATGGGAAGGATGTGAAGGATGTTGATGGGACAACACAAGGGATATATGAGCCCATTTCATCACTTGTACATTGCATAGTCTATGTTTATGATCCCAAGAAAATCATCTACCTGGCTTTACTTCATCCAAGTGGTTTTTTGTTAAACCATTGTTAAATGTTTTTATAATTTTATTTAATGATATAATAATGAAGGAATTTAAATTGTTAAATAATTAAAAAAAACAATCGATTTTAATTGAAAACGCATTTCCTTTGGCCTTTAACATTTTTGTTTGATTTGAACAACACGGCCTATAACGGAATGTTTTGAATTTAATTGTTTATTTTAAGATTTAAACTATAAACGTAGATATGGAAGAAATTCCTAACAACGATACTTCTCCTTTGACTGACAACAAGGGAACGGAAGCAACTAATGATTTTCGCAAGATGGCGTAATTTTAATAAAGCTTTCAATTTCCTAACCTTTGTCGCTCCACTGGTTGGGGCCCCGAGAAATTTGACGTGCGCCCCTAGTTATTAAAGTTATAGAAAGATGCTTATTGTCTTTTGTTAACCACATGATTTCTTACATTACCTCTTTTGAAAGGCGATGCATCAGATCTTGAAGAGGTAGACGATGATACAAAACGACAGCAGCAAGAACAGCCGACACCCGTTCTGGTGAAGAACAAAACATGGAAGCCGTAGTGGTGCATTCTCATGCCAATAACAAGCTATCGCCGATTAGAAAAAACGCATCTGAGAGAAACAAAAGGCCAAGCAAACGAAAACCAGTCCAAAAGCAAGTCGTGTAACTCAAAAATGTTTTCTACGGGCAAATATTTGTGTCATCTATTTGTCTTCATATTACTAATCTCTAACTTGCAATTTTTGTTCTACAGAATGGTCCCTGTCCGGAAAATTTAGAAAAATGCCTAAGACTGTATTCAAAAAGATTTTGAAAGCTGCAGATTCGTCGTTCTCCGGCTACTAAAATACGAAGCCAATGGGCGATCACAAATCAGCGCAGGGTATTCTCATGACTTAAAGTAAGTTTTTTTTTAATCTTAACACTTCCTAGAAATAAAGTAACGTTGTATTCCCCATTTCCAGAGATGAGTCAGAAGAAGGAATGGGAATTTGGTTACCTTTTCCGCTGGATGAGCCAATTGAAGAGCAGGATGTTACAATTTCTTTTTTTTCTTAATCTCATCAAGGAACAGTTTTTTTAAATTATTAAAACGGAGGAAGAGCATGCAGACAGGTCGAAGAAAATCTGGAAAAAAAATTGTTTCTAGAACTATGAAACGGGCGAAAAATGTGAAACATCTATCTTCAATTTACACTATATGTGTGGATCGTGTGGCTACATGGAGTGTCTCCATGTCCGACGATTTTGACAACGCCGATAATAGGTTAAAAGACGTCAAAGGGGAGCCAATGCTGCTTAAGCTGATGGTACAAATCGGCATAAAAGTGTGAGTACTGGTTACAAAATTATTCCTTTATGTGCAGGATTTCTAATGACGATTTCACAAACTTCTCGAAACATCATGTCGATGACTTCATAAATGCACTTCCAATGCAGCAGTATTGACATCTTAATCGGCGTTTGTATTTGGCTGACCGATTGCCCGGTGATCTTGCGAAATATGATCTCGGCCCTAAAATGTACATCGCGTATGGGATGGCAGAAACCAATCTACACTTCGAAAGATGTGACGTCGTCAACGTCATGGCCTATGTTGGAGAACTCCATAATCATGCAAATGGTAATGTATTTTTAAGGAAATTCTCTTTATTCAAAAACTAGTAATTTTTGTTTGCATTGCAGAGGCGATTCAAGATTCCGAATGCGATGACTCGACTCGAAAAAAATTGAAAAAGGTGAGGTGAAAAGCTCGGTACTTTGTGGCACATTTATCAAGCCAAAGATATGGATACAATTCGAGAATTCTTGACTGAGGTGGGGAACATTGTGAGTTATGCACTTAGAAAACAGTTGTAGGAACATTTTGGAGTTTCTAACAAACCTATATTTCAGTTTTTGGGTGACTCTTTGTACATTCCTGCTGAAGCGTCTCATCAGGTTGGGTTATTAATTTTCTATTACAAAATTTGAATTGATGTGATTGTGTTTTTAGGTTCGGTATTTCCAGAGCTGTCTAAATGTAGCTAGCGATTTCGTATCTCTTGAGACAGTTGGATACTGTTTAAAGCTGAAAGAAGAGGTCCCTGGTCCAGCTCCTAACTGATTTGCATAAAAATCCACCGGACTACAGGTTAACTTACAGGTTAAGACCATCATATACCAGACGGTGAAGAATGCAAAATCCATTATTGCAGTAAAGAAACCTAGCAGAAACGATTCTGACTCGAACGATTAAGATTTTGAAGTGTTTCCTTCTTCGAGAGTGTAAAAACCCAACAAAGATGTATAAAGCCAGAATAAATTTTTTATATCCCCTAATTAATTTCAGTTGTACTGCCCCAGTCTTATATATCCATATAAATTTATGTAATAAACTCAATCTTTACCTCGTATTCTTGATTGTTTATTTCTGTCGTAAAATGTTGTGCCTCTAGTTAATTCCTTATTGACTTGAGGAAAATAATATGGATGTATAAGATGTTGGAAATAATGTAGTTGATACTGATGAAGTGAAACATTATTACTTGTATATTAAGCTGCACAACAAGTCCACAGTGATTTACATGCTATATCACACAAGTATTTAAGAGTAAATTAAGCTAAACGTTGTTACGGCTAGAACAGAGAAACCAGACAAGATTTTAGATTTTAGATTAGCTTACTTTTTTGCGGCAAAGCCATAGCAAATGCATTAGCTTACTTTTTTGGCGGTAAGTGGCGCTGCAGCTACTTACCGCCCCCAAAAAATGGCGCCAAAAAAAATTGGTTGTAAGTAGCTGCAGCGCCACTTACCGCCAAAAAAGTAAGCTAATGCATTTGCTATGGCTACATACTACAGGAAATTCCCAACATAACCAGTTAGGGTCCGCCCCCTAAAAATGGCCGGGTGGCCGTTTTTCGAAAGGCGGGCCTTATACCAACTTTAAACTTAATTTACCGCTAAACCGTGCATTTTTTCTATTGAAACATGATTCACAATCTTTTCCAACTCGATGAGTTTGACAAGATTAAATTATTTTCAAGGGAAAATCATTTTACCCTTCATTCCCTATTGTATAGGGACTATTGTCGGACTGATGCTGAGACCGATACACACGAAGGATTAGGTATCCTTTTGGTAATTGTGTCTAATTGTTATAGGTTAGATAATCAAATTCCAAGTTTCATTTGTGTGTATCGGTCTCAGCATCAGTGTAGTTGCTAGCCAGTAACTCACTTCTCATCTTTGTATTTCATCCCGATAAGTTTTCAGGTATCAAGTTATCATCTTATTAACAAATTATAACATTGTTTTTCTTATTGTGTTGCTTATTGTGTCTTGTTTTTATAGGTTAGACATAACACAATTCCAAGTTTCTGTTCAGTGATCGATCTCAGCATCATCAGTGTAGTTGCTAGCCAGCAACTCACTTTTCATGTTAGTATTTCACCCCGATAACTTATCAGGTATCAAGTTATCATCATATCAACAAATTATAAAATTGTTTTGCTGACTGTATCTTGTTTTTATAGGTTAGACAATACAATTCGAAGTTTCTATTCAGTGATCAATCTCAGCATCAGTGTAGTTGCTAGCCAACTCACTTCTCATCTTGTATCTCATCCCCATAAGTTATCTGGTATGCTTTATTAACAAGTCATCAAATTTTCTTGCTAATTGTTTCTTATTAAGGCGGCGGAAGCGGCAAAGGTCAATGCAAAGTCAGGAGGAGAAGAAAGACAAAGAAAAGGAAGAAGATGCCAGCAATGTCGTAGAAGAGATGAAACGTCCGTCAACAGTTTCACTTTCCTCTGACGAAGATTAAAATTTTTTAGTTTGCTAGAAATCGCTGTATGGTATATTTTGTTATTTTGTATTGATGTGTACCGTGATTGTTACCAATAAAATTAATTGAATAACTAACGATTGTATTATCTTTTTATTTATTTTTGTACGAATGAAAACAAATTGAAGCCCAATTTTTAGTTGGGAAAAGGTCCGATTCTTGTCCCAATTCTAAATCCGAAAGACGTCCGAAGGATGTCGAATTGGGGCGTTAAATGGATGTATCCTGGGTAGGACATTTGACCTGAATGGGACATGAAATGGACTTAAATTTAACGTCCTATGGATGTCTCAATAGCCCGTGAGGATCATCCATAGGACGTCCCTCGGACGTCTCTGTGCTATATGGGGAGTGCATAAAAATCTAGTTTCAGTTTTCACTTACTACAATTTCTATGCATCAGCTAACAAAACACATTTTAATTATTCAATAGTAAGCAAAACTTTCCAGTAAATGTTCTTTTTACCTAATAAATTTCCAATAATTAACACTTGAAAAGAATGGCGGCGAAGCATGACAAGTTGGAGAACTGAAGTTGAAGACGAGAACTAAGACAGAAGCATTGCCAGATAAAATTTATTGAGGCATTGCCGTTACAAGAACTTTAATTTTTTTTTGTTTTAATAAGCAGTGAAAATTAAATAAAATGTTAAAAATATGTTAACAATTTTTCGGGCATTAAAATAACTTAAAAAAGAACATGGATCAAGATAAATTAAAAGTTGTTTAGTATTGCATGCCATCTAGTGGCGTACATTACTATGTGCCATAGCTTTTGGGGGACTTAGAAAAAAAAAGCGAAATAGACTGGCCTGACCCGACCTCTTTTGGACGTCGCTAGTACGTCCCATACCGGTCCGGGACATTGGGCCCTAGAAAGGACGTCCATACGACGTCGGGTGCTGTATGGTACTCCGCATCCACATGGCATTTAGTTGTTTGTTTTGTTTACGAACCCTCATTAGTAACTTCTGTAAAGATGAAATATATTTAAGTGTTATTTACGTTATTTCCGGATTCAGTTTATTTTCAGTGCACATATTCTTGTGAAATCGTCACATTTGTGAAACAATGACTAACAAACGGAGTAGTCATCTTCAGCTAAGTTCTCAACTACTTCGTCATTACGGCAGGTAGTAGTAGTAGCCCTTGCAATTCTTACAGGTAAAACTACAAGTAAGACCATTTTTTGGCAAGTAATCCTCTGGGAGTCACAATCCCCCTTACAACCGCATTTGATTATTTGCAACAAATATTTTGGTACTGCTTCAATGTCTGTTAGTCTTGGCAACAGCATTTCATCTTTCGATGAAATTCTTTGTATCTCAGGTAATCTATACCTTCATTTATAGTTCCACCATAGATCATTATCATTGCAACTTCTCCAGCATTCTTAATGTCTATTCATTGTAGCGTTTTTTCACAAAATTTGGCTGCCATACCACGGTCTAACAGGAGAGGTAGACAAACGGGCTATCCCTGGCATCAGCTGGGATGGCTCAGTAGGGTGGGAGGGTTCCATGGCATTCCGCTAGGAGTGCACGAGTAGCGTTCCCCTAATCCGAAAAGCCAAGAAAATAGATCGTGCAACTCAGCATCCAGCTCAAGCAGTCAGAATCTTGTTTCTTTTGAGCGATGCTGAGTTGCACGATCTATTTTTTTTCTTCAGGTATCCAGTGAGTTCTTTATTGAATCTAGATTTATTTATTCAAATACCTCTGAAATATTTCTTGATATGTTTAATTTTACCCCAAGAAATGCGATGCAATAGCAAATGTCCAAATTGGACATTTTGCTGTAAGTTATGCACTAAAGCGGCATTTTTTATTCAACCCATGTCTTTTTCTATTATACATATAACTTAAATTAAACTTGACATTAAAATGTTGTATTTACATTTAACATTCAAGAAATGAATGTTCTAATTATATCTGAAATCATTTTTCAAATATTTCTTGTTTTTTTATTATAAAATCTAAAATTTAGTGGAAAGAGAAACAACAGAAAACCTCTCAATTTTTTTCATTTCTAGATTATATGCATAATAATGGTACAATACACAAATAAATTTACTCCATAAAGCAAATGTCTTATGTTTATATTAAAAATGGCTAAAAATAATTTTCAGCTTTAAATTAAATGAATTACGGCATTTGTCCAATATGGCCGGTTTCCAGTTTAACCCCGTTCTCCTCTACACAACAGAATTAGGATGAAGGGAAAAATTAAATCGACTTTGGCACCGACACACTTAGAGAAGTCCCATACCCCACAGTCGAGAACAACACGGTAGGTAGATGGATTTTCATTTTCGAAAAGGATCTTTTCTTTATCAATTGTCTTGATGAAAATGATGAAATGACAACCTTGTAGCTTGTAGATTCTTCCAAGTATCCCACGATTATACTTCCTCCGTTGCCTTAGTGTCCAGTTTCCTCCTTTTCTCATCAGGTTCATGAACAAAAACCCGACAGCCTTTGCATTGCGCCTTATTGAGTTTTCTGAAGTCATGGTAAGTAAAACAATAATTTTGAGTATTTATCTTGTGTTTTAATGTACGTTCTTGATAGCGTTATATTGCTAAGTTATCAGCTGATTTTATGTATTAATTTCAGCTCTTAATTCATTTTAGTTATTTGTTATTAATAAAACCAGAATCTCCTATTTTGACTAAGTAACCCAACACCCTTTGCGGATTCTATGCCAAAGTTTGTACCAGTAAGGCCTCTACGGCATAAACACTGCTTAAAGAAGACCGTTTAGTATCACCTAAAGAATAGAATCCGCAACGGGCTTTGGAGAAAGAAGTTCCAAAACTGTTTGGTGGTGTCACTAGTGTCTATTCTGGAATAAGCTGCTCCCAGGAGGCGTCGGTCACTTTTGGAGCTCAATGGTTCAGGCTTTATTTAGTACATTTAGTAGGCTATGCTCTGTAGAACCTAGCGTTTTCAAGTAGTAGTCGAGTATGAGTACTTCCCGTTACTACTTGTCAGGTACTCGAGTACATACTCGGTACTCGGGTGATAAAAAAGTGGAATGTTCAGACAGCATTTTTAATTTAATTTGTTTCCCATACTCCTTGATACCAAATTGACATCGGCTCGGCTAGCCAAGCAATAGTCCCATTTGCAATACTTATCAACGTCAATCACTTTTTGAGCCTTTACAATTTTAACTTAATTTTCCCGTTAAGGTATTTATTTTCTTTAAATATTTAGAGGAAAGAGTTTGTAAATTTTGGGCTATAAACCCAAGTAGACCAGCTTTGCAATAACTATAAGACGTTGGTGGCGATCTGTTATGAATCCAATACCTTGTTTCGCGCGCTAGTTTCCCTATAGGAGTGGTCCACAAATTTAATGGGAATTTTTTTTTCACAAGTCTATATTTTCCGATTTTTTCTTTACGGTATGATTTCTTTTATGTGGTTTATGATTTCTGATAATCTGAACAACAATATCATAGTGGCTTTTGTTATTACCTGCGAAATCCTCTCCTGTCACTCTTTTAGACGTTGGTGGCGATCTGTTATGAATCCAATACCTTGTTTCGCGCGCTAGTTTCCCTATAGGAGTGGTCCACAAATTTAATGGGAATTTTTTTTTCACAAGTCTATATTTTCCGATTTTTTCTTTACGGTATGATTTCTTTTATGTGGTTTATGATTTCTGATAATCTGAACAACAATATCATAGTGGCTTTTGTTATTACCTGCGAAATCCTCTCCTGTCACTCTTTTAGTTTTTATTGCTTACATTTGTAAGCGATTTTCTGAGGTTTGTACACATTTTGTTGCTGATTTGTTTTCAGGTTATTAATTATTTCACTGTTATGTAAATTTTAGAGTGGCAATGGTGTTTACGTATCTACTCATAATCTTGTCACGTGTGAATCACGTGACATACGGTTACGGGGAAATCACGTGACGTACAGACCGTACTCAGGGGAACAAGCAAGGTCGAATGGTCTAGTACGTTCGACCTTGCTTAGTAGAAATAGAAAGGGGCGTTGTGTAGTTCAGAGAAAGATAGCCAGTAGAAGGTTATCTTCTTTTCATGGAATCAGCAAGGGCGAAGGCACTCGGCCTTTCAACCTTGCTAGGCGTCTGGTACAAATGGCCCATGCATTGTTGCTTGGAGCTCTCTTCTTGTACTGTACTTCATCGCATGTAGACTGAGAAAATATACATCGTGTTACACCAAACTTACTCGATCCCGAGTGTAACAATCTACTCATCATTTACTTTAAGAACACAAGCCAATCATCAACAAACAGTCTCCTGGATAGAAGGAGATTTTTAATTTGTATCTTTTTTACCAATTTACATGTAAAATTATAAGTCAATAATGAAATAAATAAATAAGATGTCAAATTCCTTCACATTTTCCTTTCCAGTTGTTCTTATGTGTTTTAATTCCCGTTCAACTTTTAATCACAGAACTGACGAGCTGTCTAATCAAAACTAAAAGTATATAGTAGACCGAGATTGCCTTTATAAGTAGATAATAGGCTATGGTTTATATAACACGCCCTTACAGCAATGCGTCACAGCGCGTGGCAGTTGAATAAAACACGAAAACACAAATTTTTGTTTTTAATTATTATTTCGTCGACTTATAAAACCTAAATTCGACGGCACCATGTAAACCTTTTTTGCACAAGATGATCCAAATTTCCTAATTGTATTACAACACATAAAACTTATAAGACATTAATTAATGAAATCAACAACTTTCCTATCTCACTGAGAGGAACAACGCCATCTGTTGGTGTGGGTTCGACAGAACCTTTTGTCGCGTTGGCTGAGACCAGGTTGTGATGTCGTCATATTCTTGGTGGTCCATAGTAATGTCCTCTCTTGTATTTCTGATAGAAGGCAGATTTCCATGGTCGGCCATCAAGTCTCTCACCAGCTTAACAGTGTTGGTGAAGTGACGCTTTGCGTTTGTTCTCAACATCTTGAGCACCTGAGGATTAGCAGTGGTCAAGTATTCCTCATATTCAGGAACGAGATCGGCCATCTTTAAACAGACAAGTGCGGAAGAGTATATGCTGAGCCCTCGCAGGAGTGAAAAGAAATGGCGGGCAACACGATGTAGAATGAACGGCACAAAGTTTCTGGGCCACACAAGGTGGGAAGCGGCACGAATAAGTTGACGGGCTACACAGGGTAGGAACTGAACCGCCAAAAGATAACGGTTTACACCTCGTGTAAACCGACCCGAAAACAATATTTACGGGCCACTAGGTGGGTACCTGGTTTTTCTGGGTTCTTTAGGGGTTTTGTAAGTTTTGGGGGTTTTTTTGTTAGTTTTCTTTGGGTTTTTTGGGGTACCGACGCAAAAATACAAGTTGGCGGGCCACACTAAGTGGGAACCGACACGAAATACACAATCTCGGGCCACGAGATGGAGACCGACACAGAAATATAAGTTGACGGGCCACGCGAGGTGGGAAACAACAAATATGCAAGGCAACACACAATGAACCAAATATTTTAATTTACTAATTGTCAAAAATAATTACCAAACAATTGGGTCCTGCCGCGTGGGACTTAAGTAAAAGAGAAGTGATCACTTGGGAAGGCGATCAATTCGGTTTCCCGGTCGATGAACCAGCATGTTCATTCTCGCGGGAATTAATATGGCGTTTGATCAGATTCTCTTCAATGTTAGAAAAAAATTTATTGACACAGGGGTTTAAACTGTCAAAAAGTAAACAATACAGGTACTCAGAACAGTGTCAAAACACATGGAGAAAATAGGATTTAGCTCTACTAGGGTTGTTCTCAATCGACAAAATCTTTACAACATTACTCGTGCAACTCTACACAATATCACCATTAATTACCCGAAGGGTTACTGGTCAAAGTTTCGTTTGCCGTATGGTTTACATTGGTATGGTTTTTACATGGGCACCCTCAGTTCTCGTAACACTACACAGATGGCTTTTTGCAGTTCTCGTAACACTACATAGATGGATGCACTAGTTTTTTGCAATTATTGATTGTAATCAACATTTTTATTACATTTTAATAACTCTACTACGTAGCTGAGGATATTTTACATCTTTTCTGAAAATTTGGCTGAAATCTATTCAGGCGTTTGATCAGACGGAGAAATTACTACTTTTTGACAGAATTTCAGTAGCTATTATAGCAGACGATAACACAGATGGCAGGGATAAACAGACGATAACAGGTGGCAGGGATAAATAATATTAAAAGTAAACGTTACTTGAAACAGGATAGGATTAAACGAGAAATCCAATCATTTATAAAGTTAGTGCCTATAGTTTTATCTCTAGGCTGATAACTAGGCCTAGTTATGGGCACAATTCCACCAAACCTTATTTCTACCGTCACTGCAAAGTAAAAATTTATTACGACATAGGGTGACGGGGCTTATATAATTCAACAGTTTACGGATTGCCCCGCCACGAGGCGTATTTCAATATCGCATTCAATATTAAATCAGGATTCTAATATCTCATTCAATATTGATTCAGTATTTCAATATCTGAATGGATATTTAGAGAATATGAGCTTTAGATAAAGACCCGTCCCCGTTTGGCGTGGGGCGGCGGGGCTCCAGCCCCGCAGCACCAAAGTCGAACGGGTGTTTGTATTATTAGCTACATATATATTACTTAAAACTTTGAGTCATTAATTAATCGCACGAAGTTAGTATAACCTGCATATATATTTACTTAAAACTTTGAGATATTAATTAATTGTTTTTATATTCCAACGGGAACCTTGCAACCCTAATAACGGATGCCTACATATTTGTCGTAACTTTATATTTATTGTAAAATTAAAGTTAATTTAAATTCCAACCCCTTCGGGTACCTTGCGGCGTACGTACGCTGCCTACAGTTAGCTTAGGGCTACTAGACCGACTGCGGGAGAAGGAGGGAACATATTATTTAGACGACATCTATGGGATGTAGTTTGAACATTAATATTTGGCTTAAGCTGTGTGAGTGGGAACAGTTATGTCCTGGCAACTTGTTTAGGAAAGACCTGACCCATCTTGAACACAGTACCATATTTTACAAAAACTTAAAAATCAGTCAAATAATTTAACAATAAATTTCGTAAATTATTTACTTTAAGCCTTTTCATTCCCCCTTTTCTCGGACCCCGTCTAACTTAGTACAGGTGTGTCTAATTACACCATGGCTTTCTGTAAAAACACCCAAAAAAACAAATCGATGTAACTTCTACAGTTTTGAAATTACATCGCAGAAAAATATAAGGTACAGGGAAGATTACAGTAATGCGAGTTTTTCTTAAAAGTGACTTAGGTTTAACTTTACTTGTATACGTTTACCTAGAAAATTTGATGAAGCGTGGTGCTGGACGGTTGAGTAACAATAACCAGTTTTTCTTTAAAAAAATCCAATCCCGATGCCTTGTTTGAGTTTTCTCGAGTTTATTTGGCGGAACCCTACCAAGACAAGTAAATTTTATTTAATATTTTAGGTTTATTGGTACGTTGAGCAAAAAAAGCGACTACTTTTGTTTGGATGGAAAAACATTTTTAGACATTCGTCTGATATGGGCGAACTTTTTCTGGACTCTTCCACAGCTAGTCCAAGTTGGATTATTATGCTTCCAAATATTGATCTTTATTTTATTGGTGTTAACCAAGTTATCATTTTTAACCCAGCGTGGAACCCGTAAAAGTAAGGATGATGATTGGGACAGATGAAGCGCATTGACGTTTTCCGATTTGTTCCGCAAGAATCCATGGAAGATATGGTTTATATAAAATTTCAATGTAGCAAGTAAAAGTAAGCAAAAAGCATTGATTGTGATAAATTATGCATATTTGAGAAGTTCATATTTACTTACACAACCATTTTGTTGAAAAACCTATAATGCATATGGGGAAATTGGAGATAAAACAAATCACTCCTAAAGAGCATGCACTTGATGTAGTTCCCACAGATAAAAATAGTTCTTGCTCTTTAGTCGTGAAAGAATTTTAACAGACATCGACTTATACAAAAGTAAGTACTTTATAAACTTATGCAATAAAAATGATGATACTAATTAATCGTACTTTATTTTCTTGCAGACTTTTGATCATTTCTAGTCTGCACTATGAGCTTTATCTTATGTAGCAAAGGAGGGTAAAAAACAAACATTGATCGTGAGAAATTATGCATATTTGAGAAATGAACGTTTACTTACACAACCATTTTGTTGAAAAGCCTCCAATGAACATGATAAATTTGGAGCTAACGCTAAAGAATCTTGAGTAGCATGCAATGGATATAGTTCACACAGGTCAAATAGTTCTTGCTCTTTAGTCGTGGAAGAATGTGAACAGACATCGACTTATTCAAAAGTGAGTACTCCATTTACTTATGCAATAAAATTGGTGTTACTATTTCATCGCCGTTTGTTTTCTTGCTGTCTTTGGATGCTTTCCAGTCTGCACTACGAGCTGTAGAAATTTTTGAATTAAAACCAAATTACCCATGTCCACGGGGTATTGCGTCAAAAGCAAGATCATTTGAAAGGAATTGACCATAATGTAATTTTTTTAATCAAAAGTTACATGGGCAATTTACCTTTATTATTCCTTTTTTATCACCAGATCAATACATTCATATTAAAGAGGGACACCCCTTTAAAAAACGAAGACTTGCTTGGTGGTTCTAATTTAGAACTTCTAAATGAGACATTGTTTCAGCATCTCAAGGATCATCAGATTAAAAGTGTTGGCTTTAAGTGGGAAGCATCTTTTAAAAGCTATTCCACCAATGGCTGCATACTCAATGTATATTAACTCACTCAATGTACTGGCAAAACATAAAGTTCTTGTGAATTCCATGCAAGAGTTATTGGAATTGTTCTTTGTTCATGAAGAAAAACTTATTTATTTTCATTTTGTACATGTAGGTCTTAAAAGTTTTTTTGGTCTGCCCTCTTTCATTGGGAAAAAGAGTTGTGGGTAACCAGGAGAGACGTGTAACTCGTAAATCGAGAGAAAAAGAGAGAAAAGGTTTGATGGGGGTTATTTTAAATTTCTTTTAGGTTTTATTTACATATTAGTCGGTTTTAAAAACTGAAAATGTATTGTTATAATATGTCACTGTCTAAATATCCCTGTGAGGCAAAAACAACGTTATTTTGATATGTTATTAATCTTTAACAGTGATTGCCCAATGCCCATATTCTATTCTGACGTCATTGCATGGAAACATGGGATTGACTGTCTTCCTATATTTCCAAAACATTCTCGTTAGATCTAAAATTCTATAATCATGTATGAGGTGGGGTGTGTAACCATGTAGCTAGGTTGCTACAAGTCTGCAAATTAGAATGATTAATTAAGGATATTATAGAATTTTAATAAACAAATGACACACATGGTTAACTAACTCCCATGTTTACAGCGAATTTGGAACAGAATATGGACAATCACTATTAAACATTTATAACTTATCAAAATAACGTGGTTTTTGCCTCACTTTTCAGTTCACTGGCATAACCAGACAATGACATAGTTTAACACATACATTATAACCAACTAAAAAGTAAATAAAACCTAAAAAAACCTAAAAAAAAAAACAACCCATTTCTATCAAACTGTTGAAAAAATTCATATTTCGCAGAACAAAACAAGTCCCTCGTAGCGGACGAAAATGTACATGAGTTGCTGCGTTTCACGATTTCAACAAATGTTAAAAAAGATGTCGAACAGCCCTATATATTTAAAAACAAATTTGGATACCTAAGAATCGAGCAACACGCCTTTTTTGGCTCCCAATATGAGTATTGTATTTTGATAAACTACATGTAAACTTATGCTGTTAAAATTAATTTTTATTTAAATTAAGGTTGGTGTTATTCCTACTGAAAATATACTGTATTTGAGCACAGTTTACTATGCTTGTTTGAATATAGTTCATCATAGTGATACTACAGTAAACTATAGTGAAGTCGGACAGTTTACTGTATTTGTGACTTGTGAGTATATAGTTCTTTACAGTCGAACTATGGTAATTTTTTAATTTGCCCGGAATGCCGGCATTCTTTCAGTAACGGTATAATTTCACCGACAAAATGTATCGACCCATGCTGTCCTAAAATTCGTAACCTTTTAAAAAAATTCGTTAAAAGTCGTCCCAAACATCCTAAACACAGAAAAAATGAATGCCTTCGCTGAGGTTTAACCTAGAGACCTCGGCATAGGAAGCTGCACACCTTAACCACTAGACCAATAACTGCCACATTATTTGTATTATTCTAAAACAATTTTAAACAAAATAATTTTTCGATGAACTTATAAATATTTTTAAGATTATCAATATTTTTTAGTATTCACTTCCTGCAGGACATTATAACTGTTTTTAATTTAATTAATCGTTGTGTATAAATAAAATTTAAGTTGACAATATGCCACTGTAAATCACTGTAAACAATACTGTGAATGTTACGAAATCAAAACTTTGTATAATTAAATCGTTTATTAATAAGCCACACTAAATTCTCTCTCAACACAATGTGCAATACATAATTGAATATAGTAGGTTGCATTCAAGGGAATTCACATGTGAATGTAGATTTACTTTGAAACGTTAGTATCATATTTGACTGTAGTAAAGTAAAGTTCACTGTAGTAAAGTTGACTACAATAATCAATTACGATAGATTACTACTGTAACCATAATCCACTATAGTCACCAACTAAAGTTAACTTTTTTACGTACTGTTGATTACCTTTCACCTTAGTGTATCACATGTAGCTATAATTAACCATAGTAGTTTTTCAATAGCTTAAGCAGAGAAAGTGCAAGTAGCAAGTAGTAAAAAGCTGTGTTTTTTATACTCATTTGGATTTAGAGGATTTGGAGAGTGAATGCTACCATTTTTGCTCTATCGCAACATCGACAAGCAAACAAAAACAAAATGGCACTGACTGTGAATAATTTATGATACAGCATTTTCAAAAGTTTTGGAATTTTCGAAATGTTTCGAAAGTTTCATAACTTTCGATAGTTTCGAAAGTATCGATAGTTTCGAAACAAAATCGAAACAGCGAAAATTTTGAAAAAAACCAAAACAAAACAAGCAAAATCTTTTTTTCTACTGTAGTAATTGTTTTTATTTGTGCGAAACCTTAATTTGTATGTTTTTGCATTCTAACTATAAAGAAAAATTTTAAAACGCAACGAAACCAAACAACAAAAGTTCGAAACTTGCGTAATTTTTGGGAAATTTCGTACTTTCGCTGATGTACTTTGCTTTTTTTTCTTTGAACATCTACTTTTTTTTCTTTGAACTACTTTCAAAGAATGATAGCCCTATGCTTTTTTCATTATGAAGGAAAGTTTTTTAAGTGAAACATTGATATTTTCTGCCATTTAAACTTGTTATTATCATTGACGTCGTTATTTTTAATCAAGAAAATAGGCTAGACTTCAAATACATTGAGGAAATAATTACAAGGCAATAATAACGAAACGTAATCAAGATTGGGTGTGTATGTATAATGATTTACTCAAACCATGTTTATATTATTGCACACACACAAATTTCATAGACGACGTCTGCGAAATCCTATAAAAGGCATTTTGGTTCACAAATTGCTTGGCGTTGTCTCTGACTATTTCCTAAATCTTGATTAACATTTGGATTCACATTGCAATGCACAGTTCATTAGAATCTAAATTTCATCCAAAGTACAAGTCCCTTTGTTGAATACTTAAATGCAGATGTTGTGCAAAGCGTAACACGTTACAGCAATGTCCACAAGGGCGTTTCATTCCCGACGTTTTTTTTTATTTTGATTTTATTAAGATGCACGGCCTTCATGCATTCTGTTCTGTTACATGTAAAAACCCTGTGTATTTTTTTTTTCGACGGAAAAAATATATTTTGGGGATCCGATCGCGGGAAAATTTTGAAAAACGCAAGTCTTTCCTAGTTTTTCGGGCTAGGCAGCAGATGTAAGAGACTTTAAGAGTAAGTATATAGAAAAAAGGGCGATTTTGTCGTTTTTTTCTATAAAACTATCAGTTGTAACAGTGAAAAAAGAAACGCGTTCAAAATGTACAATTTTTCGTTTGTAAAATAATAATGCAAAATTAATATTTGTTTTCATTTATAAAATTCAAATTGTGAGGAAAAGTTATACAACCCATCTTGAACGTAGGTTTATTTGTAACACAGTCAAATCTTGCTAATCGTTTTTTACGATAGATAAAGTTAGATTTTTAAAAATGGCCAATGGAAGATCCATGCAAATCGATGACTTCCCTTTCTTCTTCTTTCTCCTTCTGTCTTCTCCACTTGAATCGTCTTCGTCCAAAAAGGAAGATTCTTTTTCTGAATCAATTGATTCATTCACTGACAGTTTATCTTGAGGTAAGTTAACGGATGGTGAAATAGGATGATTAGGCAAACTCAGATAAAACTTTTCCTTTCTATCAAATTTGTCCTCTTCAGAAATTTTAGTTATACTGTCCAGCATCAAGAACTATACACCAAGGGTTTTGTTGCCAGATTTTTTATCCGGCAATAACCGGCTTCTCTTTCAAAATATTGTGGAATTTGGCTTTTTTTTCATTCCTGATTCCGATCAGAGTTTTGCAATCCAAAACATGATAGAAGTGACCGGTTTTACCGGACGCACATGTAAAGTCTCTTTCCGGAAACAATTGCACCAAATAATTCCTAAAGTGACCCACAACAATGAAATTAGAAGACTCTACATCAAAAGACACTTTCTCTTTTTCTATTACGTCTTAGCATGGGCACATACAGTACCCACCATAAAATTTAAGAAAATTTCCTCGTTTTGCGTGTTTTTATGGCACTACGTGTCTCTTTGTAACTCGTGTAACTTCTTAACGGTTAGAGATAGAGTTTTTTTGGAATTTTTTTAGTTCAAAAACTTCCAGGGATAGGGAATGGATATTTAAAAAATCCTTAAAACTATGAAAACACCTTAATAAGTACTCAGTGTGATTTGGCTGCTTAATTTCTTTAACTTCCTTCTTAATTCCTTTAGGTATCTGTAGACTCTGTAATTTCCGTTTGACATCTTTAATGGCATGTATTGAACATCTAAAAAGGTCAATTCCACTATAATTTTTTATCACATTTAAGATAGTAATCTGCAATCTCATGATCAGTAACCAGATATAGGTTTCGTGCCTTTTTAACACCGGAACAAATTTCACCAGGTATTGAAAAAAGAAATAGTTTGTTATTCATCAGTTTCGCTCGTGAATCAAATATATAGCCGGTATACACGGCATTTCAATAAATTCAGAAAACTAGAAACAAAAACGTAGAAATCATCAAGTTTGTAATTTTTATCATAAGAAATAAATTTTGGTAGTGAATCCTGCCGATCAATTACCTCCTTGAATTTTTCGAGTAAATTTTCCTCTCATATCAAAACATCATCAGATCTTCGTGAACCATAAGACACTCTATGAATCCGGTTTCACAATTAGTTTCAGCCAAAAGGTTGTGCAAACTTTCCCTGTCAAACGTTTTTCTGTCCGTAAGTTTTGTTGAGCGTTACGAACTGGCATGGAGACTCCTGCTACCTTCGACACTAGCTACCTGGGGGGTCGACAGTGGCTACCCCGACACTGCCTACCCGACACTGGCTACCCATAAGGACGACACTGGCTACCCGACACTGGCCACCCGACTCTGGCTACCTACCATTTGCTACCCATTCCAAATAGCATTAACTCAACAGCTGACAGACTCAATACCTACCTAACCTAACCTGACCTAACGTAACCTAACTAACGTAACGTAACCTATCCTAACCTAACCTAACCTAACCTAACCTGACCTGACCTGACGTAACCTAACCAAACCTAACCTGACCTAACCTAACCTAACCTAACCTAACCTAACCTAACCTAACCTAACCTAACCTAACCTAACCTAACCTAACCTAACCTAACCTTACCTAACCTAACCTAACCTAACCTAACCTAACCTAACCTAACCTTACCTAACCTAACCTAACCTAACCTAACTTAGTCTGTTGCTGGTGAATTAATGCTATTTAAAATTGGTAGCAAACGGGAGGTAGCCAGTGTCGGGGTAGCCAGTGTCGGGTAGCCAGTGTCGTCCTTATGGGTAGCCAGTGTCGGGTAGCCAGTGTCGTCCTTATGGGTAGCCAGTGTCGAAGGTAGCAGGTGTCGATTTCCCTACGAACTTGTTTCTGATCACGAGAAACATTTGGCCGGTGCCTTCCCAGATCTCTTGGCGCAATGTGTATGTGCTGTCGATAAAGATTTTTCGGGGTATTTTTGTGGTCTTCATTGCCTTTTGTGTTGATTGTTGAGTTTTTTTTTTGTAGTTGAGTACACGTTATAGTTCTCCAACGATTATGTCTTACTGGTCGTCAACACGCACCTGTAAGGGAGATAAACATTACATTGCACGGTTAATATAGGTTTCTTTGGGTGTCGAAGCACGACCGATCTTATTAGTCCATCTCGACTTGTTCTAAGCTCTGTGACAAATACTGTTGACCACATTAGACAATTATTCTCTTTGTCGTGAATTAGGACGATTTCATAGAAAAGAACAGGTCGCCCGGATTTCCCTTTTGACTAAAAACTACCGTGTTACATAAGATGCTCTCCGAGATTAAACGAGGACAGACATCACTCGTATACTCTCTCATCTCCTTATCCATCTTTATGAGATACTGGAGGCTATGGTCTCACTGCCTGCGTGAGGGCTCTCATAGACAGACTGGCGCTTTCCTATGAGACGCTCTCTGCTCGCTTCTCGTGAACCAGTGGGGTTATTTTAATCTAGCCCCACTCCTATTTTCTCTAAATATCAGCTCGTCAGACCGGGGCTCTGGGAACTGCTGTCGGGAACCCATAGGGGAATGTAGCTATGCCGGCGACCACCGTCTGGTGGTCTAGAAGGTTTAACCAAGCCGGACAGATACTCAAAATCCCCTTTGGTCTCGCCCCGGCATGCCCGCACCAGAGCCGCCGCGCAGGCCCAGTTTCCCAAATTTATGTACAACTCTCTAGTCCTATGTAACGTTCCCTTTTGTAAAACATGTAACTATGATGCTAATAGGGTGAAATACACGGGGCAATACTCGGTCTCCGAGTTCATGCCCTTTAATTTAAAAAAATACTGGCTGGTGGAAGTCGGAGTCAATAGGTTAACAGCTGGCTCCGGTGTAGCACGAGTAGATCATCGGTTATTCAAGAATTGATTGGGCGTAATAGGGAGCAGGTAATCAACTCCTTCGCTGATGTAGTTGAATGGTCGAAAATTAATCACGATTTGATCACGATGAGGTTGACTTCGAGCTCATCATAAAATAGACAAATTTCTGCTTGCAAATAGACAAGACCCAAAGTCTACTCCTTAACTTTGAAAGCTTAGGCTTTTTTTAGCCAGTTGAACGGAAATAGATCTGCCAGCTCCTGAAATGGTGACGATGACAGCTTTCGGAATGTGACCAATCATCAAGCCAACAATTCTTCAACGCGTGATGATCTCCTGCCTCCGTCCTCTTTTATTATTGCTAGAGAAATTCCTGAAAGAATTGGCAGTTCCCTACCAATGGGGAACTGCCAATTCTGGAAAACCTGTCATGGTAGGGAACTGCCAATTCTTTTCATGGGATAGGGGGAAAGTGAAGGGGAGAGATGCCTATGTATCACTATTTGTACTGATGTTTCTCTTTGCATGTACATCATCCATTGGCGTTGTGGATAGCGCGTTCAACGCGGGCACTGTTCGACTAAGGTTCGAACCTCGACCATTAGTACAAATAGTGATGATACATAGGCATCTCTCCTCTTCACTATCCCGTGACAGCTTGAGGCATGCGGAGTCATACAGTTAAAATTAATAAGAGAATATAAAGAATTTTTGCTTATAATTAAGAGATAAAAATCAAGCAATTGGCTATCTTAGTTATCCCGGGTGTGTGAAGCATCTAATCAGTAGGGAAACGGGAAAAATCCGCAAAAAGGTACGGTTGCAGAGGCAGCGCCAACTTGCGGCAGGCACGAGCATCATTTATGGGGACGTATAGGCCGATGGGCGATGACAGTCTTTCTATTCTTGGTCTGTGGTACGGGCGAAATAGGGAAGTACCTGGCCTTGTATATTACATTTAGTGATGTCGGGTAACCCGGAGGGTACAAAGACTCGGGTGATAACCCGCGAAACCCGGGTTTACCCGGGTAACCGGGTAAAAATTTTTATTAAAAAAAAAGGCAAATTCGAGCTCCGAACTCTTTAGTCTGAAGGCTAAACAATGCCGAATATTGTCTATGCAGCGCTCTAACAGAATGGCTCCGTCGTTATTACTGTAACAGAATTTTCTTCTTTACTTTTTGAATACGTCCAAAACAAAGCAGCATATAGCCTAATACAATTAATAGTCCAACAAAATGATGAGTAAAAATGAATCGATTTAGTTAAATCAACGGACCAAACTTTTGCTAGAAAGCTAAATCGGCTAAATCAAGTTAATTTACATAAGATTAACGCAGATTTCAGTTTTTGAAAACGTGAGGTGATTTCGTGAAAACGTGAAAATTTCGTGAAAACGTGTGGAAAACTATCGACTATGCTAGGTCAAAAAAATTTATATTAATTCTATAAATTAGCATCGAGGAATCACTGGTATGATGGATACAGTTCTAATCTCTAAATTGTAGGGGACAAAGTTCGTAGTTCAATTCCCATATTATCCAAATCTTCTTTGATACTGAAAATGTTTCGATACATAATAAAATTACGATAAGTTCATGCCAACACGATGCGATTTTTTACTTTTGCCAAAAATTAAAAGAAACAACAATCAATACGTCAAGAACAAATGTGTGATTCCCAAGCATAATCATTTCGATCAATTTATGTAAACAAATTTTGTTTTATAAAGAGCGCGTAATTTTATTCCGCTGAGAAATAGAGATCAGTAATTAAGAAAGGCAAATCGTTGACCAGCAGATGGCTCTTTTTTCTTAAAGCCCTTCAAAAAAACTATAATTATGCTATTAAATTTAAGAGAAATGGACGTAATTCGTAATGAGTTCATTATATTGTCATACAATATTTTAATGAAAGCCAGATAATTAAAAAAACGTTTCCATGTGTTATATTACATTTCAAATTTTGGCCACTAGAGACCTCTGTTTCTGAAAGATTCTCACTTTTAAAACATTATTTTCTTTTGATTTCAGTCGTCCTAAAAATGTCAGTGTATTTTATTAAGTTTTCTCATATTCCCGGCTTCAGTTTGAGCATGCATCATTTGGGTTTTATAATATTTTATTTTTTACTCGAAGGCCGGTTATCGAGTCGGGTTCGGGTAAAATCGAGTAATCCCCGGGTAACCCGGGTTTCGGGTTTAGTAGACGACTCACCCGACATCACTAATTACATTTAGTGGCTATGGCTGTGTTGAGAGAAAAAAGGGTGTTTTGACTTCCTGCCTAGTGTATGTCTCTTGAGTTCGATTTGTGTCGTATTTAAGTAATAAGTAATAACCTAAACGAAACTTTGGTTAGTTATTATAGTTTTCATCTAAGTGAAATATATCAGTCTATTGTTTAAATTATATATTTATTTAATCACTAGCTTGGGCTATGCTACAACATGGCTACCGAGAAAGTTACACTCGCCGATGCGTTATCCAATGTTGAAGTTCTAGATGAATTACCACTTCCAGATCAACAACCATGTATAGAAGCTCAGGCTTGTTCAGTTATTTATCAAGCAAACTTCGATACCAATTTTGAAGATAGAACTGCTTTTGTAACAGGAGTTGCAAAATACATTGAAGAGGCAACTGTTCATGCCAGTTTGGTAAACAATAAGTACACCACCATGATTGGGGAACTTTTATTCTTATCAAGCTTAAATAACTCATTTCAGAATGATATGCTTCAAGAAGGTCAAGAGCATGCTGTAATGCTTTATACTTGGAGATGCTGTTCAAGAGCAATTCCTCAGCCTAAGTCAAATGAACAACCCAACAGAGTTGAGATCTATGAAAAAACAGTCCAGGTTTTGGCACCAGAAGTGAACAAACTGTTAAATTTCATGTATTTCCAAGTAAGTCCCATACATTTAAGGAATAAATTGATTGTTTGTTTCTTGTTGTATGTTTTCCAATGCTGACAGGTTAAATTATTATAATTTTAGAGAAAAGCAATTGAACGCTTTAGTGCAGAAGTGAAAAGGCTCTCTCACACTGAAAAGCGTAAAGACTTTGTCTCTGAAGCTTACCTGCTCACTTTGGGAAAATTCATCAACATGTTTGCTGTTCTGGATGAACTGAAAAACATGAAATCGAGTGTAAAAAATGATTACTCAGCCTACCGCAGGCAAGTCAAATATTTGTCTTTTCATCATGTAAATAAATAAAGACACCCATTGATATTACTAGAGCTGCACAGTTCCTTAAGGTGATGACAGATCAGCAAGCATTACAAGAATCACAAAATCTGTCAATGTTTCTGGCTACCCAAAATAAAATTCGCGACTCGCTTAAAGAAGCTCTTGAAAAAATTCCATCGTAATCGGATTTTTATTTATTGCATGATAGTTTAGCTAAAATTAACGTACCTTTAAATGCTCTTTATATAGTTATGAGGAGTTATTGGCCGATGTTATCAACTTGGCCGTTCACATGCTCGAAACTCGCATGTACCTTCTTCCGGAAGAAAAACATATGCTGGTTAAAGTTCTTGGTTTTGGATTATTTCTCATGGATTCTGAAATATGTCAGATTAATATTTCCAAGCTAGATCAAAAAAAGCGAATCAGACTCGACAAAATTGATAAAATCTTTAAAGTTGGTTTGTTTACTTTTTTTAAATTTTAGAGATTATAATTGAATCACTCACTTATTTTGAAAGAATCTAGAAGTTGTCCCTCTCTTTGGTGACATGCAAATTGCTCCATTTAATTACATAAAACGATCAAAAACTTACGATGCGTCTCGATGGCCTTTGTGTGGTGCAACTCTGCCTTCACCTCAGGCTGATTTAATGGTTCACTTACCTCAGATCCGTGATGATCACGTTAAATTTACAAGTGAACTGGCCCGCTACAGCAACGAGGTAAGTGAATATTGTTGAAGAATTAATACGTAATAGACTGAAAATCCCGTCGTACAATAATAGGTCACAACTACTTATAAAGAGACACGCTCTCCGGAGGAAATGAAAGAAATGATGGAGCTTGCTCTTCGCGGATTACAGTTGCTATCTGAATGGACCAGTATAGTTACAGAGCTTTATTCTGTAGGGTTTATAAGTAGTTAATTTTTGGATTTATTTTCACTAATATACTTATCTCTGTTTGTATTTAGTGGAAACTTCTACATCCTACAGACCATCATCAGAATAAAGACTGCCCTGCAGAGGCAGAAGAATACGAACGCGTAAGCCTCAGCTTATGTTAAATTATATGATTGCACCTTTTAAATCCGTATTTATTGATAGGCTACACGATACAATTACACCGAAGAGGAGAAATTTGCTCTCATTGAAATCATTGCCATGATCAAAGGATTGCAAGTTTTGATGGCCAGAATGGAGACGGTATTTGCTGACGCTATACGTCGGCATGTTTACGCTGAATTGCAAGATTTCGTTCAACTTAGTTTGCGTGAGCCTCTAAGAAAGGCAATCAAAAATAAGAAAGACTTGATACGCAGGTTAGTTAACTGGATCTTCATTGTGAAAATTATATTGTTACTAATTAAGGTTGTTTCAGCATAATCGTCTCTGTCCGAGAAACCTGTGCCGATTGGATTCGAGGCACAGAGCCACAGGATGATCCAGCTACAAGAGGGAAAAAAGATCCTGATAATGGGTTTGATATTCAGGTTCCACGAAGGAATGTTGGTATGTTGAAAATTCAAACACTTCTTTTCCACGTACATCCTAAACTTTCATATCATAGGACCTTCTTCAACCCAACTTTATATGGTCCGCACCATGCTGGAATCGCTAATAGCTGACAAATCTGGTGGCAAGCGAACACTACGTAAAGACATTGATGGGTCTTACCTTATGGCAATCGACCAATTTCATAAAAATTCATTTTTCTGGAACTATTTGCTCAATTTCAACGGTATTTCTGATTTAATTTTCGATTGTTAGCTGTTTGTAATTGTTGTTCCGTGGCCCAGAAACACTGCAACAATCCTGCGACCTTTCACAACTTTGGTACCGAGAATTTTATCTTGAGATGACGATGGGCAAACGGATTCAGGTAAGAATATGAAGGTGTTTTTGATCTGAATTTCTGTCAGTGCGAAATTCGGTGGCTGGGAAAGGCTTGGATCTTTGGTTTACGGAAAAGGCAATGCAAGTACTTGCCAGTCTACTTTACTTACCCGAAAAGGTTGTAAGTAGTATGGCGTGTGCTGAATTTTATTTATTCTTTTTCTCTGTCGCGTCTTTCTTTCCTTCGCTTTATATATCGGTCATTGTCATGTCGCAAATTCAGAAATGTTGCGTGAAACACCAACACAACGAGGAGTGCAAAGACGTGGTCACACTGGAGAAAAGGATTCAGGTATAAGCTATCACCTTGTTGAGAAACTTCCTCAGCATGATGTCTTATGCTTCTGACTTGAGTAGATATATGCTTTAAATTAACTAAGGTCCCAGTATGGCCTGCATGTACGCATAACTCTTTGTTAGTTAAAAATTTAATTTGTAGTTATAGTTTGTCAATTTTCAAATTATATTAATTTCTTGCGTGCTTTTTTTTTCTTGTACGTTTTCTAGTTTCCTATCGATATGTCGATGCCCTGGATCCTAACTGATCATATTTTGCGTACTAAGGAGCCTTCTATGATGGAGTAAGTTAAAACCCAAATTTCCCTATACTTCAAAAATAGTTTTTTTTTGTTTGTTTTTTCTAGATGCGTTCTTTTCCCCCTTGATCTCTATAATGATTCTGCTCACTATGCGCTCACTGTTTTCCGCAAACAGTTTTTGTATGACGAAGTCGAAGCAGAAGTCAATCTATGTTTCGATCAGTTCGTCTATAAACTAAGTGAACAAATTTTCGCCTACTATAAACACCTTGCTGGCAGGTACACATTTGCTAAAGATTTAGTTTTTCGTTGATTGAAATTAATTGTACCGTAGCATCATGCTGGATAAACGATTTCGTGCCGAGTGTGCTGCATTAGGGACGCGCTTTACCTATCCTCCTGCCAATCGTTACGAAACTCTAATGAAACAACGTCACGTTCAGTTGCTGGGACGTTCAATAGATTTAAATCGATTGATATCTCAAAGAGTTAATGTTGCACTTCTCAAAGCACTCGAGTTATCTGTTGCACGTTTTGAAGGTGGAGATATCACTGGTGTAGTGGTAAATATTTTAAATATCTTAGCAACTTCTTTTTATTGGGTGTTACGTAGTCTCTTTGATAGGAACTGAGCGGTCTGCTTGACGTGAACCGATTGACTCATAAGTTGCTGAGCAGTAACCTTGCAATGGATGACTTCGACGCCATGTGGAGAGAAGCAAATCATAACGTGCTTGCGCCCTATGGCCGTGTGACGCTGCACGTCTTTTGGGAACTTAACTATGATTTCTTACCCACTTATTGCTATAATGCCGCAACAGGGCGCTTTATTAAGTGCCGCGACCTACTTTTCAGTCAGCCTGTTCACCGAGATAAACCACCCCAAACGCCCTATCATTATCTTTGGGGCAGTAAGGCGCTTAATATCGCGAATGGGAACATCTTCAATCAGTATTCTGGATTTGTGGGTGCACCACATTTCAAGGCTATTTCAAACCTTCTGGGTTATCAGGGCATCGCAGTAGTCATGGAAGAGATTCTCAAGATAATAAAATCTTTGGTACAGGGAAACATTTTACAGTTCACAAAAACATTGATGCAAGCGATGCCAAAACAGTGTAAAATGCCCCGTTACGATTACGGATCAACTGGCGTTTTGGGATATTATCAGGTAGAATTTGCATGGGTTCTTGTAACTTCCCGGTAAAATTTTTAAAATTATGATTCATTTTTTGCAAACAGGCTCAACTAAATGACATTGTTCAATACCCTGATGCAAGAACAGAACTGTTTCATAATTTTAGAGAATTCGGAAATGCTCTGATATTTTGTCTTCTTATTGAACAAGCAATGTCACAAGAGGAAGTTTGCGATCTACTTCAGGCAGCGCCTTTTCAAAATATTCTTCCAAGGTATGTAGTATTTCTTTCGCTCTCATAATTTAAGCCTGAGCTTTACTTAAATGATTTGTTTTATAAAATGGATTTTGAATGTATGTACAGACCGTTCGTTAAAGAGGGAGAAAAATTGGAAGCTAAGCAGAAAAAGCTGGAAAACAAATACGCGGCTTTGCAAATTGTCGCCAACATAGAAAAACTGGGCACCGCCAAGCAAACCCTGATTGCACGAGAGGGAGATCTTTTAACTAGAGAACGTCTTTGTTGTGGTCTTTCTGTCTTCGAAATGGTGCTCAATCGCATTCGCACCTTTTTAGACGATCCAATTTGGACGGGTCCTGTCCCCGTCAATGGCGTATTAACTGTCGATGAGTGTACAGAATTTCACCGACTATGGTCAGCATTGCAATTCGTATATTGCATTCCTGTTGGCGAAAACGAATTTACCGTTGAACAACTTTTCGGCGAAGGGCTTCACTGGGCTGGGTGCACCATGATCGCTTTGTTAGGACAACAGCGAAGGTTTGATTCTGTTTTTTATGGCACGGCACGGCACTGTCTAATTTACTTTGCGTTCTTTCGTTAGGTTTGAGGCATTGGATTTCTGTTATCATATTCTGCGTGTCCATCGTGTGGATAACAAAGATGAAACTGTTAAGGGCATCCAACTAAAGCGATTGGTTGATCGCATCCGCCGCTTCCAAGTGTTGAATTCGCAAGTCTTTGCTACACTAAACAAATATTTGAAAACGAGCTCGGGGGATGTAGATTCTCAACCGGTGGAGCATGTGCGTTGTTTTCAGCCTCCCATACATCACTCTCTTGCAGTGAATCAGGGTCACTATTATCGACCTGACCAATTACTTCGTCAGTCCATGAATGTAGCCAACACTTCTGGGATTATGGCCAACTTGACGCTAGAACAGCATTGAACTTTTTTTCTTCTCTTTTATACGTTGCTTGTTTATTTGTTTTTTCTTTTTCTAATTTGATTTTGGTTACGAAATACGAAATCATTTCCCAATCGCTTTACATTTTTAAGAAATCTTCATTCATTGCAACGATGTTTTCACCATAATTTCTATATGCCTTAGACGAGTTAGACGTTGCGATTGTATTAGTCCCGACTCTTTGAATACACTATTCGCGTAAAGATTTCACAATGTTGGTTATTCATCGTTGTCAGAAGTTGTCGAACTTACTTCAGACTCGGCTTCAGAATCAGATTCGGCTTCAGGTTCGGCAGGTCCAGCAGGCTCAGGATCGGCAAGTCCCGCGAAAAAGTCTCCTTTGTTGCGTCTCTTAGAGGACGGTAATTGAAATCCTAATTTCTCTTTACGTAAAGAACGCTTCTTGTTGCGAACAGATTTCTTAGTGGTTGACTCCATCAATTTTAAATTGGGATCCTCAAAGTAAGAAATATTCCAAAACCGCACGCGTCCGTCGTGCGAAGTAGATGCTATATAGTGACCACAAGTTGAAATGTCTAAACGTTCAATCGGAAATTTGTGATGACCCACCACCCCCAAGAACCTATGTGGGAATAGACTAATGGCACGGATTTTTCCATCATCACAACCAGTAATAACGATATTGTCCATTATGGGAATCATGCAGTTGATAGCTGATGGATGATCTCCAAATGCGTCACTGTGGTATCCAAATGCTTTCCAATCGAAGATGTACATGTTTCCGTTGCCAAGCCCAGCAATGACTTTTGTTTCTTGTCGTATAAGACCCACACAGTTCATTTCCGATGGGTACACTTCAGACTAGAAATTTAAGAAAAAAAAACAAAAACACTACATACATCATCAGTCATTGTTAAATTTAAATTTTTAATCTACCTGCCCTTCCATTTTTTTGGCTCTTGTATTGAAAGCGGTCAACGTTCCTTCTCCGCTAGTACATACTAACAGGCGAGATCCCGAATCAGTTATCATTGAACTCACGAATTCTTCCATCTCTTTATACTCTGCAACAGGCTTCTGGATAGTGCGACGCTTATCCCACACTTTAATATTTAAAATAGACATAATTAAATTCATAAATGAATTCTAAAACTAACAATGTACACCTTTCACTACACCATCATCATCTCCAGATGCCCAAATATTTGCATCCATACAAAGCAAACTGTAGATTGGTGAACTAAAGGAAAATGAATAAGAAATAATTATCACCATCAGCATGAAAATTAGTTTCATTGAAAATTAGTAATTACTCGTGAGCTTTGCGAAAAGATTGGGTAACTGTCATGGTTTCGGTATCCGTTATTACAACACTTTTATCCTTGGAAGCAGAGAACAGAAGAGCTCCATCGTGATTAAATGTCAGTACCCGACAAGATTTCTTGTGGTGATTAAGTGTGTGCAACAATTCATTTTCTTCATTTCCGTATTTATAACTATATAATAAGGAAATAATATTTTTACAGCAATATAATAATTTAAAAGATTTTAAATTATTAAAGTATAATATTTAATTAATTAAATTTGCAATTCTTTATTATTTACCATGTAATTTCTCCTTCAATGTTAGACATTGCAATCAGTTCTTTATTTGGATGAAAACTTATGTCTGTTACCATACAATTCAATGAACTTCTTAGATCAGGGGGTTTGATTTTTTCCTGTGGTTTTGCAGCATTGCAGATGGCAACAATAATATCATCATCTTCTTTCTCTTCTCTTCCAGCAGCAAGTTGTTCAATGGTCTCACCTAGATTATCTGTTTCTTCCTCTTGTTCTTCTTCACTCACTTCTTCCTGAGATTGTTCAGCAATTTCTTCATTACTTAGCTCACTTTCATCATCAGTTAAGTTTTCATTTCCATCATCTTCATCAGAATCTGCTTCAGCAGGCATATTCTCTGGAAATTGAGGGATAATAACTGGCTTTCTCTGTTGAGAAAAAACTTCTTTGGCTGGTTTAAACAAGGTAACCGTTATTACAATTAGACTTATTATACTTATAATATACAAAATAAAAACAATTGAAAACCTTGTGGAAGAAAAAGACTCTCCTCATCTTCATCACTAGAAGAATTTTCACTCTCCTCTTCCAACTTTCTCTTTCCGGTGAGCGTTGTCTCATTACCGGGATTTGCCTGGCTCATTTTAGATGTTTTTGTTATTGTTTTGCTCCAATTTACTTACGTAGATTCAACGAATTCTTGAATTTACAAAAAAAAAATTTTTGACAAACACCACGCGTGTTCACGTCTGCTATCTATCGTCTGCTAACTGTGCTATCTCTCTCTATCATGCAGTGCAAGATTTGAAAGACAAAAAAAATATTGTTTATTTCTTTGATATTCTATTTACTCGATTAGTTTCATTTAAATATAATTATCATTATAATTGTAATTTTTAATTATGTTAATATTTAAAATAATAATATTGCTATTGTCGGTTGTCGGACTTGTCGTACGTACCACTTCAGACTTCACTTCAACCACGTGTGTCGTCTGCATTTCAAAAATCAAAATGTTTTTCCCCAGATATTTAATGCAAATGCAAAATCGAATATATTTATCTAACAAGTTCTTAAACAGTTCATTCAGTTCATCTTCACGCCCGATTGCCAAATTTGACAAAGACATTGAAACACTGCGACTTAACCCGCAAGTGAAACATCTTGGAGTTTTCAATCATAGTGCTGTGAAATTGCCAGAGCAATTGAAAAAAGCAATTGAAAAGATTCTTATTAGTTGCCCCGACGCAAGTTTGACACAAAATGCTGAAATTTTGAAAAACCATTTAATTTTCAAGAAACCTCCATTAACTGAGACTAAGCTGAATGAAATAAAAGTGACATGTACTGAAAAAGTGTCTCATCCCTTTCCAGGTAAATCCATTTGATTTTCTCGCATTCAATTGCTTTGGTTCATACTATTTTATACTCTCATTCAGATAACTCATTTTTAAGTGCTGAAGATGAAAAGAAAATACAAAATTCCTTGAGCAGTAAAATAAAAAAGATTGTTAACCAAAATGCCTACAGATGGAAACCAGTTGTTTACAACCAAACAGTTGCTTTGACCTATCTAGTAGCAAGAATAGCCCCAGAATATGCATCTTTATATCAAATATTCCATGAAATAAGCAGGAGAGACCCAAAATTCCAACCCCAAACTTTGTTTGATTTTGGTTCTGGAATTGGCACAGTATTATGGTACATATATCAGTAATAATAAAGTAATGGTCCAACTACTGTGTGTTACACTACCAACATTTTTTTGTCTAGGTCAGCCAAGTCATGTTGGGGTGATAAGAAGTTTAAAGAAGTGTTCTGTGTTGATTCTTCTGTGGACATGAATAACTTAGCTCTTGCTCTTATTCAAGGAGGAGTTTGGCCTAATCAAGAAAATGATTGTAACTCAATAGAAGAGAAAAACAAAGAAGATCCATCCACTTTGAAAGGCCTTTATTTCCGACAATTCATGCCTACCTCGTCTGCTGTTAGTAATTTCTTTCATGTGTGGATCGAATTGGGAAAATTTTATCAAATTAATTTCTGTTCAATGCGTAGTTGAGATATGATCTCGTTGTTTGCGCTCATACTCTTTTGGAACTTCCTTCTGCAGAGTTACGTTTACAAATGGCTTTGTCATTATGGCGTAAATCACAAGGCTATTTGGTGTTTGTAGAGCATGGAAGTCGAGCGGCTTTTGAAGTAGGATATTTTATTTATTAATTTGAGTTGCAAAAAAAACTTAAAGAAAAATGCAATTGATTCAGGTGATAATGGAAGTTCGTGATTTCTTGCTAAGTTTATCTGACGAAAATAAGGAATCCAATCTTCAAGGATACGTTTTTGCACCAGTAAGCTTGTAACGATATAAAACACCATTTAAGATGCTTCTTTAAATTATTCATCGTTGAATAGTGTGCCCACAAGAGGCACTGCCCTCGGTTAGCTGATACAACTCCTTGCAATTTTGAAGTTAAATACGAGCCCCTCAAAATCAATGGGGGACTGGAAAAAGAGAAGTTTTCTTATATAGTCCTTAAGAAAGGTAACTGGTAACCAATAATGAAGCAACCCCCGCGTATTCAAACTAACATTTCCGTCGTTTTAGGTCCGCGGCCTGACACAGACATACAATGGCCTAGAGTAGTTCGACCTGTTCTCGTTCGGTCTGGTCATACAATATGTAGGCTGTGCACTCAAGAAGGAAAGCTTGAAGAAATCATAATTACTCGAGCCAAGTACAGCAAGTAAAAACTTAGAACATTCTAGTATTTTAATCCAATAACTAAAAAATAAATCATGCTATTTTATTATTATTACAGGTCAGAAAGAATATTGGCTCGTCGAACAAAATGGGGCGATTTGTTACCTGCGCATTTGTCTCGCCCCGATGCCCCAATGTCAGAATCAACATTAGGAGACAAAGAAAACATAAAACTTTAATGCTTTATTGAGTTGATGAAACCATAGGAATAGATTCTGTGTTTCACTCTGAAGTTTACAATAAACGTTTTTCTGGTACTGTAAGAAATCATGTTAATGAAAAATGCATCCAGTAGAGATTGACCAGAAAAATTTACAGTGGTCATTTTTCAACCATACCTGTTACTCAGAATTGATTGGAACTTGAATTGTAGAACTTTTCATCCCTTGAATATCATTTTTAGCAATAGAAGAAGTTGACCAAAGATCTAAAAAATAATTTAAAAATATTTAATTTTTTAAAATACAAGTCTAACACTATGTAAGCTTATGACCTATTTATACGTGCTATTTGAAAGAGCCCATTACCTAGTAGCATTCGATCTAATTCAATTCCATCTCTATGCACATGAAGTTTGGTTCCTCGGACACCTTCCAGAATAGTTAACACTCCCGGATGCGCTCTTGTAATAACAAGCGTATGACCCCGTTTGTGCAAGTCTTCCGCCAGATTGTCAAAACCCTTTACATGCGAATCAGTTGTTAGCGACAAAAGAGAGTGTATAATTTGTAAGTTGCAGGCGCAGGAAATACTCACATAGGCAGTAGAAAAGTCAGCTATTGAAACGTAGCTTAGATCAATCACCACTGGAACTTCAGGGTATAAAACAGAGGCTTTCCTTACAGTCGACATAAAATAGTCTATTGCTGTGAATACTACGCTTCTGTCCGGGGTGATGTGCAAATAGTTAATATGATCAATTTGATCATCAATCGCCGAAATATTCTGAAAATGTAAATAGGTTTTGTTCATTTTATTGGTAAACAAATGCAATTTCCAATTTGCATGGCAAATGTACGTACCTGAAATGTCAAAATTTTTATCCGTGGTCGCGCTGTTGCATACAAAAGCATTGCTAAATTAACTGCTGTGCCAATTATAATGCCAATCTCAAGACTGAGAAAAAGGCAGAACGTGAAGGTGACAAAGAGAGGTATCAGATCTAGCTCTAAAATTAAATTCAAATTTTATAACATTTGTAATGCCCAAGCGTCATATTTAAATTATCACTTACTCCTAGAATTCCAAACAAGTTTAACTAAATGGATCTCTACCATGAATATTACTGCCGTGATTATCACAGCTGCGAGGCAGCTCTTGGGTATAAAGAAAAAATATGGTGTCAGAATAGTTATGGCGAGCAAGACCAAAATTCCTAAATGTAATAAAATGTTTGTTTTTGAATAAGAAAGGTTAGCCAAATTTGTGGTTGTATTTTGCCAGTGTAAATTCCGCCTAACGCAGTTCGTACGCCACTAGCGTTATTGACTGCAGTGCGAGAGAAAGATCCAGATATTGGAAACGATGATACAAAAGAGCCCAATAAGTTGCTCGCTCCAATGGCTATCATTTCCTATCATTTATAAATTTAAAATTAAATGCTTTCAATTACAAAGAAAATAAAAATACTTGGCTAGCATCAATTCGTTTGCCTTTTGCTATAAAGAAAAATATTAAATTTAAGGATCGAAAGTTAGAGTTGGAATATGGGTTATTTTTTCAATATATTACCAAATGATTTCGCAATGGCCATTGACTCGAGGATGGCAATTAAAGGGGTAACAAAAAGTGCGGAACCAAGGTTTTGACAAATTTCCATGAAATTAAAAGTTTGGTTGCCGTACTCGATATTAAAAGATGGCGCTTGGATAGAGGGTAATCCACTGGTTATGTTTCCTTCATTGTAAAATTGTAGATTGATGAGATTGAAATAAGCTTTTACTTTTTCCATTCTCTTTACAGCCAAAATAAGCCTACCTGTGAGTTCAAACGGAGCGTCGTCATCACCGGGTGTTATAAATATAGCTGCGATAGTGCATCCAAAAATGATGACAATCGCATTCCGAGATACAGAGATTAACCAGAAAGTCCCATTGATGAAACGCTGAAAAGCGGTGCGATCGTCTTCATTGCCAATTTTCACCCTGTCTAACAACTGTAAAATAATTTCATTGATTATGATGTGCAATTTTCATCATTTTTCACATATACATAAATCACGTAATCCCCAACAACATTGTTGATACTTTATTAATAGAAAAGAATTGAATGGGTCTTACACGAAGAAGAAGCAAGGCTGCAACACTAGAAAACCCCATTACAGCATCCCATGTCTTTGTTTCCTCTATGTGCTCAAATACAGCTTTCCAAGTCTCTACGAATCCATCGGCTTCAAATTTCAATCCCAAAAGAGATTTGACTTGTGTGGTGCCTATAGTTAAAGCAGCGGCAGTTGTAAAACCAGCAATAACTGGTGCGGCGATAAATTCGATGAGAAAACCTTTAGAATATGTTATATAAAATTAACATTGATTTGATTTTGTTGATTGAATGTTTTATCACCAAAATTAAGAATTCCAAATAGGAGTGAAATGCAGCCAGTAAGAAAAGCTAGCAGTACGGCCGCTTGTGGGCCCATTAGTAAAGCTCCATCGTGTGTAAGTAGACCTAATTATCAAGATAATGGATCAAGATGAAGGTCTTTTAAAAACATATATTAAACAAATGTAGTAAGTTAAGCATTAGCTCAATAATAACCTAAAAGGGCCGTTGGTCCGATTGTGACGACTCGAGTACTGCCTAAAGTAAGTAATGGTATTGTAATAGTTAATGTTACTAGTAACATAGTAATAGTAAGTTTTAGGTAGTTACCTAAAACTACGTAGACGAAACAACCCACGTATGCAGAATACAGACCATACTAGAAAGAATATGATTATTGTCTTGAATTCCGCAACATTTTAGAAAGTTAAACAATACACTTTACCTCTGGAGGAAGTCCTCCAATGGTTGCATATGCAAGTGCTTGTGGGATGACTGTAATTCCGATAGTGACACCCGCTATCAAGTCAGCGACAAAATCATTTGTGGAATACTTTGGAAGCCACTGTAGGATGGGCACTCGCATCAAAAGAGTCTTCTTACGAAAGATTCGATCATTTCTCTTTTTCCACCACGAAGTGTTGCCTGCCCGGCTTGGGCTTAGTTGAACAATAGATCCATATTTTGATCCGTCGCTTAAAACCGGCCTTGCACTTTCTTTTTCACTACCTGAGAATTAACAGCCGCAATGTTTTTTTTTTATTTTAGTAAACGAATTGAATTAATAAAATTTTTGAATTAATTCCCTGAATTTCCAATTGAATTAATTAAAAACAAGCTAAACAAAAGGATATCGATAATACACCGTAAAAATTGCCACAAATTTAGGCATATCTTTTAAACATGTTTTTTAAATTGATTATTAAAAATAATCTCTATATATTTTTTGGTAAAAATATTAGGATTGGTTTTCAGAATCACAAATGTTTCATTAGAGAGTTCCTTTATCTTAAATTCGATGTATAATTATATAGACAAACATCGCTAAAGAGGGATTAGCACTGAACTTTTCCCGTTTATTTAGGATGTTTCAAAAAAGGTTTGGCTATCAAACCAGATAACAGCTTTTACAAGATGTTGATGAGTCAAGGGCGAAAATGAACTGTTATCTTGAATAGATGCAAGCTAGATATTAAAAAATCCATATTAAACTATCCGATAATATTTAATTATTTATTACAAAATCGCCATAAAAATTAATAAATTACGCTATAAAACAGTAATACACATAGCAAAGCGCTTACATTAAAATACGCAGGTCACCGGCAATAGAAAAAAAACATTTGCAAAGTTCTAACCTGTCAACTTGATGGTAGAACCGGAATCTTCCATTTGGGTATCAAACTGTAATGTATTAGGCAAATTCCTCCATTTTCGCATGATCAAGTACAAATATTTTCAATCGACTGAAACCGAAACACAAAAATATCCCGACTCCAATAACTGCAAACGAACACTGAAAGACTGAATGTTTCACAAGCACATGGAGCGAGCCATCAGCGACAGTCCTGGTAGTGGTTCAAATGTAAACGACATGGTGGACATTATTGTTGCTGACGCCTATTATTTGGCCTTGGGGTTTCAGTTGTCTAATATGAGCACGTGACTTCAACCCCACCTCTCTGTTTTCCCAAGAGTGTACTATCCGTCAAAAAGCGAAAAATACGAAGCTGAGTGTTGATACTTGAGTGTACTCTTGTAAGGTTTCTCTTTTCCTGGCAGGCAATGTTACTTTATCGATCAAGGGAACATAAATTTTGATATTTAAAAATAAATTGCTTTTACAGTAGTTCTCTTCCGCTCTTTATCCAGTTTATCGCATATATATATAGCAGAAACCAGAAAATACAACATAAAAAAACAAGAAGATGAACCGTACATAACCACTGGTACGTTCATGTCAATCACCAGCACAAAAATAAACAGTATTTGAAATATTTGGTTATAAAACAAGAAAAGGCAATTTTTATACAGGGTCGTACGACGGGGAATCTGTCAGTAAATTGACCCAAGGCAAATGTGCTGGAGGAATTGGCTGTGGTAATGGGCGAGACTTGGCACAATCGGGATCAAAACAACTCTGGAAATACGTTGCATTCGGTATATTCACAACATATTTTATATGGTTGCTTTTATGTTCTCGACCGATGTTAGAACAGAAGCGATTCCCGTGAATATGGTAAACAATAGTTTCAGTATTTTCGAAATACACCCATTGACGTATCGTACCAGCGGGAGCGACAAGTCCTGCGATAAATCGGTCAATTTCAATCCAAGGAGAACCGCTATAGCCATTTAGAGATGGATCTTTATTTTCCAAAGGCGTCTTATATTTACTGCCATCTGCCGATGTCACCTCTTCACGTGTGTTTCTGTCAAAAGTTAACAGTCGTTTTTTGCTTTGGTTGCAAGAACCAAAGTAAGTGATTAGGGAAGAGGCAAAAAAGGCAGCTTCAGTAGTTGGCCAATCTTCATTTTTATAGCAAATTCGGTTAGGTAGGTACTTGTTTGATTCTACTTCAACAATCAGAGGGACCTTTTTTTCAAACTTGGACGCTAGAAAAAGACGGAAATTTCGATTTTTCGTGTAAACGGATGAATCGCAAAAGCTGACAGATTCTCCTTTTTCATTTTTAACAAATAAATTCCGTTGTTCATCCACGCTGACTTTGGGAACACGACACTCTTTCACTTCTGTCATCAGGTACTTGACAAAATTACCTACATGGCTATTATCTTCAAAGGCAACTTCAGAACATTGGTATATCAGGTGTTGGCTGAACTTGGTGGAAGTGCTCGCATCTAGCACCAACACATCGCATTTTGTAACTTTAATCTGGTAAATATCTTCAAAAGCCCAAAAACTGGCTGCCAATAAAGTGTCAACCATTTTGTTACCATCACTGGAAGGATTGACAAGTTTGTTGAATTCAAGATCAAAATACAGCTTGCATTGGGTCTCCATAGGAATGACTTCATAACTACACCGTTTATCAGGTGGTCTACATATGTGATTCTTCCACATATTAGTAGGGTGTGTGACTACATATTTCCTCCTAATTATAAAAGAATATAAATAAGATACATTGGTTCAACCAGCAGGATTCAAACTTCCTTCCAACACCATACATTTGCACAGGTTTTATAGGATTGTAAAAGGTAAAGAAAAGAAAAAATAATATATTTAAATTATACAAGTTACCTGCCTTCATTACCAGGAATTTGCTCTTCAAAAGCAAATGTCATGAGACCTGACCCACGTTCTTTGGCATAATTTAAGGCTTCAGCTTGCTTGTGAAAAATTTTCCAGTCTGTGGAATGTCCTAGTAAAGAGCTTGCCCAGAAATGATACAAGTTTAATTAGTAAATAAAAGGGGTATAAATAATGTAAAAGAATCATAATAAAGTCAGAAGTGATGCAAATAATACCTGGACAAGACTGGTGGTAAAGGTCTTTTCTTTGATTCAGAAACCCCTTGCTCCAATTTTACTTCCAGTTCCAAAAGACGTTTAGTTTTTTTATGAGAATAAAAAGTATTGACTGGAAAATTAGTCGACATTTTTGTTAATTTGTTTTTTTAAAAATACGTAAAATCAACACATCGTAAATCAGCTGATTTTTAAAAAGCGCCAATTTCCTCTACAGTGCTGCCAAACAAATTAATTTGCTCCCGTGTGGCGGAGCACGGCCAGAGCGGCCGCAGCCCGCAGCGAGTCAGCGACCAGAGCAGGGCATCAGAGTGATAGAACCCGGGGCGGATGACTCTGCCCGGGATCTATAGCTCTGTTACGGCTACGAATCGACGACAAACGAGCCAACGTGTTTTAAAAATATATAACTCGGGGTCGAGTGTCGACACGGAAAAGTCGGACTGTCGGAGTTGGGCAGTGGACAAACAATGCCGACAATCTGCATTATACATAGGAAAAATAAATCGTATAATACGGATAAGGAAAATGCGACTCGATTTCGTTTAGCTTCTAATCGCTTTTATTTTTTATCAGCTCCAGGCTCCAGCGCTAGATTTTATTATTAGAACCTGCTGATATACGTACGATGTATTAGTGTGTTGGTAATATCTGTTTGATATGTGTTCAAAATGATAGCTCTTTTGATTGATCTCGTCAGTTTTATATAAGAAAATTGTATATTTAAAAATTTAAAATATTACAATCGTACCGATTTCTGTGTGAGCGATTCATTTCTAATGTTTTGAAGTTGTACATAAAATTCAAATCGAATTAACTGATCCGCATGCAACAGTCACTGACGAAAAAAAACCATTTGTGTTGAGATTAATTAAGAATGTCAACAGTTGCTTGTCTGACCATAGTAGTTGTTCGCGATAAAGAGTGAAATAATCTCAAGGATAAAATCGGATATCTGAAAAATAATCGGCGCTAGTTCTAACTGGAAATTGTCATTTAAAAAAGCCTGAATTAAGAATAAAATGAAAAATATGTTTAAACCCCTTTAAAACCTCCTCCAAGGAAGGCGGTAACACTGTCGAACCACGGTCGAACATTCTATGCGATTTCCAATACGATAGAAAAAGGGCATTTGTGTGCATAAAGTACTCAACACAACGCAACGAGATAAGGCGAGAGGTCAAAAAGCTACAACAAGGCGTAGTGAGAGAAAAAAATGTTTAAATAGGGCACATCACGATGCTGAGACGCTGATGCTGTTCTCTCCAGCAGTTTAATGGCGTGGCCATCTATATAGTATACACACAAAAAAACACACACAGAGCAGCACAACGAGACAAGAGACATATGCTTGAAATTCGATTCCCGCTGCTTCCAAAAGTCGAAAGGAAGAGGGTGGATTTTGAGTGCCATCAAGGCCACACTGTAGCTCGTCTGTAGAACACATGCTGTAAGCTTAGAATTCACAACATATGAGCATTGAGTAGCCACAGTGGGTCCAGAAAGGAGTCTGGCCAAAAGTGGTCAGTTTTCGA
Source organism: Daphnia galeata (assembly GCA_030770115.1). Classification (NCBI taxonomy): domain Eukaryota; kingdom Metazoa; phylum Arthropoda; class Branchiopoda; order Diplostraca; family Daphniidae; genus Daphnia; species Daphnia galeata. Next base: position 1,061,519 of record CM061120.1, on the reverse strand, counting down.
AAGTGTGGTCTGCCTAGTATTTTTTGTAAGATTTTGCAAAATATTTGGCACATCAGATTATTTGAGTAACAACAATTACAACTACTGATAACTAATAACATCACAACATGTCGCGCTCTCTATTAGTTTGGATTGTTGGTATTCTTTTGATCGCCCTCTTATCTGGTAAGCAACGCTCTTTGCCTGTGTCATTGACCGTTTTTCTTCTTAAATATTCGACCAACCAACCAACATGACAATTTGGCTTGATGCTTTTCACTTTCTTTCATTGTCCACAACCACCAATAAGAGCCAGTGAAGTCGACTTGTGATTCGAATCGCCTGCGTCAAGGATGCAGGATCCAGGAAGGCTCTTGTCTGTGTGGAACAGGATGCGATACGGATTATCGTTATTCTAACAAACGAGAATGCGAGTCTGCTCTTCGAGGTATGTGTGTTGAGATAAATAAATTATCTTCATCGTTTTTCTAGCGCTTTTGCACATAAGAATTTTACAGAATTATTTATTTACATATACATTTCTCTTATAACAGTACGAATTTGAATAACAGTAACAATTCAACTAAGCAATCATTACGTTTAGACTATTTAATTTTGATTGATTAACGATGTTGGACCAATTCGTAACGACTAACGAGAACAAGCGAAATTTGGATAACATTGATATTTTATAACATTTAACTAGGGCGATCACAAGATCCTTGTTCGTCACGCCCATGTAACCGAGGAAGCTGCTTGCAAATTCTGAATGCACCGACAGGTTATAACTGTCTCTGTTCAGGCACTAATTATTTCGGAGAACGATGCGAGCAACGTAAATGACAAATATTATTTAAATGTTTTATGACGACTATAAAATTGGGACTTATTTACATATTACATGCAACAGGTTGCCCTCGTCGTTCCAGTCTCCGAGCAGGAGAGCGCTTACCTATCCAGTGTATCGTCGTCTAAGTTCATTGAATGCAACTTTGACATTTGCTGGTTACGCGCAACAACATTTAGCTGTTAAGATTTGCGGTTAATAATATTTTGACATAAAATGTGACAACAAATAAAGCAAAATAGAGCACCAATTTTTAACTAAACAAAAATATGAGAAACAGACGCAAACTGTACCTCCATTTGGCCGACCTACACTTTTCTCTCTAACGGATCTAAAGCTTAAAAAAACGTGCGGATTTCTATGCCACATATGAATATTACACTATATACAATCACGTTTTTTTTCCTGCCAATTGAAACCCTTAATAGTTTTCCTTGCTGGATAAATAATACAATAATACACCAATTGAAAAATAGCAATAACTGTTGCTAAACAAAAAGGTTTGAACAAGTTTTCCCATTCATATTAGGTTTAATGACTTTATAGTAGACCAATGTAATATTTGGGAAGAAGAAAAAATGGCGCCTTATATCTTGTATAATCATTGGTTGATTGTCACATAAGTTCTCACATAATACTATTACTAGTCTACCTATTTAAGTTTTTAGTACAATTTCACCACAAAGGGTGATTCACGTTATATATTGTACATCTTGTGCAGTTAAATACCTTTACCTGAAAAAAAAGGCTAGATCTGGGGCGATCCACTCTTTAACAGGCTAAAATAACAGTGCAGAACTAGTAACGAACAGTACGATGGCATACATACTCGAGTAGAACGCCACTTTCAGTTCATTCCTCTTAACTTTCCATGTGCTCTCCCATTTGTAGTTCAGAGTTTTATGGTCGTTTTCACTGCATGTTGTGTTCTGTTCTCATTTCATCTTTTTTCAACATAAGGAAATGTAGGTTGTTTGCATTAAGGGTATAGACCCTAAATTTGTCTCGACGATTGATTTGTCTTCAAGGCACAATTCATAAGCATTTTATTAATGATGCAAGCACCAAAGATGTTTCTTTTTTCTTAAATCTGTTTTAAAAATACGTAAATCGTATTCTGTCTAAAATCTTTAAATTTTAGATCCGTAATTTTTCCGTAATATCGTAGGAAACTCACAATATAACACCCTGCTTGATATTGTAAATATATTGAAAACTTACAGTTTATTAAAAGTAGTAGCTTTACAGATAAAATTAGAAATAAAGGCAATAAGAATACATGTATTTATAAGTCATATCACCTTTTCCTTGTCCAGCAGGCGGGTCATCAGCACCCATCAGGGATCTAGGCTACGCCGTGTTGCTAACATTATTACGTTCCGTCTAGGACGGGGAAAATTCCGTGAAATCGAAGCTAATGGGCGCTGTAAGCATACTCCTGCTTTCTCACTCTAGCAGCAGCTCTTGTATAAAAGCGGCAGTCTTCACTTCAATCGACACACAACTTCTTCAACCTTTTTACCAACAACAACTCTCCACTTCACATTTTCGTAGCACACAATGGCTTCTAAGCTGGTGAGTTTTCTTTATCTTCATTTAAATGAAATTGAATTTTCTACTTCACTGAAAACAATTTTTTTGAATGGATCATTTCTTGTAATGACATTTTTGTTATTATTATTATTTTTTAAAATTAGATTTTGGTTACCTTGTGCCTTGCTGCGGTCGTTATGGCTGTTTCGGCTCGTCCCCGATTTTTGGCCGTTCCACTTGAGGACATTCAGTTCATTAATGGACATCCTCAAATAATTCCCGCTCAACATCGTGTCCGCCGTGACGCCGGTAATGAATGAAATTCATTTGTTTTATTACCTTTTTAAAAAGACAAGGTTATTCATTGTATTTCGCTATATGTATTTATTGTAGGTAAAGTTCATTTAGCTCAGCATCTGGATCATGAAACTGCAGCTTCTGGCAGTTATCCCAGCGGTGGCAACGACAACGTCGATTATGGAGCATACACTGGCGGATATGGAGCTTTCGGCTGGTACACTGACCACCCTGTCGGAAACTACGGCAGCTATTAAGGAATTGTAACTACTATGACAATCATTTGTTTTGTTTTTTTCTAAAAAGAAGAAACTAAAATAATATTCTATTGAACGTCTTATCGATAAATGAGTTAAATGACCATCTCTCACCATTCAACAGCAGCCACTGTGTTTTTTTACCTGTTGAGTGTTGAATGTTAAATTGTTTTAAAATCTATTTTGATAGGCTATTTTCAAACGTTTTGAACTTTTGGCATTTCACTGCTGAGCAGTCGATTGTCATCTCACTACCGTTTGTCCATCCAATCATGTATTGCAGAAAAAAATAAATTCATCTATAAACATCACACAAAGCATAGAAACTTGTTATCCTATTGTATATATTTTTTATTTCAATAAGTGAATAGGCGTTGACAGATAAAGATAAATAATATATTTTAGAATCTATCAATAACAAAAAGAATTTTTTGATCAGCTATTAATAATTTGTTTGCTTGATTTTCGTGTATTGGACCCAATAAAACCAAACATTTTAAAATCAAACACCACCCTATTTAGTCTACACTCCTAATCCGTAAAAAATATCTCGTACATAATTAGGCCTTAATAAAGCTGCAAATGTGTAGATTTTTATGATAAATGAAATTAGAGAAAAAGATAATCAAATTTTAGAGTGGCGTAACATAATAAGGGTATTCCTCGACACGACATAGGTTGACACCTCGCTGCATAAAAATGTAACCTTTTTGTCCCCAGCCAGTTCCCCACGAGTTACGAATCACCCAATAGTTGGTCCCATTTTGCACACCCCAGCCGACAGCGACAACAGCGTGATTTACACCTTGACGCACGCACGTCACTTGCACGCCACGTCGTTATACACACCGGCGCTATTTTTTTAAAAAGACAGTGATCGAGAAGAAACAAATAAAAGATAATATAGAAAATGATGGAATGCAAACGCTCAAATGTTAGACTCACGAGTAGTATTGAAAAGAGTTGATAACAGTAATGGCAACTGCAACAGGGCCGTAAGTTTGCATAGCTGTTTGCTTAGCAGTGGCATTTTTAGCTTGAATAGCCGTGTAGCCGGAAACCTTAGCTCCTACCATAGAAGTATTGAATTTGCAAGTTCCCCTCTGCATGAAAAAGCGGAAAAAATAAGTCATTTAGCCTAGTTATTCAATATCAAAATATCGCTGTATTAGACTAGGCCTTCATCAATGTTACGTACGTACATTTCCTCTTTTTTTACGATCTGATAAATTTATCTAACATTTTTAAATGGAAAATAAATTCAAGACTTACAACAGCGGTATAGCCATAGAGCGTGTTTTTTGCAGAACCGTTGACCTTCTTATGGTAATTCCAAGCTGTTGTATAAAAACCGCCGCCGCAACCATTGTTAGTGCTGTTAGTATCACAATCAACTAACTGCTGTTCACTGAAGTAAACAATTAGTAACATTAATGCGGCCAAGTACATTTTGATTTGTTTTCTTATTTTACATTGAAAGTTTATAGATTTTGCAACGGGGGAAAAGTAGCGTAAACTAGCCCATTTCAGACTTTGTTCTCAAAATTCATTTCGTGTAAATTTCATTTTCTATATAGTAAACGAGGGCGATGCTGCATTGATCGTTTTATACGATCAATTTTTAGAAATACTAGAACGATTTTCATTTGCTGTACGTAAGCTACTTAAATCATAAACCAAAATATTATTGACTAAAGGAATTACCTCAACGTGGTAGCAGTAGAAGATTTGTTTTTCTTGCACTGGGCAAACTCAAGCGGGGCAATAGCGGCAAAAGCCCAGCAGCTTCCACACTTCATTCAAATAGGAAAATGTTTTCATTATCATTGCCATTCAAAAAATTAGAATAAACACAACTTATTGTTTTGCTTCAAACTTTTCAAGCCAGAAAGATATAATGAGCCAGTTGATTTATACTAAATACAAGAACATATTTAACTAGAGCAAAATGAAACTTTCAGTAGGTATGTGTGACGCAAATAAACAGGAGAGTTGTACAGTTTTAGGGGTTTTTAACCTACCCGCATTTTAATCAAAGGCTTGTCTCTCAACAAAAAAAGAACTCCATTTCGTGTCGCATATTTTTCTTTTTCTACATAGGATTGACAGCACATTTAAGAGCTGTTGAAATAACATCAGTGTATTTATTTTGTATTGGATTCTTTTCCATTGAATAAATTTTTTCTTTGCACCCAAATACCTAATACATCAATTTACTCAAAGCCCTTTTAGATGATATCAGTTTGTTATTTCCCCTTTTTACAACGCGCGAACAGCAGCTTATGCGTTTCTTAAATGGAAAGTGCATACGGTACTATACAGAACCAATTATAAGGTAGTCGGAACCGGATATCGTTCCAGAGCCATAATACGCATACACTATTGCACTATACACATCTGCTTAGGTTCGCTGTTGTGTGATTAACAGCCAACCTCACAACAGAAGGTGACGATGACGCACAACAAAATGTGCAACAGGTTCCAGAATATTTCGAAATGCTTACCGATCCTTTTTATGTAGAATCCAATAAAATTGTCAGCCATTATTTTTGTGTACAGCATATATAATAAAATCCAACTTCAACTGTTTTGTGCTTCATGAAGAACACATAATAATTTGAAACAAACTTAAAATACAACAGTGTAACGCAGAATTTTGTATTTCATATATAAGTTGAACCGGGGGGAGGGGCTACAAAGGAGCCTACATACGCTAGCATACAGCCATAATAATAAATAAGATAAATAAAAGGACATACAATCAGGCAAATTTCATGTCTTTGTCACCATAAAACACGCCGTCATGCGACGATCGTCCAACAGTTTTATCAGATAGGCTATACAGAGCGCGATCGAAAAAACACCAGTTGAATTATGGAACTGATTTTATTCTTTCAGTGAAATTGACACCAACTAAATATTGTGCCCTGCTGCTCTTATTCCAGCGCAGCGCTCTTTTACGCTACACACTATAGCTTTCCTTTGTTAGGGTTTTTTGGTTAAGGCCCATATTAATAATATTGAAGATACACATTGTACAAATTCCTCGTAATTGACTGAAAATAGCTTCAATAAATATGAATTGCAAAATAAATAGAGACACAGGAGACATTGCACTGGATATAGGTCTATCAGGACGGAGCGATTATTTTATAATAGTAGAAAGTATAATATAACGTCACGGTTGCCTGCGATTTTTGAGAAAGTAATTACAGGAATCTTGCGCGTCCAATTCTTTTGCTATTAGCCAGAAAAAAAAGGCTAGCAAAATTCCCGATTACTATCTAGAATAACATTTATACACTTCATCCGCCAGCCTCATCATTACAGATGTCGTGATATGTAAAATTTTGCATGCCCTCCTTCACATTATCAATCAAGCTCATAATTGACACAAAAGCAAAGTTTGAAGGATTTTTCAATAACTTTCTAGGGCATAGGCCTATTGTCATTATGCATGAGTAATTTGCATTTATTACGTCGCTAATTCCTTTTTTTTGTAATGTTTGTTTGGTCTTAATTTAAATAATGCCTTTATGTTAGATTATAAGTTTAGTGCAGCCAGTGCAGCCTATTATGTCGGTCGATTGTCACTTCTTCCAACTAGGTACTACCTACATCTTCCAATCGAGAAGAGCAGGGTCGTAGTCTGACAGACATAAATTGACTGACGTTCGAAACCAATTTAGACGGTAAGGAGCAGTCAAATAGAGGATGGAAATAATTATCAGTATGGCCAGATGAAGAATAAAACAATGAAAATGAATCAACGATTAAAATTTGAAAAGAGGACAAAATGAATGATGAAACAGAAGTCGATACATATTCGAAAGGAAATGTATCGACGATCAATGAGATATTATAGTGAGGTAAGGGAACGAGCAAATGAAAAAAAAAAAAAAGAAAGTTGGGGAAGGAATGGTTGATGAATTGCTGCGCTGGAGAGACAGCGCGTATTTATTGTGATTTAAACATCCTTGGTCCTGTAAGTGTTTTTCCAAATTTCGATGAGTACAACGGCGCTGTGGAATCGATAGAAGACGAGAAGAGGAAGGGCCAAACGAGAGATGATTCCCCACGCCAAAAATCCATAAAATGAAAAATGCAATTCCTGTGTCATCCAGTTGTGTGTCATGAACGTGTCGAGCAGCCACAGCGTAATGTTAGCGAAAAGAAGGAAAGTAACAATCTGTCTGCCGGGTTTGAAGAGCATTTGGTATCGTGATGTGCACACACGCTTACTGGCCTCGGCGATAAACATGCCCTGCATCGTGGCTTGGATGAGCAACAGCCCGTTACTCACGAAGATCATTACATGCTTTTGGTCGTACAAATTTGTACCGCCCACAATGAGTCCTGTAAAATGTCGATCGTTATCATACAAAAATGAGCCTCTTCTGTGTGACATAAATAGTGCCATTTATAGTAGGGGGAAAAAAAAGGATGATTTCACTTACCAAAGATGGCATAGATGAAGACTCCGTAGGTGGTGATGTTAGCCAATAAAACGTCCAAATGAAGCGGTTTGTGCAGTGATAGAGATAGCTTTGGCAGTTGAATGAAACCAATGGCATTAAAAATGGTGGCCAAAGCTAAAACAGTCACTTGAGTCCCAGTGCACAACCAAAAGAGGTCAGGTCGGAATTCAACATTGTCCTATAGAAACATATGCATCATTCGCGTTGAATTAATATTTGATTTTGATTGAAACAATTCAATAAATGAGTGAGTGTGATGATGAATTGTCGACTCACTTTCATGACAAAGAAGATAATGAGGACAATGATACCAGCAACGAGTGAGAGCAAACCGAGGAAAAGGCCTTTACTGGCCCCTTGGCAATCGACACGCCAGTGACCTTTAGGACGATGTGGGTCTAGCGTGTTGTTAATATCGTCTGGCACGGAGGTGAGCTGCTTGTGTAGCCGACTTTGGAAGACACCGTTCTTCTTGAGTTGACCCACTGAGCGCCACATGATGTAGGCGACAGCTGCAGCGATCAGGCTGAAATGAAGTTCCAATTTAAGTCTAAAAAGAAGATAATAACGGGTGTGGCCCGTCAGCATTCATCACAAACCAGTCACATTGAAACATTTCGAAAGCATTTAGTCCCCATCATTCGTTTCCAATTCGATAATTCCCCCCGAATGATTTCGAACTTGCTAAATGGTTTCGAATGAATCAGCGAACAATATGACTTGACTTGAATGCGCTATATGTACTTAAAATAAAGAAACGTAGCGCGCGGTAATGAATCGCATGCCGAATAAACTTACTTGTATTCAACCAGAAAGGGGAACAGGTAAGGCATGGATGTAGCCCACATTTTGCCCAGTGTATTGTTGTTGAAGCACTCGTAGAGTCCGACCATGTTTTGGATATGCGTCTGGGTTATGAATTCAAAGCTAGAGTTGCAGTTAGACGCCAACGACGATGGATTACCGACCGAAGCTATATTCCAGAATTCAATATGTTAGTTTAAATAGGGCTACATAGTTATTCATTTGAAATTTAACTTGAAACTATGATTCATACCGGTAATGTAGTCAATATTATTGGCGGCAGGGAAATCAGCTTCATCGTCAAAATAGGAGTAATCGGCACTAGGCATGTAACCGCCACCAGTGCGTCCAGCGTACTGACGTTGTGCCACCGGTCCAACTGCTCCTGCACCGCCCGCTCCGTGGTGAAGTTGCTGCTGATGATGCAGATAGTGGAGCCATTCGTTGGCCGATTCCCAAACGACAGTACGAATCCACAGGGAAACATTGGTAGCGATCAGATGCATGAAACCAAAACGAGCCAATAAACCAAATTTCTCCACCAGAACCTGAATCCAATAAATCAGACAATCATTTTATTTTTTATTTCGTTCACCGTAACTCTACACTTAACGGCATATTACGAATCAATCTCACGTTCTCACCTCAGAGTTGACGAAGAGGAAGTGCATTTGAAGGAAAGTAAATAAAGCCTGTAGAATTGGATGGGCGAAAACGATTTCTGCCACACATTTACCCTCCTTGAAATTGTTAAAAATGGATTTTCAAACTATTTTCGATTCCAAAGTGTAAACAAATAAATTAATTACCATGGTAGAATGCATGGCTATCTCCAAACCGTTAAAAATCAAAGTGGCCAATCCAAACACTGCATTCGATACATAAAAAAGAAAGAAACGACGACACAGATGAATTATAATTAATTTAAAGACTCTTTGTTGGAAATATGTAACGGTAAAAATGATATGGACCATCAATCGGCTCAATTTTTCACATACCAAGAGCTCCGACACGCAAGTAGAAAGAAGTTCGAGGTGTTTGGGCTCGCGAAATGTGAGCTCGTTTGAGCGTGTCGAAAGATCCAATAGATCCCGTCTCCGCGTCGCCGCTTGTCAAATTCTCACGCGACTTGGTAAGTGATGGGCATTGGTCGATCAACAGCGAAATGTAGATGCACATAATGGCGACAATGCTGCCCACGTACAGGTAGATCATGAAAACCCCCTACGGATATTATTATATTCACACAGTTAGTTTATAGGCAATTGAATTCGAAGTCTTCAAACGCCTCGATATAAATAATAACGCTGATGAACAACAAGTGCTGGTAATTTAACGGTAAAAACATATGTTGAAACTAATTTTTTAAAAATAACCTTTATTCACATATTAGTTATTCTGAATGCAATGGGGTTCATTGACCCACTTTTGTTTATTGTTTGTTTTTCTTTAGAATCAGTTAGTTTTTAGAGTTATTCAATTTGATTATTATATTATACCTGAAAAGTCAGTGGAGCAATGGAGTTATCCATAACTTCGGTGAAGCAAAAGGCCAGCATGAGGACCACTAGCAATTTGCCGTACATGGAGCTTAGCGATACCCACAGATGAGTACTGGATTCAATGAAATAAAATTTAAAAAAAATCATTGAACCTGTTAGTGCAATTTACAATCAACAAAAAGATCAAACTATAATGTTTATACTATGCAATAGCAATCATGAACAACTATAAAACAGTTCAGTTAGACTATTAAATTGAAATCAATGATTACGAGGGAAAATAGGTTATTTTTATTTGTGGAATAGGATGACCTAGTTATGAAACGTTGAACAGTCTGAAGTTGGCTAACTGTTACCTTCTGTTCGAATATTTAACACAGAAACTCTGTAAAATTCCTATCATTAAAAAAACGTTTAGTAACTCACAAAGGTTCGCGTTCACCGCTCCAGTTGGCGCTTTTCATGACGGATTTGGTGGACGGGGCCATAGATTTGTTGCCAGCCATGCTGCGTGCCGATGATACAGGAAGATCAAAAATTGGTGGTTCAAGGCTGGAAGATAAGCCAGCCGCTGCAGCTTCCTTTTCTTTCAAGTTGCGCTTGGATTTCGACGGATCAAACTGTTCATTTCCACCCCAAAAAACAATAAAAGACAAAGGGAATAAAAATGAGTTAGACTAATAAATATGTCGATGACACTTGCGCATCAATCTAGGAGTATGTAGTTAGACAATATCTTTTAGCTATTTTAGTAGTTTGCAGTTAGCTTATTACCGAGCTGCTGGGCAGATTGCCGTCCAAAGAGTCCCGTTCAGGTTGATCGTTATACGCTGTTTAAACATGGATGAAAACAGAAAATTGTATTTATTTAAATAGCTGTGGGTAATAATTTAGCATCTAGACAGGTTTATTTTAACAAAGAATTGTTGGTTGGCACGTCAGTATACTATAAATTGATATAATGAATTCGTTGCTCAGCGCGCAATAACCAATTGGTTCATAACATAATCACTCTTTCGTTAAACGAGAAATTCTTTCCAGTTATAACTGGCCACTTGTAGGAAAGTAGTACACAGTTTATATTAAATGAAAAGGGAATTGACCGTGTAACCTACAATACAATGCGTGTCTACTGTCTGGTTCGCTGATGAATGGAACTGATTGATTGCATGGCGTCAATGAGAACCAGAACAAAAAATTTCGTAAATTTTCATTACAACAAAAGATTAGTAGATTCCCCCCCTGAGAAAGAGCTATGAATAACGATGCGGTTATTTGCTGGAAGAAAAGCTGATTCACTGGGAACGGATTCACGTCTGACGGCAGCTGGACAACAGATGGATCAACGACGCATATGTATGGACAGTAAATAAAATGATTCAAAATAGGGCAAAATTAAAAAAAAAAAAAACGTGAGTAACAAGGCTAATAGTTGTTATGAAAATTTTAGGCAGTCTGTCATTCACGAAAAAAATGCTTTGCGTTTATGAATACAGCGTCGTGTGCGTACCAGTAGACGGTACAATTATTTGCATGATTAACCGTTGTCATTGTTGCACTTTCAATAGCTTTTAAAAAGGCAAGTCACATTCCAAGTTTCCGATTGATAGTTGCATTCTGAATAATTTTATAAGAAAAAAAAATAAATCTTCAAAATCCCATCCCCCTCCACCCAAAAAAACAAAAAGCAAAAACAAAAACAAAACAAAACAGAAGAGCTCTAACAGCTGCCGTTTTCTGGTCAACAGAGTTCCATCATCAAAGTGTATAACATATCATTCGTTTTCGCTTAAGGGAACACGGGTGATTTGGACACGCCTTTTGTTCTGTCCACCAGACTTTTTCCATCTGTTTTCTCCGGGTCTGAATTACCACAGCGTACGGGACTTGATGAGAATTCGAATCTAACGGTCTTTTTCTTTCTCAATGTTCCCTGTAGTTCAGTTCCTCTTCTCTACTCGTTGGAGTTAAAAAGAATTCGGGAGGTACTATACACTGATGCTTTGCGGCCACCAGTAGTCAAATATAAAATGTGAAGTTATCAGAAGGTTCTGGTCCCCGTGGAGAGTACATTCACCCCGGTAGTAGTGCGGCCTATAGCGCTGCGCTCCCGTCACACGCGCCTTCAATCTGTTGCACCTTACACGCCCGTTTTATACGGGCAAGACACTCTATAAACATGTAGTTATAATTAACTATAAATACCCAAGCAATCGACGAGAGTTCCTATACGTGTACATATTTTTTACTCGCTCTTTTAACAATGGAATAAAAGGTGTCCACATTAAAAGACAATGAATGTATTTTTAGATTTAACGATGAGAATTGGATAGCAGTTGGATAGCAGTAATTTATCCATTCTCTTTAGAAAATTAAAAATCCCTTGACTATTTTTAACTAAAAGAAAAGTCAACGCCCTGCTCCCGACTAAAACAAACGCTATCCGATTTCAACAAGACATTCGCTTAAATACTGGATTTTGTTTTCTTTTTCCGCTTATTAATTAAAATATTACTGAATTTTACTGATTTAGTTAGTTGAAACTATTTTTTCTTTAGTTAGAGATTAAATAACGGTTCAATCTCCAATTTATAAACAGAAAGTAGCCTTCTTCTGTTGTAAGTTTTCCTTGTTTAAGATAACGTTCGTAATTGTATCTGATTATTGCGTGAAATAGGCCTAGATTTCGAATCAAACACGAGCCATTCAATCAAATACCATTTAACCCTTTCAAAAAATAGGAAACAATTAAATAGTAAAGAAGTTATTCAAGAGACATAATGAAAAAAAAAACTTGGGTATATAATAAAAATAATCAGCAAAGAGGTTCAAAATGGGAGGGAAGAATGAAGCATTTGGCTTCATAGTTTCAAAATAAGAAAAATTGAACAGGAATAGCAAGAAAGATGGAGAGAAAGATAAATCAAGTCAGTCTTACATCCCCAGTGTTTGGGCCAGAGCTGGTTCAGTTTAGCTTTCTGATTCTGCTTGTCTTGCAGCAACTGGGCGAAATATTCGGGCGGATGTTTATCACAAGGTGCGGCGGCGAGAATGACGTTGCTGTTGATGGCCGAAGCTCCTGACGTTGAATGGCGTTGCTGAATTTCCTTTCCACGATCCAGCTGGATCACGTCGTATACCAACTGGAACTTGTTATTAATGGCCCCACTAACAGCGTAATGAGAACTTTCGCTGCTGGATCCTTCCGAATTTGTAATGTTATCCAATTTGCGTACGGGCTTTGTCACCGGTGCGTTTGAACGTTGATGCGATGTTTTCTTAGCGGCTGTCGCTTCTTCAGATTTGCGATTGTCGAACACAGACGATGAAGTGGCACCGGATGGTGGACGAGACGACAAGACACTAGCAGTGTTGGTGGTCGTCGTCGTAGATGTGGCTACTAAGTGTTGCTGTTTATGGTGATGATGTTTTTCGGCGTTGATATGACTCTTCGCGACGGATTCTGAACAGCAAATAGCCGGCCTAGCGTCAGTACTCTTACTTTTTGGTTACTTGTTGTACTCTCTAAAGTCTATACTCTTGTGTGCCATGACACATACGAGCTGGCGGGTTTTTGTTCTCCCGGCACCTCATAATATCCGTTTAAGGGAAAATATACAGAGGCGTATGTATGAAAAAAAGGGGAAGTTTCCCACCGAAACCTAGCCGATGAGAACTAATCACAACCCGCAACATGCTCCAACGGATGGAAGTGTTTATGAAGCTGCTACTACGAACCTGTAATGTGTGTGTGTGTGTGTGTGTGTTTATAGGAAGAAGAAGAAGAAAAGAAGAAGAGAAAAAAAAAATACTAAAACTGAACAAAACAATACAAGCATCCATGACGTCTAAACCCCAAGGTGCAGGTGTTTTTTTGTCTCTGTGTGTGTTAACTGTGTTACTTTCGCTATTTTATGTTGTTGTATTTTTCTTTCTTTTCCGGCCATCCGTTAATTCTGCTTCATCGATTCGGAATAAAAGCGTATAGACCCACGAATGCAACCAGCGTATCTCTTTCTCCCTATTTGAAGATATACGGAATGGAATGGAGGATATGGTGTGCGAACTGTTTACGCGGGGATTTACTTCAACAGTCAATACATACAAAGTGTAATATTGCATAAATTCACTGTGACGAAGATTTGAGAAATTTTTTTAATAACCTGCTCTATTCCTACAGTATACGTTGCTATGGACTTGTACGTCAAACGGTCTAGAGTGGCTACTGTCCTGTTATGTTGGTAAATCTACTAATTGGATTTCAATACGGATTTCCATGATCAGTACTTGGAACGGGAACAGGCGTCAGGCGGTTTTTCAGATTTTGTTTCTCCGTGTTTTATTCTATCATCTCAATTCATAATTGATTATTCAATGAAAGCCGCCTATAGATGAATTCCGTATCAAATTCTCATTTCCCGCTCTTAAATTTCTACAGCTTGCGTTACAGTTAGATCGAGGAAAAAATTAAATCGAAAGCAAACGGGATTCGCTAACTCTTGATTCTCATCGGCTTCTTTGGTGTAGACATCCCCATAAAAAAAGACAAAAAAATACCGTAAGACTTTAAGACTTGCAATCTTTCCTTTGCCCAGCAGCTGTTTCCTAATATCCTTTCGGTTCTCTTTGTTTTAATTTTAGTTTCATTTCCTTGTCTTCAAACGAATAAATTTTTCTTACAGGGAAGTAGCGTCAAGTGGAGAAAGGGAACGTGTGTAAATCTCACGAATTATTACGGTAAACGCTACAACATTTTGGTTGGCTAATTTAAAATACCTGTCGGGTCATTATTCCTGGGCTGTTGTTTATTGAATTGATGGATCGATGACATCTTCAACGGCGGGCAACTATGAGGCGGAAGAGGAGGACTCGGAGCTTCGATGACCGCGTTTTGAGAGACGAAAAACACGTCGGCATCGCGATTTCTTTGACTCTGAGTCGTCATATTTCAACACTTTTCGAAGAACTAACTATCAAATGAATACAAACGATTCACACTGCCAACTGTAAATAATTTTTGGCAATAATCGAAATGCTTGGAAAATGACGAGCAACTAAAGTTCTCTGCTAAATTTTCTTCCCAAAGTGTTGGACGGCGTTAACTAACGACGATTAAGAACCGGACTGTTAGAATTCACAGCAGCAAATTAAAATATTGCCAATACTTCCAAATGAGAATTAGATTAGCGAAGGAAACGTGGCAATAAAGGTGACGACAAGCGATGAATTTCGATTGCGCATAGCGGTATTCTCTCTGATTTTTAGCACAAACTTAGTAAAAGACAAGAAACTGTTTGTCTGTTTAATTTTATGAAGACGAGAATGAGTTCAGACCTGTAGGAAACGTCTAAAGGTATGCACGTTGCGTTTCTGACTGATTGCGTGAACGTTTTAAAACTTCACGTCATCTCGAAAGAAGAAGACGTAAAAGAAGTAGAAGCTATAAAATCTGGATGCAACACGGTCAAAGAAAAAGATAGCGGTCTTTACACTTGGGGCGATTCACGCTCCGATGCCGCTCTTTTCTTGATGCCCCAAGTGACGAATCTCCGGCGTCATGGTGACCAAATAATTCATTTTTCTTTTGTCACGTTTTCCATCTATAGAACTTTTATTTTCACAATTTCCCATAGAAGTTGGCAAGACATTTTTTTCGGGTCGAAATGGGCAATTTGATAAGTAGCCTATCGAACGCTAAAATTCTTGACTAAACAGCGAAGGAATGCGGCTGAATTTTCTACAATGCCCAGTGCTCCATCGGTTCACTCGATGCACCTGCCGGGCACCAAGAAAGGCCCAGAACATCTGGAGGGCTAACAAGAATTCAAACAAATAAAAAAGTGGGTTGGCTTTCATAGCTCTCAGCAGTTCACACAACACAAATACGTAAGTCGATCCCAATAGCGTTTTATATTATGGCGGCGTCATAAAACCATTTCAACGTCGCCTGACCATCGTGCTGGCCTAGTCAACTTTAATGTTTTATTATTATCCTCGCATCCAGTCAAAAAAGTTGAATAACACAGTCTAATAGATTTCTATTGCATAGCCAAAAAATGAGTTAAAAAGGAACGTCGGTTGAATCTCGTTTGCCTCTCTCGCAATCGTTTACAATATAATCATCGCATAGACATTGTCAACAGTGCGCGGATTCTAATTACGTGCGATCATTCTACTGCTGGTGCGGATTTATTATATTTCGAGCCGGACCATAAACTCTATAAACAGGGCTACTGGCTATACTGGATTCCTTATTTGTGTAAATTGTGCAGACGTTTGATTTATGTCCAAAGTAGCGAACAGAAACCACGAAAAGGGCATCAACAAAATACTGTCAAATGTGGGCCATCAGGATTGCGTTACCTAAAGAGCTACCGCTTTGCTTCACGCTCTGTTTGCTGTTCAACCGGCATCCACACGAGTATAATAACCATCACTTGCAACAAAACCCACCAAATACTTAGAGATATACGTACTAAAAACACACGCGGATGCACGAGTGCTTCTCTGCGGTTGATGGAGACTCATGGTTTGATTCCGCACTGTCGAACAGTCGTCGTCGTCATAAACCACAATCTTATTTCATAGATCAACAACGTCATCCTGAACGGTACAGCGCGGTACATGGCAACATACAGTTGGATGTCAGCAGTTGCAATCAACTGCTTCAAACCATCGGTGCTTTGCCACACAAATCAAGGAATATGATCCAAAAGAGGAGGCAAGGAACAATCAAAGAAACAGAAAAATAAACAAACAAACAAACAAAACGTCAAAGAAAGAAGCGGAACTGTGGAAGACGTAACAAGAGGAAGGACAGCAATGAAGGAGAAGTAATAGTAGCTAAATAATAGCGAGGGCGCGCTGAGCAATTGAGTATTGTGACATTCTCCATTCTGACTGCCAACCCACAATAGAAAAGAAGAACAAAAATAACAACAAAATAGCCGAATCGAAAAGAATAGTATTATAAAAATTAAAAAAAAAAAAACACAGAACGGTACCGTGAACGTTGTTGGTTTCGGACAATCCCATATCCAATTCGGTGGTGGCAGTTAGACTAATGAGAGGCTCGCTCTTGTGTTTGCCCCCGGATTTGCTGCTACCGTTGCTACCCAATCTGCCATGTCCGTGCTGTCCACCTTTTTGACCGGAAGGCGGAGAATCCCCTTTGCTGCTCCTGTTCTTGCTGCTTCGCGATTTCTTTTCCTTAACAGCGTGTTTGTCACTCGATTTACTCTTTCTGTCCGAAGAGCCGCCATCTTTTTGCGCTGAACGACTCTGGCGGGGATTCTCTTCCGGGATAGGTTCAAATTCAGACATGATTTCAAAATTTTTCTGTTTTTTTTTTTTAGGAAATAGTTTTTTCAACTTCCTCAAGAAGGAAAGAGAAATTCACTTTTGTGTCAAGCACTTCCTCTTCTCTCAACACGTCGTTTAATTAGACGATGATTTGAATATTAGTGTAAAAAAGTGCGTGAATATTAGTCCAGTAAAAGACGCTGGAAAGTTACAATGGATTGCAGCACGGAGGAAAGTTGGTGTAAGACTGTGGCATGTTCCACAAACAACTGGCCGCTAGTATGTGGCTCGGCCCATCCAATGCTATCAAGTAGTAACAGCAGCAGTGATGTCTGCTACTTCTGGTGGCGGTTGGTTGGTAGGAATCGGCTGCTCTAGGTCGGTCCCATCTCTATGGTCAGGCTACACATTGAAAACATCAGCGGGCAGCAGCAGGCGGAATGGAGTCAGAAGAAGAGGTGTGTTGATGTAGATATACCGCTACCAGAAGCCAAGGTAAGCTCACGCTGACCACCTGTTACTCTACCTCATTGGCTCTTTCGTCTATATATAAATCCACGACACGTTTTATTCTCGCCAACGATTCTCGCTAGTTCTTCTTCCTTAAATTCTGTTATTTCTTTTTCTTGATAGTATTGTGTTTGTTTGTTTTCCAGGCCACGTTCCACGTAACGAATAAAGCGACCTATAGCCATTCCGCATGTTCACTCACATTTTGATGACACCGAAACTTAAAATTCTATCGTGGCAGCCTTAAAAAATAAAATAATCTTGATTGTTTCACAGGCCGACCGAGCAGCACATCCTATTTAATAGACAAGATGTAATCTTTCTCAGTTCCTTTGAAGGACACGCATGTTGGGTATGTACAGAGAGTATTGTATGCATACGCAGACGCGCTAGCGCATATTTCTGATTTGAAATGCCGTTATCGTTACAGTCGCGACGGAATCCCGGCCACTCGACGTCGGCAGGTGGCCTCTGCTTCATTTTCTTTGGATGATAAAATAAAAAGAAAAAAAAAAAGTAATGTACTAGTGTTAGACGAGAAAAAACACAATAGAACGTCAATGCCAAGCACCTGTTTCGATTTCCTTGCTGCCGCCGTCGCCGCCGCTTTTTTCGAGATTCTCTCCTACAGTATTTCATAGTCTGCGCTAAATGTCGTTTACCGCTTATCTCATTCGGCACATCAACGCTGACCTTTTTCTCGGCAGAAATATCCGGAAATGTTGCGAGCATCACTGCCTTTTGAAATGTTCATAGCATCTGTTGATTCTTCTCAAATGAGTATTCGTTGCTATTAAAAAACTCCAATGCAAATATATACCGTTCGTCATTCACGCAACAAATTGTATTCGTACTGTTAAAAAAATAATAATACAAGCTGCTTTCCAACACGCCACTTATTGCATTATAATCTCGCGTCGTTTTTCTTCATCTAAAGAATAAACCAAGTTTAACTTATAGAAGTCACACGCATTTCCCATTCGTGTCTGTCTATTATTTTTATTTCATATTCTAATTTTATAGATGTGTTTGTTTCCTTTTTGTGCTTCAAGAATTAACGTATAGATCTAATATGAATAGATAATTTAGAAGTTTTCATTGACTCGTTCTTGAATTAAACACATCAACTCTCAACACAATTTCCGAATACCGTGTACTACAGCATGACTCTAACAGACCACAAAGACACACACTCAAAGTAGGAATCATTATTATGACGAAGGGTTTATTACGATCATTAAGGCCGTTATAGAAATGAAATAATAGAACGTGGCGTCTCACTTAGCTGCATTTCCGGGGTCGGTCATCATCACGTGTCAGCATCAGCCAGCAGAACAAATCTTAAGTTTGGCATTGATTCAAGTTACCCTACCTTTGGCTTTTTTTTTGTTACCCATCTGCTCATTGTTAAAGTTACAAATGCACTTTCAACGCGCAAAGTTGTTGGTTGAATACCGGCTGTTGTTATTACTCCAAGTTCATTTGGTTATGGTCTAAAGAGCCTGCCATAACAATAGTTTGTTTTTTTCGCTTACACAATACTTTTCATGATCTCGGTTTTTGAAAAAACAATGGATAAAATAGATACAAGCCACAGTTTCAAGGGACAAACAATCAGAAAAAAGGGCTTTATGGAATTACTTCCGCTCGAAACTATGAACACAGCAAAGTCTTTATATTCAAACAATATCAATTACATTATTCAGAATTCAATTTGTAAAAGATTCCGGAATGTTATAATTTAAAAAAAAAAGAACCTGAATTCAAATTAAATAAGATCAACTTTTCTGTTCCTGACGTCTCAATAATTGATGGAAAACTCTATGAAATTCATTGCTCAATTAGTGTACTCACAGCGAAGCCGCACAGGATATTCATCTTCCCTGAAGTCGACAAAAGAGACATCGATGTAAAGCAGGACAAAAAAAATCTCATGTCTTTTACTCTTTCCCGCAACTGACGTTAGTGGCTAAATTTTTTTTTTACACATCACCAAATAATATCAACGAGCTACGCCAATGGCAAGAAATGCGGCGATCAAGTCGACTCCATTCCCATATTTTACCGGGCAGGTGTTGCCGACGCTTCTTCACCTGAATAATTTTCTTCTTTACTTTTACTCCAACAATATTCAGCTTAATTATTGCTTGTAGATTTTTTCGACACCATTGCCGTTATAAGTGAGCCTATTTCAGGGAAGATTTATGGACTATTCAAATCGTCCAGTCAACAAACATCTGTTGTAACTGAACAGTTTTACAACAAAATAATGACAAACAAACAACAATGCGCTATGAAGGATTCGACTTGAATAAACAATAGAGCAAAATTCTGAGATGTGATGGCCTAGTTGAGTTGAATTCATTGTTGTTTCACTCACTTTTCTCTTGAAAGTAAATCAGAAGAAATAAGAGAAAAGCGATAGCTCAGTTATGTCAAAGGGAAAATTTAATTTTGTGTCGAACGGAAATAGAATCAGACAAACGGAATGCAATGGGATTCAAAGTAGAAATAAATCTTGTTACCATGTGTATTTTTAGAATCATTTTTTCGAAGATCCAAATCCACTGAATCCCATCATGGCAGCCATATCATCGTTGTCGTCATTGTGATCCGAAGATTTGTCAACTTCATTAAACTTTCGTTTCTTTTCTTTTCTTTTTTCTTTTCTATATTCCCGAAGTTTCTCTTCCTATATAACAAAGAGAACAAGTAGCCAATGATCAAGAACGAATAACATTATGTTTGAATTTTTAAGTACCTCTTCTTTCAGCTCCTGGATTCGTTCCGATAAATCGTACTCTTTAGTCTTTTCCTCTTTCTTCTTTTTCAATGCCTCGAATCTCTTTTTTACTTGTTCGACAGAGCTACGTTCAACCTTCATGGACATTCCAAGGTTTCTTTGATCTAAAAATGTCAAAAATTATTATCCAGTAAACACAATTATTCAATATCTGAGTCTACATTGAACACTTACGTTTTTTTTCCGTTAATGTGATCAAGGAAGTTGATGGAGTCTTTAACGATACAGTCACAGACATTGCAATAGTATCTGTAGAAACGAGATCATACTAAGTTAGCTGAAAGGGATGCTGATCTTAGAATGTTAACATTAAACTTACCCGGCTCCTTGCGCTGCAGGGGTTGTTTTCGTGATCACGACACTCTTTCCCAAGCGTGATTCAAGATCAACTTTATAGTCACGTTGCTTCAGAAGTTCCCTTTTTGATGGAAGAAGGAAATCATCTTCGTCTCCTTCTTTTTCCTTACGAATTCTCTGTGCCGCTAGTTTCTCATATTCCTCACGGTCCCATTTACGGCGATGGTCAGATGGTTGCTGTCAGGATATTTACACATGGAAAATAAGTAATGTTTGAGTCTTGTAAAGGTTGAACATTCTGTTTTTAAACATTGGACTAAATTTAATTTTGATTTTTAGATTAGCAATGTGTAACTTGTAACAAAATATTCTAGGCCACATAGAAATCCCAACTAAAGTAAATAACCTATTCGTATATGACAAATTTACTTACAAGCAACCCTAACGAGTTATAATATATACATATGAAAAAGCAAATGACAGTTGACTGATGACCATAACAAAAACAAACCCCAAAATTTACATTAACAACATTTAATTCATTTTAAAATGAAATATATAGATAGATCAATATTTAAAATTCAATCGATTGCTACATAATCTACAGAAATTAAATAGAAATTCACACATTTTTTATTTGTATTGCCACAGACTACGAAGTGGTATTGCTATGCACGAATGGCGAATCCCACTATGTAATTATAATATGTAGGCCTAGTCATCACTCAACAGAAAATAGATGAAAAACAATTGATGATGTACCAACGATTCAACGAATGTAGTGAATAGTTGACACAAAATAGGATATTGAATAGAAATGTTTGAAACTAACCGAGGAAGACGAAGCCATTTTTTGAATCCAAAGAAATACCAGGGAAATACTTTTCCTTTTAAAATAGTTAACAGTCCCTGATGTCACAATTTTTTAGAAGAAAATGAATAAAACAACAACGAAAACGACGAGAGTCGAGAGCAGAAAGAACTTTAGATGTTGCCAAATGGATAGAGATAGCAAATTTACGGAAATTTTATTTTTTTTGTTTAATTATTTCTTTTTTGAACTTTATTTTGAAATGGACTGGGATTTATAAAATTCACTGCATTATTATTTACTGTGCCAGATTGAAAGCAGGTTATGGAAGCCCAAATGTGCTAATTCATAAAAACACAAAAAAAGTTTATTATTCACTATTGAGTGGTAGGGTTAGAGTTAGAGATAGACTCCGTGAAATAGAGATAGAGCAGCTAGCTCCAGCACTACGGAATGACTTCATGGTTCCATTCCGCTCTATCTCGATTCACGTTCATCATTCACGTCTGTTGGTTGGCGCGGGGAAACTAGAGGAAGAGCAGATGTAGGGTTTTCAAAGAGGGCAATATTTCACAACACTCCTCCTTGTTCAGAGTTCATATCTGTTATTGGCAGATGCATAAAAATGATATAATTTCAAGTGTTAGAAAACTTACCCAATAAGTAGTATGGAGAGAGAAAGAAACCCAACTGCTGGCAGGATACATCAAAAGGATAGTAAAGTTGGAAGTTGAAGTTTGCAGTTGACGTCGAACAGCGCAATCTTAGAAAAGCTCCGGTTAATAACACTGATGTCATTGCGGAAATAGGAAAATGATTTAGACACGTTCCCTCCCATAAACAAATAATATTGATATCTTGTAATATAAAATATTGATATCATGTGCGGACATGGAAAAGTGATTTAAAAACACGTTCCCTTCAGTGGCAATTACATTTAACTTTTATAAAAGGGCACGTTTTAATATTAGCTTACACAGCCTATAATATTTCCTTACACCTGAACTGAAGGGCACGAAAAAAGGGACTTCCTCAATTTCCGTTCCACGATTTACCATGCCTGGAGGGCCCACGATTCCTCGTTCCTTTTCCACGAATTACCGACACCCGCTAAAAATGCAGACGAAACGTAGCTGTCAACGTTTCAGCAGTCAGTTTTCCGTCATGCAAAATAACAAACGATAAAACAAAAAATTGTCTGAAAATGTCGCATCTGAGTCTAGAAGAACTTGAACTCATAGACGAACCGAAATATAGAAATTACATTAATTCTGTGGATAAAGCATTGAAGAATTTCGAGTATACTAGCGAATGGGCCGATTTAATTGCTGCACTTGGCAAACTTAATAAGGTATTTTCTCTTAATCTGTTCAGTTGTTTCAGAGATTTTGCTTTATTTGATATTTTTTTCATGTTGAACTAGGTTCTCCAAAGTCATTCCAAGTTTAATATCATTCCAAGAAGAGTCATAATAGCAAAACGACTTGCTCAGTGTCTCCATCCAGCACTTCCTAGTGGTGTTCATTTGAAAGCCTTAGAAACTTATGATCTGATATTCAAGCTTGTTGGGGCTGCAAGACTATCAAATGAACTGTTTATTTATAGTGCTGGTACTTTCTTTTAGTACAAAGAAGATTTTATTATTTTTTAATACTATATGTAAACCTTTTATGATACTATTTTCAGGCCTTTATCCACTTCTTGCAAATGCTGCAATCAATGTGAGGCCAGTGCTGTTGTCCCTTTATGAGATACATTTGGTACCAATTGCAGAATATCTAAAGCCAGGTTTAAGTGGATTTTTGAATGGAGTTCTTCCTGGTTTGGAAGAAGGTGCCGACCATTATGATCGTACAAGCACACTTTTTGACAAAATTTGCAATGGAGTTTCTGCAAATTTTTTCTATGGTTGTCTATGGAAATGCGTTGCTGAGAATCCCCAAATACGACTCCCTGCATACACCTTCATTTTGTCTCATTTTGACCGGAAGTTGTCAATAGAAGATCAGCTAGAAATTTTAGGACCAAATGTAGATCTAATGATTCATTCCATGTGTGCTTCATTAGAAGACAGCAGTGTTTTGGTTCAACGATGCGCTTTAGAATTTTTGTTAGCAGCATTTCCACTTCACGGATCACACTTGCTGAAGCCTGATGTTGTTCATTTACTTGCAGCAGCCATCATTACGTTACTGAGAAGAGACATGTCGCTTAATAGGTATTTATTTTTAACAAATAAAAAATAAAAATTTTTTTTTGTCAAATTTTACTTGCACGCGCTTATTTTAGACGACTCTTCTCGTGGTTACTTGGTAGCGAACCACAGCTTTTAAGTGCTGATGATTCGCTGGTGAAAACTGCTAGTGACGATACTTTGAGCGAATCTAATTTAAATTCATACTTTCAGCGTCATTCCAAAGATCTTTTGGTTGAGGTAATATGCTCTCGATGAATAGCTGTAATAAAACAATTTGAAAATTCATTATTTACAGGCTCTTCAATGGATTTTGAAGAATAGTGTCATAGCTAAACCTCCGGATATGAGACCGTACCGCATTTTGATTTCTTTGCTCGATAAACCCGAAATAGGCCCCACAATTTTGGATGATATTCTGATTGACGTCTTTCGGTAGTATACATTTTCAGTTACATTCAGTTTAAAAAAATAATCTAGTCAAAATACCAATAAAGAAATTTTGTTTTAAAGGTCTCTGTTCTTCTCCAGCAGTGATCAGAACAAAACAAAATTGAAAAAAGCGGCACAGCATGACGAACTTGTCAAAACCGCCAACCTACTGTTTGGAACGTTGGAAGAATCATACATTTGGTCTTATACGGGTCGTCTCCTGCAAAAAAGCAGTTGCATAGAAACGACGAGCAAAGAAGTCCAGCAAGTGGGCCAAGGCACTCCTCATTTTCTAGAAATGTGCGAACTTTCCGCTTTTTTGTTGGAACTTCTCTCAGTAGAAACAAGCAGTGATACGCAAGTCGAGCATTTACCTTCCTTACTCGTTCAAACAGCGGATCTGTTGCACGCTTCATTCGGCGCAATGGGCGCTGTGTCTGTTTTAGCCGGAATTAAACTTTGTCTTACATTGTTAAAAAAAATTCTTCCTGCCCACGAAGGAGCAGAAGAGTTTGCTGGCTCTTGGAGCAGCCCATCAGAAGGCGAAGAAGCAATTGAATCAAGTTCGGGAGAGTTCCACAGTCCTCCTAGTAGTCCTGCGCTAATATCGTCTTCCCAACACCAGAAACAGTTGCTTGAACACGCTGTGGTGGCAATCCAACAACTCCTTGCTAAGCTCATCAATCCAGGCATATTTATTTCAGATAGAGCAATGCTATTGGAACAAGCAATTAAACTGCTTTCTGTTAAAACTACAAATCGAACTCCATCACTTGAAGAGATGCTGGAAGAGTGCGTAAATCCTAGCAGTGGCGATTGCGCAACGGAAGAAAAATCATTGGGCTTTGTTCAAGAGGTGTACGAATCAGTTCTTCCCGAAGAATTAAAGTTAGCCGACACTGAACAATTGAATCAATTGCTGCCGGTGTTAAAACAATGTTTGAAACTTTTGAAAGAACTTTCAGCTTTCCCAACTTATTGTGCTGCAGCCATGGCTTCTCATCAAGTAATATCAAGCAATCAAGAGTGGAACACATTACCAGATTGGCTGCAGCTTCTTTGTTTGACCAGCTGTTGTCTTACTAATTCATCATCTTGGTCTAATCAAATATATTTGACTAGTGCCACCACATTGCTTGATTTGACAGCATTGACCTCTTCCATTATTCCCGGTGCCTACTGGAAACCAGAACAGACAACCAATTTTCAAAATGGAGATCCACCTTCTGATATGTTTACTGTCGTATTGCTTCCAGTTATTACACCCACACAGCTGTTGACTCTACTTAATAAAAGTTGCGTTTTCCAACGAATGGCCCGGGGGCTATGGGAAGGAATAGGCCCAACATTCGAGTTTCAACAGTGTGCCGAATTAATTCATCAACTCCACACGCTCGCTCCGCCTATTCTGAGCCATGTAGCCGAAGATGTTATTTTATCTAGCCTTAGTCAACAAATGCAACGAAACGAGAGTTGTTCGCCGGCCGTGGAGAAATTCACCATTCTCTGGCACTTAGGACGAGACCTGGAACCTTCGAAGTAAATAATAAGTGTTTTAGGTAATTTATTTTAGTTTTTATGATATTAATATTTTCTTTTTCATAACAACAGGTGGGGATCACGACGACTAAAGACTTTTGACCGCTGTTTACAATTACTTCTTGATTGGTTGTCGCTAGATCCTCCTAGTCCACAAAGAACGGCTGCTGAAGGATGGTTCATCCAGGCTTTGTTGCGAAACGATCTCAGTCGAATACTGGATCCTCTACTTCTGAAGCTGCTCAAACCCCATTCGGCTCGTGTTAGTATTCGCCATGTCACTTTTCAGCCTACCAATCAGGAAAATGAAAAACAGCAGGCAGACCGCGAAGATAATATTTATGCTATTAGCTCAGTGAACGGTCATGTCATTTATCACGTTACACCAAGCAAAACTAAATCTAGGCCTTTCAATCCAAGCCGATCCGTTTTGACGCTTGGTCTTGGCGCTGACGGTCGAGCTCCAGAGTCTTTTGTGGATCGTCAAGTCGTATTCCCTTGGCAACTTCCACAGCACCAAATCATGGAACAGACCGTTGGTCTTTTTGTAAACCCATTTTCCGAAGATTTGTTCCAAATCCCAGGCACATTGAATACTGCAGCAACAGCTCCTGCAACAAGTCCTGGACGAGAGACCCCCAAAGAACCTGAATCCGTAACAGTGACAAAGTCTTTGCTTGACGAACTCATTGAAACAGTCGTCAATAAAGCTGTGGCTGCCGCTGCTGCTGTCCGTTTTAAGCGAAAAGAAACTACCACAATTACGGCGGACAAACTGACAGATATACATCCGCTCCATAACCATATACTGTTGTATTGCCAAGTTAGTGATGCCCAGCAAACGCTACACGTTCTTCGGACTCTTCGCAGTCAACTTCAGTTACAGCCTCGATTGTTATTGATGAGTCTCTCTTCATCTGGAATTGCTTCCTCTCGCTCGCCGCACTCTGCTGTACTACAGGAGCTTTTGGCCCGGCATCGCAAGTGCCTTTTTGGCAATGGCTTTCAGGGTGAAGTGTCTGGTGATTGGATGGCCCCACATCGCAGCAGCATGTATCTAGAAATCCTGTTGCAGTTACTGCTCTATCATCTTAGAACATACTATTCTTCTCTTGGAATGAGTAGTTTAACCAGACAAGAAATCATATCCAATCGACAAGTTCAATTGGCTTGTGTTCAACTCCTCACCATGTTTCTTAATGAATTGCTCCCTTTGGTCAGAGATTTGGGTAAAGGATTTTCATCTTTTATTTCGGATGTTTTGACGCGCTGTCGAGTCCAAAAGGTATATATGCCTTCTATTTTTGCAGAATTAATTGAATTTTGTTAATATTAATATTATTATGCTTCTTTATAGGTGGCTTTGCATTCAGTTCTGGCTATGCTGCATGTTGTTACATTAGACCATAGCAAGCCAATCAAAAAGAGAAATGGAAACCAAAATTTTTTACCAACGTTGACTGAAGAAATAGTCTTTTTTAACGAGGAAGATGAAAAATCGGGTTGTAGCTATTCTGAAGCTACTCTGATATCACTTGTCAAGTGAGCCTTTAATTTTTCTGAAATTCCTCTCGATGGAAAAGTACTTTTATATTTTGGTGTAGGCTTTTGTTGTCCATAATGGCAATTGAGGATCAGTTATTCAAGCAGAATGGTCTGAACGACTTGCCGAATGGTAATTCTGTAATTTCTACCCCCGCTGCTGTTCCAGGGGTTTATCAACGAGGCGTTCCAGTTCACTCACAGCCCCTGTTCACAACTGCTATTCTCACTGCTCTAAAACAGGTAGATGATCATTTTCAGCATATTACCTATTTAATCGTGAATCAATTTTTCATTACATTTCATTTCGCAGAAATCATCTCGCTGGCTTCACACCGAATTCACTCGGTTATTAGTTTCTAGTTTGCCGCTGATGGGTCGCTCTTTGCCTACTTTGTTAAATGCAGTCGTCCCACAAGTGTGCCTCAATTTAGAGTCTTTAGCATCGTCTACGTTGCAGCAACCAAATTGTCCGCCCGATTACCTTATTACGGAATTGGAAGCTCTTACCGCTCTATGTCACTTTGCTTTGGTTGATTCACCGCACAGTGCTGGAGCACCGACTCTTGCGGGATCAGCCGGAATGCTAGGTGGTATGAGCTGGGGAGTGTCGAATACCTACGCAACAGGTACTCTTCCAAATCCTAACGGACAGATCTTGCACAATTTGATGCACGCTTTTACTCCTAACGGCGTCAGCGCCATCTTCAACAACGAAAACGTTTCAACTATCGGAGACCCATACACAGTGGCCAGAAGACAGATGCTTTCAAATTTGCCACGAATTCTCGTTTGCATTGGTTATCTGTGGCAAGAATCATCTGCTGACAAGTCAACTGGTAAAGTGCAGCGCCAAAAGCTGCTTGAATTTGTCAGCCCCATCGGCCATCATCATGGAGTCAGCTTACTAGCCGCCGTAAGCGTGGCTTGGGTAGAGAAGCGGAAGGACTTCACTCCTGGCAATGGAAAAGTAAGAAAAATAATTCCCGAATGTGGAGTTGAACAATTAGCTCTTGTAGACCTCATTTCGTCAGTTCGGGTACTTCCACCGGACACCCTTGTGCAGCTTCTACGTCAAGTTCTCAAACAACCTCTTCAGATGCAGCTACAGAACCGTAGTTCACGGTTAGAAGTAGGATTACTTCATTTTTTTCATGCGTATTTACAAAAGATCAACCGGATTCAACTTGGTGAATGCTGGAATTCGCTTCTTCAGTTGCTCAGAGAAATTACTACCATGGCACCACCCATCCTTTTTGCTGGACTTGTCGTTTTTGGAGAAGCTGTCCAACGTTATCAGACACCTGGGGAGAAGCGTGATCAACGTGACTTACAAGAAGTCGCTGGAAAGCTTTTGGAAGCATGTGGAGCCGTTGCGGCAGCATGTCTCGAACAGACAACATGGCTTCGAATTGGAACACGGAACCTTTCTGTTCGTCGAGACACATTGTCCGTAGCTCCTGTTAGTGAATGCGATGAAGTCGCCATTTTGGATGAAATAAGTAGTTCTTCAAGTGACACATCTTCCGTCCATGCATCTGCGACTGAGGATGCTGCCATGGTAGTGAATCCCAGTAGTAATAATAAAACATCGCGATACAGCATTCAAGCTTTAGCCGTACTGGCTGAGCTGCTGGCACCGTTGCAAGATCTGATTTTTCCTAGTCAAGACAAAGAACGAGTTATCCCACTGCTAACGTCCCTATTAGCTAATGTCGTTCCCTATTTACGGCACCACAGGTTATATTGAAGATTATGCAAATATTTCAAGTTTCATTCTTGTATTTAATCTTCTTTTATTTTTTTATGGAGAGCAGTCAATCGAATATCCTCAGCATGAGAGCTGCATCTCTCTTACTTAGTTCGCTGAGCGATTACCCTGCAACACGACGTGCTTGGCGAAAAGATGCTTTCGATCTCTTGTTAGATCCCACTTTTTTCATGATGGACATTGAGACCCTACGCCATTGGAAAAATATAATCGACAATCTCATGTGCCACGACAAAGATGCTTTTCGGGAATTTCTCAGTACTTATCAATTTTACGATATTATTTTGCAGTAAAATTATGTAAAGAAAATTTCAGAAACTTAAATTAACTCATTTTGATTGTTGTATTTTTCAGATCGTGTATCGGTTAGCCCATCAGGAATTTTCAGTTCTCGAGAGCTGGAAATGGAAATGCGAGCGCTACTTCTCAAGAGACTTGCTTTCACCTTATTCTGCACTGATAGAGATCAATACCAACGTTTCTTACCGGATATTCAAGGTAGAATTCAATTGAATTCGTTTAATTAAGAATAATTGTACAGGGTAAAAAAAAAAATTATTTTTTTACCAGAAAAATTGTCTGAAAGTCTTCGACTTGCCCAATCTTGGCCAAGTGTTCAGTCCCAGGTTTTCCTATGTTTCCGTGTTTTACTGTTGAAGACATCTCACCAGCATGTTACTTCCTTATGGCCATCTGTGGTTGCAGAAACTGTTCAAGTTCTTTCACAGTTGGAACATGAACTTCGACGAGATACAGAGGAGTTTAGGTAAAAAAATTCGCTAAAAGTCGCTAGATTTAATCAACGATTGATACCCTTCCATTTTTGGACTCTTGTTCCTATATTTTTTATTTGTTGCAAATCCGCCTACCGAATTTCCGAACACCAGAAACTGGAACAGGTACAACGTGTTCACATCGAAGTGTTCGTATTTGGTTATATTTCATCAATGGAACGTTGCGTCGTAGACGTTAGCATCTATTGTAGCTTTCATCGTTTTGTCTTGTCGTTTTGTTTGCCTCTTCGACAGGCCTACGAAGTATAATTTTTGGTTGGAGTTATAAATGTGAGGCAGAGCGAATTGTATCACTAATACAGTACGTTCTGCCTTTGAATGAATGGTGCACGTTGTTCCAGCATGTTGTCGTTTATTTGTAATTTTGATTAGCTTTGGTTTAGCTCTTGTTCTGGTTTTACGCTCAACTTGAACTTTATAAATTATTTCAGTTCACAGATTCGTAGACTGAGTGCCCTGGACTCGGCATGGGTGACGAGCACTACGAATGGTCTGCAGGGACACGCCCATCCTGCTTGGTTACACCTCTACTTGGCCACATGTAAACTTCTACACCTAGCTTTAATTCTTCCAGCCACTCGGCTTCCTCAATTTCAGATGTATCGATGGGCATTTGTTGGAGACGATAATACATGCGACGGTGACATTAGTAGCAGTAGTCGCAGTATCCAGCAACAGGTCACCCCCAATTTCGTCCCATACCTCACTCGGATCTATCGTTTACTTCGAAATAAGGTCTGAAGTTTTGCTTTATAATTCGCTAAAATGCCTTCTCTTAGTTGTCAAAAGGTCTCTTCAATGATTTATTTTTTATACTTAGGTGGAAATTTCGAAAACGTCTCTTCCAGCTAACATCTCCTTAGATGATATGGCCATGCCGTCTGCCTGTGCCATTAAGAGCTTGATGGACCTTCTGCCTTTCTTTCACGCCATTGAGCAGCGTTGCCCGCGCGCCCGACCAAATGAAGATCATATAGTTTCTTCCATGGAGACTATGTTGGAGCGTGACTTCCTGGAACCTATCCCTCTTTGAAAGTGATGAATTCATTCTGAAACTAGTCCGCGCTCCGTTCCTTTTTCTATATCGGTTATAGGAAAAATTTCGTTAGAGTAGTTTTGCACGATCGCTTGTTATTTATAACTTTTGGATTCTTGATGGAGCATTCAGCTCTCAAATTAACCCCGTCCAAGATCGTTTCAGGAGTGCCTTTCTCTATTTTTTTCTTTTAAATTGCATGTACTAATTCTTCTATTAGAGCTATCCGTTTTCCTTTTTTAGGATCTGTTTTACACTGGCTGAAAAATAATATTCGTCATTTTTCTATAAACTCTCTTGTCGACGGCACATTCTTTAAAATGGTGGATGGGATAGATTCGGTCGTTAATTAAATTTCTTGAAGAGGTTGTGATAAATAAATTACACTGTTAGTCTCAAATGTATTTCTATAAGGCATTTAAATCGTGCAATAGGATCAGGATCAAGTACTTCCATAAATTATCTTGTGCTGCGCGAATATAGACTACGGTTTCTACGTCGGATTTCATTATATCCTTGTTCAACCACCTTATAATCGGAGTGTGGAATGCTACTTCTCCATTATTCTACACTAGACAGAACAACGGTTTGAAAGTAAAGCAAAACAGCGATTCTTCAACTGACCACTCCTATCAATGGATCATTTAATCGAGAGCTAACCAGATGTTAATTCTACTTTCTCATCTTACGAGTCCAAAGCTTAAAGAGATTCAAAAAAAAAGAATAATTTTTTAGTCATTTCTTCGTCAGGATTGATTCGACATTATGATTTAAAATCTATTAGATGTCTCTCTTTATTTAAAAAACCCACCCCATTTTAACTTTAACATTTAAGATGGAAAGGCCATTTACAGTGATATGGCATTATTTCTTTAAAATGGAGAGATAATTTTGGACAGGTTGTGATAACACTGATTCGTTGTTTTCAATATTTTCTAAAATATCCCATTATTAGTCTCCAATTTTGTATTGGAGTCTAAGAAAAGTGAAGGTTACAAAGTCAATAGAAAAAAAAAGAAATGCTTTATATCAAGAACAAGTCAAGTGTTAGCCTCCTCTCCCTCTAAATCCTCCTCCGCCACGACCACCAAATCCGCCACCTCCGCCTCGTCCTCCAAATCCGCCTCCACCTCTTCCGCCGAATCCTCTTCCACGGTCACCTCCACCACGACCACCAAATCCTCCTCTTCCACCACGATCTCCACCGCCACGACCAAATCCACCTCCTCCTCCTCTGCCAAACCCACCTCGACCACCAGCACCACCGCGACCTCCTCCGCGTTTGGCTACGCGACCAGCTCCTCCAGGCTGAGGTAAAAATCGTCCTAGTGGCAGTAGCTTTGCAGGATCAATATAAATCTAAATAACAAATTTTTTATGAAATAAATAAAAAATAATACTTACAGTAAAAATAATATAATAACACACCTTTTGATTGGGGGTAAATGATTTAGCTTTTACATCTTCACTAAGTTTTACCGAAACTGAATATTCTTTAATAGAACCAAAAATTTCATCCACTTTGCCAATCTGTTGCTTGTTTTCTAGATAGATTGGAGCATTGAAGTATGGAATATCATCAAGGGTACATCTGCAGACTAGATCATCTTGGCAGGGATGGGTAAAATAACCCAATTCCTTCACCTGTAATCCAATAGATAAGAGAACAGAATTAGTAAGATTCAGCCACAGGAGAAACCATACTTAACATGACTGTTGAAAAACACAAAAACTGAATAGTTTTTTTGATTCGAACAATTTGTTTGTTCAGTGTTGCATGCTGTTCACACATGCTCATATTAATAAATGAATATGAAAGTAACAATTACAAATTCTGGTGGGCCAAAATCTTGGGGACCACGTCCACCAAAACTTCCTCCTCGTCCACCAAAACCTCCTCCTCGACCACCACCACCACGACCTCCTCCAGCTCCGCGTCCTCCAAATCCTCCACCTAACATCAACAATTATTTATATTGTATGATTTTTGAACAAAATAAATATACCTCTACTACCACCTCCATTTCCTCTTCCTCCACGAAAAGACATTAATATTTATAAATTGGTCAAAGTACTAAAAAGTCCAGAATGCTGGTTGAAATAGTATTGCAGGTAGAAATAGTGCTTCGAGTCCTAACCACGTGGAGAAATGAGAAACTGACAATCACTGAAAGAAGAAGCCTTAATAAAAAAGTCTGCGGAACGCCGGAACCTGAAGTAGGAAACGTTGACGCTAGGTGGCTTACTTAATAATAAAAAAAATAAATTTATTTTAGCTTTTTTGTAAACAAATTTATTATTCTAATAAATTTTTTACATGAAAAGTGTTATTTATTGCGTAATGATAAATTAATTTAGTATACCAAAATTAACAAGCTTCAAGCTGAGCCCATGGTTGTAGATATAATAGACCACGAAAGGATGCTGAGTTGCCAGGTCTGGAAAAGGTCGAAAATCTCATTTGTGCTCAACTTGCCTGAAATTAGCACAGGCCTCTTATGTAGCTTCATTTTCAATTAAATCGTAGTAAGTCAAAGAACGAGTTTTTCCAATGTTTTATATTGTTATCGGATTGGTCATCATTCTGGCTAGTTAATATTTTTTTTCCAGACCTCACAAGATATCTTTAATATTTAATATTTATTGTTTTGTCGGGTTGTTTACATATCATTTGTGGTTTTTGGCCTTCATCCCCCTCCCATCTAGCGGGGAACAAGCACAGCATATTATCAAAGACCCGTCTAAGGAATAAGTCGATTACTATTACGTTGGTTATTAAAATATAATTATTCGGTTATTATTAATGATACAACGATTTCAAAGACAAAAATTTGACCTTTGACAACATGCTGTGTTTGTTCTCCGCTAGGTGGGCGGAGGGATGAAGGCCAAAAACGACAAATGATATGTAAACAACCCGACAAAACAATTAATATAAAATATTAAAGATATCTTGTAAGGTCAAGAAAACAAATCTTAACTAGCCAGAATGATGACCAATCCGATAACAATATAAAACATTGGAAAAACTCGTTCTTTGACTTACTACGATTTAATTGAAAATGAAGCTACATAAGAGGCCTGTGCTAATTTCAGGCAAGTTGAGCACAAATGAGATTTTCGACCTTTTCCAGACCTGGCAACTCAGCATCCTTTCGTGGTCTATAGTTCCCAGTCTCTGTGTTATAAGGTCCCATAAGGCAGCTGATTTTTTTGTGATCTTTGGTAACTTTGACAGCCCCGCGACCTGGTGTTGGAAGGATGAAAGCTAACACTGAAACAACACTGAAATTTTCTAAGTCCCTCGTATGGCTCGTTAACAAAACAAAGTTGTAGGGCTATGATAAACATGCGTAAAACAGATTGATTTATGATTTATAATTGATTTATTTCAGATGAAAAAAAACAAACTTAATATTACTAATGTGTGTATGGGTAAAAATGAAAAATTGTCCTAGCCTGGAATCTAACCACGGAACCCGAGAACAAGAGTACGACGTCAAATCCGTTATACCATGATTGTATGGAAAACATGGTAACAACATTGGTGCGGAATGTTGCCCATGTGTTAAATCTAGTATGAACATGGAATTTTTGTTTGTAAGTTAGAGATTGTGTGTGCAGATGGCAGCCCTTAGGAAGTTACCATGCCCTGAGGGAAGATCATTGACGGAGAACTTTCAATTTTTTTCTTATGGGACCTTATAACACAGACAGTGGGCACCAGCTCTTCTAAGACTATGGTTGGGGCCCCTCTAAAAAATACTTGAAGTGGTGATTTTCAGACACACCTTTTCCGCTAGGTTCTCTAGTGGTAACTGGCCGTAAATTTTGGCGCTAAGTTTAACCACGATGTACTAGGAGTCTAGGACCACGCTATGACTATCGATTATCAACTATCGCGATCTCTCATCTCGACTATCGACAAGACACTTTCTCTTTCTGATAGGTCGTGCCAAAATTTACGGACTGAAAATCACCACTTCAAGTATTTCTTTCCTCTCGCGTTTGCCCGACTCTCCTGGTGTACATGCGTGCTGAGCCATAGAACACTGGTAGCACCACTGACTGTTATAATCCTTCCTCGTCATAAGGGACTATTCGGGACTATTGCCAAATTGGCCATGTCAGTGTTAAAACCCCCATCTAGCGACGGTCAATGGTCCTTTCTGCCCTCGAAGTCTATCTTTGACCACGTTTTTATTTTATATAATTACCTTATTATAAATTACATTTCAGAAATTAATTAATTCACTATCAGAAACATCAGGATCAATGTCTTCTTCTATTTCGGGCTCTGGATCATTTCCAATTGTATTATTTTCATTATATAATTCTGGAATTCGTGCTTCTTCCGAAATTTGTAACTCTTCTTGAATTACATTTTGACTATCCTCTTTCTCCTCATCAGGATTTCTTCGTTTCAAATTTTGATCCGTCACCATTTGGAAACAGTAAAGGGTACGTCATGGAGTCGCATCACATTGGTTTTTTAGTTTTAATCCTCGATGAAACCTTTTCCCCTATGTGGAATCAAAAGATGTCCGCGAATGTCCCTGTTTTCTGGTAATGCAGCCCCATCAATACTTTTGAAAACCCCTGCGATTTCTTCTCCTGGAGGACTGTTGTATCGGCTCCCATACTGTGTTCTTCGATCATTATGCATAATCAAGGAAACAACTAATGGGTTTCTCCCTTCCTCTAAAGCTTGTCGGTCCTCTTTTATAGCCACTTGGCGCATATTCTTGTACATTGCAGCATAGTGTAATGATCCCAAATCATGTATAGCCGGCATACACACAAAGTCGTATGCACCGGCGTTTCCTGCCTGATATCGGCACGATATGCGAGACGCGGCGAAGCGTAAATCCGCACGCCGCGTTCGCATAAACACACGACATGCGTGAATTCACACGCCTTGCTGGACTTGCGAAAGTCTCCGCGATGGACGCTGAAGCGCGAGTTGTTCATTCGCGCTTCAGTATAAATACGCGGGGTTTTTGCAAGGTACAGCAGAGTCAGTTTAGCTTTGTTCTAGTGTTCTCGCACTCTATCTCTCTGTAAGCCTCTCTTTGTACTCGACTAATTACTTTTGCAATACATGGTGTTCCTGCGAATTTTACATTTGGAGGTCCCAACGAGACAACCGAAATATAAGTAAAGAATCGCAATTCTCTGAAAGGAGGATCGAATCACCCTTGGATGCCTACGGGTATCGTGTATTGCTGGTAATTTACTGAGTGCTTTGACAGGTGCGAGAGTGATCAAATAACATTGAGTTGTTGCGAGTTATAGTCTTCACTACAACTTCTCTACAAGAGTAAGGTAAGCAGATGACAGATAAATTAGATTTACCACCAGAGACTGCTCTCCAGACCCTTTATGTTAGCCTTTATCCGAAACTAACGGAAGAAGATTTACCAACCTCGGACCCAACCCCTACTGAAGAAGTATATATAGATTTAATTGGTAATCCAGCCGTAAGTAAAGCGCGTAGCGAATTTTTAGATAGTTGGAAAAACTCCGTAGACTTAGAGACACGTTATCAAGCCGAAACCAAACTACGACATTCAAGCAAACTAGAAGAAGACAAAAGAACAGCACATAAGATAACTCGCAATCGTTTAAATTTATATGTGTACGCTATTATAAAAGATAAACTAGAGCCCCCTAAAGGTCCTGTAATCACCCCAGAAGCAATTCAAGAAGCCACCAAATCACTTAGACAATATATAACACTTAACGCTCTCGATAATTCAAAGTTAGACAATCTCATTCAGCTTTTGCACACTGTTCACGGAAAACAGAAAGAATTTACAACAGAGTTAGTAGCTGTACTGCAGCGAGAGGCTCTCCTACAACACGCAAATCTCAGTCAGATCAACAGCAATTTGCTTAAAGAAAAGGAAAATTTATTCAAGAAATTAAAAACTGCAGAGAGAAAGCTTGAAGAAATACGGAAAGATAACGACGAGGTCGAAAAACTAAAACAAAATTATAACACAAATTTAAAATTATCAGCTGATTGCGACCTACATGTTGCAAAACTACAGATAGAATTA
Source organism: Daphnia galeata (assembly GCA_030770115.1). Classification (NCBI taxonomy): domain Eukaryota; kingdom Metazoa; phylum Arthropoda; class Branchiopoda; order Diplostraca; family Daphniidae; genus Daphnia; species Daphnia galeata. The sequence continues at coordinate 1,024,729 of CM061120.1, read as the reverse complement.
AAAGCAGCAAAAGAACAAACTGAACAACTACAAGCAGCCGCAGATTCAAATTCACAAGTTGAAACCTTACAACAAGCATTAAAAGAAAAGACCGAGCTCGTCGTCCAATTAGAAGCATCATTGGATGCGAAGATCAAGCATATTGCGAAGATAGAGGAAAGTAGTGAGGAAGATAACAGCACTCTAGAAAGAAAGGTCGAAGAATCTGAAAAACGCTTATTAGAACTAAAACAAGAAAACCACACCCTCCAAAGTAAAAACGCATCTTTACAGAAAGCATTAGAGTGGGGTGCGACACAAAGTAACCAGGTAAACGATACGAAGAATCAAATTCAAGATAGTCTCAACAAAGTCACCCGCCAGAACAAGGCTCAGGCTGCTGAAATAATCGATCTTAAAGATAATCAGGACGAACTAGACCAAAAGATAAAAGATCTAAATTCCAAAATAAAAGACTTATACAATAGAGAAAAAATTTATAAGGAAACAGAAGAGTATTATGCAATAAACTTTCAAAACATCGCTGACAAGATCGCCCACACGGCAGAGGCTGTAGTTGATCTAAAAAATCTCACGTCTGATAAAACTTCCTTTATCCAATCTTTAGACCAATCCTTGCATCAGGAACTCAACAGCCAAGAAACAAGTGTAGTATTGCAGAAGATAATAAGCTACCTGATTACTCAAACGAACGACCAGAGTGAACTTATATCCAATTTACAAAAAAGAAATAATAGAGAACTAAAAAATCAAGGGGTAGTTATTAGCATTTCCAACATGGGAATGGGCGCGGGATTAAGCCATGGTGATGGCGCAGGCCAATCCGGCTTAAACACAGGTCAGGATACAACAAGTCAAAACACTACTCTAGGTAATTATGGGCAAGATAGTACCATAATAGATAATGTAACAAAACCAATTGTAAGAGTCCTAGGTGAACTTTTTTCAAGGGAAGACAAGAAAACTATCCCAGCATACAAGGGGAAAAGTACAGACAAATTAATCACCGAGTGGTTAAAAGCGGCGGAGCACGTAGCCAAAAATAATCAGTGGGACGATGAACAAAAAATAAGATTTTTTTCCGATAGACTGAAAGGGGAAGCTTTAGAATGGCATGATAATTATACTGAGGAACAGGGTAACCAATTAAATTATGACGACTGGCGAAAAGATATAATCGAACGTTTTCAAGACTCTTTTGACTTAGCTGCGCTTAGAAAGAAGTTAAACACGTTGAAACAAAGACCAGAAGAAAACTGTAGAACGTTTGTATCCAGATTGAACAACCTCTATGACACTATTGAGGGGAAAGTAGATAAACTAGATGACCTTAATAAAACAGACGTTGCAGATAATTTATTAACAAAGGTTAGGAAGATGCGAAATGATGTTAAGATTAAAATTCTTTTGCAAGGTCTTTTACCAAAAATCAAGAGTGAACTATATTTGAGAATGCCGGCAGATTTTAATGACTTCGAAAAAGTGTGTGAACAATTATTCATTTCCGAGCAAATCCTACAAAACAAGGAAAGTAATGAGGATAAGGAGTTAACAGCGGTAATAGCCGGAATAACGCACCACGAGAAGCAGCAAGATGAAGAGTTGACACAACATAAAATAGAACTTGGGAATCTTAAACAGAAATTGGCTGAATTAGAAATTCATAGTAAAAGACGTCACTCTTCACAGGGACAACTAGAAACCATCGCAGCTGTGGATCATTACGATTCAAGGCGATCTTCTTCGCTAGATCGTCATCCAAGACGAGACTCAAGAGTACAATTTTCGAGACCATCACCATCACAGAGTAGGGATTCCAGTTTTTCGCGCCAGCCAGAACGAAGTAACAGCTACTCGCGTAGCAGGGACCAAAGTCCAACACATCATAGGGAAACCCAATTTCACAACAAAAGGTCGTATTCAAATAACCAACCTAGATACCAGAATAACTTTAGAAACCGACCAGTGCAGCGCTATAGATCACAACAAGATTTAACCAATAGAAATAATTATCGAAACCAAAGTGGGGGAAGAAATAATTTTAGTAGTAGATCACAGGTAATAATCCCACGGCGAAATAATTACAATAATAATCAGAGTCGAGGAGACTCACAGAGACAACCGTCAGCGGATAAGAGAGACATAACCTGTTATAATTGTGGTAAAAAGGGACACATATCTAGAGAATGTTGGACGGATATGGCACGTATCAACCGACCGTACAACAACAACAATTGAAATGGGAAAACGTCGCTATCAATTCTATATTGCGTATTAATAATCTATCACAACCCAATAGCACAAACCTTCCACAACTAATAAGAATTCCAATTTTAATTTTTGATATACGCACCAATGGATTAATTGATACCGGTGCTGCAGCCAGCCTAGTATCTTCCGATATACTGTTTAAGCTTAGAGGAAAAACAATCAAATCATTGAAAAATGAAGAAAACGCACCCATATTTAGAACTGTTTCAGGACAAGAGTTACATTCTTTAGGAAAATACGAATTCCCTGTAACAATAAATAAAGACCACACTTTTCTACACAGCTTTTATGTAATGAATAATCTTAAAGAAAACTGCATTTTGGGAATAGATTTTCTATCTCAAAATAACGTTAAAATAAATACCAAAAATAAGCAACTAAACTATGATCACGCAGCAGCTGAACAGATACTCGAAACTGATTGTCCCGTATATAGTCTCACCATAGGAGATGATCAAACCGAAATACCACTAACAGCATATGATAGACCTTATAATATTATTAGAAGAAGGGAAGTTGAAATACCCGATGAGTTAGTCACAACCGAGAGCACATATCAAAACCCAGCAGTATTTAATCAAATGAGTCTGAACCACAAACATGTAGCTATTATCCCAGATACGTATGAAGAGAGACCGATTACCGCTAATGATTTACTAGACTTATTACCATTCCAACAGTTTATTATAAATGATGAGGAGGATGAACTAGTTTCAACAGTACCAGTTAGTGAGTTTAACCTAAGTCACCTAGCACCGGACAAACGTCGTATTGTTTTTCAACAACTATACGAGTTTGAGAAAATGGATCTCTTTTCTAACAAGGAAGGGGATCTGGGTCTAGCAATAGATGTAAAACATTTCATAAATACAGGAGATAACCCACCAGTAAGCATGCGATCTCGACGTACACCGGAAGCACTAAAATCGAAAGTATGGGAACAACTACGTAGCATGTTAGCAAAGAATGTAATAAGAAATAGTTCAAGTCCGTACGCAGCAGGTATTGTTATGGCTCTAAAGAAAGATGGCACTTTAAGACTTTGCATCGATTATAGATTACTAAATAAGATCACTATTAAAGACAAATTTCCGCTACCAAGAATCGATGACACCATCGACGCACTGTATGGTGCACGATACTTTTCTACACTGGATCTCTTGAGCGGCTACTGGCAAATCGAAATCAATGAAGCCGACAAGCATAAAACAGCTTTTATTTGCGAGTTAGGTTTATTTGAGTTTAACCGAATGCCATTCGGACTGACAAACGCTCCGAGCACTTTTCAACGTGCAATGAATGATATCTTTAAAAACGAGTTATACAAATTCGTATTAGTCTACTTGGATGACATCATCATCTACAGTAAGACATTCGATGACCATATTGTACATCTACGAAGTGTTTTCGAGCTATTGTTATCCGCAGGGCTGAGGTTAAATAGAACAAAATGTGAATTTTTCAAAAATAAGATAGATTATTTAGGTTATATTGTTTCAATAGACGGAATTGCACCGAACACAAAGAAAATGGAATCCATTACTTCGTATCCAGAACCGACTAATCAGAAAGAGTTAGCATCTTTCTTAGGACTCGCGAGCTACTACCGTAAGTTTGTCCGTGCTTTCGCAGAAAAAGCACATCCTCTTACAGCACTGACTAAGAAAAGTGCACAATGGAAATGGGGTCCGGAGGAAAGGGACGCCTTTAATTGCATCAAACAATACTTAACAACCAAACCAGTCCTGGGGTATCCGGACTTTTCGCGCGAATTTATCATCTATACGGATGCTTCAGGATATGGAATTGGTGCGGTATTGGCACAAATGCAGGCTCCGGCCCTCCCCGACACATCGGAAACCAGCGAGGCGGATTCCGCAGAAACTGGCGACCGAGAAGTCGTAATAGCATATACATCAAAGCATCTTAGTGAAAGAGAGGCCAAGTGGTCCACAACCGAAAAAGAATGTTATGCTATTATTCACGCGATAGAAGTTTTCAGGCCTTATTTGTATGGACGGTCTTTCACTGTTTTTACTGACCACCGTCCATTAGAGTGGTTGATGAGCAAACCAGAACCGGCTGGACGTTTACAGCGATGGGCACTAAAGATCCAAGAATACGACATGAAAATAGGGTATCGACCTGGGAAGTCACATCAAAATGCTGACTGCCTAAGCCGTATCCCAAAAAATCTTGGAGCGATCCCAAAAACTCCAAACAAGGGGGGAGTGATCGCCGCTGTGATGTTCACGCCGCGGAAGGAATCACAAGCAGCACCTGGATCTGTCCACGTGAATGCGGCTGACGCTAATATTAGTGAATGGGCTAAATTACAACAAAAAGACGAATATTGTCAGATGCTGATTGAAAGAATAGAAGCTGAAATTAAACAAGAAGCCAAGAGACAGGCTAGATATAAAGAGCAATCACAATTAGAAAAGAATTATAGACACCTATTTGCGACACGAAAAAATAAGGAACCAAGTGAAAATATAAATGAAGCCGACAAAGAAGTCAAGAGCTTGCGACATAATATAGATGACCCGAATGCCGAAAATGAACTAAAAACAAAGAGATATAATTTTAACGAAAAAGGAGAAATAATAGATATCAATAACAGATTAATTGTACCGCGAGAAAAAGTTAAAGACATATTAATAGAAAATCATGACCATATGTTGGCAGGACACTTAGGTATAGCTAAAACAATAGCAAGAATAAAACGACATTATATTTGGAAAGGGTTGAAGAGGGACGTAGTTGTACACGTAACCAGTTGTATACTATGTGCCAGGAGAAAAGCAATTGGTGCCACCAAAGCTCCTTTACAACCACTTCTACCCGTATACGAAATTTGGGAACGAATTGCAATGGACATCGTAGGACCCGTACGAGAAAGTAGGAAAGGTTATCGATATATACTAGTAATCTCGGATTATGCCAGCCGTTTTGTAATCACCATACCAATGAAAGATCAAAAAGCACAAACCGTAGCAAAGCATCTAGTTCATAAAGTTATCACGAAATATGGAGCCCCACAGAATGTACTAACTGATAGAGGAACTAATTTTTTATCCCACCTTGTAAAGGAAATATGTATACTATTTAAAATTAAGCAAATGCGCACTACTGCATACCATCCACAAACAGACGGGTTAGTTGAGCGATTCAATAGAACATTAGTTGATATGCTAACTTGTTATGTAGTAGATGAACCAGAACAATGGGAACGATTCCTACCCTATGTCACTTTTGCATATAACACTGCCGTTCATACAACGCTGCAGGAATGTCCATTTTTTCTTTTCTTTGGAAGACCACCGGTTCTTCCAAACGATATTAAATTGAATTTTAAATATGAAATAACAGGAAACGACGCACTAATGTACACAAAGAAATGGATGCAAGCTCAAAGACTAGCACGCTTACATCTTTTTAAAGCACAGGAAAAACAAAAGTTTCATTACAATTTAGGAACGGTCGAAACGAAGTTTGAAGTAGGAGATTGGGTACTCTTAAAAACACCTCCCATGGCTGGAAAATTTATCAACCGTTGGGATGGTCCATTTCAAATCACAAAGAATTATTCAAAAGTAAACTACGAGATCGAAAACGTTGAAGATAAAAAACAGAAAAGGATGATCGTTCATGTAAACAGAATAAAAAAGTTCAATCAACGTGAACATAACTATACATCACCGTACCAACTTAATCAACAACAACAAATAGTTAACGCAGACATCCGCAGAGCTGAAGATGAGCAAAATAATACCAACCCTCCACATCCAGTTAAAAGAGGACGAGGTCGCCCACGTAAAAATATAGCACAAGCTAACGAACCACCTCAAAACAACCAAAACCGAAACACTCCAAATCTTCTAACTCAACACCAAAATAAACAAAATACGAAGCAGCAGGGACAACGCAACAGATTTGGACATGACAAACAGAATCAACCACAAAAAATCACCAAGAGTTTTACCCCACACGGGAGAGGACGGCTAAGATCCTCACCAAATGTTCCTCACGATTATCGACCTAGCTGCCACTGTCCTCAGTGCCTGTCACTACGTTCAGAACAGGTCACCGACAATTACCAACCTAAACAAAGCTTTAATCCAGAAACAACAAGACGAGAAATCCCATTCCAAAAACGCTATAACTTAAGATCACGACACTAAAAAAAAAAAAAACAAAAACAAAAACGCACTTTTGTAAATACTACATTTTCCATTCCAAACAGATGGCCAAATATCTACTCTTATTCGTCTACCAACTACTCTTCACATATTCAACATGGCCCTTGAATGTACCTGTTTGTGATTGCAACAAAGCAAAAACTCGAGGTATTCTCGAAATCAATAAACCTTATTACTGTCAAAATGGAGCAATTACGCCACACAAACCAAGAATCACATCAACCTATACGCTTGTCACCAAACAAAAGCCAATAGTAACCTGGAAAGGATGGTCTTGTCAGCAGTGGATTAAATCAAAAAAAGTTGTTGGATCTTTCTGGATCGGATCCTTTGACACAACATTTTCACAAAAAACAGTCCTTGTATCACCTATCGAATGCTGGGAAATGGTTAACAGCAGAAAATGCGGAGACAACTTGATGCAGGCAAGCGAAACCACAATAAGTTTCACGACATCACCAACCGGAGAAGGCAAATGGTATGCCACCCGTGAATACCATGTCCTAAATTGTTTATTAGAAAAAATAACACTCAAACAAAATCCAGAAGAACATCTAATAGAGAGCCCGTTCGGAATAGTCAATGCGACACAAGAAGATAAACAAATAACTTACAATCATAATACTATTGTATGGGGACAAATAACATCAAACTTCTCGAGTACAGTAACACTGTTCAAAGGTCAAGGATACCTAGAACTAACTCAAACAGATGTAAATAACAATATAAGTAGATTAGTGGACACCCAACGTCAAATAGAAATTAGCTTTTACAATATTCCGGATCGTTTAAATTACGATCAAGCAACATTCCCGGTAGTGGGAATGCCAAAAACATTCTTAATATTTCCAACCAACACATCGGAAAACCTATACCAAATTTACAGACACGCATTTCTAGTCTGTAAAACAGCTCTAGATGAGGCAAATTCCGAATTCTGTAAACATTTTCAAATAGAGGCATGGCCTGGACATCATAACCGACGGAAAAGAAACATTTCACAAGAAGTCAAATTCATATACAATAAGGATGAGGAAGTAGCAGAGGACAATCGATTATACAGCATTTCATATGCTTGGGGAACTATAACTCTTAAGGACGAGATAGACACAAGCACTAATTACTTATACACCAACAGCACATCATTAGAAAAACTGTATATGTTTTATTCCCCGGAAACAAAGTATAACTGGATTACTTTAAACCGTGGGAAAGACTTCAAGAGAACGGCGTTAGAAGCGACTAAATTCGAGTACCTGGTAGATCGTACTATAAGAATACAAAATACGACTTCCTGTATGACGAAAACTATAATAAACACAGTGCTACGAGTCACATTCAAAAATTGCCTTGACAGCGTGGATCGGTGGATCTTTGATGAAAACACTAATCAAATCACCGCAGAGAACGACATACAGTGCCTCGCTGCAGGACGAATACATATGACAAACGGATTTACACTTGAAATACAGAATTGTAATAGACACGACAAATCACAAAAGTGGACTTTTCAAAACGTTAATAACAATCCAGACGTTACGGAAAACAACCCAGAAATATCGCCGGAGGAGATGCAAGAATGGCGACTTGAAGAAAGCAACACCCTCACCTCCACAATTAACTCACCAATTTTTGGCGGACTACTTAAAGTCAACCAAGGAAAAGGAAATATTGTTTGGGATTTAATTAGCTGGGGACTTTTACGATCAAAAGCCCACAATAACACGAAATGTGTAACTTACCATGGAGTGGGTAAAGTATTGACTCTAGAGGAATGTGACCCTAACTGGACCCAGTGTCAAGAAAATCTACAACAACGTCTGGCAAACATTACAAACGACCCATTGGTACATTCCCAAACAACAGTTGGAAACTGTAACGAAAAAGGCAAGGTTCGACAAGCACTTGAATATGCAGTAGATTTTACAATAAGACCATTCAACACCAATTTCTGCATAACAGCCAATAGTACAGTGTTAATACTGGAGCCTTGCACAGAATCTAGTACAATTTGGGGAACGTACAACCACACCGGACAACTGATGGCCACGGACAGAAAAGGTCTCCGTTCCAAAGTAATTAACCGAAAATGTTTAACTGTAAAATCAACAACGTTAGGCCTTTTACAGTGTCACGGCGACCGCAAAAAACAACATTTTACTTTTGAATACAAAAACCCATATCAGCCAAAGACACTTTCAGCAGCTACTATAATCGCCTGGGACACCAATCAAACTACCTCCCTCATGGCGAGTAACGAAATACCACCAATAACAAAAAGAGATATCGAAAATAAAATATTTAGTGTAGACGAAAAAACCAACACATCAACCGGAAAGACGGAGACAACCATCCCTCCACCATCGATAGCCGGCCCACCTGGACCACCTGGCCCCTTCGGCCCACCTGGGCAACCTGGTCCTTTAGGCCCCCCTGGCCCACCGGGTCGTTTAGGCCCACCCGGATCACCTGGTCACCTAGGGTTACCTGGTCCACCTGGCCCTAAAGGTACAGCAGGACGCCATGGCTTCGATGGTGAAACTGGAATGAAAGGAGCAATCGGCCCACCTGGACCATCAGGTCCAGTAGGAGCTTCTGGCTCAACTGGGGCAACTGGATCAAAAGGAGACCAAGGTAACCCAGGAATACATAGAACACCTGGAGAACAAGGCCTACCAGGACCCCTAGGATCATCTGGTCCACCCGGACCTCAAGGACTTATGGGTCTCCCTGGATTACAAGGAATAACCGGAGCAAAAGGAGAACAAGGCTCGGACGGAGCAACTGGTGCTGCTGGACCAAAAGGAGAAAATGGAGTTAAAGGACCCACAGGAATACCTGGTAAAGATGGCATACACGGAATCGACGGAAAACACGGTCCACCTGGACCCGAAGGTCCAATGGGAATGACTGGAAACCAGGGAGAAGCTGGTCCACCTGGACTTAAAGGACCAACTGGGATGAATGGAGAAAAAGGCGAAGTCGGCCCGGTTGGAAATCCAGGTAATACTGGACCAACCGGTGAACCAGGACCCAGAGGAGTACAAGGAATACCCGGTGGAAATGGACTGCCCGGTATAGACGGATCAAAGGGTAAACCAGGCTCACAAGGAGTCAAAGGAGACACAGGCTCAGTCGGAGAAGCCGGTAAACCTGGAACCCCCGGTAAAGACGGTGTTAAAGGAGAACCGGGACTACCTGGCCGAGATGGTCGAGATGGTCAACCCGGCACCGCAGGACTCAAAGGTGAACCTGGCTCGCCCTACATCGGAGAAAATGTCCAACGACCAAGAGGCAAGTCAACAAATCAACTTAGTCAAAAAACAATTATGGAAAATGACGATAGTTTAATGCAAAATGAATCAAGTGACGGAAATCAAACTGATACTATATTACCAAAATCAATTGAAAAGTTTGACGAATCATTAAAATATCATGTAAACAAAATGCACGATCAATTTAAAATTAGAATAGAAACTGAAAATGCAAATAAATTAGCACAAGAAATCCGTGAAGTATACTGTCAACTGTCGACAGTCAAGAAAAATCAAGCAGTAATTTTATCCCAAACCAATGGTATATTGGCCGCCTCTGCTATTGGATTACCCACATGTAGCAGAATCCAAGGCTTAGGCCAGACCATGTTATTACAACAGTGTACAGTAAAAACTGTAGTTTTAACAGCAATTGAAACACAGTGCGGTTTTCAACCCTTCTTTACGTATGCTAGCGAAAATTATACACTGGGAATGGATGGATGGTCCATTCACCCATACTCCCCATGTTTTTGGAAAACGCATTTTGTAAACATCAACGGAAATGCATTCGCCTGGGAGCATAACGCAACCAGTGGAGAATGGGTTAAGCAAAATCCAACTGTACATACTGCTAATTTAGATCTAATTGCTGAATTTGAAGAACTACAATTAAATGACTTTGATTTGGCACTCAAAGCCCACCCAGCACATAACGTAATGGAAATGGAGCAATTAAATATCTTAAACGATCTGGTAGGACAACTACATGAAACGGAGTCGAAAGCAATGTCAAACATTGTAGTAACAAGAGAACAAGACAACAACATCGGAACTATGTTTTCATGGTTCGATACATTGAAGATAATGGGATTAAGCACCATAGGATTCATTCTTTTTCTAATAAGCATTAGACTATTTGTAGCCTGTAACATTATCCCAAAAATAACCAAAATAAGTCACCGCATACAAAATTCAAAATTATTCAAAAGAAGAATTGAAGAAAATCCAGCAGTTGAACTAGAAAACATGTTAAACGTAAACCCTGAGGCCGTGTTCAACCCACCCTCGGTCAATGAACCGGCCTACGTGAGGAAATACGCTCCTCTACCGCTACAAACACCCAACACCAGCAAGATATCAAATCAAAAATATGCACTCAATAGCCCAAGTGCTCCAAGTTTAGCCCAACTACAAAATGCACATTCTACACACGCTAACATTTTAAACAAAATTACCCCTACGTATAATAAAACAGATTCGTCAAAATGTGCAGGACCACACACAACATGTAGCTACATAACCGGATATGGAATGGTCTGGGAAGACCTATGCCGCTGCGATGAAAATGACGCAACGGCTTAGCCAAAACACGCGACTATTAACTCTTCTCACACATCCACTATCCCTAAAAACACACGACTTATTTTTACAAACACCCTACACAATCGACTATTTCTTGATTTAAAGCAACACTTTCGTGTTTCACATAGGAGTACAGACCCCACATTTTACTAAAGTTTATATATATATATAAAAAAAAAAACACAACAAAAAAAAAAAAAAATATACCAGACATAACGACATCCAAATAGGACGAGTTTATTTTCACCAAACAACATTAAACCCACCACCACAGATAATTCTTCCACTATCAAAGTCTTGTCAAATTTCATCTCTAAACATAGTCAAAATCTTCAAAATCCGATAATTCACCGGAATCATCCGAGAATTCGAATTCTTCGTGCCAGCCCCGACGCACCGGTGGAGCAACAAAAAACAATTCGAGGAAAGGAGCGTCCTCTTGACGAACCAACGGAAAGCGGAAAATACCAGGAGACGGATGAAAAACGTCTTGCCAGGATTCTAACCACCATAGAATCCTGGAGTGAACAACAGAAAAAACCTCTCGATAGCGGCAGAAACCTTCCTGTGGCCTTTTACAACAAAAAAAAAAAAAAAAAAAAAACGAAGCAAAACAAAACAAAAAAAAAAAAAACAAATATAGTAATAACGAAAATTTTAAAAGAGGACCTGAACCTAAAACATACCAAAGGTGTTCCTTTTCTTCCCATTTCTCGGGCTCAAAAGGAGGCCAGGAGGCAGGCACCTCAAACCAATCGCACAAACCTTCAGTGGCGCCAAAAACACCACGAACAAAGAGAGTTTCTACATTGGCACCTAAAGGTAACCAAATGTTGCCATCAAAAAAACGCTGAATGGCGGATAAGCCATTCAACACCGCTTCTTTGTTTTCAACAACTTCGCGAAAATTAAGCCTAAAAGGCAACATCAAATTGTTGTAACCATTCATGTTGACGGAGCTAACGAAACTAACCTTCTTTCTCACTTTAGTAGAGCTTTTAAAGCAGTGTAGAAAGCACAGACGAAGATATCAACCCTACTATTCGTTAAAGGGAAAATCACCCTCTGAAAAAGTTGTATGATTGGTACCTATATCTCTACTAGAGTTCCGTTTTTTGTCGGAAGCTAGAAATACTTAAACAACATTGCGGAAGATCAAAATTTATTCCTTCCTGTATGGACACTGCACACAGGAGAACACAGTAAAATAAAAAAAAAAACTTTTACACAGCCTACGCACGCAACATCACTCTTCAAAAAAAATCATGTGTCCATATATGTACAATATTCATGATTTTATCGAATCATGGATGTGAACCACATATGTGAGCATACACAAAAAACAACAATAGTAATAATAATAATAAAAAAAAAAACAGGAGTGACTACTAAATAAAATGACAAAAAAAAATAACACAAACCGTATAAATACAGCGCAAAAAACATTGCAACTCTCAATCTGTTTCGGACAACCATAGTGCGAAGTGATAATTTTAAATGGATAACAAAAAGAAGAATCCCTTTGTAACAATATACTGCGACATAGTCGACAGTTCAGATGAAAGTGACAAGTGTTCTCCACCACCAACCAATCTTCAAGAAGCACAACTTCAACCACAAGAATATCTTACAACTGACAACAATGTGAGTACACATGTTAACAGATATACGCAAGCACAACCAAAGCAAACCACCACAAATGCACAAAAAACTCACGACGAAGAATTAGCCGTTGAAGAGTTACTTAATGGTGAATTAACTATGCGTGCAGTACACGCCCCTCGAGAATCACTACGACAATTTTTGAAAAAGCACATGCCAACACCAATGCCTTTGGACGAAAACAATTTCCTCAACAATTTGTGTGACGGTCTGTCATTGTTGCACGAAAGTGTGACATTACTCAAGCATGACATCATGGAATTGCTACTGGAATATAAGGCAAACGTTAATATATACGAAAATGGAAAAACAGTAGCCCACAGAGCAGCGGCAGCAAACGATACTACGATGTTACGCATCATATATCGGTATGGGGGAGACTTCTCACTCTTAAACCAGGATGGGGAAATACCCCTAATGACAGCAATTGTTTTCGGAAACACGGAAGCCATTAAAGAAATACTTCACTATTGGAACATAAACATCTCTTCTAGAAACAATGAAACAATCCTTCATTATGCTGCCCGACACGACAACCCGAAAATAGCCCTATACGCTAGTGACCCCATACATAGAGTTAAACTACATCAACGCTCAACACATGAGCTGAGAACAGCATTACATCTTGCAGTAAAAGAGTCAAGAGTGGAAATAACACGTATTTTATTGGACCACGGAGCAAGAGACGAGTGGCGCGACTGTTACGGAGCCTTGGCACGAGATTACATTAACAACAATGAAATTCGTGCGTTATTCATCACACACGATTTTTCTTTACACTACAATTATAAAACACGATGTTTTGGACCGGAAGTCACAGCAATCACCGCGGAACAACAGCTTCACCTACCAGAACAACTACCTAACCTACAAGACCTGCTGCCAGGCCCTTCAGGATTCAAAAAACACCGTGTACAGCACGAGCCAGCAGCGGATGTTGCTCATCAACAAGAACTACAACCCGGTGTTTTGGAATTTAAAGGAGCAAATAAAAATATACATTCCGTGACAAATTCTCCGATATTAACCAGCCTTCTACAAGCGACGACATCACGACAGCAAGATGAGAACTGTCATATCATCTACAACCCGGTACTACGAGACGACACCAAGCTGCCGAAATTTGAAACTTTTGGATTCGAACCGGAATACCAATGGACTGAAAACTATCCAATTGAACCATCTCGACCAACAAATTATACCCGTCCCGATTTAGAAAACTGTGCACCAAAAATCGTATACCCTATTGATAATCCTAATGACTACAAATTTCACTTAATGCACTTAAATTTAGAATACTCCATGAGACTAAAAACTGCTGACAGATGTTGGTACAAGCGAGACTTGTACGAAATCTATAAATGGGAGCGAAATAATTTAGACAAGGACTTAAAAGGGAAACAGACTGTTTGGCTAAAAGAAGCTTTACAAAAACGACTTCCAGTAAAAAGACCTATAGAAAATTTAAAAAAAAAAGAAGGGGGCTTGACATTCATTAATTTGGTTTGATATTAAATTAAGAGTTCTTAAAAAAAAAAAAAGAGAATGTTTTAAAAGAGTCGGACCGCATTCAATATTCTTTTAAACATAAGTAACAAACACACTCGCTTAACAAGTGATCAACTTACCAATGCTCTCTCAGCATAGCATTTTTGCATAAATATGCTATGCTATGCTTCTCCTTTTAGTCGGTCTGAAAAGATCAGACCACTTCAAAAGATCAGTGCTTTTTTTTTTTCCTTTGAACGATGAACTTTGAAAAATGAAATCTGTTCATCATCTTGTCGAGAAATTCCTACATTGTTTAGCAATGTGACCTCTTTTCAAGCAATTGAGCTTCTCTTTGAAGTACGGCTACTAATGGCAAACTTAGAACGATCATGAAAAATAATTAATAAGGGCAGAAAACAAAGGGAAACAAATATAAAAAAAAAAAGGGAAGGGAACAAATTTAAAATAAACTAAGCGTGACTTAGAATAGTATGACACTACATGTTAGAGTTATTACACAAACAATGTAAAGTTTCGCGAGATCACCATGTATTGAGGTGATTGACAATTAAACAAACTAATACTTGGCCGTTAGTCCCTTAATTAAAAAGGGCATTAAAGAATTAAGTTTCGCGAGATCACCATGTATTGAGGTGATTGACAATTAAATACTTGGCCGTTAGTCCCTTAATTAAAAAGGGCATTAAAGAATTTTAAAAGAAAAACAATTGTGGTATGTTAAGGCAGTAGGATGAATTTCCTGAATTTAAAAAAATAGCTATTAGTAATAATGTTTTTCCCTCAAAACACTTCCAAATGTAGTGGCTACTAGATCACCACGTGTATTAATAGCAAAAAGGGAATTTAAAATACTACAGAACAAAGGGAAGGGAACATTCAAATATAAAAAGGGGTGGATAAAAAAATAAAAGAAAGATAAAAGTCTTTCTATTTACTATTTACTCTATTTCTTAATTCTCGTTATCTATCTTTATTTTACAACACATTCTTTCAAAATTTCCAATGCTGTAATTGCGACTTCGATTTCAATCCCGAATCAATATGTTGTTTTCCGAATTTTTTTAAAAAAAAAAAGGAAAGGGAAAGGAAAACGGAAATCTATTATTTTTACCAATTTATTATTCCTTACTACTATGATTCACAAAAAAAAAAAAAGCTTATACACCCCACGTATTGCATTTATCCATTTATTATATGTCCCATTTATTCACCCACTTTACTACAACCATTTATTTACCCATATTACTATAACAATTTTTGCTTGTTTTATTATATTTACTCTCTATGTATCGCCTTACCATTTTCCATTTATTAGACTTCAATTGTATCTTTAATTTTCTTTTACTTCAAAATATGTATTTCTTCTTCCTGTCTGAATTAGGGGACTAATTCCTTTTCCCACAAAGGGGGGAGGAATGTAATGATCCCAAATCATGTATAGCCGGCATACACACAAAGTCGTATGCACCGGCGTTTCCTGCCTGATATCGGCACGATATGCGAGACGCGGCGAAGCGTAAATCCGCACGCCGCGTTCGCATAAACACACGACATGCGTGAATTCACACGCCTTGCTGGACTTGCGAAAGTCTCCGCGATGGACGCTGAAGCGCGAGTTGTTCATTCGCGCTTCAGTATAAATACGCGGGGTTTTTGCAAGGTACAGCAGAGTCAGTTTAGCTTTGTTCTAGTGTTCTCGCACTCTATCTCTCTGTAAGCCTCTCTTTGTACTCGACTAATTACTTTTGCAATACATGGTGTTCCTGCGAATTTTACAATAGGGGTTAACACGACGAAGAAGGTCGAATAGTTTTTCCATTAAACCGCCATCACAGCTGATATTTGATTGTTCATTTATTCAAAATTCATTTGCTTGGGCACAGTCCAGAAAGTATAGTTGGGCGTATTTTGTATCAGGCTGATTAGATCGTTCTTCGTTGAAATATTTAACAGCTGTTGTATTGCGAGACATTGTCCGTGAATTTTGAAACAATAAGGTACTTTTCCAGCGGATCGATTTTTGCTATTTGTATACAACAAGTGTAATAGCTCTTGACATTCTTTTGGAGGAGGAAGGATCAAACCCTTTGGAGCAACAAAGATTACACTTTTTTCCACTGGGATGCTCATTTTTTAAATGAATTGCTCCACAGTATTGACAAATGACATCCATTTTCCCGCAAAAAATGAGACTTGATTCTGTATTGAATTCTTCATTAGTGATTTATCGTTGAGCTGAGATGAGTTCTTTTTACCTTTATAGGTCAATTTTCTTGTATATTTTGCCTGTGACGTCGCTCTTATTCTTTTTCATTTGGAGGAATTTCTGTGGAAACTTGAGTTTCCTTAGCAAGAAGTATATCTTCTATTTCTTGATTAAATTTGCTACAATCAATGTGATTGATGTTTCCCGGCCAGCTCCTTGTAAATTCTTCCTCGCAGTTTCCCAAATTTCTTGAGCATGTAACACCTTCATGAATTGTTGCAAACGCTTCGTTATTAGAAACGGCATCATTATGAAGCCTGTGCTGATGCAGTGTCCAGTGTATCCTCATCACTTCTACTATTAGTTGCTTGTTGCATCTCTTCCTCTCGTCTTGTCTTCCTCTTCCGCTGTACTCTTCGTTTAGCATTCAGAGACGTATCAAGGTTTTGCTGTTCTTCTCTTCTCTCGCGTCTTCTTTCTCCAGTACGTCCCCTTATTGTACGCAATCTTGATTCCCTCTGTTCTTGCGTTCCCGCATTTCTCTTATCATTTAAATCTGCCTTTTTCTTAGCTTTGTCTATTTCAGTCCACGGGGGGGGGGGGGGGGGGGGGGGGGGTTTGGGGGGCATTTTGGAAGAAATGGGTCAAGACACAGGTAACAGTAAAGTTAAATACTTTAGCAGCTTAAAATTAAACACGCATCGAACATAAGACATCGAACAACAAACGGTGCTATATCCCGGCTGCAACAATTTTACCGGCAACAATTTTACCGGCTAAAAGCGTTTACTCGATGGGGTTACAATGAAAAATGGAATCTGAGGAGTCCTGTAGTTTGTCCCAGATGAAGCTGCCTTAAATAAAAACAAATTTTCGTTAATTTTGTTAATCAACTTTATATTTTACCAGCCGTAATCCCTGTGAACTAAATTGTCCGCTACGGCATTGAAGTACTCAGGATCAATTCCAATACAAAGTAGCATAAAACGAAAAAGTACATTTCATTTATAACGTTCTGTTCTGGGGGGACAGGCTGGACAGCATGAATTATTTCTTTTATTGAACGTTTTAAAATCAATTTTACTGTTAAAGATTGATTTTTCCCTTTATTAATTATTTGTAGATGAAGTATAAATGATGCAAAACAAATTTTTCAAACAGTATTTTATTTCTATTTATCAAAAAAGTTTATAGAATAAATTATTTATTAATTTGCTTGATCTCTAAAATAGTTCGTTCACTCATGTATTGGTCTTATTAAATATACAAATAGAGAATGCTCTTTGACAGTAAGACTGCTTTTCAAAACTGTTTTGGATCGTTCCCTTCTCTAAATAATTGATTAAGTTATGAATCTATCTTTAACCTATAATTTAGATTGGAAGGGATTGGTCCATGAACATTTCAATGTGTGTGCTGTTCCCTTCTTTTCAAATTTTCAAATTAACATTTCAATTTCAAGACCATGACAGTTTCAGTATATGGACTGTTCCTTTCAAATCTAAAGTAATGGTTAAAAATATAGATTTATAACTTAATCAATTAATTTTAGAAGGGATTCGTGCAAAAGTTTCTTATTGCTATAAATCACAATTTCAAGACTATTCTCAATTGTATCTTTAATAATACCAATAATTTTTTTAGATTTCAAAGGAACCTAAAACCATTGATTATAATTTTATAAATATGTTTATACTTTGAATTTCTGAAAGACTGCGCACTATCAAGTTAGTATTTAGAAATACTGTTTTTCCTTTAAAATTAGCAAATTTAATAAAATTTTTTGTTGAAGTTATGAACTGTTTGATGCAGATGAAAAAACTTCTGCAACGTGAAATTCTATTTATCCACAATATATATAGTGTTTGCAGTGATTTATTGTTGGTCAGCTGACTAAAGGGCTAATGGGTAACTTTCTTGTGACTTGTTTCAATAATTTAATAAATTGAACTTTAAATATTTAAATTAAACTTGACTTATTTGAAATAAACGCTTAGTTAAAAAAAAATCTCTTTTATTTCATTTTTACATTTGGCACCAACAATACCATATTGGTTATAAGTGGTAGCGTGTAGTGGCAATTTTTTGTTTGTTTAATGAAAAACGCCCTTCTAAAAAAAATTGGATCAGTAGTCTTATTCGATCTTTTAAACAATGGAGAGCGAAGAAGATATTGACAAAAGTATTCACGAAATTTTCGACGCCATTGAAGATGGCAGTTTGATTTTAATTGACTCAGTTGGAGAAAGCGATAATCCGCAAGAAGAAAGCCATGAACATTCCCTTGGTGAGTTAATCCCTCAAAAAGTCATTATCAATAATAATAGTCTTGATCTGTAATGCCGTTTCTGCATCTCTGTAGTCGTCTCTGTTGGAGACGATGTGAATCCGCCAAGAGAAGAAAAAGACGAAATTTCGCCTGCTGAGTTGATCCCGCAAAAGAGCCTTGATGAAACTGCCCTTGCATTAGTCGTTGCAGTAGTAGTTGCATTGTCGTCTCTGTTGACGACAACAATGTGAATCCACCAAGAGAATAAAAAGAAGAAATTTCAGCTGCTGAGTTAATCCCGCAAAATGGCATTGACCACACTGCTTTTTCTGTAGAATGTCATGAGAATAAGGAAAAGGAAAGTATAGATAAAAAAACTGAAGGAATGAAAGATTCTCAGCCAGAAAAGTGGTCGAGAAAAATCAGGTTCATTCTCTAAACCAATTCTTTTCATGCTCTGTTTTTCAGCCTTTCTTCCTCTTTTTTTTAATGAACTATGGAGAACGATGAGGATATTGACCAAAGCCTTCGGGAAATATTTGACGTAATTGAAGATGTCAGTTTTATATTACTTCACTCTGTTGGAGACATCGATAATCCGTCAGAAGATTAAGGAAATTCACCAGTCCCACAAAAGGTACTTGATCAAAAAGCCGTTTCTGTAGTCGTCTCTGTTGCAGACAATTTCTCGAATCCCCCTGGAGACGAATGCCATGAAGACTATCCAGAAATAGGCCTAACTAATAAGGAAAAGGAAGCTGTTGATAAAAAAAAACCGAAGGAAAGAAATTAAGATTGCCCAGCAAAAAGTGTGGTGAAGAACAATCAGGTACTTCCTCTAAGCGAATTCTTTCAGCTTTTTCATGCTCTGTAAATGCCTACTCCTTTTCCTTCGTCTTTTGTCCTTTTTTCCCCTCCCTGTTTCCATTTTTAAATGTTAAAATGTGTAATAAAATACAACAATACATGCTTTGAAAAAAAAGAGGAAAAAGATAAAGGAGAAGAGGAGGCTTTTACAGAGCTGGAAAAAACCAAAAAAATTTGTTTAGAGATAGAAGAGGTTGAGAGAAAAATCGCAAGAACAGCAAAGAGAAGAAGAACGAAACATACTGCCAATTGCCAAAAAAAGAGGGAGAAAAAATGAATCCAAGAAATAGAGACCGAAAAAAATATAAAGAATTGAATCGAATGTGTTTTGAAGCTCAGGAACTGTTTAACACAGCTTCCGAAGCAGTGAATGAAGCAAAAACTGTGTTTGATAATTAAGTTCCCTTTTTCTGACATTTCAAGAAAAAGACTGTAAATAAGAATTTGTTACAGAATTATTGTTGGTTGTCCTTAGACAGAAATGCTAAGTCCTTTCTCAGAAATCTTAGGTGGGACAAACACAGAACCCAGACAGCACTGTTTCGTCTTTTTTCCGTCTTTTATCCCAGGTATTGGGACCACGCATACCGTTTTAAAGACGTCGGTTTATGGGCTTAAATCAGGTTCAAACTAGGGAATATGTCCGTTTTTCCGGGTTTTATATTGGGCTAATTTCCGTCTATTGGCCTTTTCCTTTAAAGGCTGAAAATATATCTATTTTAATAAAAGACCACCTGAAGTCGAACCTTAGACCTTCGTGTTAGCTCGCCAGATCGCTAACCACTACGCTACCACGTTCTTGATTACATTATAAAATTATATAGTAACTCTGTATCAAACGAACTTTAACTTTTTTCCTTAAGTTACAGTAAATGATAAATCTTTAGAGAATCCTGATAGAGACAAATTTTAAACTCTTTTTTTCACCAATCAAATACAACCTGCGGCCGAAAAAAAACAAATTTTTGGACCGTTAAAAAACCCAGTTTGAAACTCATAAATTAGACCGCCAAAAGCCGTCTTTTATCAGGACGGAATAGACTACGTCTTTCCGTCCTGATAAAAAAATGTGCGTCTAAATTAGACCGCCAAAAGCCGACTTTTATCCAGACTATTCGGACGGTCACACATAGACGTCTTTGGTCCCAAATTGAAACCAAGCGTGTTGTCTGGCAAGACACAACAATAACACTTTGATTAATTTGTTATTGATTTTTGCCAGGTCTTTTAATCATCTCACAAACTTACAGCAGTTATTACTAAAAGAATCCTGAATTCTTAAGAGTGAGAAGAAATCAAAAAGGGAAAGGGCAGAAAGTTTGGTTCAAAATGAAAAAGCTTGAAAGAACTTTCTTTTACTTTTTTTTCTTTGAATTATCGTTCTTTTTTATTATGTTCACATACACATTAACACACACACATTTACACAAAAAAACTGCTACGTTTTTTTTTAACCAAGAAAATAAATCTTCCGACTTACAAATTTGTTTGATTGTTTGATATCTGCTTTGGGCAAAAGATTCGTTCCTTTTGTCTACCACTAGAGGCAGAAGAGTAGCGAAATATGTGAAAATCTAAGCTTTCGCTGGTTGCTATCTTTACGGGTTGGCGTCCTTTTAACCCGCCCAGCCGCCAATTTACAGAGGTCACCCGTAATGATGGCAACCAGCAAAACCCTAGATTTTTACATATTTTGCTACTCTTCCGCATCTGGTGGCAGAAAAAAGAACGAATCCTAAGCCTAAGGCAGATATCATCATTGTTTCAAAATTTTTTGCAGAGCATTAATTCATTTTTATTGATTCAGTACGGAAATGTAGAGCTGAGGAAGAATGATAACAGCAACTGTAGCAGCTCAGGCACCAAAAATGCCCTCAAGCTATTTCCATAAGATGAAGCTGCTTATTCAGTTGAGAATCTAGATTCGCGTGTTACCCATCATATCCAACCCATTCTCATGTCGGTTTACAAAGAGCCCGTCATCCAACAAGAAAAGCTTATCATCTTGTGTGTGCTTCCTATCGGCGCCACCGATATTCGTTTCACATTGGTCGGTAGTGGACCGGGGTCGAAGCTGGCCATTATAGACTACTTGTGGCCAACAATTGATTTGAAATTGAAAACTTGTTTAAAGAGGAAATGAAGAAGGGTTTAATACCAGTCAACTCATGAATCCTCTGTAACAGTGTCTTACCGGAAAACATAGTGAATTTTTTTTAACACCACATTTTGTTTTGTCATCACTTCTTATCAATTCGATGCCAACAGACATATAATATATATCCTTCGGCATAATTTTTAACTGCACAAGTTTTTAAAAATGATCAACCTAATTAACATAATGCTGTAATGAAAACTTAACTTAAACAAGAAAAAAAAATCTTACATAGTTCGCCATCTTCCCATTCATATCAATTGGGCAATTTAACATATTAGAAAACTTGTCGTTTTCATTCATTTTGTTGAGTGAAAATTGAAAAAAACTGGACAGTGCGGCAACGCATCAGAGCAAAAAGCAGGAGGGAGGAAGAGAGGAAACCAGTAGACAGGGAAATAGAGAGGGAGAAGTAGATGGTTCATGGCTGATTTACAGAGAATGCACGGTGTTCTTGCTGCAAGAAATCCAAGTGTGACATTTTACTTCCAACACATTTGACATTGCATCAAATCCACAACTTGAGCAAAGGGCAAATGAAGTCCATTGGATCCATTGCATGGTTTTGGCATATCACTTTCCAATGCAAGAAAAGATCCGTTGGCAGCACACTATTTATAAATGTTTCATCTTATAATTTAGTCCCGTTTCTTCTTTTTGTTGCTGTCTAATTCACCTAAAAATAGAAAAGATTAGAAAACAAAATTTCCTTAAAGTATGTTCACTCTAGAGCGTTTTGGAGCGTTACGTATAACGTAATTCAGTTTAAGCAACAATTTTACGCACGAGAAAAATTGGTTACGTTCCACACAAAAGTTGCTGAAAACGAATTACGTTACAAATAACACTCTGAAACGCTGGAGTGTGAACGCTACTTACACAGAGTTTTAAGAGATTGCAGTTCAGATCGAGTTTTCAGATCGCAAAAAATCCAGCAGGAATACGCTTGCCACCAGATGACCGCGAACATAATACAATATAAACTGTATGGCAAACAGACAATGTCGGTTCAACAGGCACAATTAATGTACCATCTAATCATGTTGATATTTTATTCTGAAGTTAATCTGCAATTCCTGCAGTAATTAGTTATCTTGTCATCATTATTGACAGAGCCCAAATGACCAGGATGTTGGCAATATATTCCTTTGTGTTTCCTGTTAAAAATGTAAATAATAAAAATGTAAAAAAATGACTAGGCTACACTGGGACAATTTATTAAGGCAAAATTATTAAATATTTAGTCACCTGTTACACATTTTTTTAAAACTCCATTTGTAACAGAATTAAAAAAAATGTCATTACAAATTCAGAAGGTTTATTTTGCAGACCGAAAACTTGCTCATCTTCCTTTTCAGTGACTAACACAAAATTAAGTTTATTAATTTATGTAAATTAACATTAAACCTGGCATTTAACATTGTTAATTGTTATTAAATAAAAACTAAGCAAGCAGAAATATAGACTTTCTTAAAAAAATTTCGTTTAAGTTATCACATTGCGATGCCTTCAATGCCGCATTCATGTGATCTTCTCCAGAAAAAGAATCGTCAGGAGCAGTAGAATGTAAAATCTTTGAATTTTTACTTATTTAGACAAAAACCTCTTGAAAATAAATATATAAAACTTAAGATAATTACTAAGAAACTCATCTAACTCCATCGCACCCACAAAAACAGAAAGAATAAAAAAAAGGAATGGAAAAAAAAACATTGCCCAAAGATTGTGTTGGAGAATTCTGATTGATGGAATGACCATAGAAATCAATGGATAATATTGGGAACTGAGATCTGTAGTTACTTCATCAAAAGGTTTTAATATTTAAGCCACTCCAGATACTCCACTCCTCAGGGGTCAATAAAAGGTCGTTTCTATCCATGGCCTTTAGCGCATCATTAACAGCGTCTTTCAAAGTTAAAAGACTTTGGATCATTAAGAAAGTTGAGTTCAGTCGGGTAGAGACGTCGTGTGCCAGCTTGGATTTTGACCCAGTACATAGAGCACTAAGTTTGGCGGTAGCGATACTACTTTGATGAAAGTAAGTAATAATATTACGACATTTGGCATGAATGGGAAAAAATTCTTTACTTTTAAGGATTGTGTCCTTTACTGTTAAGTTCGGTGTCTGAGCAAAGCAAGGGATATACTTCCAATTATTTAATTCTATATTCTTAAAAATAAAATAAAATATAAATATGAAAACGTAAGAAATTTTTATTTACATTTAAATGTTTGATATTGAACGCATTATTGTCGGAAACTACACCTGCAATTTTCCAAATAATGTTCCAATCAGTCGCAATTTTCATTAGCTGGGCTGCCAAGTTTACTGAAGTGTGCATTCCTTTAACTGGATTGTATTGAGGACACCAGAGATCATTTTTTTGTTTTTTCGATGTCATTTTCGCTTGAATGTTCACCTGTAACAACGATGATGGACGAACTAATACACACTTTGCCCCGTGAAGTTTCTAAAAAAGCTTATGACCATTGGGAATGTAAGTAAAATAATATTGCCTTTATTATTTCTTTTTATAGAATTAAGAACAGCTAAGCAAAACTTCATTTTTGCTAATTTTTTCTTCGACGAAAAATTTAAAGATTTTCGTGAAGAACCATGAAGCGGATGTAAGAAGTGGACAGGATTTGACTTTTGAAAACAAAACATTTCAAGCGGACACTCCTCTTTTCGCTATTACAATATCGGAACAATCGGAAAAACAAGTTGAAAATTTAAGGGAAATCCCTACGTCGATGTATCAGGCAACGGAAAATACTGTTGATTATTTTTTATATTGATTGAAAATCAAAGTATGGGAGAACGGAGTCAACTTGGACAAAAAATTTGTTTTCCGTTTTTTCGTGTTTGAGACTATTTTTATTGAAAATATTTCGTTTCAAATGTGTATCACATATAACTTTCGATTTTTAGAAGTACATTTTTCGGATCAAAATTTTACATGAAGGGGGCGAAATTGAACAAGTCGTGTATGAGATTGGACAATGCCATTTGAAGTCACTCTGACCCACAATATAGCTGAAATTTTTTTTAGTAGTTTGCTTTGTCAATCGTGTATGCACTGAGAATAAATTTTTTTTTAATTATATGATTAAAATAAAGATATTTCCATTCAATTAAGGTGTAGGGAAAATTGGACACTCCATGGGTTGGGCTAGAAAAGAGGAGGTACTAACTTATAATCCCGGTATGACTTAGGTCCGATATGACCCCAAAACTAGGTGTCCAAAATGACCCAACTCGGTGCTATTTAGTATTTCGTTAATAATTTAACACTGCAAAGGCACTAAAATTTTATTTTTTTATCAATTATTAAAGAAATGAATTGGCTATTTCACCTATCATTATTTTATTCATTTGTAGTATTTTTCACTTTAAAAATACTTAGAGTAATAGGGAAAAATATTACATCAAACAGGGAATGTTTTTTAAAATAAACAATTGTTTTAAGGCCTTATCCTCATTGGGGGTAAACCTCTTAAAGCGTTAATTCCATTGAAGTTTTTTTTTGTCGTGGCCTTCGAAAGCCAATGAAATTCAGAAGAGTTCTCTAAGGAGAATGAAGGGTTTTCTCCTTTTCTCTGTTTCAAAATTGTTCAAATTTGAAGAGGGCATTATAGTATTGATGCCTGAGAAACGTACGGAAAAGTAAAATCATTTTATACAATCTTTTTTTTAATGGGAAAAATCAACGGACCGCTTGTGGAGAGCTTTTAAATAATGGATGGTTCTGTGAGATTAACGTTTTCAGCAGCCAACTCTCACCAAAAAACGGATCCATCTGTTCATCAACAGTAGAGTAGTAAAAAGGAAATTTAATATTTTATTTCTTCTAATTTCTTCATCATTTGCAATCTAAATTTGATTAAATTTCTTGTTATAAATTATGGTAGATTTGTAGTAATTGAAGTTATTTCAGATCCCTAGCCTGAAAAATTGAGGTTGCTTCAGAGATAAGGAGATTGCTCACTCTGTAGGAAGTCCAGCAGTCGACGTTTTTTTCCCTTCTTCCTCCTTAGAAGACGAATTTGACTGTAGTGTCTCTATCGGCGAGCTCCAGAAGCCTTGTTTTAAGTGGCAGGTGTGTGTGTGAAGGGGGATAGGGGGGTCAGAGAGGGGAAAATTATAAGGGGACTCGCCGCGGACGAACAGGTAAAAACGACATGGTTGACGGGATGTTCTGTATATACGACCTTTTCTGTTGCTTCAAAGGTTAAATATCCTTTAAAAGAAATCATTTATTAATCAATTGCAAATTAAAAATAATCTTTTCAATTAATTACAGTAAGAGGTATGACGAAACGGTGAAATTTACGATTATAACAATTGAAACAGCCAAATGAATAACAAGAAGCCATCCGGTAGAAAGTATATGCTGGACTGAAACAAATTGGACAGGTTAACCCAGCTGACAAAGAAAAGTAATCCAATTTGCGAAAAAATTCAAATTGGACAGGTTATAAACCCAGCTGACAAAGAAAAGTAATGCAATTTGCGAAACAATTCCGCTGATTCTGTGTTGCCTATCCCGAAATGTGTTCCAGATGAAAGAGGTACTCTGTTAGGAAGTGGACTACCAGTGGACTACCCCTGGACTACCAGGCAACAGGCACACCGGGTCAAGACGTAAAGAAGGACGAACTGGAGTAGCCGTCCGATCCAGCGAATCAGGCATGGTGTGCGAAAAGGCTTCAATGCCCGACAGAGGAGGAACTGGAGTAGAAGACGCTGGAAGTAGCTGGCCTGGCACGGAAGCAGCCGGACCAACGGGCAAACCGGTCTGATTTGGAAAAAACACCCACCGACACCAAGGGGAAGCATGGGCTTGGACTCCGTGCTGAAAGTGACGACGCAACAACGCAGACGACGATAAAAATTAATGACCCATCTGGTGAGACGAAAAGGTCTACCGTCGTCCAGGCGAACCATGTACGAGAGAGGCTCCACACAAACAGCTTCGACCACTCCGGGCCACCACTTGGGACCAATACGAGCCCTGACACGCTGTCCAACCACCAGAGCGGAAAAAGCGCACATCCACTCAGCGCGGTTGAAAGGAGGATGCTTCCGCCTTCTGACGCCGCTGCTGCTGGACAAACGTAGACGGCAATGAGCCACGGAGATGACTGCCCTGGCTAGATAAACTTGACATTGACGCCGTACAAATTCAATGTCTCATTCCACTCATTCTCCTCCAACGACGATTGTTGTTCATGTCTTAGCTCGTGGAAAATATACTCTTCGACTGACCTCTCTCCTTCCATCGAATTTAATCTGCATTTTTGTAACTTTCTGAGCAGATCCCATACCAACACGAGACGACTCTGACGTTGCTGAACCTCTAGGTAAATTCTGCTGCCAACGCGGCTGAGGATTGGGGCAGCGTCGAGAATAGTGACCAGTTGCTCCACACAAAAAACAGGTGATGTGATTGGCTGAACATTGGCCATTTGCATGACGATGTCCACACCCCCAAAAATCAAGCATCTCTTGGCTTGCACCACCGCTAATAACCCTCTGCTGAACGCCATAACCACTGTTTCGAATTGTCGAATAGCTGATTCACCGAATCCTCCGGCCGTCGAACAGTAAGATCAGAAGTCATCTGTGTTAGCTGAGCACGTGCCGCTTCACATGACCGGACTATATTACACGCTTTGGTAAGATCTAATCTTTTTTCAAAGAGAAGTTGTTACCTCGTGTATAAGTCTGCTACGCCTAACACCACTTGATCACGTAGTACTGACTCAACTGACGCGCCATGATTACAACCTTTGTCATGCCCCTGAGGCACACTATGCAAGAGTCAAAAGATTCGCCTGGCAGCTGATGGCCGCGTAAAAACTTGAACCTCTCGAAGACTTTACTTTTCAGTGGCTCGAAATGATCACCAAACTTGTCCAGCACCGGTTTTATCTTCTTTCATCACCAGCCTCCTGGGTCAGATACGTAAGCCTCAACTTGATTGACGGAAAAAGTAATGTCTGGCCTTATCATCGCCATTAAATACATTAGCGACCCGATGCATTACCGATATGGCACTTTTTCATTTCGTTCCGTTCTTCTTCTTTCTTGGGGGACAACTCTGGTTTGAGTCGACGGTTTGGATTAGCTGGAATGTAAATCGGATCAAATTGAGTCATCCCATATCTTTTTAGGATACTCTTGATAAAATCCAATTGGTTGATAGAAAGCGATCGTTTTTGACGGTATTGAGAAATTTTAAGTCACAAAACGGTAGGCAGGTAAGGAACGAACTTTGAAGTAAGTGCTTAGAAACTCAGTTATTTCGGTTAACACACTCAGGATGCTACTGCTGAAGAGTCCATCATCAACGTAAATGACCATGATAACATGTATACGTATCAATACATATCAAACATCGCCTCATGACGACAAAACCCTTTTTTACATGTAGTATGATATAGTTTTTACATGGTATTACATGTAATAATACATGCAAATACATAAAATTTTTTCACCGGGGAGGAAAAAAATCTTTGTTCAAGGAAAGCGGGAGGTATGTTCCGTTTGATGGTTTTTTTAAAATAGGATGCAAGAAATTTTCTTGCTCATAAAAGTTGTTCGCTAATGGCAGGAGAATAATAATAAACTTATTTAGAATATTTTTGCATTAAAAGTCTCGAAATAAACTAGTTTATAAAGTTCATTTGTCAAATAGATTTAAAAAAAATAATATTGAAAAAAAGTGTATTTTGAAAACCCAAAATAAAATGGGTATTCAAACCCACAATGTATTATTAAAAAATTTAGTATTTAAACCAAAAAAATTTATTATAAAAACTAAAAAAAAGTAAGTATTCAAAGTTTCAAACAAAGAAAAGTTGATAAAAAACTGCCAAGAAACACCAAAATATTACAGGCCATCTAGCGCCGGAAATACATACAGCGCCACTACCATAACCTTCTAAAGAGTTAAGGACCCAACTCAGACGCTCGCGTGGTCAGTCGCGTAGTTTCTGAGCTCTGAGGAGGGGCTGCTGAATTTTTTTTTGTTTTTATTTTCATGGCGAGCTGTGAAAAAGAGCTTAAGCCTTTTTTTTCTTTTTTTTATATACTTCTTTCAAAATCTATATGTGATGATTAAAAATTGGAAAGACCCATGGATGTCCATGTTTTCATCACCTGTGAATGTCTTACCATTACCATTTTAATTCAAAGTAAACAGGGCATTCACCTTTGTGTGTATCAAATCGACCGAATTGCACATTTGGGTATTTCCGTAGTCGATAAATTGAACTTCAACTCTACCACCCTTGACATCAGAAACGTCTCTTGATACCACTTTCCATCGATTTTGTATTTGGTAACACAGTCTAACCCAATATATAGCTAAATCCGTAATCTTCACTAAATTTGCATCTAAAAAGACGGCTAGTTAGTTCATGTAAAAATGCAGTTTTTCAGGAAATACCTATACAAAGCCTTTCCACACGTTCCTGCAACCGTTCCACATCCCTCAACCTTGTCTTCAAGTGAACGTAGAAATTGGAAGGGCTCGTACAGGAAATAATATCCACATCTAGATCAGTGTACTCATTTCGATAAAACTTTTGTGTAGGAAACTTTGACATGATGGTGCGGATTGTTCCTGGCCTTCTTTTAACCAAACGTTTTTTCTTAGAAGGAGGGAAGGATTCGTTTTTTTGTTGTTGTTGTAGTTCTTTAGTGATGTGTGGCATGAGATCACTAAATATTTTGGATTTCAAGATTTTAGCTCTGGTCGTTAGATCTAGGTCGATGTGTATTTTGATTTCTTGAGTGACAGCTGCAGCTGATGTTGCAGTTGACGTTGAGGTTGTTTCAGGTGAGGTGGCTGAAGCTTCGTTTTTTGGTTGGAGGCTGATGTCATTGGTAATAAGTTGAACGTTTTGCGGATTGGAGTTGTCAGGTGCGGTTGCGTTGCAACGCTCAGTCCGGATTTGCAGACAAGCGGGAGCCGAAGTCACCTGCGCAAAGAAAATTTAAAAATTAACACCAAAATGTTCCACACGTCACACATGTTCAGAAGGCAATTTGGCTGGATAAAATGGCGATAAACTCGCACGTTACTTTCAGTCCTTTATTGGACTCCAGTTCCGCGCGGGATGTGACATAATGATAGTTTGCGATAATATAATCATTATCGTCGCAGGTGAGAGGGTTGTCAACGTCGTTGGACATTTCCCTATTTGTTGTTCACGAACCGAAAAGAAAAGAAACGAAACGAAACGAAAAGAAATGGACATGATGAGTGAAGACTGAAGAGACACAAAAAAACACGACTATCAGGAACGAAGATAGAATCCAACGATCCACTGATGGATTATGAACTTTCAAAGACAAAGATTCAAAGAATCAAGACAATGAATCTCTAAAGAGAAAACAGTAAAACACCCCAGCATGCACACCCCATGTACACCACACGTGACATGCAAGAGAATTTTTGATGCTCGGTTGGATTGAGAGAGGACAGATCCGAGGAATGAGAGGATATAACTGATATAACGATAACGAATTGAACGGCGACACAAATCAATTCACTTCTTATTCCAACTTTTCTTATCGATGTTAGCAACATGGAAAATGAGGATGTAGTGAAACGAGAGAAACCAATCTTACCTTAAAACTTGTCACCTTAAAACTGAAAACTTGATCGCAATCGATGGAATAAATCACGTGTCACCTCACCTGTCAGTCTGTCACGGTGTCAACTACTGGTAGCAATTTTTCGCTTCAGAGTTTACAGCAAAACAAATCAAGGGCAAGTCACGACAGTCACGTCTATTGAGTATTGATCAACTTGTCCTCGATGAATGTTGAATAGCCGAAAGCGGAATAGGCTAAAGGCTAAAAGCTATATGGCCTTGTCCTCAGTGACATGCCACAATACTTGCCACATCATCATTTTCGGCCCTTAGCGGTAGAAAAATCGACCCTGATTGGCTTAGACTATTCATCACGTGACAAGACTTTGCCTCGTGTTATGCGACCATTGAATATTCGAATCAGCTGGCACCAAAAACCTGAAGGAAATATAATTTATTATCAATTGCCGCCAAATGCGGCCTGCTGTCATTGTTTTTGCCTTTTTGCATCGCGAACTCGTGAACTCGTGATTTTAGTGTTTTAAATTTTCAAATCAAAGTATTATGTTTTCAATTTAGAAATTTTGTTGACTTCGTTTTTTGGTTGGAGGCTGATGTCATTGGTAATAAGTTGAACGTTTTGCTGATTGGAGTTGTCAGGTGAGGTTGCAGAAACTTTTTTATTTTTCTGGAAGATGATTTCATTTGTAATAAGTTTAAAGTCTTCTTCAAAGTCATCCAGGAAAACAAATTCTTCGACCAATTCCAATTTTTCTTCCATATCATTGTCAAAAATAACCTTTTCCTCAACTGACACTGATGCAGTGGCCCACAGTAGGACAATATTAATTATTATTATTATTACGTTTAATTATAAAAAGTAAATCTATCAAATTCATGACATCCAAAACTCATCAATTGGGTTATTCCACGCCAAAACATCCAGAGGTCGTTGCGACCATCTCACGGATTTTGATAATTTTTGGTGGATTATTATACTTAGAAAATAAGGTACCCCAAAGGATTTTTTTGTTTCAGTACCAACTATTCCCTTAGTAGATAACGCAGGCGTTGTCACGAACGACGTGCCAGTAGACCAGTTATAAGCAGAAAAAGAAGAGCAAGCCAATCTTTGTATTCAACTGTGATTGAAACTCCTAGACCAGAATCAGTTGGCCCTATAAAAGTTATTGATGAGCTTGAAGCATATTTAAATGAGCCAGGTGTTCCCATGGAGGTTCCTGTGAATCCTATTGACCCTGAGAGTGAATTGCAAGCAACAAAGCCTCTTGAATTTTGGAAAGCAAACAGTAGTAGATTTCCAATACTGAGTCAAATTGCCAGAGACGCTGTGTCCGTCGCAGCCTCGTCCGGTTCGATTGAGCGAGTCTTTAGCACCGCTTCCGATATAATGTCGGCGAAGAGAAACGGAATAAAGCCTGATTTGTTTGCTAATTTAATGTTCATTAAATGCAATGCTTCACATGCTCCAAATTCACAAAGCAAGATCAAGTAGAATTCAATCTTTCTTTATCTTATGTGAAAGAATAAACTGTAATCAGTGGTGAATATGAATAAACAATTGAGAACAATGAAAAAAATGAAGTATCTTGTATCTTGTATCTTATCTTATCTTATCTTTTAGTAATTTTGGGAAAAGCAAATCTATCTTATCTTATCTGATTTTTTTCCAGATACTATCTTTTATCTTATCTTTTTTTCCTAAATTTTGGGTTATCTTATCTTTATCTTATCTTTGAGAACTTAAAAAAAAAGTATCTCTATCTTCAGGCTCCAAAAAAAAAAGATAGGACGCACTGGTACATATGGTACTTGAATAGCCGTAGATAAATCGTCAACCACTGCTGCAGCAATTGAATCAGCTTTTCTTTTGACCACTTCTATACGCTGTAGAGAATTTAGTTTGTTGAAAGTTGTGGCCTTGACTGGAGAAACTTTGAATATTGAAACTATATTGAATATTGAATACTGACAGACGAAATAGAAATGTCAACATTAGTTGTTGCCAGATTTTTAGAATACAAAGCCGAAATAAAATCATTTTCAAATGTCACCGACTGAAATAAAAATATCTTGAGAACAAAAAATAATACCTCTCTAATTTTTGGATATGTTTTAGAAGACATAATGAGTAATAGTATCCATAAGTTTCATATAAAACAAAAATTATAGTTTTGAGATATAATTTTTTGAAAAACACCAATTTTCGTCAAAATTGGGGTTTTTCCTAACTTTAAAGATTAATATCTTTTTTTATAAAAAAAATAGACTATTTATTTTTTAACCGTCGAATGTCTTTACTATGAGCTATACCTGGTAGAAAAAATCATACACCTACAATGAATACAAGACACTCAAACAGCTGATGAAAGTTGTCAAAAACTCATTTTTTTTATGATGACGTTGGGGGGATAATAACTTCTGATAAAGGTCGCAATGGTCTTAAAATTTAGTTTTCTATACCCTTTTTATATTCTATCTATAAAAATATTTAATTCTTTCGTTTAAATCGGTTAAAAAAATTATTGCGCGCAATACCCATTTTTCGACTTTTTAAAAAAATCGAAACTTTGGACCCCTATATCATCCGAACGAAACATATTTGAGTAAAATCCTTTGGGGTACCTTATTTTCTAAGTATAAGGAACCCACCCACCAAAAATTATCAAAATCCGTGAGATGTCGCAACGAGCTCTGGATGTTTTGGCGTGGAATAACTGATTACTTTTCCCATATGTTCATTATTTGGTATTTGCATTACGGAACAAGTTCTAGTTACAAACACACCTTTAGCTGGCAAAAGTTGGCGGTTGACGTATTTTAGATCCAATTGCAAATTGTAATAAATTTCATTTTGGCACGATGTAAAATGTTGAACTTAGTTAGGTTGGTGGTGTGGTTGCTTCTGAATTGTGTTTATAGATTTTTAAGTTAAATTTATAATTAAAACTTAATAGTTTTCAATCTGTTGTTACGAAAATTATCTCTTTGCGTTGGTTTTGGATAACGTGAACCAAGACTTGTGCGTGTTTCAATTGGTATTGGTTATGGGTTCCACAAAGCACAATTTCCTTGACATTGTTTGTTTCTTTAATTGAAACTCCACTACCTTTCTAGAATATCAATTTCATGAAATACATGTAATTGTTACATAGTAGTACGACTGAAAAATGTCTATTTACCACAATTTTTTTAAATTTGATTTATTTTTCCTGGAAAAGGAATATTTATCACATACACCTTTGGCAAGAATTTCAATAAATAATGTTAAATACGTTGACAAATACGGACAAGGACACTAATTACATACCACCAAATGTGTTTCCATTTTCACAGTTTCTTAGTAAACTTTGTATGTTGTTTTTTGTGAACAAATGACACGTTGCAATAAAAGTATTTCGTCTGATTGTGTAGTGCTTCGTTATAAAAATGATCGCTAGATGTCAAGTTATCGAAACATTTTCTTCGATACTTAGTTTTTGTCCAGTATTCATGTGTAGTTAGTGTGAAAAAGAGTAAAATGGCTACTCCAAATAAACCTTTAGAAACAAAACTTATAAATGCAAAGATTTTGCGTGAAAGAAAATTCATGGTAGAAAATTCATGGTATTGTTGTTTTCTATGTATTTACGAAATGCATGAAAAAGGAGACATGTTGAATTGACATGAGTTGGTGACATTGATTGTTTCTTTTTCAGATGATTTTTACGATACACCGTATTGTCCGTTGCCATTGGTATTACAAGTTAGAATGGCCGACAATACCAACTGTAAAGAATTTTTGCCTGTTGAAGTACACGATTTTCCAGAAGGCATAACTTGTTCAAAGTGTTACAAGTCTGTTGCCAAAACAACCATAGTTTGGTGATGAACACTTGTGTCGGACAACAATTGGATAAGACGCAGGAACTTCCGTCATTCCCGATCGGTTTCGATGCCAGATAGGACGAGCAGATCACGATGAGCAGATCCTTTCTCTTTTAAATAATAGAAATTCTTTAATACAAATGGATATTAGAAGGATAATAAGAAAAGATACCTTTTAACTTGAGAGTTGTTGCCGGTGATATAGGAAACGGTTTCTAAAGTCTCCGTTTACTTCGTTCGTTTCTCAAGAATCCATCCTTTTCAACTTACAAATTTAAACTTCGACAAAAACGACTGGTACTTGGATATGCCGCCCCCCCCCCCCCCCCCCCCCCCCCCCCCCCCCCCCCCAAATTAACATTTTTAAAGGTAAAAGATCAGGATTCTCGTCCACTTCCGTCGGAAGGCTTTGCACAGCACGCACTGGCGGATTATTGCTAAATTATCTTAATTGCCAAACCTTCTTCCGTAACGTCGCCAAGATCAATCTGAGTAGTCGCTGCATTGTTCGATGTTGTCGTGATAGCTGCCGTACCTTCTTCCGTGACGTAGCCAAGACCCATTTGAGTTACCACTGCATTGTTCGATGTTGTCGCGATAGCAGCCGCACTTTTTTCACGTTTTCGGAAAAAACTGCTTGATTTGATGTTGAAGTATTTTCGGAACTGGTCTTGTTGCATTACAATTTCCAAGGGTAGCAACTTAATTTAATGGACCATCAATTCATGATATCTGTACTGAATCTCAAACTTTAACATTTCTTCTTCCCCAACTGATGCGATACAAAATCATATTTGAAAAATTTTAGCTCAGAAATATAACCTTATTAAAAAAAAGATGAAATGTAATTACAAATCATAACGTGAAAATATATTCAACTTACTTCTAAATCAGCGAATAACTTAGCAACAATGTCATCCGCGACTTGCCCCTTCAACTTTTGACGATTGCAAGCTCACGCTTCGGCTCACGCTTCGGCTCACAGGAAACGCTTTGCCTCTCCAACATCGTTATGAATCTTATAGAAGTGTTGTAGTATTCTAGCAATAAGGTGTTAGTTGACCGGCGGTCTCTGAACTTTTGCAATAATAGAGTTGCTTCAGGGGAGTCTAATTTACTTTACTTCACCAAAGACATAAAAAAATTTACAAAATAAATAATTTATAACTAGTAAACAACTAACCTGAACCAACAGATCATCGACCTGACTCCTGTACGCTATACAATTTTTGTATACAATTTTTGTTGTCATGTAATTTTTGTACCTCAGATAACCAGCGTTTAAGAGTTTCCGGGCATTAGGAAAATTACTTGACAGATGAATTTTTAATTTCAGCTAAGACGTTGATATTTTTACACATTTCGGATATATTCTCACGTGCAAACATTTCATCGGCTGCTTTTGACTCTTTCTGCCAACTTTCTTGCTCTTTTTATTTTTGAAAGAATAGTGTCTTTCAGATTTAACCCCTTTTTGGTAAAATCTAAAAAACAAAAAGTAGGCCTAGTTTTAAATTTAAAAAAACCAAACAGAAAACTATTAAAACCATCAAATTTTCTGCAAGAAGCAGTTGATAATAAAAAAAGTAGAAAAATACCAGCTAAAAAGCTGACTAAAACCTAAATTTCCTGCAAGAAGCAGTTGTAAAGTAGAAAAAGTAGAAAAATACCAGCTATACTGCTGATTAAATCAACATTTTCTGCAAGAAGTAGGTTGTAACAGCTGACGTTAGTATTCAAACAAAAAAATTTAGTATTAAAAACCCAAAATAAAATGAGTATTTAAACCACAAACGTGAGTATTAAAAAAAGAGTTAGTATTCAAACCAAAAAAGTGAGTATTCAAAAACAAAAATTGTATTATAAAAATCCAAAATAAAATGAGTATTCAAACCCAAAAAGGGAGTATTCAAAAAAAATGTTAGTAGGGGAGACTGTAGTATGTCGGGATACCGGGTCAACCGTAGGGGGAAAATAGAAAATATTAATAAATTGAAAACAAATTTAGTGCAACATGTAAAATTTGTAATCTAATCGGGGTTGAAGTTTGGTGTGTTTTTGTTGGGTTGCTTCAATAATTTAAGATGAAGAAAACCCCAGTTTTTTATGGGTTATTATTTTTCATTTTTAAAAATTATTCTTGCTTTCGTCCACAGAACGCAACTGCACCTGGACCATTTGGAACACCCGCTAGAGGAAAATTTGGCAGTAATGATCCATTTCATGCCAAGACAACCTCATCTCGGTATGATCTTAAGTCATTTTACATTTCAGTTTTGATGATGAATTCAATTTTTAATTTTGTTGTTGCAGGTGTGCCTTCGTTCGGTCCCGTTCCGGACAATTTTTTCCCGATGAGAGGAAGACACTTTTGGTCAGGACGGTCGAGGAGGTCAACTGGTGGTGGTGGTGGTGGAGGATTCCAATATGGTTGAACCTTCGTAAGACGAAGAAGAGCATTTACTACCTCCGAGATGAAGGCAGCTAGAAGATTGGCCGGATCGTGAGACGCCACCACCTTGGCGCAATTGGGAACATGATTGGAGGCGAAGGTGAGACTTAAGTTGTTAATTACATTTTTAAAAGTTGAAATTAAACGAAAGCTTGTCTTATTCGGTCTTATTGTTATAGGTTATCGTTTATTTTGTATTAAACAAAGCTAATATTTATATTGACTTAATGACTTTATAGGAAAATCAGTTGCACACTGCACAGTCGATGTTTTGTTGTTGTTGTTAAACCTTACTTTCCAAAGTTAATGACAAAAACAACAAGAGAGGGGTCTCGTTTCAGCCTTTGTCAAAATGACATGTCAAGTGTATTCGTGCAACCAGCGGTGAATTGGTGATACCCTAAACCCTGAACCCTGTCTATTACCAAAAATAATTGTGAAAACAGACAAAGTCCTCTTGTACACTAAGTATTTTCATGAGAAATTTTTTCGACTTTTTTGAACAGAAGTGTCAATTTCGGTCATTTCCTTAGCTATGAATTTTTTCATTTGGAGAAACGGCACGGCACCCCACAACCCCACATAGGCTGATTTCGTCGCTAATAGGCTAATTTGTAATTTCGCCCAATTCTCCCCCTATATTTGTATCGAAATAATCAAATCAAAATTTAAAAAAAGCTAATTGGCCAATCAGTGGGTGCACAGACTCACAACCATTACCAAACAATAAATCAATTCAAGTTGCCACAATTCATCAGAAAAATGATCAAAAATCCTTTAACGGTGACGACGGTTGATACACCGGCAGTTCGTTTTGAATTCAATTAGAACACTCTGTCGCTATGTCGTATGAATTGCACCAGTTAGGCAGTTAATTGTTGTAACGTCCAGTTTCTTATTTCCGGCGTCGTTTCTAGTCTCTAGTGTTCCTCGTACAGTTTCTTTAGGGAAATTCCAGGAAGACAGGGAACCTTGTCGTAATACCATTTGCCAACATCTTCGTAGCTTTTGTGGGGCTGTTCCGGATGATTGTTGTTGTTGAACTTCTCGGAAAGGTCACAATGGCCGTTTGTTGGTTTGCGAATGGCTTCCCAGTATTTTTTCCAGTTAAAATACTTCGAGTCAAGGATCGGATTAGTGTCCAAGACGGCAAGACGTATTGACGAGATTCTTAATAATTAATACGTATACCTTCTTAGAAAGTGAGAAGCTGTGAGAAGTCGATATTTACCGACATTTTCCGCACCTCGAGTTTTGTGTTGTTAACTTGTCATGGAACAAGCGTTCGTCTTTTTCTTTTGTTAAAGATAAATAGGCTATTTAGTCAAGGGATTTATTAAGCGGCAGGTGAATGGTGAATATCATCCACATAAGACCACAACATGCAGTTTTCATTACCTAAACTATAGTTAACAACATTTTGTCATTCTTATATGATTCTTATACATAAGATGTTACACTATATTTTGAAAAAATCAATTAGTAACGTATTCAAAGTAATTTATACGAATGACAATTTGCGTCTTTTATTTGGTGATCGCAGTCGATTCCATTGCTGCGCCATTTGCGCATACCCCGCATAGGCCTATCATGCAGAGCAATAGACTACATACCGCTATACTCTCCCCCAACGCCCCGACGCCCCGACGCCCCAACTGCCCAAGACGAATTCACATCACGACTATTTCCGAAATGTTTTAACTTAATTAACTTGATAGAGAGATTTGAGAGTGATTTAAATGATTACGATTTGACAGCAGGCCGCATTTGGCGGCAATTGATAATAAATTATATTTCCTTCAGGTTTTTGGTGCCAGCTGATTCGAATATTCAATGGTCGCATAACACGAGGCAAAGTCTTGTCACGTGATGAATAGTCTAAGCCAATCAGGGTCGATTTTTCTACCGCTAAGGGCCGAAAATGATGATGTGGCAAGTATTGTGGCATGTCACTGAGGACAAGGCCATATAGCTTTTAGCCTTTAGCCTATTCCGCTTTCGGCTATTCAACATTCATCGAGGACAAGTTGATCAATACTCAATAGACGTGACTGTCGTGACTTGCCCTTGATTTGTTTTGCTGTAAACTCTGAAGCGAAAAATTGCTACCAGTAGTTGACACCGTGACAGACTGACAGGTGAGGTGACACGTGATTTATTCCATCGATTGCGATCAAGTTTTCAGTTTTAAGGTGACAAGTTTTAAGGTAAGATTGGTTTCTCTCGTTTTACTACATCCTCATTTTCCATGTTGCTAACATCGATAAGAAAAGTTGGAATAAGAAGTGAATTGATTTGTGTCGCCGTTCAATTCGTTATCGTTATATCAGTTATATCCTCTCATTCCTCGGATCTGTCCTCTCTCAATCCAACCGAGCATCAAAAATTCTCTTGCATGTCACGTGTGGTGTGCATGGGGTGTGCATGCTGGGGTGTTTTACTGTTTTCTCTTTTGAGATTCATTGTCTTGATTCTTTGAATCTTTGTCTTTGAGAGTTCATAATCCATCAGTGGATCGTTGGATTCTATCTTCGTTCCTGATAGTCGTGTTTTTTTGTGTCTCTTCAGTCTTCACTCATCATGTCCATTTCTTTTCTTTTCGTTTCGTTTCGTTTCTTTTCTTTTCGGTTCGTGAACAACAAATAGGGAAATGTCCAACGACGTTGACAACCCTCTCACCTGCGACGATAATGATTATATTATCGCAAACTATCATTATGTCACATCCCGCGCGGAACTGGAGTCCAATAAAGGACTGAAAGTAACGTGCGAGTTTATCGCCATTTTATCCAGCCAAATTGCCTTCTGAACATGTGTGACGTGTGGAACATTTTGGTGTTAATTTTTAAATTTTCTTTGGGCAGGTGACTTCGGCTCCCGCTTGTCTGCAAATCCGGACTGAGCGTTGCAACGCAACCGCACCTGACAACTCCAATCCGCAAAACGTTCAACTTATTACCAATGACATCAGCCTCCAACCAAAAAACGAAGCTTCAGCCACCTCACCTGAAACAACCTCAACGTCAACTGCAACATCAGCTGCAGCTGTCACTCAAGAAATCAAAATACACATCGACCTAGATCTAACGACCAGAGCTAAAATCATGAAATCCAAAATATTTAGTGATCTCATGCCACACATCACTAAAGAACTACAACAACAACAAAAAAACGAACTCTTCCCTCCTTCTAAGAAAAAACGTTTGGTTAAAAGAAGGCCAGGGACTATCCGTACCATCATGTCAAAGTTTCCTACACAAAAGTTTTATCGAAATGAGTACACTGATCTAGATGTGGATATTATTTCCTGTACGAGCCCTTCCAATTTCTACGTTCACTTGAAGACAAGGTTGAGGGATTTGGAACGGTTGCAGGAACGCGTGGATAGGCTTTGTATAGGTATTTCCTGAAAAACTGGATTTTTATATGAATTAACTAGCCGTCTTTTTAGATGCAAATTTAGTGAAAATTACGGATTTAGCTATTGAGTTAGACTGTGTTACCAAATACACGACGGAAAGAGGTATCGAGAGACAGTTTATGATGTCAAGGGTGGTAGAGTTGAAGTTCAATTTATCGACTACGGAAATACCCAAATTTGCAATTCGGTCGATTTGATACACACAAAGAAGAATGCCAAGTTTACTGTGAATTACAATGGTAATGGCAAGACATACACGGGTGATGAAAACATGGACATCCATGGGTCTTTCTAATTTCTAATCATCACATATAGATTTTGAAAGAAGTATATAAAAAAAAAGAAAAAAAAGGCTTAAGCTCTTTCTCACAGCTCGCCATGAAAATAAGAAAAAAAAAATTCAGCAGCTCCTCCTCAGAGCTCAGAAACTACGCGACTGACCACGCGAGCGTCTGAGTTGGGTCCATAACTCTTTTGAAGGTTGTGGTTGTGGCGCTGTATTTATTTCCGGCGCTAGATGGCCTGCAATATTTTGGTGTTTCTTGTCAGTTTTTTATCAACTTTTCTTTGTTTGAAACTTACTTTTGTTGAATACTTTTTGTTTGTTTGAATACTTACTTTTTTTTAGTTTTTATAATAAACTTTTTTGGTTTGAATACTAAATTTTTTAATAATACATTGTGGGTTTGAATACCCATTTTATTTTGGGTTTTCAAAATACACTTTTTTTCAATATTATTTTTTTTGAATACTCACTTTTTGGGTTTGAATACTTATTTTATTTTGGGTTTTTATAGAACTTTTTGCAATTAAAATAAGGCGAAAAGCCAAAAGTCGTGCGCAGCTTACGCCAATGCGCACCACTGGGACCTATAGCCGAACTTAAGTTTTTTTATGCTTGACTATTACTTGGTCACTAATACTTTACCAATTACCATGGTGCATTGGTGTAAGCCATTGGTGTAATATTTCACATCAAAAGAAAGCAAGTTCACTTACCTTTAAAACAAAATTATTCAAAAAATTTTATTACCAATAGATGATTTATTACAAACGAAAAAGTAAAATCACTTTTTAGTCCAATAACAATGTACAGAGCGACCAGCAAACTTGCAGTAAAGATGGAGTCCACCCACAAGGTACGTTCGTAAAACTAGGGGGGGTACGCGTTCTCCACTTTCTCTATACACAAGGACCTTGTTTACATTTTACATTGTTAAATTAATTTGAAAAAAAAAGTTTTTTGCCGTGTCATTTATTGTTTACCGACGACCTTAGAAAAAAAGTTTTAAAAAGTAAAAACCGCTTTCTTTTTTTAAATTCCCAATTTTTAAAATAGGTTTCAAGAATATTGCAAAAAATTCCATCTCTTTTCTTACGCTGACTAGACTAGTCTAGTCAGGCAAATCGAATACAATGTTAAAATTGGAATGTTTTGCAATATTATGGAAAAATGAGTAGATACTACGATAAAAAAGCTCCCTATCAAAGTGATGGGGAAAATAGGTAAATTAAATTAAATATGTTTTTGTGGCAAAATATTTACGTAATCATGAAAAAAAGCTGAAAAGCAGACGAAGTTTCATAAAAAAATATTTTTTTTTCTGCAAGAAGCAGATAATTTGTGGTTGCGCTAAGGTGCATTGACATCAAGCGTTATTCTGGTAAAATAGCCTAAGGAAAGAGAAGACTCCTCACTCTCTCTCCTTGAGCTATTTGACACTATTCTACGCTAGACAGCATTGTGAAAAACTTAAACTTCGTGGGAAATAGACCATTTTCACCTTGCGAAAAGCAGTATTAATGTACTCCGGCAATACTGCAATCCGCCATTTGTAGTCCAACTTTTCATTTTGTTTTGAGTAAAAATAGGCTACAACCTTATGACGTTCTACACGAATTTAATTTCTCGTAGAACAATTAGTGAGAGAAATCGTCCCTCAAAGTTTTAACCCTATTTTAACTTTAAAAAAATTAAAAGTTGGACTACAAATGGCGGATTGCAGCATTGCCGGAGTACATTAATACTGCTTTTCGCAAGGTGAAAATGGTCTATTTGAAACTTCTAAATGCTTGCAAAATTAAACAACAATAAAAACTAATCGTTTTCTTTTTGTCTCTCTATGATATATTGGGGTATTGTGGTTAGCGAGTGAGACTAACAACTTAACGGTCAGAGATTCGATTCCCTTAAAGCACACTTTCCCTTGAGGTAACGAATTTAATTTAGAACAGAATTTTTCATTTTGGCATGCTTGACACTGCTAAGTGCTTATAACGCATACATACAGACTTGTGAAAATTGATTCAAGGCCAGGAATAGAACATTTTTTGAAAAATTGATTCGAGGCTAAGAAAAGAAAATTTCTTGGCCTTCTTTAAATAAAGCATTTCTTTTAGCCTAAGGGACCATGTACGCACAAAAACATTCTATCACCAACCCGCTGGTGGCGCTGAGTACACTGAAACACAAGGACACTTTTTTCCCTATGTGTGACCAATCTCTCTTTTCTCTGACTAAAAGAGAAAGATAAACAGGCAGTGGTGCAACCAGGATTCTTTAGCTCTACCACAGACTAGGAAGTAAAGACTAATATCGGTCCCATAAGCCTAAGAGGAACAGCTTGGGCGATGCTTGAGCTTGCCGCTAGGGCGCAGGTCATATGAAGTGGAGAATTTTTCAGCTTTTTTTCCCGTTTCCCTACTGATTACGTGCTTCACACACACGGGATTTGCGAATGTTCTGTTTAATGCCATGTTTTGAAAGTTGCACCATTATTATCCATTGCCCTTCACGATGACCCGTGAATTATTTCATAATTTTTGAAGAACTCGACGGTGCGTTTCAAAAATTGGATCATTAGAATAGGGTAAGAAAAGGAGGAAATAGGGTATTTTTGAAACGCACCATCGTTCTTCGAAAATTCTGAAATAATTCATGGGTCATCGTGAAGGGCAATGGATTGTGGATGGACAATTGTGATTATAAGAAATAAATAAAGGAAGCCTTATAGAGGTGTTGACCTGCACTCTATTAGCTATTCAAAGCAAAAACCATTGACAAAGGCCCTCTGCCCCCATAGCCTCAGACCTTTTACCAACAAAGAAAAATAAACAAATAATATTTGGACACCTCATTTGTTCTGCTCGCGGTTTTCTTGTTGATAATATCTTCCGCGGCCACGTCCTCTCGACCGCTGGTAACTGCTGAAAATAAAAAAATGGAA
Organism: Daphnia galeata; assembly: GCA_030770115.1. Classification (NCBI taxonomy): domain Eukaryota; kingdom Metazoa; phylum Arthropoda; class Branchiopoda; order Diplostraca; family Daphniidae; genus Daphnia; species Daphnia galeata. Next base: position 981,371 of record CM061120.1, on the reverse strand, counting down.
AAAGCGGTTAAAAATGGGTATGCGGATGGGTTGTGGATAGATACCGCTATATATTTCTTACAATCACAATTGACCATCGCAAAGCGCAAAGCGCTGCCTTGAACAATTTAGTAATTGTATTACATAAATTCATTCGCCTTCTAGCGGTGATTTCAAAGCAACCTAAGGCGGACCAAATAATATTTCACCCCCATTAATCTCCACCGAGCACCGTTGTTCCAGCATCCTTTGGGGGATGTCTCTCCGATAAAATCTAACGAAAGTTGATTCAGATGCCCAGCTTGCCGTTTTCAATATCGAATCTGTTGGAACACCTTTCTCTGCAGCTTTCGAAGCGGAGGCTCCTCGAGTGAATTGGGCGGAAAAGATTGACGTGTCCACTCCCGCCAGTTCTAGAACTTTCTTGAGCCAGTGCCCGATTGTCGAACCTTTTACCTCCTTCTGTGGTTTGACCGATCCTACAAACAGATTTGCGTTCTCGCCCGGCTTACGTAAAGGGAGCGTTTCTTTAATGTAAGCTTCTGTTGCTGCTACTGGGCAGATGATGACGTCTTCCAAGCGAACTATTTTTCGCGAGAGAAGCGGTCGGTGTCTCTGGGATTTCCTCAGCCTAGATAGGCTGAAAAGTACCCCACTATCTGAACAATTTATCGACGACAAATTGATCGCTGCCAACTATGAAACCCGAAACATTGTCACCAAGGACAAAAGCATTGCTGTTTTGCGGGATAGTTGACTGTTTTGCGGATCAGTGACAGGTTTTCATTGGGAGGAGCTGTCTTAAAGAAAATTAAAACTAAATCAACATCCCATGTACCCGCATGCTTTGGTGGGTTGGAATTAAATATTCCCTTCATGAGCTTAACCACGGTCGGATGTTTACCTACATCCTGTCCGTCCACTTGAGGCAACGTAACCGATAGCATGGACCGATAGACGTTTATGGTATGCCTTACCCATGACAAAGGAATCAGATAAAAAGGGAATTACATTGACTAAAGAGCTATGCAGGGGATGGTGACCATTCCTATTGCACCAATCTGACCATTGGTTCCAGGCGGCCTCGTAGCCAGCGTGTTTGGCTGGTCGGTTGCCGGCCAGTATAAGATCGATAGCCTGGTCCGGAAATCGTTCGCTTCTGAAGCGATTCCGGATAATCTCCACGCGATTAAGCACAGCAGAGCGTTGGTTGTCAGCAGCGGATGAGTCTCTCCGTTCACATCAATCAGTAAATCTTTGCGATAAGGCAGTACCCTCGGGATATCGACTATTGTCTCCAGCAGCAACGGGAACCAAGGTTGGTTGGGCCAATACGGGCAGACTATCGTCAGCTGGGATTGATCCTGTCTCATCTTCCGGATACAATTCCCTATAAGATTGAATGGAGGGAACGCATAGCCCTTAATGTACTTCCAATTGAGTGAGAAGGCATCTGTCATCCATGCCGCATGGATCGCAGCAGTAGCAGACAAATTCCGGCAACTGGGCGTTCCAAAGGAACGCGAATAGATCTATTTTCGGGTGCCAGGGCTTTCAGATCTTTTGAAAAATCATGCGGTTCCAATGCCAATCCCCACTGTCCTGGAACGATCTCCTGGACTCCATATCTGCCACAATATTAAGAGCTCCTGGTAGATATTTTGCATCTAACATAATGTTCCTCCTTTCGCTCCATTTGGCGATTTTTAGCGCTATTTCGAGCAGTTGAGGCGACCTTGTGCCTCCGCTTTTATTGATATGAGCTACTGCCGTCGTATTATCAATATTTAGCCTGATGGAGCAATTCCCTGAAGAGTTTGCGAAATATTGCAGTGCTGAAAATGCCGCCAACAACTCTAGCTCATTGATATGGCGCCCAACGTCATATCTGGACCATTTCCCCCCTGTGCTACAATTGCTGTTCGTCGCACCCCAACCGGTCATGGAAGCGTCAGAAAAAAGCACTAAATCTAGGTCTGATGTTAAAAAGGATTTGCCCATTGACGGATCCAGCTGTCTGATCCACCAATCCAAATCCTCCCTAGCCTCATCTGAAAAGATGTTTTTTAAGGAGAACGGGGTTATGCTGGACACGGGTCATATTGGACAAACGCCGTAACTCAATTAATTTAAAGCTGAAAATTATTTATCATCGGTTTTTATATTAACATATGACATTTACATTATGGATAAAATTTAATTGTTTATTGCTCCATTATTGTCCATAAAATCGACAAATGAAAAAAATGGAGAGGTTTGCTGTTGTTTCCCTTTCCGATAAATTTTAAATTGGATAATAAAAAAAGAAGAAATATTTGAAAAAAATTGCAGATATAATTAGAACATTCATTTCTTGGATGGACAACGTAAATATAACATTTAAATGTCAAGTATATTAAAAGTTATGTGTAAAATAGAAAGAGACATAGGGTTTGGGTAAATTTGGACTGCGTTTTTTGGGGTAAAATTGGACCACGCTAACTATAGCAACGAGGGGAGCTTGCCGCCTTAGGGCATAATTTACAGGCAAATGTCCAATTTCCCCCCCTCTTTTCTAAAACACTCGCAACTCTTAAATGTTTTACACAAATGTGTCATTGTCAGTATGCATGAATAAAGAAAGGGCAGATGAAAATTCTAAATTTTTTTTTTAATTTTTTACGTTAATTAATTTACGTTTTATCATGATTGTCCAGTTTTAGACAGAGCCTGTCCAATTTTGCCCCGTCTTTTTCAAAAAGGCCCAAAAAATTTGACTTTTTAAAATCCTCGGAACTACTTTATTTTTAAAGGGAAAAATAAACAAAAAATATGGGAAGTAAACAAATGCACATTTAACGAAACACACGAAAAAAATTTAGAAAAAAATGAAAACGACAAGAAATATTGCAACAAGAAAATTTTTGTCCAATCTAACCCCGTTCTCCCCTACTCCTAAATTTCCTCCCGCTGACTTTGTAAGACTAATGTAAAAATTCTGAATATTCCTTAAATTGGCTTGGGCAAACGGGACTGCTGCTGTAGCCCAATTCAAATTCCCAAATAACGAGGCCAGATCCCAAAGCGCCACCTCACGACTGGCCACCCATATAGAACATAAACCGATTTTAGACGTTTAATTCAAGTTTTTCAAGACTGGTCAATACCGCTTTAATTCATCTTGAAAAGAAGCATCTCCGACTTAAAGCTTAGTTCTAATGGTCTTAATGTACGTATATTTCTGATCCAAAATACGTCTATTTTCCAAAGGTAAAGAAACTTGAAAGATTAATTTTAGACTTGTTTTATTCATTTTCAGGCTCACCTAGGGAATATGTCCGCTTTTTCGGGTTTTATTGTGGGCTAATTTCCGTCTTTGGCCTTTTCCTTTTTAGACCGAAAATATATCCTTGTTATTAAAAGACCGTAGGTAGAGTCGAACACCAGTTCTTCATGTTAACTTGCTAGCTCGCTAACCACTACGCTATCGAGTTCAATATATAACTTAGAAATTATTCAGCAATTTCATATCAAACGGACTTTAACTTTTTTCCTAAAGTTACAGTAAATGATAAATCTTTAGAAAATTCTGATAGAGACAAATTTTAAACTCTTTTAAGATTACATAAAGAGTTCTTATATCCACTTTATATTGATGTACTAAGACCGATATAATATCAAGCTATAAATGGTTTTATTTGTAATATCTTGTTGGCATCTTGAATAGATAACTTAAAGTCGTCTACATTTGATCTCGTCTAGGAGGTCTTGGAATGACGGGTAAAAGCCTGGTTCAAGACAAAATTTTCTATCTGGGCAGGAGTTTTTTACATGTCCTCAACAACGCTTCTTTTTTCGCTTCCGTCAGGGCCAAAGTTAAATGCGCTGTATCCAACATCAGTCACAGAAATTCTAATCGCTGAGTGGGGATTTTTATCATTAATTAAGAAACCCACCTCCTTTAGCAATGATCTGACTAACGCGACATCTCTGGCCAACCCTTCTGGACACGAATTCATGATGAGAATATCATGCAAATAAATAACCAATCTGATGCCCCTTTTCCTCAAGAAGGACACAATGGAATTGAGAAGCTTAGTGAGTATTCGCGGTGCAGAAGACAAACCAAAGGGCAAACATATGAATTGAAAAATCTTCCCTTTCCATGTAAATTAGACAAAGCGACGGTGTGACGGGTGCAAAGGCACTGTTAAATATACATATCGGAGAGGTCTAGTTTAGCTAACCAGTCATTCGCCCGCACAATGCTTTTAACTGTTGGCAGGCCCTCCATTTTAAAGTGGTTGTACACGAAAAATTTATTAAGAGCCTTTAGATTAACAACCGGGCGAAAACCTCTCGATTTCTTTGGAATTGTAAATATGCTACTAATAAACCCTATTTCTTGAGTTTCCTCAATAGCTTTTTTCCCCAAAAGAGCGTCGATTTCAGATTCGATAATTTCTAGTTGCAAGTCACCTGTAACTTTATTGGGAGGGGGGTAAAATTGTATAGGCCTAGACAAAAATTCAATTTGAAGGCCAAACGACACGATGCTTAACACCCATGGATCCTTTGAAAAACGGTTCCAAGCCAACGCATACGAACCCAACCTCCCCCCTACTGGAATGGGCGTTTTTATCAAATAAAGAAATATTTGAAGGAATGGTGACATGCCTTCCTCTCGAGTCGCACCTATGGCGACCGGTGGACGATCCGTTGTTTCTGACCACTGCGTTAAGTTTAGCTTCATCATCTGCCGTTCTCACTATGGCCCTTAAAAATGGCGTCCAAACAGATGGTTAGACTCTGTAAATTCGAAATGATCTTGGTCTTCCAGGAGAGACTCCATCTTGGGGTCTGTTTGAAGCAGGATGTTTCGAAGTCTTGATTTCGTTATGTCGTTGAAAGCTACTCCCCATATCTGCAGAACTGTCTCCAGCGCCTCGATACACTCGGGGTCCTCCAGACGAGAACCAAGAAATAGTAGGGGTCTACCGATGTCCAGTATCTTGAACTGAAGAGCCAAGAGAGCCTTTTCTCGTTGATCAATGTTAACTTTCGACGCTGATGAGCTCTTCAGAGACGTCAGCCGTCGGAAAAAGGTATCGTCCAAAGCAGGGCAGTTTAACGAGTATTTAGATGGAACAGATAAATCATACTTGTTTCGCAGAAGCTTCACTTTTGCCAGTTGTAAACCTCTCGCCATCACTAATTTAGCCAGCTTAGCTTGAGAACGGAGTACCTTACAGGAAATAACCGTAAGAGGCGAATCATCTAAGTCAGCGTTCGAAAGAGTCATCTTAATGGTATAAGAGCTTAAAAAGGTCTGAGACTATGGGGGCAGAGGGCCTTTGTCAATGGTTTTTGCTTTGAATAGATAATTGAGTGCAGGTCAACACCGCTAGAAGCGAACGAATTTATGTAATACAATCAGTAAGGAAATGGGAAAAAAGCTGAAAATTCTCCACTTCATATGACCTGCACCCTAGTGCATCCTTCTTCTTCTTCTTTCGCGATCTCTTCTTTTCGCTTGAACCTTTTCTCCCGTCGCCGTCTGTCTTCTTCTTCTTTGGTGAAGGGCTGTGAGACTCATCAGATGACGACGAGGAAGATGATGAAAGAGATGATGAAGAAGGCGAGGAGCTGCTGCTACCACTTGACGAAGAACTCCATCTTCTTTTCTTATGCAAATCACTGTCCTTTCTGTTCACTAAATTTTCCTCCTGATTGAGGCCTAAGTCTATTTCGGTGTCGTCTGATGGGCGCGAAGCGCCTTGCGAATCGTCTAAGTCAGCGCCCGAAAGAGACATCTTAATGGTATAAGAGCTTAAAAAGGTCTGAGACTATGGGGGCAGAGGGCCTTTGTCAATGTTTTTTACTTTGAATAGCTAATTGAGTGCAGGGGTCGAATTCCGAACAGTTAACTTAGTTTAGTTTAGTTTTCGACTTTTGGCTAGTTGAGTAAAGTGCAAGCCTAGTCTAGTTTCGATCTAAAGTCTAAACTATTTTGAAGTCCGATTCCGAACCAAAAAGTCTCTAAGACTTTGCTAGACTTGAACGTACTTGGCTTAACTTGATTTTTATTCGAGACTAGTCTAAATAATCGAAAGAACCAATCACAGAGGGCCTTACAGAAGGAATTTAGACTAAAATAGTAGACTCAACTAGCCCCACGTGTGGACTAAAGCAAAATCTTAAGTTCTATACGATATCGATTCGTTAAATCTGATCGATACTTTTTTATTAATGCAGTAATATAATAAATTGATTGTATTCATATAATTGGATGTAAATTCATTACTTGAGATGATATTTCATACCAATAATATTCTTAAATAACATTATAATACATATATACTATCATATTTCAAAGTAGTTACTTGCCTGATAAAATAAAAGTAAAAAGACGAATTGACAGTTGAGTAGTTGACACGTCAAAAATTATTATTGAATGAAAACAATAAACAATAATTTTCGTCATTTCGTTAGATCATTTTATATTGCATATCTTTGGAGACTATTTATATTTTTTTTATGAAGTTAATTTTTGGGAATATTATTGTATTAATTAATGAGGTAGAACGAATATGTAATAAGTAAAACAACATCATAAAGTCCCTACACAAATTAATATCATGAAACTCCCTGTTTAATTTACTCAAATCAAAAAGAAATAAAGATTTCATGGAAATCTGTCTGCATTTGTAAACAAACAAGAGCGCCACTTCCTAATATCTCCGCAATTTTTAGTTTAACTTAGAGAAATAGACTAGAAAAAGTACCTAAAAAGGTACTTTTTAAAGTCTGCACTTTAGCTAACTTTTAGGCAAGACTTTGCTTACATTTTTAGTGCAAGTTCAAAACTAAACTAACGATTTTCGGTTCGGAATTGGATTTTTCGCTAAGTTTAGGAAAATCCCAAAGTTTAGTCTGAAACGCCCCTTAGTTTAGTCTAAGTTTAGTCTAAATCAACGTTCGGAATTCGACCCCAGGTCAACACCGCTAGAAGCGAACGAATTTATGTAATACAATCAGTACGGAACTGGGAAAAAAGCTGAAAATTCTCCACTTCATATGACCTGCACCCTAGCGGCAAGCTCAAGCATCGCCTACAGAGGTATAGGGGATATTAGTCTTTACTTCGTAGTCTGTGGCTCTACTGGCTATTGGCCAGTAGAGCCACAAGCCAACAACAAAACATTTCCTGTTGATCTATCAATATACCCCAAAACCATAGCCCATTTACTCTTTTTCCCCGGTTGTCAAATAATATTTTCCTATTCAAATAAAATTTTAGTTTTTAATTTGAAATAGTAAATAGATCTTAAAGAGAGATAAACTTTTGCTGAACCTTGATTCATCAATTTTAACATAAACACTAAGTCCTCCTATTTGTTTTTTTAGCTCTAATTAAAGACGGTCGTCGTAAATCCAATACCGGATAGCAAAAATTTCACGTTTTGATGGTAAATGCATGCACACTGGATGTGAACCGCTTTCTCTGGCGGTTATCACACGATTTGGTCGCTGGTCTCCAAATACGGAAAGACCCAAAGTTGTCAAACCTACTGCATCTAAAGTAACTGCATCTTAGAATTTGTTAATAGCCTCCATGCAGCTCGTTTCCAACTAGCACAGCTATGTCCACAGGACGTTTCAATATCGTCAACCGAGTTGTAACAGAACCTGGGTGGTATTCGGTCACAATTCAATGTCCAAATGTCCTCTCTGTAGTACGTTCAAGCTCGATCATCCAATAATAAATGTGAATTGAATTTCCCAAATTTTCCAGAAAAAGTAAACCGATGACTTAGGGAATCAATTCAACAAATCAAATCAAACCCGGATTTCTAAGCGTCGTAGCTGACCGCTCTATCCAATGGATCATCCATTTAATATTCTTAATTTTACATTTGAAACTTACTTTTAAAAATTGCAATCCCTTCTTACACACATCATTCACACAACGTCAACCAAACGTCCATAGAACGTATATATATCTTATTTACATTGACTAAGTAGGTAATTCGTAAAATTTCTCCAGCACTCAGAACTCCAGCAAACTATTCGCAGTTTGCCTTTTTAAATCAGTCACAGTCGCAATGTCAAATTTTGTTTCGCACCCTTAATCACTCTTAACGCGCAAGTCCCTATACACATTAAAGAAATTAACGTTACTATTCATTTCAATACTATTGGTGATTCCAATTTAGACTGATGAATAGTGACATGCTTATCATTTAAGTAAAAAAAAGGTTGCGTTTTAAGGTGTTTTAAGGTTGCAACCACCTTTGGCATCACGGTAACATAGTAATGGTTTCTTAGAGGAAGAGATAAGTAAAGAGGAGGTAGAAGGGTTTGGGTTAAAAAAGTAAAAAAAAACAAATAACAACCCCATTCTCTTGCGGCTCATACTATCCACCACATCTATCCACTCATACTATCTGTTTTTTTTTCTTTTCTTTGGACAATCCTTTGAATGAATGTCAAAAATCTCTCCAACGAGTATAAAAACAAAACCGTTGTCATCTTCAAGACCATCTTTATCGTTTACCTATGATGCATACGATCAGAGTGCGTCCAAATTTGGTTTAAGCTTTGCTTAAGCGTGTTGCATGTCATATGAAATGTTGCTTCTCGCAGTTCCGCGTAACTCACAGTTTTGCACTTATTGTGATGTCTTGTAAGTTTTAAAACAATGGACTTGGATACCAATTTTTGAACAATGGAGGGAATACCAATATTAACAGAGGTTTTTGTCACCTGAATAAAAGTACATATTTTTAGAATCGTTTGATTGTTTTCAATAAGTTTATTTATTTTCCAAAGGTGTCTCAAATATTGAAGCCCCCGAAGTCGTTCTACGGTCCTGCGCAGCTAAAACACTGCGCTATAAAAAAATGAATTGGGTTACGAATCACTTCTGCAACTGCCACGATGAGTTTCTTGAAACTGTACTGTTCGATCTGGACTGTGTTGACCTTGTAGGGCATCATTAGCGCCACCACGTGTTTGTCTAGCAGTACTAATGAAAATAGAAAAAAAGGATAAATACAGCATCGTTTCAAGTTTATTTGCTTCTTCCCAGCTACAAACGTACAGAGTTTCCTATTCCAGCGCTCGATCCAGAATTACATCCATTGAGAAAAATTGAGGCAATATATACGGGGTGGCAAGGTCAGTTGACGGTAGTAGGTAAATTCGACGGTAGGTCCAGGTTAAAGGTTAGGTTCAAGGTTTGAAATAGGGTAAAGTTTTGAATTGGAGCTAAAAGGTCGGCGGATTCTCGCAATCTAGATTTTGACACACAAATATTTTATCTCTGCTGGAGTTCGTTGAACTTTTACAGTTGCAATATTTACAATAGTAGTGGCAGAAACATAGCGAAAACAGGGCATTTTGCTCCAAATCCATGTATCCTTCTCACAAATTTCGACATGAAACTTCTAAAAAATTAATTTTAATATTTTCCCAGTTTTTCTTGTATTAAAAAAGGTATTTGCATTAATAAAATTGCAATTCTAATTCATGAGCTTTATTCATCTAAATAAGTGTAATATAGAGCAAGTGACTTTTACGCGTACCTACCCCTGTTTTTGAACGCATTCGTGTGGGTAGCGCCATGTTAATCACAAGAAAACTGGCCTTTCAGGGAATTCCCATAAGAGGAAGAAGGGGTATCGAAAAATATTCGAGGAAATTTTTCAATTTATCGTAGAATCCTACCAATAATTTAGTGAGAAAGGTAATTAAACGAGCTACATTTTTATATAAATTTCATCGGTATTTAGTTCTATGAAATAGCTCAATTGAAATGTTAACGGGATTTTCAATCAATTTCTCGTCCAAACTGTAGAAAATCTTCCCAAAATTGTTGGTGGACCAAACCGAAAAACTGAAACCAAACCGAAAAATCCGCCCACTTTGGGGGGATTTGGTCAAGAAATCGATTTCTTTCACGAAGCGATTCCCCGATTATTAATAAAAATTTCTGATTAAACGGAGAGAATTTCATTATTGAGGGTCCCAAAGCTAATGTGCAATGCTTAGCAAAACTACTGCTAATTAAAAGCCATCGCAAGATCATCGGAAACCGGTCGATGACCCAGTCATCGATAATCAAGTTATGATGTGCGATATTAAGCTTTTCACGTAGGCTTCATCAGCACTTATTACCACTATATAACCGACATGAAAATGGCAAAGTTTTTATTTCGTTTTTCTTAAGCGGCCCAAAAATTAAAATAGAAATGGGTGTTTTTAGGTTAAGTTGTCCCCAAGGACAATTTCCTTACTGGAGTATTTTGGGAAAAAACAACGCCCTCTTCTTTCATTTTTTTCATTTGCACTCTTAAAAACCCCTCCCCATACCAAATATCTCGTTTTCTTCTGTAATTAATGAACTATTTTTTGACAAATATCCTACAATCCCCAAAAGCAGAAATATGATGGCGACTAAGGATAACATTTTGTTACTCTTCTTATAGACTTTTTTATTATCTGCTTTCAGTTTTTATGGTCCTTAGGGACAATTTGGTTACTGAAAATGTTTTAAACCACAACCTCTTCTTTTTTCGTTTTTTCTTCACTTGCATTGTCTGAATCCCTCCTAAATAGCAAATGTTTGTTTTCTTTGAAAAACAAGTGATAATATTTTGGCTACCCTAGTTTTTAATCCTTAAACGCATAAGAAAACAATCTACTTCCAGAGGCTATGGCTATAACTTGTAGGACTCATTTACGTTTGAAAAAAAAACCGTTATTAAAATTACACATTTATATATAGAATTATAATTACAACGTTATTCTTAGACTGATTTAAGTGGTACACACACTGCTTCTTAAAAAATCACTACAAGGCATTGAAACAAAGATAAAATGTTGCAATACTATACAAGAGATATCCAGAAAAGGGAGTCTCGTTAATGCGTGAAAAGGGAAAAACCTGAAGTAAAAAAGAACCGAAATTTAGAAATGGTTTAAGCTCATTTTGTCCACACGAAATGTTCCGGCGAGAAAACTTTAGTTAGTTTATTTGCCACTTGGCAACGTCTTAATTTAAGTCAAACTCTCTTATATTTCTCACCCTCTTTTCCCCATTGTCTCGTCTGCTATTTAATGGACGTCTAAAACCACGCGAGTGACACTTCTCGTTTTTCCTCTCTCTGAACATAATTCTAATTTGTGTGTGTTCTTATTCTGTCAATCAGGTATGATAATGTTAATTTATGTATGTGTATGTTTCTTAATTAGTCTTATGTTCCCTTATCTAGTTTTATATTGATTTGGCCTGTCTGTTGGTCTATGTCCATTCTCGCCAAGTGAGTGTTTGGTTATCCAACTCACCTGGTAACTATTCTATACTCATTTTCTGCAAGTTTATGTCATACTTATGTTTTCCCTTTCTTAAGGTTTTGCTCTTTTGTCTCTTAACTGTGGTTCATGGTCTGGGTGGCATCCCAATGCTTTTAGTCGTGCCATCCCAGGTATTGTCTTATAAGTTTTCCATTCCGTGCTTGTTCTTAACACCTTTTTCCTTGTGTTACAGATACCACTTTATTCCACATCACTTCACTGATTGGTTTCACTTGTAACTTCACATTTAGTCTATCATTCGGATTATTCTTTGAGACTTATTCACTTGGTCTAATCAATAAGCCTAATTGTTTGGCTTATTCGCTTTGGTTTATCATTCCTCTGCGACTGTTCACTTCTTATCTTCAACTTAATCAGAAATAAATACGAGTGCCTTACAAACACTCTTGAGTAAAGTAACGAGGCTCCTTCAAAATCACAGCGTCGAAACACGAAATATAATCGACGTCTTTTCCATAGATACACACCACCCGTTCCGTTATCGGAAATTTTTGCGGAACCATCGGCTAATGAATAATAAATTTCGTCAATTTTACCATTTTAACAAAGCTATTAGCTAAAAACACCAAATGTTATCAGTTAAAATAATCGAGTCAAGTCAAAATAAATTTAAAATGTTGAATATTACGAAACTCCCGTTTCAAGTTTCATTTCCCTTTTCATGTTAGAACTTCATTTTGTTTCATTTTTTCAGTGGGAAAAGAAGAAAGTGCATTTTCTGTTTTACTGTTTGATTCATTTTCTGTTTGACTGTTTCACTCATTTTAAGTTATAGCTACAGGTTTGTCTCACACCCGCTAGATGGTGTGTGGGCTGTTTTATGGATTAGGGTAACTTAGTTATTCATGCAATGATCAGACACGTGCTGCGAGCTTTCACATGTTTATAAACTAATGTATCTTTCAATTTTATTTCATTTCTGGAAATAATGGGAACTTTGGCCAAACCCCTCGCCTTCACAGAGGATAATCGAATCTTTCAGGCCTTAAACATTCAGTAGGCTTTGCTTGGATAGAGGCTTATGGAGAATTTCGTCATGGCAAAGCCACCATCTACATTGGATTACTCTGTCTATGTTTCGAATTCCCATACCGAGACCAGCAACTGCTCGAACCCTCTATACATAAATGCAGGGCAGCTTTCTTTACTTAATTTCTTTAGAAAATTACTAGATATTCTCGTTCGTATATGTTTAGCTTTCTTGCACACTGAAGCCACTGATTCTAATTTACTGTCCACAAAGACCAAATAGAAAGACGCGTAAACACAACTCAGACCAGAAAATTCTGATGGGTGCGTGGGGTATGCTTTCTCCTCTAACAGAAGAACAAATGAACCCTTCAGAGGAAATGGTAAGGGACGACGAAATTCTTCAAAATGTTATTGAACACCGCAACCGCAACCATTTGGTTGACGACGCAACTGAGCTATCGCAAAACGAAGAATTTTCTTTGTAAACTCTCCTACCCACTTACCGTGCAATTCTTTGACGAACCAGGTTTGGATTGCGTGGCAATTCACGCGGACTTTGTGTGGAAGCTGCTAGAAAAAATTTAGTTGACTCTATACAGTTGAAAATATATACAAATGTGCACCAGTAACTATGGATAATGAAGATTAATCGTCCAGTCAACAGCTTTCCAAACGTCTCTTCGGACGTTATAGATAGATAACTTCGACCTGTACAACTTTTAATACGCCAAAATGCCCATTCGTTTCCACGCCATCTCACCCCAACAAAGGGCGTCGATAAAAATTCTAAAATATGTGTAATTTGAATTTACAGAATTATTCCAACAAAATATTTAGTAAAAATTTATATTTTTACATTTTTGGTTACTTTTTAATTTGATTAATACAGATTGATTAATTGATTAATAAAGATGAATATAGAATTAGTTTAGTGACGCTTCAGTGTTTCTAAGCCAACAATATTAAAATATAGTATACATTTATTATTTGATGCAGCTGTGCTGGTCCATGGCCTACTGAATGGTTAAGGCCATAGATCTCTTTCACCCCTTTATCGGGTGAGTAGGGCTGGGACCGAAGCGGCTGTTGCGCTTTGATACGAAACCGCTAGGCGGCCAACCGTGACGCCCGGTAAAGTCCTTGATTCGGGTATACCAAATTGAAAAGTCGCATGCTCGCATCTAATTTCATAGAAAGCAGACTAGCGTCTGCTGTCATCAATGAATTGCCTCAAAATTTGAAAGTTACTCATTGTCTGCTTTCCAAGTTCCCATGCAAAGAGATGGGACTTTTCTTTTTGGTATACTGTCGAATTTTACATGATTCAAAAATAGATAATATTTCCATTATAAAGGTTGCGTCCACGAATATTGCACTTAAACATTTTGAAGCAACAAATCCAGAATTTTTTGGAAATTTAATCTTTTTAGAAAAGGGTGGTCACCGCTCAGGCAGAAGCTCTTGAGATGACTTTTGGCCTTTATTTTACATTCAAAGATTTAAAATAGGCTCTTTGTCATATTTGTCGACAATAGGTTAATAAGGACGTTTTTATATTGTCCACATATTCTCCCACTTGAATTGTCTTAACAATCGAAATGAATGAATTTGAGTGGGTGCTCAGAGCCTAAAATGTCATACAACGTAAATAATATATTATTCAGCGCTCACACTAGGAAAGGAAGGTAGAAAAATTTCAACGTGTTTCATGACAAAGAATGGAAACCGAACAAGAAGATTTGAACGGCTCGTGTTGCCGACTACAGTTTGTATTTTACTGAATGGCAACGTAAGGTTCCCTAACTTAAAGATTTCTGAACGCAGCGTAGTCTTGCTCTATGTACACTAGGAGAGATGTTGACAGATTTGCAGGATGACACAATTATTTCGGAGATTTCTCCAGCAATAATACGCGAGAACGGAGGAAGGAGCATGCGAAGAAATCAACCTCTTCGTTACTATATCCACTACTTTCATGTGTAAAGGAAATAAATTGGCAAGGACTAGAGCCGCATCTGTTGAGGTAGATTTGAACAGACGCTCAATGGCTAGTGCAAACGGTCATTGCGCAGCTTTAAGGGAAGCATAATTCCGTTTTTGGATAATTGCTGATGCTCAAACCTAGCAGTTATACAGTAAAATAGGGATCTAAATTTTAAGTACAGAAGTGAGACCTTTATTGCGCAAGAACAGCATTTTTTTTTACCGCATTACATTTGTTTGTTATGTTCTGGTTCCAGTTTAGTTTGTCATCGATTATGAGTCCAAGATGCAAGCACGAACTTGATCTTGGTACTATAATATTATCCAGTATTAAAGACAAAAGCGGTAAATTAGATTTTGGGGAGAAGGTCATAAAGAACGATTTTACGCCGTTGAAAACTAATTTGACAAAAAGACGCCAGACTACTACTGAATCGCATATTTCCTGAAGATGAGAATGTGCCAAGAGATAATCTTTTTCCATGGTACAGACAACAATATCATCCACGAATGAAACGGAAAGGAGATCCTCAAGCAAGATTCCCAAAGAAGAGGAGAGCGAACGCTGTTTTGCAGACAACCGAGCTTGATATCTGTAAATCTGGAGACCAGAGGACTTGACAGAGAACTGAAGCGAGAGATTCAGCAAAACTAGCAAGGAGCTTTACTAGAAAGGGAGGGCAATTCTTACTGATCGGACAGTTTAATATGGCTGGATGCAGGGATGCGTCAAAAGCTGACTTGATGGCAAGGAAAGAGAGCAGGGTATGATTTTCTTTTTTTATTGCTTTCGATAATGCTTGTGAAAGAGAGAGTTGTGGTTTCGGTTAAAAAACTAGCCCTGAAGCCCTGATGACAAGGGCTGAACCAGTTAGGAGTAAATGCTAACCGTTTTAATTTAACGAGAAAATATTTTTACGCAACTTAGAAAGGCATTGAGAATACTAATAGCTCTGCAACAGCTGGGGACTTATGATAGATGGTTACTTTATAAATAAATATACATTTGCCTCGACCAGGATATTCACGCAAGCCGGTTATCTCATATCTGACGATGTAGAATCACAAACGAATCGATCAGAAATGCTCCTGAAACTCATTTAATATGAGAAATTTTATTCCTAATTGCGTCGTAAGGAATAAGGACTTTGACCACAAAAGAATCTTTTTAATATTTGTGTCTGATGCTCCAAGTGCCCGTCAGCTGCCTGCTGGTTTAATTAAACAGCAAATAAAAATAGTTTTCTTTACACTTATGCTGCAATTTCTCCAGTGTCATGTAAGCTTAATTTTTTTTAATTGTCGGATTATTGCATAAATTTATAAATACATTAATTACCCTATCCACCATAAGTAGCAGAAATGTTGATATAATCGGGTGTAAAAGATCGGAATTTTTGTGATCTACGTAGAGTAGTATTAAATATGTATGATGAAAGTTGTCTATATATATGGATGAACGGCATAGCAACGCTTCGACCACCGAATGTCGTATGTATATTTATGGAGGAGTAAAGGCATCAATGCATTACACAAAACCATAATGTGCGCGTGCTATCCTGCTGTCATCGTCGTCACGCTTCTTCTATTCTAAAAAAAGATAATAAAGCGGGCCAAGCCGGATGGCACCAGATGTTGTCAAAAGATGGTGAACACGCGAGGAATTGAGTGAAAAATATTGTAATGGACACTTTCTGATCCAGTTATGTGCGAAAAAGGAAGACTCGAAATCGTATATGAAAAGCAAAAGTTAAAATTTTACCTAAACTTGATTGATTTGCCTGAAATATTTGGTTTATTTATGCACTCTGCTGTTAAATCATCGTCACCGGCTTGCCGACTGGCTTCTCATGACTGATAACCAATGGTAGGGTCCCAAGAAGCCAGTACCAAGAAGTCACTGTTAGATCATAGCCTGTTGACAAGTGTAATCATGAAAGATGACTTCTTTGTCATCCTATTCTGGCTTCTCGGCATAAAGCATGCAAGAGCCACTCTAAATTCTCATTTTACGTTTAGGAATTGTTTATAGTCTACCAGCTAGACTATAGAGAATTTGGTGGCTGGTAAACTTTGCGCTCAAATGCTATAATAATTAGGTAAGGTTATGTTCAGATTCATTTGCTATAAATGTTTAACAGTTTTTCTTGTTATAATTCAACAAAGACTCGGTGTGACTTCTTGGATGCTTTTTGACCAAAAAACCAAAGTCAGATGACCGCCACCTATTAGTGGACCAGTCAAGAAACAAAAACTAAGAAGCCACTCTGGCTTCGTGGTACTGGCTTCTTCGGAAAATGGCTTTTGACTTTGAACCAGAATGGTATGAAGCTCCAAACCTAAAAAAATGAATAGAAATACTGTGATGATATTAAGTGGCAAAATTTTTGGATTTTTGGACAAATACTCAGAAAAGAAGTTTTATCATATGCTTATCCCAATCTCACTGTATTGAAAGTCTGTCGAAGAAAATTTGTAAGATGGGAGAAAATTACAATGCTCCAGTCAGCATTAAAAAAATGATTTTCGAATGGTAAACAACCACAGAAATATCACAAGGCTAGTGGTTCTGATGGAAGAAACTTCAGTAATTGTTAAGCTGGGTAACTACTGTCGGGTAAAAAAACTGCGGGAACACCGTTTTTAGCAGTATACAGAGTAAGTTTAATTTAGTTGTTGTTTCAATTCAATTGGAATAAGTTTTCCGCTGTTATTTTATAAAAAAGAATAGATATTTTAAAACAAATAAGCTTACGTACAACACATTTTATGATCAGTCAATTACAAAAACAAGGCCAGCCAAAATAATGCATAAACAATTGGCGACATTTAAAGGTTTTATTCGGGTTAAATCGTAAGGAATCCTTTGAAAAATATGTTTTTCAATTTGATAGGTCGTGATTATTTATGTTGAGATTTTATGCACCTCTTACACCTGGTGACACTATGGTTTCTTTGATATCACCTACTCCTTCTTTATGCCATCCCCCCTCTCCTAGATACGAAATTCTAGTCACCAATGACACCTTACAGTTTTGACTCCCAGGAAATGAATCACGGTCTGGTGTTCTTGGTTTACTTCAGTGAAAGGTACTTAAGTATAAAGTTTGATTCATGCATTGTTTATGCATAATAAAGTATAAAAAATGTAATGAAATTAAGATAGATTATAATTACTTACTACTAAAATTACTTGATGCCATAAATTACTTATGAATTATTTACTTACTTTTTGCCAGAAATAGGTAGTTCCATAATTACTTGAGAATAACATATATAAAATAAATATTACCATTTTTGATTTATTTTCCCTGAGGGTTATACTTCTAGTATACCGAAGGCTCTTAAGTTTCTGATCGTGTATCGTATCGTATCGTAGTAATCGATACCTTTCTTGGAGTTGGGCTCCAAAAGGTTTATTGTCAGTTTCGTTATTTGCTATCTTCTTTTTTTCTACTTGACCGATTTCTTCCAAATTTCGGCAACCTTCTTAACTTAATTTCTTACAGGTCTCCAGAATATTTTCGTTCGTATCTGTTTAAGTTTTTTTTTATGTATTTTTTTTCCGTAATCCCCATGTGTAGATTTTCGAGTCTTAGGGCAACTGCATGTTTGGTGTGCATTTATCCCTGAGGGTTTACTTTGTATACCGCAGGCAATTCGTTCAAAAGTTTGAATTTTGATTTTCTCTCTCTGATAGGGGTGAGTGATAGTGAGGTTTTTATTGTCTTAATCTTAATTTATTTTTCTCTCTTAATTCATGTAAAAACTAGTGCGACGTGGGGTGGTGGGCGAAGCCCACCGCACCAAAGTCGCACAGCATATTATCTTCAAAAAAAAATATTTAACCTGAACCCGAAGGCGTATACCCAAGGACCTTGTTCTATAATTACTTAAGATAAAATTACTTGTACCAAAAATTACTGAATGTTTTTAAATAATACCACAATTACTTGTGAAAGTAATTACTTAAGAGGTTGACTCCCTTAAGAATAACGGTATTGCTAGGATTCTGCAATTTTATTGTCACTCACTAGTGCCTCAAGTGCAGTTGATCGCAATTGACTTTGAGTGCGAAACAAGCATGGCTGAAGGGAATCACTTACAATTGTTACCAAGTGCTTGTGACCGTGGTCCTCGTGTTGGTAATGACGACATAGGACAGGATGATGTAGACGTTGAAGACCTAGTGCTAACTGACACCAAAAATTTAAATCTTTTGCCAAAAACGGTAGTTCTTATCAGTGTAAGCGGAAGCGATCACATTCTTGTTCTGTCCGGGTTTATTTCGATGTGAACTTGATCAGTACTTAACATTGGGTAATCATAGTGATCATCCCAACGAAGAACAGGAAATACTGGATCGCCAATTTAATAATTACTATAAAGTTCAAGCCAGAGATACTCGCACTTCTTACGAAGCAATTCATGCCAACGCTTGTCAACTGTAAGTTTGTAACTGAGTTTAATAATTTGAATTTATTTTAATATTACACTTTCAATATAATCCTTCAATTTTCACACTCATTAGCTATTCTCGTGCTATTGTTTTATTGAAAAACATACACAAGTGTCTAAGACAGCATCGTCGTATCAAGCAGCAATGAAATCCAACGTCTGCTCGTGATGCGCATGTTATATTAATGGCTAATGAACGATTGAGGTACAATTTTTTAAAAAGTGTTTTTATTTAATTTTGTCTTTAGAGTAATCTGGTTTTAATTTAGGCTACACCAAGATGGGGATGATTTCTATCTAGGATATAAGTATTGTGGAGAGATCATGTATCAGGGATCGATGAATCAGTCCAGGTTTTCGGGAATTTAGACGTGCTAAGAGCGGCCTCAAAATTAAACTTAGTTGCATCAGTCGCAACTGTATAGAAGCATTTAGAAATTGTAAAAATTCCTTTACTGCCATCCCATAGCCTGTGTTGTATTTTTAGTGCTTCTGATGGCCGCCATAGGAAATTTTATATGTCTTTGACTGTCAACCCCTATTGCCCGTGCTCTTTACCAGTTTTTCTGATGGCCGTCATATGAAATTTTGAATTAGTCTTTTACTAACAACTCCAATTTCCCGTGCTCCCCACCAGTGCTTCTGATCGCCGCCATAGAAAATTTTAAATACATCTTTGATTGCCAACCCGAAATGCCCGTGCTCTTTGCCATGCAGTGCTTCTGATAGCCGCCTCAAACCAATTTAATACGCCTTTGACTGACAACCCCCATTGCCCGTGCTCCTTACCAATGATTATGATGGCTGCAATAGGAATTTAATTACGTCTTTAACTGCCCAACCCCATTGCCCCTGTTCCTTAGCAGGGTTTCTGATGGCCGCCATAGCAATTAAAATACGTCTTTAACTGCCAACCCACATTGCCCGTGCTCCTTCCCAGGGTTTCTGGTAGCCGCTATAGAAATTAAAAATACCTCTTCAAATGCCAACCCCTATTGCCCGTGCTCCTTACCAGTTCTTCTGATAGCCGCCACAGAAAATGTATTTACCTCTTTGACTCCTTACACCCATTTGACCTTGCTTCTCTCCAGTCCTTCTGATGACCGCTATAGGAATTGAAAATAAGTCTTTGACTGCCAACCTACATTTCCTGTGCTCCTTACCAATGATTATGATGGCCGCCATAGGAATTAAAAATACGTCTTTAATTGCCAACCCTCATTCCCCGTGCTCCGTACCAGGGTTTCTGATGACTACAATAGCAACTAAAAATACGTCTTTAACTGCCAGCCCCCATTGCCCGTGCTCCTTACCAGGGTTTCTGTTGGCCGCCATAGAAATTTAAAAAACGTCTTTAACTGCCAACCCCTATTGCCCGTGCTCCTTACCAGGGTTTCTGATGGCCGCCATAGAAAATTAAAATACGTCTTTAACTGCCAACCCTCATTGCCCATGCTCCTGGACTAAAAAATCTTTGACTGCCTGCAAGTAGGAATGATGGATATATAGAACAAGTACGGGAAATGAAAGCAAAAAAAGGAGTAATACAAGTTTATATATCAGTATGCAAGTATGTTAATGCATTTACTATCACTCCCAAGCAGAATGGCTACCGTTATTTTTCAACATCCTCAACATCTATGGTTCAATTCCAACTAATGATCGCCCCAGAAAAAAGTATCAACAGTCCGACTCAACACTAGAACACCATTTCTGTCCTTGGACGGGCCGCCATATACTAGTTAGATATCTAAAAGATATCTTGTTCTACTAGGGCTGCCAATAAAGAAAGAATAAATTAAAGCAAAACTTGATTTGGTAGAAGTTACGGTAGAAAGACCCGTCAAAAACAGGATGAAATCAACATACTTTTTTTCTTGCTTATACTTAGATGATTTCTTTGGTCCATTCTTAGATGATTGTAAAAAAAAAACATGCAATCTTTAACGAAAGGTGTTTGCCTCATTTATACAAAATGATTCATAAAAAAGGTACAGTACCCACCAAGCTATTACGAACACCCCCCTCTTTTTGTGGGCTTTCTTATGGCGCTACGTGTCCCACTAAAACGTAAATTACGTTTAAAAGGCTATATATAGATTTTTTTTTTCTTTTTTTCCCGATGAGAACAAAGAACGATCAACAGTGAGAACTTTTAAATCAACAGGGAGGTTTCGATTAGAAGATGAAATGCTGTGAAAAAAATATTTCTTGGCTCTTTTTGGTACGCTGATTCCGTCATCCACACATTCATTAGTTTCGCACCAAATAGCCGAAAACATTTTACGAAGTATGAGCCGGAATCATTAACGCATGCAGTTGTTTTGTTCAGTGTATCGAATTCTTCGTGAATTTCTTCCAAATTCTCAGCAATGGTGCTGTAATTGTGATACGGCGGACCGCCAGGCAACACTTTTACGAAGTAAGACCTCTGTTAACTAATGTACCGCAACTGCAATGAATGACCTTCTTCTGCTGTTCCAACAGTCTGCAGTGGTGCATACAAATTTAGCCATCTTCAACTTTTCCTTCTGTATTGCTGATCTAGTTTTTCTACTGATAAAAAGTAAACAGCTGTGATACCTTGATGTGCCGACGAATGTTAAATCTAGAATCCTTGGCCCAAGCAAAATTTCTCTTGAGAGTGCATCCAGACAACAAACATTTGTATAAAACCATATTTTTTGATTCCTTGCTGGGTCCCTCATATTGAAACATGGTTGGTGGTAACGGAAGGGTATCAGCAGGTGTTTGATCACTAATCAATACCGAGTATAAGATTTAAGTAACAAATCTGTCAATAAGTTGAATAGCTTATAAAACTTACATTACTGTTGATTCTACATCAATCGAAGAACTTCCTGATAGAGATGGACTATTCGAATTGGATCTATTAGGGACAGAAGTTGTTGATGGTGGTATAATAAGATCATCTTCCATGATGGCTTACTTTTGACAAGAATAAATTTGACGTGACACGTCTGGAATAAACAACGAACTGACAATTGTCTTATGTAGATATACGTCTACAATTGTCTGAAAAATTACCCAACAATAGTAAATTAGCGCGAACACTACGGTAGTAAGAAACATTTTCGCACACATGAAACAATTTTTCGAAATACAGAATTTGATGTATTTCCTACGCAAAAAGTGGCGCAAATTGAGCTCAAATCATCGCTTATTGATCGTTGATCGGATCAGGAAATGAGCGCGTTCTGTCCAACACTGGGTGATTTGCAGCTATGAAATGTCAAAGTGCAGCAGTAATTGATGAAGACAGTGAACGGATGGGTTATCCAGCTACTATCTAGCTGAATTTTATTTTATTATTTAATATAGATGTATATATATATTACTTTATGTCACAGTATATGCAATACTTCATGTAGTGATACATACAAATGAAAAATCTATGTGATATGAGTGTAAAAAACTACATCAAATTACATGTAATTTTTTACCGGGGAATTAAGGTTTGATGGAGAGAGTACTCGGCGTCTACAGGATCCCAAACGATATGGAAGTATCAAGACATCGTCAACGTGGTCTGTCTCTTTAATTACAAAAGGGAAGAACGTCAAAAAACGGAAATAAACGAGTCGTCTGGAAGAGTTCGGTGTACGGCGTAACGGCTGGAACTTGTGCATGTGTGGATGTGCATGGGTGAAACGGTTGGTTGGCTTTTTCAAACGGTTTAAATCTTATCATCACGAATCGATCGATTTACTTTCTTTGTTCTAGTCTCATGCCAGTTTTTTCTCATTTCTTTTTTATTGGATAACACGTCCAAGCCGTAACCTTAGGGTGTTCCATTTCCGGCGAAAGTCGGAATTTTTTTTGACCGACTAAAATGTTGTTAAAGTCACGCTTTTTTAAAAATGAAATTTAGTATTGCCGCAAATGAAAAAACCAAAAAAACGTCTTTTTTTGGGTATTTTTTTAAATATTTGAGGGGACGTTTTTATAGAATCGCCTTCGTATTTTTACTGTTAATTGTAGATTAGATTTCAATTATGAATGCTGATAATTTGAAATCTCTCCAATCTTATTTAGTATTGCCGCAAATAATTTACAACATAAATGATTTTAAACCCGCCCAACATTCAAGAAACTCATTAAGACTCATCTAGATTCTCCTTAACGTTCAATTCATTTAGTAAATAATTTAAATCTTAACACTTTTTGCCGTCATTTGATCTTATTTTTGTGAAATTGCGGGATATAAATGCAAAACATACATACATACAAACTGTTAGTATTTTCCATTCTTTAGGCAGTCGTTATTGGTATTAACAAATGGTTCCCTGATTTGACAACTGTTGTTCTACAATCTGATAATGCCAGTTGTTATAAAGGTGCCGCACTATTGATTATGATTCAATATCTTATCTATCCCCATTCCATTCGTGTATGACAATTTATGCATGCTGAAAGTCAGGACGGGAAATACGCTCTAGACACTCATTTTGCACGAAATACGCAAGTTGTTTATGACTATTGCAAAGCAGTTATATATACTAAGAAAATAATTGAATTAATTGAACCGTATTTATACCTATAGTTATGCAAATACCTATTAGCTATACCGATAGTTATGAATTTTTTATGTAACAGTTCTGTTTCCTTTTTCAGAGTATATTTCAGCTGACGGATAGTGAGAGTTCGTTTAGTGAAGAGGAAAAAGGAGTGGCAGAAAAAGTTCAATCTTTGATCGAACCAGGACAAGCTCATCCTGGGGTAAAGTACCTGTAAAGGAACAACAGCAATAAAATGTACATATGCCGAGAAGATCCATCAGAGAAATCAGGCTTCTCAAAAGGGCTTTTCGACCCCCGATGAAACGACGGAGACAAAATTGATGTGTTCTATTTACTCTCTTAAAAATTTTACTGAAACGCTTGACCTAAGAGAAATAAGAAATGGGGGAAACGCAAATAAACATAAGTCCTAGATAAAATTGGTTATTTTGTTTTGGTTTTCAAAAATTACAACACTGCTTACCAAATCAAATAAAATGTGAAAAGAGTTGCAATTTTTAAGGGCAATCACTTTCTCTCTCGTCATACCAAGATTATAGAAGCAGGGTGCGTTGGGGTATCAGACGACGAGAAATACTGTTAATTTATTTGGAATTTATTCAAAATCAAAGTAAGTAAGTAAGTTTCACCATTTCCATGATTTTTTCTGTACTTAAACCTATTGAACTATACCAATATTTTGTCTAAAAATGATTTATTGTTAATTGTGTTTCGTCTATATGTAAGGATTGTTCTTGTCTGCTTACGGTGGTAATTACCTAAACTCTAATGAATATATTATTTTTATTTGAAACTTAATAATTATAAAATTAGACCTCATGTTCAAAATCAATTGATGGATGTCAGACTAGATGCGATAAGAAAATTTATGTTAAAGGTAGTTATCGTAAGAGGAAGGTGTGTGGTAAGAAATATTTTATTGGGAATAATTCTTGGTTTTCCAAGTCCCATTTGACTTTTCATGAAATTGAAGATTTTTTAAATGAAGAAAGATGTAAATTTTAATAAAATAAAAAATTAGATTGGAAATAATAATCCTTATTAAATGCTATGGTAAGTTTGCAACGGCTAAAAATTTCCCAATCCAGTATAGCAATTTTGTTCAGTCATTCAAGTCTAAAACTAGTATAGTATCATCGTCAATTGTAGTTACATAAAGTAGTCTATCTCCAAAAACACTGGAGGTATTTAGCATATCACCTCCTATGAGGACGGCAAAAAACCAAATGAAAATACCATCCCAAAAATGTGTCTGCTGACTAATATTTTATAACGTTGCCAAATGTATAAAATTCTCAAAAAAATAAGGCATCACATATGTATAGAAATTGAATTGACATATGAAAACATCTTATTTATGAAATGATTTTTTAAAGTTATAACATATGGAGACCTCATCAGAACAAAGCATCACGGAGGATGAGAAGAAAGAGAGACATCGGTCCATAAGCCCCTGTAGAAGGAATCGGACCCAGTCGTAACCCCCCTAGCCAGATTGAGGGAATTGTAGGAGATGACCAGTGTTGCCAGTTTAAAAAAAGCCTGTTGTTGAAAAATTCTGCTTCCATGACGTACTATAATTTTCTGAAACTGGCAACTTTTCAGTTGGGGGTAGCGCGCAGGGTATTTGAACATGGCGATGTCTCTCCTTCATCTCTTCCTCCGTGAAAGCATGGATAAGAATTTTCAGCATTATTTAAGAAGTCTTGTTAACAAAAATTCAACTACTTATCCACTATTTCGAAAACAGCGATGAAGTAATGAGCAATGCACTTATATTTAATATGTAATGCAAAGAGTGAAACTTAAGAATCCCAATACTAGTAAAAACAGAAATTCCCTGTTTACAAAATGAATTAGAATATTTATATTTTTTGTTTTACAAGATAAAACAAAAAGTTGAGCTTTAACAAAAATTATGTGACCCACAAGTAATTCTGATGAAAGTAATAATAGTGTCAACAACGAAGTTAAGGTTCTTTAGATTTGACCAGTATTGAGATTTTTAATTTTCACTTTGTGCAAATTTTTGCAAAAATGATGTGTATTTCTAATTACAATAAAAGAAAAATTTTTTTCGCCCTATCCTTTTACACGGGAAAGAGCCGCAACCCACATGGACTGAGTGTGTTGGGGGTCTCTTTCCCATGTAAAAGAATGGGGCTATCTTGAAAGTTTAAAATATTTATAATCAATTAATGCCAATA
Source organism: Daphnia galeata (assembly GCA_030770115.1). Lineage (NCBI taxonomy): Eukaryota > Metazoa > Arthropoda > Branchiopoda > Diplostraca > Daphniidae > Daphnia > Daphnia galeata. The sequence continues at coordinate 955,873 of CM061120.1, read as the reverse complement.
TGGCCCAAGATGAAATTTGATGTAGTTGTTCAGATCAATATGTTCTATACTTAGTAAAAGGGCCATTTAAAATTTAGTACTTAAACTTAAATTTACAGTAATTAAATCAAACATAATCAAAGTTTTAACAAGTGATTATATTCTTGTTCGTCTTTGCACGCCAGATTTGCCTGCGTTCAACGAATGAAAAAATGTCTTCCCGTTTAGGAGATAATTAGGATTAAAAAATCGGAAATTTGAATTTTACTAGATTTGAAGGGGTCTTGTATATCTCTTTTCTAGAAATCGTGGTGTGCTTTTCGAAAAACTAATTTGGGGAGTGACAACTTATGGGGATCTACAATGGGACTTTAACAGCCGGAATCCAAAAGAAGTTTTGGTTCCGGATTTGATTACTCGAGTTATGACCATTTCAGTGGACGACGTACTCAAGTTCCCTCTCATTCTAACAGCCATTTTTTCCAAGTGTCCACCCCACTCTTAGTGGAGGACAGCAGAAGCTGATGTCTCTTGGCCTTTATTTTACATTCAAAGATTTGAAATAGGCCCTTTTAATCTAGTCAAGCTACTAGCCTAGAGGCCAAGGGGCCAAATTATCATAGTGATACTACAATAAACTATAGTTAATTCGGACAGTTTACTATAGTTATGAGTATAGTTTCTTAAAGTCGAACTATGCTTAACTATTGTTATTTTTCAATTTGCACGGGATGCCGTCATTCTGCCAATTATGGTATAATTTCCAAAAAGAATTATACAAACGCATGATCTCCGAAAATTGGTAATCCCTTAAAAAATTCGTTATCAGTTTTCCTAAACACAGATTTCAATCTCCGCAACTCAAAATTCATTTTTAAACTGGCGTAATTTTTTTACTTTACACCCCTTTTTTCGCTCTAATCAATTTTTTTCATTTGGTTTTCTTTGTTTCATACTTATTTTCCTTTTTTGTGGAATTTCTTTAACTACTTTTTTTAAATTTTTTTTCTTCCCTTTTTTCATTTTTTTCATTTTTCTTGTATTTTACTTTTAGTTTAGCCGACGGCCATGCCCAAGGCCCCAATAAAGTTGATGCTAGCCCTCGGGTTTGAATGTTGCGCGTCTCAGAGACAAGTATTGAAATTAATTTGGCTTGTATACAAATTTATATTCCAAGAAAAGACATAAAATATAGAGGGAAATTATTTATTATTAATATTTGGCTGAAATCCTTACTTTCCTTACGCTTCCTTTACTTTAGTAACTCTTTCTCCTTTTTTTTTTCTCTTTGTTCCCTTTTCTTGCACACCTTTCCTTTTTTGCTCACATTTTAAAGGAAATTTGAGTTGCAGACCCCTTGGATAGGGATAGACTTTAAAAAAATTACTTAAATATATGAAAATCTCTTAATATCATCTTTGAGTGCAAACCAGATTTCACTATCTTGTTGCAAAGTATTTTTTATCGATTTTTAAAAAAGCCGGTTTTAACATGGCGCTTATGGGGGGAAAGCAAGTATACCTAATTAAGATAAAGATCGCGTAGCACCACAGGGAAGCCTCGGACAAAAAATTTATGTGCGTAAGAATTGTTGATCCCTTTTTCTTTTTTAGGCATTTCATTGATCCTTATAAGTGTAAACCAAAAGTTGACCATATGCCACTCTAAAACACTGTAAAGAAAAACTGTGAATGTTATGAAATCAAGATTTTGTACTATTTCATCGTTTTTCAATCCAAATTAATTTCTCTTTCAACACAATGGGCAATACATAATGAACTATTTTTGAATATAGTAGGTTGCATTCAAAGGAATTCATATATGAATGTAGATTTACTTGTAAACGTTAGCATCATATTTGACTGCGGTTAAGTATAGTTTACTATAGTAGTTGACAACCATAATCAACTACAGTTCATCGAAACGATATTTTACTACTGTTAACCTGAATCAACTATAGTCGCCAACTATAGTTAAATTTGGTACGTATAGTTCATTACCCTTCACTCTAGTATATCATACGTAGCTAGAATTAACTATAATACTTTTTCAAAAAAGGAAATTAAAGTAAAACGGGGTCATCTAAAATTGATTTTAACCAATTGTTCTTTAATTAAATAATTATCCTTTTTCTACACCCTTTTTCTTCAAGCTCTTCATATATCTGTGTAAACCACTGCAACAATCAAATTTTCATACATTCCCACTGTGACGGGGCAAAACTATGACATCAACATGCTTAAGTTTATGGTTATTTATGAATACAAGGGAGCAAACCAAACTAAATTCATGCATTAATTTGCCTGATAACTCTTTCCACGTGAATGCGTAAACCTGAAATCTTTCTACTATCAATAACATATCTTTTGCTTGAATGTTCACCTGTAACACCGATGATGGACGAACTAATACACACTTTGCCTCGTGAAGTTTCTAAAAAAGCTTATGACCATTGGGAGTTGTAAGTAAAATAATATTGCCCTTATTATTTCTTTTTATAGAATTAAGAACAGCTAAGCAAAACTTCATTTTTGCTAATTTTTTCTTCGACGAAAAATTTAAAGATTTTGGTGAAGAACCACGAAGCGGATGTATGAAGTGGACAGGATTTGACTTTTGAAAACAAAACATTTCAAGCGGACACTCCTCTTTTCGCTATTACAATATCGGACCAATAAAGGAAAAACAAGTTGAAAATTTAAGGGAAATCACTACGTTGAAGTATCAGGCAACGGAAGTACTGTTGATTATTTTTTATATTGATTCAAAATCAAAGTATAAAATGATTTTTATATGTGAATGTTTTTTAAATAAACAATGGTTTTAAGGCCTTCCCTAGTAGAACAATTGACAAAGAGTTATCTACTAGGAAGATGTCTTAAAACTGGGCTACACTGGGGCGTTTTTTAAGGGAAAATTGGTTTAAGCAACGGTTTTACGCCCAAGCAAAATTGGTTGCCTTCCATACAAAGGTTGCTTAAACCAATTTTTTCTTAAAAAACCTTAAAAAACGTCCCAGTGTAGCCAAGGCTTTATTGATAACTATCCAGTAACCTATTTTCATCTCGTAGGGGTATCTTTCCTGGATATCTAATATACATATTTCTAAGATATCTTAAATACATCTTTGAAAAATGCTGTTAAATAAGCTATCCCACTACCATTTCCCTTATTTTCTCTTTTTATTCATTCTGGAAAAGACAAGAAAAATGGCACAAATAACGCCGAGAAACAGAGCTCCACGTTGACACCAATCACAGATCGTGACAAAGACGTTAAAGGCAAGCAAAATAAACACTACGGAGGGCACGAATACTGGTGGCCGAAACGAGTAAACAATGGAGCCTGCTGGACATTGCTTGCCGACACAGCGGCCACCCCTGGACTACCAGGCAACAGGCACACCGGGTGAAGAAAGACGAGCCGTAGTAGCCGTCCGATCCAGCGAATCAGGCATGATGTGCGAAGAGGCTTCAATGCCCGACAGAGGAGGAACTGGAGTAGTGGACGCTGGAAGTAGCTGGGCTGGCACGGAAGCAGCCGGACCAACAGGCGAACCGGCCCAATTTGGAAAAACAGCCACCGACACTAAGGGGAAGCATAGACTTGGACTCGGTGCTGAAAGCGACAAGGAAGAATAATCCAAATTAATGGCCCATCTGGTGCGACGAAAATGTCTACCGTCGACGAGGCGAACCATGTACGAGTGAGGCTCCACACAAACAGCTTTCACCATTTTTATTTTTCTGAGCAGATCCCATACCAACACGAGACGACTTTGACGTCGCTGAACCTCTAGGTAAATTCTGCTGCCGACGCGGCTGAGGATTGGGGCAGCGTCGAGAATAGTTACCAGTGGCTCCATACGAAAAACAGGTGATGTGATTGGCCGAAAACCGGCCATTTGATGACGACGTCCACACCCCGAACAATAAAGCGTTGGCTTGCACCACCACTAATAACGCTTTGCTGAGCGCCAGCACCACTGTTTCAGCTTGTCGACTAGTTGTTTCACCGAATCCTCCGGCCTTCGAACAGTAAGATCAGAAGTCATCTGTGTTGGCTGGGCACGTGCCACTTCACATAACTGGACTATATTACACGCTTTGGTAAGATCTAATCTTTTTTCAAAGAGAAGTTTTTACCTCGTTTGTGAGTCTGCTACGCCCAACACCACCTGATCACGTAGTACTGACTCAACTGACGCGCCATGATTACAACCTTTGCCATGCCTCTGAGGAACACTATGCAAGAGTCAACCGATTCGCCTGGCAGCTGATGGCGGCGTAAAAACTTTAACCTCTCGAAGACTTCACTTTTAAGGGGCTCGACCAAACTTGTCCAACACTAGTTTTATCTTCTTTTCATCACCAACCTCCTGGGTCAGATACGTAAGCCTCAACTTTATTGACAGAAAAAGCAATGTCTGGCCTTGTCATCGCCATTAAATACATAAATACATTAGCGACCCGATGCATTCCCAATATGGCACTTTTTCATTTTTCTCCGTTCTTCTTCTGTCTTGGGGACAACTCTGGTTTGAGTCTACGGTTTGGATTAGCTGGAATATAAATCGGATCAGATTGAGCCATCCCATATCTTTTTAGTATACTCTTGATAAAATCCAATTGGTTGATAGAAAGCGTTCGTTTTTGGCGGCCCTGAGAAATTTTAAGTCACAAAACGGTAGGCAGGTAAAGAACGAACTTTGAAGTGAGTGCTTAGAAACTCAGTTATTTCTGTTAACACACCCTTGATGCTACTGCTGACGAGTCCACCATCAACGTAAATGACCATGATAGTGTCTCCTTTCGCAGTAATTTGATAGTACACACATGGTTGCAGGCATCGGCTGAATCCTAGTAGGAGAATAGCTTCGTTGAACGTACTGTATCAATAACGTGAGACTTGCTTGAGGCCATAAATTGGTTTTAACAATCGACATGCATGATCCTCTTTGCTAATGATAATATAGCCCTCATGCTGGATCATGTAGATTTGTTCTTGGAGATCTCCATACAGGAACGCTGTCTACTAAGCACTGGATCATGTAGATTTGTTCTTGGAGATCTCCATACAGGAACGCTGTCTTGATGTCGAATTGAATCATGTCTAAATTCTTCAGTGCAATTATGGCAATAACTAATGGGATCGAACAGTGTTTCACAACAGGGGCGTAAGGATCGAGATAGTCAGCACCAAACAACTGAGCGTATGCACATGCCACTAAGCCTTGTAACGGGGATCGACACCATTGTAACCTGGTTTGTAGTCTAGTACTTATTTGCATTTGATTGCTTTTCTTCCCATTGGCACCTGCACAATGACCCAAGTCTTGTTTTCCATGAGTGAATGGTGTTCTTTGATTGCTTACTTCCAAAATTGAGCTTCGGGACATGAAACAGGTTCCTTAAAACTCATTGGAATATGGTATTTGACTATTAAGACACTCACTGAGGTGAAACGTTTTTTCAAAAGTTAAAAAAACAGCTCTTACCCTGCCCATAATTTTGTGGCCTGCACATTTTTGTCTCGTGCGGCTCAATCTTGTCGTAGTAGCCACGCAGCCCTAGACATCATTTTCTTGCCTCGTGCATTCCTTGATTACCATCAAATTAACTGCTTCATTTACATTCATCATGCACCTTTATTCTTTTTTTTCTGTTCGGCGTCTTGTTAAAACGTAAGTTTTTTTTCTTGGGAGAAAAAATCATATATCTCGATCAAAGTAGAAAAATTCACAATTAAAAATGTTCAAAAATCTTTTCCGCTTTTAAATTATTCCCATGGAAAAAGTTGGCAGAAGCAGAATATGGCAATTTTTTGCCATATTTACTTTTGTATATTTATTATTTTGCCATATTTTGTATATATTTATTTACTTTTTTTTACATTTATTTTTAGACTAGATTTAAACATAGACAAAAAGGCAATGAAACAAAGCTTAGGACATGGGCAATTTTTTTAGACTAGATTTAAACGTAAACAAACTTATAAACCCGTAAACTTTTCGTTTACGAGTAGAACATAGTATTTTCAAACCTTTACCTTTATCTTCCGTGATATCACTACTATTCAAACTGATTTGGTATATCTAACTATTTGATTAGAACTTAAAAAAAATTGTTGCTCCAGCCCAAGACGCGCGTTTGATTATTCTACCTGGCGGGGTAATTTGATCCAACCCACTGATGAGAGTGTCGTCTTATCTTGTGAACTTCTGAACTTATTAGTGAGTTGCGCTCTCTTGGACCGAGCGGACGGAGACAGGTAAAAGAGAACTCCTGGTGATCAGCATGGGGTTTCTTCTCGATTGCTAGACAAAAATTTTTATGACCTTGATGTTGATATGCAATTAAGCAAAAATTGTACCAATTTAATTGTTAATACTGATCGATTTTCAGTTTTAACAAGCAATCTCCCACTCAACCAAACCGATATGCCCCCTTTTTCCCGGAGGTCATTTTCGGATCGTAATCCGGAAAAGGACTCTAAAAATCCGGACTAGGTCTATTCTGTTCAGAATCGCAAGGCGATTCCAACGGAATAAAGTCCGGATTTTTATCTCATTTCGTTCACGAGATACTTGTACTTATATTCACGAAATCCCAAAGTCCCCCCTCAGTTTCCATCGCTTTTTGCCGTATATTCGGCCTTAAAAAAAATTAATTAATAGGAAATGTAGCCCATTCATCCGTCTATGCAAATCCAAAAGGGTTTTGCAAAACATTGGAGGATTCCCGAGATATCACGATTTTTGTGAGACCCCCATTTCCACCAAAATTTTTGGCATTTCATTCGGCGTTGCCGATTGACGTATATCTGCCTTTCGCCCCTCTCCCGGCCATTTTGCATTATTTCTCTTCTTCCCTTCTTTCTACCTATCAACTTTCTTATGTATCGATACGCAAGTCGATGTATATTATGTAATATTCGACGTCAACTGTCGAATATTGCTGTTGATTGATGATAAGCAATAGCCGGCACTTAAGGGTAACAATAAGAGAGATCTTAACCTTTTTCTTTATTCAGAAGAGAGACAAACTTGGCGAGGCAAAAGAGAGACAAAGACAACCACGCGACGACACCATGAGCAGAACAGACTGAGAGAGAAAAAGGGAGGAGTTGAAACAAAAGACATACGACATACGTATGATGCTAATCAGCATCTAAGATAATTAAGCAAGTAAGGTTTCAAACAACAACAATTGCCAAGTCCAGCCGAATCGATGCAACGCGGCTTGCGTATCGATACATAAGAAAGTTTATTGGAGAAAACCAATAAACTCCAAGTTTATTAGAGTTATTTATTGGAGAAAACCAACAAATGTAACGGGACACTGCGTATTTTGCCCCTGTTAATACATGAAAACCCGAGTCTTTCTTTTGATTTTTGCTTCCTTGTCACTGCCCAAGACGAACTACAGTGCAGCATTGTAACACTTCCCAGTTTGTTCTTTTTTACCCTCAACACTTCCACCAAACTAGGGAACCAACAAAATCAGGACACTGATACAAAGTAAACAGCTTATTGCAATCAAACAGAGAAATGCACATGTCCCACTCTCCTGACAACTATGCGGTCTTAAAAAAAAACAGTGCTAATAGGCACACTGTTTCCGCCATTTACAGAGCACCTACATCCCGAACACCATCAATATTGTAGAACGAAGATAGATGAAGCATTGAGCAGCCAGAGGCTTCGAGAAGGCATCTGCCATTCTTAGATGATTAAAAAAAACATGCAATCTTTAACGAAAGGTGTTTGCCTCATTTATACAAAATGATTCATAAAAAAGGTACAGTACTCACCAAGCTATTAAGAACACCCCCCTTTTTTGCGGGCTTTCTTATGGCGCTACGTGTCCCACTAAAACGTAAATTACGTTTAAACGGCTATATATAGATTTTTTTTTCTTTTTTTCCCGATGAGAACAAAGAACGATCAACAGTGAGAACTTTTAAATCAACAGGGAGGTTTCGATTAGAAGATGAAATGTTGTGAAAAAAATATTTCTTGGCTCTTTTTGGTACGCTGATTCCGTCATCCACACGTTCATAAGTTTCGCACCAAATAGCCGAAAACATTTTACGAAGTATGAGCCGGAATCATTAACGCATGCAGTTGTTTTGTTCAGTATATCGAATTCTTCGTGAATTTCTTCCAAATTTTCAGCAATGGTGCTGTAATTGTGATACGGCGGACCGCCAGGCAACACTTTTACGAAGTAAGTCCTCTGTTAATCAATGTACCGTAACTGCAATGAATGACCTTCTTCTGCTGTTCCAACAGTCTGCAGTGGTGCATACAAATTTAGCCATCTTCAACTTTTCCTTCTGTATTGCTGATCTAGTGTTTCTACTGATAAAAAGTAAACAGGTGTGATACCTTGATTTGCCGACGAATGTTAAATCTAGAATCCTTGGCGCAAGCAAAATTTCTCTTGAGAGTGCATCCAGACAACAAACATTTGTATAAAACCATATTTTTTGATTCCTTGCTGGGTCCCTCAAATTGAAACATTGTTGGTGGCAACGGAAGGGTATCAGCAGGTGTTTGATCACTAATCAATACCGAGTATAAGATTTAAGTAACAAATCTGTCAATAAGTTGAATAGCTTATAAAACTTACATTACTGTTGATTCTACATCAATCGAAGAACTTCCTGATAGAGATGGACTATTCGAATTGGATCTATTAGGGACAGAAGTTGTTGATGGTGTATAATAAGATCATCTTCCATGGTGGCTTACTTTTGACAAGAATGAATTTGACGCGACACGTCTTGAATAAACAACGAACTGACAATTGTTTTATGTAGACATACGTCTACAATTGTCTGAAAAATTACCCAACAATAGTAAATTAGCGCGAACACTACGGTAGTAAGAAACATTTTCGCACACATGAAACAATTTTTCGAAATACAGAATTTGATGTATTTTCTACGCAAAAAGTGGCGCAAATTGAGCTCAAATCATCGCTTATTGATCGTTGATCGGATCAGGAAATGAGCGCAATCTGTCCAACACTGGATGATTTGCAGCTATGAAATGTCAAAGTGCAGCAGTAATTGATGAAGACAGTGAACGGATGGGTTATCCAGCTACTATCTAGCTGAATTTTATTTTATTATTTAATATAGATGTATATATATATTACTTTATGTCACAGTATATGCAATACTTCATGTAGTGATACATACAAATGAAAAATCTATGCGATATGAATGTAAAAAAATACATCAAATTACATGTAATTTTTTTACCGGGGAATTAAGGTTTGATGGAGAGAGTTACTCGGCGTCTACAGGGTCCCAAACGATATGGAAGGATCAAGACATCGTCAACGTGGTCTGTCTCTTAAATTACAAAAGGGAAGAACGTCAAAAACGGAAATAAACGAGTCGTCTGGAAGAGTACGGTGTACGGCGTAACGGCTGGAACTTGTGCATGTGTGGATGTGCATGGGTGAAACGGTTGGTTGGCTTTTTCAAACGGTTTAAATCTTATCATCACGAATCGATCGATTTACTTTCTTTGTTCTAGTCTCATGCCAGTTTTTTCTCATTTCTTTTTTATTGGATAACACGTCCAAGCCGTAACCTTAGGGTGTTCCATTTCCGGCGAAAGTCGGAATTTTTTTTTGACCGACTAAAATGTTGTTAAAGTCACGCTTTTTAAAAAATGAAATTTAGTATTGCCGCAAATGAAAAAAAACCAAAAAAACGTCTTTTTTTGGGTATTTTTTTAAATATTTGAGGGGACGTTTTTATAGAATCGCCTTCGTATTTTTACTGTTAATTGTAGATTAGATTTCAATTATGAATGCTGATAATTTGAAATCTCTCCAATTTTATTTAGTATTGCCGCAAATAATTTACAACATAAATGATTTTAAACCTGCCCAACATTCAAGAAACTCATTAAGACTCATCTAGATTCTCCTTAACGTTCAATTGATTTAGTAAATAATTTAAATCGTAGCACTCTTTTCCGTCATTTGATCTTATTTTTGTGAAATTGCGGGATATAAATGCAAAACATACATACATACAAACTGTTAGTATTTTCCATTCTTTAGGCAGTCGTTATTGGTATTAACAAATGGTTCCCTAATTTGACAACTGTTGTTCTACAATCTGATAATTCCAGTTGTTATCGAAGAAAACCCAAAAAAAAGTAGTTTCTAAAAATGGCATTAAAAAACGAAACATACCATTCGAAAGGAAATTCATTCTACTTTTTTTTGTGTTTACATTTTTTTTGTGTAGCTCTTTTAGTTTAGGCGTAAAATGTAAAAATAGTCGAGTGGTTTATGCGGGGCTATTTGGGACATTGAGACTGGGGTAAGTTGGGACCTAGTAAAGCCTATCCCTACCAGGAAAAAGGGGCGTTTTTCATGAAAAAAGTTTTCAAAATTATTTGGGGATTTAAACATTTCATTTTCCACAATTCTTACACACCCCCCGAAGCTAAATTACATTTTCTATCGAATGGCTATCTTAACTTTTAATGAATCCCACAATTATACAAAGAAAAAATGATTTTAGTTAAGTGTCCCAAACAACCCCGTTGTTTTTTCGTGTTTCAAAAAAAAAGTTATTTCATTAGGATGATTCTAGTTTATTGTGTAGTTCACAAAAACAAATTTCAAAAATATTTTTGAATAGAGGAAATGATAGCCTTTAAGAAAAGTCAAAAAAGTTTAATAAAAATTTATTTTTTTAATGATTAAAAATACAAAAAGGTTGTTTTCATTTTTTTGTCCCAAGTAGCCCCGGTCTCCCCTATATACTAAGAAAATAATTGAATTAATTGACTAAACTGTTAAGACATTCTTTAGGAAACAATATTGTTACACCAAGGGAATTGATTACTGCATTATAAAGTACTACGGTGGATGGAAAAATCCAGTTGTAGAGTTCGTGAAACTTGACCGAGGGACAACGTCAAAATTCGAAGAGAACTTCTCACAGAGTGAACGGGAGTTAAAGAAAGTTATAAAATGGACCAGACACGACGTATTTTTTAATCGCTTAGCCGCATCTGAACTGTATTTTTAGCAAAAGAAAAAAACTATAAAAATATGCGGTTTTTTAAGTTTTTTTTCTTTATGCGGTCGAATATTCAGGTAATCAAAAGGTTATCGACTTTTTCTACAAAGAATTCCCCAAAAATATATCTTTGTTTTTCCTAGGAACTGTTAATCCAACAACTGTCGTAATTAATTCTGCCTTGAATACTGTATAAAGAAACACGTTAACTGCACTTGAAGTACCTGACTACAACGAATTGGAGGAGGCAGAGTCCGATGAAGCTAAGACATAATCGAAGCAGCAAACTTTATAATAACTGAACATGTTAACGATCCTGTTTCATCATTGGGCAGTGAACAAGATTTAGACGACCCAATGTCTGACAAAAATGAAGGGAGTTTAATGAACATTTCGTGTTCCCGAGGAAGTTGGAATAGTTGACGAGACAAGAAGGTAGAAAAAAACTACGCCAACGTAGAAATCTGGAAATTTATACAGGAAAAAACTCTCGACCAATGCGCTAAATGGGACACTTGCACTCGCTAAACTCTTAACATCCCGCGGAATATGCAGCTAAATGGGTGAAGTATAATTCAAAGAGTTGAAAAAAAGGTTTGGAAAATTATTTGAAAATCGTTCTGGATAACTACGCTGTGCCACTCAGTTCTCCAAAAGGTAGGGTAAACGGCTAAAAAATGGACAAATAAATGGGCCGAAATTTGTAGCAGCCTATCGTGCATACTTCACTGAAATGTGTAAGCGCAAAATTTCATTAAGTCACAAAATAGTGTTCACATGGGACCTTAATCCGGATAGTCCCTCCGTAGATTCGTTTTTTTAGTAATGGAATGGTCTTAAAAGTTTTTCTTTTTTCACACAAATACTTAAAAAATGATTTATAAGACTAAAAAATTAGTTTGAAAATATGTCCAACCGTACTTTAGCTATTCAGCTTTTAAATTGGGAGAAAAAAATTATTTGCCCTTTTTGGTTCAAAAAAGGTCGTCGCATACACATTAGGACGTTTAGTTGTTTGTTTTGTTCATGAATTTCAAATGTTACGGTCGATGTGAACATTGTGAAGTTGTGAACATTATGTCTTTGAAAGTGTGTGCTTTGTTTAATAAACAATCTGGGGATTTATTAGTTGTTGTTTGGGGAAAATGGATTTAAAAATTTGAAAGAAGCAGCAAGGCAAAAGCAGAGGAAGGTTTTGCTGTTATGTTATGTGTTTGTAGTTGAATGAAAAGTCTCGAGATCCTCATCATATCATTATTTGGATTCTAATATTTTGTTAATTTATCACCCATATCAAGCAAAATCTTAAGAAAATACCAAGAAAGAAATACAAAAACTGCAAAAGAGGAAATCATTGACATAGTTAAAACTGCTGGTTTTCGTGATGAAATTTTAAGAAAAGAGTCTTCTAAGGAAACTTACAATATTGGCGAAATTTTGCCTAGTCTAAAAGATTTGTTATCATTTTGTAATGATATGTTGCAAATATTTCAGCGAAACATATATACAGCGGAACTTAACGAAGTCATACAAGAGGCTGAAGGAAGTGCTTTGCTACAAGAAAATCTAGTCGTTGAACCGGATATGTCAGCAGCTTCATCAAATTCCCAAAGCCAACTCAGCCGAAAAGTTAATGCTAAGGTATGAAACGTCATGTGGAAAAGTGACCATGCCTTTCAAGAACCATTTAAATTGTGTGGATCGAAGGAAGGGAGGGGGATTTTTACTCTTTTTTGAACTAATAACTATCCGTCCATCTAACAGAAGTTATAACTTCAGAATAACCATTTAAGCCAAACCTGATCTAGTACCATCTCTACTTATAAATGTTTATCCAACCAGGAAATGGTTCATCGACATTTTGGTTTGGTCTCAATTTTACTCTACTCATAAACTTTATGAAAGAGCGATGCAGTTTTGTGCATCCCATTTTCGCGAGCTGTGTGTCCTACAGGAATGGACAGAACTCGAGACAGTTGATATTGATTTTTCTTCGAGTCAACCAAGAAGTGGCGGATCTTCTGCCCGAATCCAACGGCACTGCGGATCAACCGAGAGCGGAACCTCACGAAGAACTTATCAATTCATCACAAATTCGTCAATTGAAGAAGCTGATGTGTCGTCAACATCTACAGGTACTATGTTATTGGTTTCCGATAATAGTCTGGAAGAAGAAAGGACTTTGTTTGAAGATCAAGTCACACAAGAGGCTGAAAATCTAGTTGTTGCACGGTATATTTCAGCTCCCTCATCGTCAATTGCAGACAATTCCCAAAGCGGACAACTCAGCCAAAAATATGTTGACAAGGTATGAAACGCCGTATTTATACCTATAGTTATGCAAATACCTATTAGCTATACCGATAGTTATGAATTTTTCGAACCAGGACAAGCTCATCCTGGGGTAAAGTACCTGTAAAGGAACAACAGCAATAAAATGTACATATGCCGAGAAGATCCATCAGAGAAATCAGGCTTCTCAAAAGGGCTTCTCGACCCCCGATGAAACGACGGAGACAAAATTGATGTGTTCTATTTACTCTCTTAAAAATTTTACTGAAACGCTTGACCTAAGAGAAATAAGAAATGGGGGAAACGCAAATAAACATAAGTCCTAGATAAAATTGGTTATTTTGTATTGGTTTTCAAAAATTACAACACTGCTTACCAAATCAAATAAAATGTGAAAAGAGTTGCAATATTTTAAGGGCAATCACTTTCTCTCTCGTCATACCAAGATTATAGAAGCAGGGTGCGTTGGGGTATCAGACGACGAGAAATACTGTTAATTTATTTGGAATTTATTCAAAATCAAAGTAAGTAAGTAAGTTTCACCATTTCCATGATTTTTTCTGTACTTAAACCTATTGAACTATACCAATATTTTGTCTAAAAATGATTTATTGTTAATTGTGTTTCGTCTGTATGTAAGGATTGTTCTTGTCTGCTTACGGTGGTAATTACCTAAACTCTAATGAATATATTATTTTTATTTGAAACTTAATAATTATAAAATTAGACCTCATGTTCAAAATCAATTGATGGATGTCAGACTAGATGCGATAAGAAAATTTATGTTAAAGGTAGTTATCGTAAGAGGAAGGTGTGTGGTAAGAAATATTTTATTGGGAATAATTCTTGGTTTTCCAAGTCCCATTTGACTTTTCATGAAATTTAAGATTTTTTAAATGAAGAAAGATGTAAATTGTAATAAAATAAAAAATTAGATTGGAAATAATAATCCTTATTAAATGCTATGGTAAGTTTGCAACGGCTAAAAATTTCCCAATCCAGTATAGCAATTTTGTTCAGTCATTCAAGTCTAAAACTAGTATAGTATCATCGTCAATTGTAGTTACATAAAGTAGTCTATCTCCAAAAACACTGGAGGTATTTAGCATATCACCTCCTATGAGGACGGCAAAAAACCAAATGAAAATACCATCCCAAAAATGTGTCTGCTGACTAATATTTTACAACGTTGCCAAATGTATAAAATTCTCAAAAAAATAAGGCATCACATATGTATAGAAATTGAATTGACATATGAAAACATCTTATTTATGAAATGATTTTTTAAAGTTATAACATATGGAGACCTCATCAGAACAAAGCATCACGGAGGATGAGAAGAAAGAGAGACATCGGTCCATAAGCCCCTGTAGAAGGAATCGGACCCACTCGTAACCCCCCTAGCCAGATTGAGGGAATTGTAGGAGATGACCAGTGTTGCCAGTTTAAAAAAAAGCCTGTTGTTGAAAAATTCTGCTTCCATGACGTACTATAATTTTCTGAAACTGGCAACTTTTCAGTTGGGGGTAGCGCGCAGGGTATTTGAACATGGCGATGTCTCTCCTTCATCTCTTCCTCCGTGAAAGCATGGATAAGAATTTTCAGCATTATTTAAGAAGTCTTGTTAACAAAAATTTAACTACTTATCCACTATTTCGAAAACAGCGATGAAGTAATGAGCAATGCACTTATATTTAATATGTAATGCAAAGAGTGAAACTTAAGAATCCCAATACTAGTAAAAACAGAAATTCCCTGTTTACAAAATGAATTAGAATATTTACATTTTTTGTTTTACAAGACAAAACAAAAAGTTGAGCTTTAACAAAAATTATGTGACCCACAAGTAATTCTGATGAAAGTAATAATAGTGTCAACAACGAAGTTAAGGTTCTTTAGATTTGACCAGTATTGAGATTTTTAATTTTCACTTTGTGCAAATTTTTGCAAAAATGATGTGTATTTCTAATTACACTAAAAGAAAAATTTTTTTCGCCCTATCCTTTTACACGGGAAAGAGCCGCAACCCACATGGACTGAGTGTGTTGGGGGTCTCTTTCCCATGTAAAAGAATGGGGCTATCTTGAAAGTTTAAAATATTTATAATCAATTAATGCCAATATGGCCCAAGATGAAATTTGATGTAGTTGTTTCAGATCAATAGGTTCTATACTTAGTAAAAGGGCCATTTAAAATTTAGTACTTAAACTTAAATTTACAGTAATTAAATCAAACATAATCACAGTTTTAACAAGTGATTATATTCTTGTTCGTCTTTGCACGCCAGATTTGCCTGCGTTCAACGAATGAAAAAATTTCTTCCCGTTTAGGAGATAATTAGGATTAAAAAATCGGAAATTTGAATTTTACTAGATTTGAAGGGGTCTTGTATATCTCTTTTCTAGAAATCGTGGTGTGCTTTTCGAAAAACTAATTTGGGGAGTGACAACTAATGGGGATCTACAATGGGACTTTAACAACCGGAATCCAAAAGGAGTTTTGGTTCCGGATTTGATTACTCGAGTTATGACCATTTCAGTGGACGACGTACTCAAGTTCCCTCTCATTCTAACAGCCATTTTTTCCAAGTGTCCACCCCACTCTTAGTGGAGGACAGCAGAAGCTGATGTCTCTTGGCCTTTATTTTACATTCAAAGATTTGAAATAGGCCCTTTTAATCTAGTCAAGCTACTAGCCTAGAGGCCAAGGAGCCAAATTATCATAGTGATACTACAATAAACTATAGTTAATTCGGACAGTTTACTATAGTTATGAGTATAGTTTCTTAAAGTCGAACTATGCTTAACTATTGTTATTTTTCAATTTGCACGGGATGCCGTCATTCTGTCAATTATGGTATAATTTCCAAAAAAGAATTATTCAAACGCATGATCTCCGAAAATTGGTAATCCCTTAAAAAATTCGTTATCAGTTTTCCTAAACACAGATTTCAATCTCCGCAACTCAAAATTCATTTTTAAACTGGCGTAATTTTTTTACTTTACACCCCTTTTTTCGCTCTAATCAATTTTTTTCATTTGGTTTTCTTTGTTTCATACTTATTTTCCTTTTTTGTGGAATTTCTTTAACTACTTTTTTTAAATTTTTTTTCTTCCCTTTTTTCATTTTTTTCATTTTTCTTGTATTTTACTTTTAGTTTAGCCGACGGCCATGCCCAAGGCCCCAATAAAGTTGATGCTAGCCCTCGGGTTTGAATTTTGCGCGTCTCAGAGACAAGTATTGAAATTAAGTTGGCTTGTATACAAATTTATATTCCAAGAAAAGACATAAAAAGGGAAATTATTTATTATTAATATTTGGCTGAAATCTTTACTTTCCTTACGCTTCCTTTACTTTAGTAACTCTTTCTCCTTTTTTTTCTCTTTGTTCCCTTTTCTTGCACACCTTTCCTTTTTAGCTCACATTTTAAAGGAAATTTGAGTTGCAGACCCCTTGGATAGGGATAGACTTTAAAAAAATTCCTTAAATATATGAAAATCTCTTAATATCATCTTTGAGTGCAAACCAGATTTCACTATCTTGTTGCAAAGTATTTTTTATCGATTTTTAAAAAAGCCGGTTTTAACATGGCGCTTATGGGGGGAAAGCAAGTATACCTAATTAAGATAAAGATCGCGTAGCACCACAGGGAAGCCTCGGACAAAAAATTTATGTGCGTAAGAATTGTTGATCCCTTTTTCTTTTTTTAGGCATTTCATTGATCCTTATAAGTGTAAACCAAAAGTTGACCATATGCCACTCTAAAACACTGTAAAGAAAAACTGTGAATGTTATGAAATCAAGATTTTGTACTATTTCATCGTTTTTCAATCCAAATTAATTTCTCTTTCAACACAATGGGCAATACATAATGAACTATTTTTGAATATAGTAGGTTGCATTCAAAGGAATTCATATATGAATGTAGATTTACTTGTAAACGTTAGCATCATATTTGACTGCGGTTAAGTATAGTTTACTATAGTAGTTGACAACCATAATCAACTACAGTTCATCGAAACGATATTTTACTACTGTTAACCTGAATCAACTATAGTCGCCAACTATAGTTAAATTTGGTACGTATAGTTCATTACCCTTCATTCTAGTATATCATACGTAGCTATAATTAACTATAATACTTTTTCAAAAAGGAGTAAAACGGGGTCATCTAAAATTGATTTTAACCAATTGTTCTTTAATTAAATAATTATCCTTTTTCTACACCCTTTTTCTTCAAGCTCTTCATATTTCTGTGTAAACCACTGCAACAATCAAATTTTCATACATTCCCAATGTGACGGGGCAAAACTATGACATCAACATGCTTAAGTTTATGGTTATTTATGCATACAAGGGAGCAAACCAAACTAAATTCATGCATTTGCCTGATAACTCTTTCCACGTGAATGCTTAAACCTGAAATCTTTCTACTATCAATAACATATCTTTTGCTTGAATGTTCACCTGTAACACCGATGATGGACGAACTAATACACACTTTGCCCCGTGAAGTTTCTAAAAAAGCTTATGACCATTGGGAGTTGTAAGTAAAATAATATTGCCCTTATTATTTCTTTTTATAGAATTAAGAACAGCTAAGCAAAACTTCATTTTTGCTAATTTTTTCTTCGACGAAAAATTTAAAGATTTTGGTGAAGAACCACGAAGCGGATGTATGAAGTGGACAGGATTTGACTTCTGAAAACAAAACATTTCAAGCGGACACTCCTCTTTTCGCTATTACAATATCGGACCAATAAAGGAAAAACAAGTTGAAAATTTAAGGGAAATCACTACGTTGATGTATCAGGCAACGGAAATACTGTTGATTATTTTTTATATTGATTCAAAATCAAAGTATAAAATGATTTTTATATGTGAATGTTTTTTTAATAAACAATGGTTTTAAGGCCTTCCCTAGTAGAACGAGATATCTTTTAGATATCTAATTGACAAAGAGTTATCTACTAGGAAGATATCTTAAAACTGGGCTACACTGGGGCGTTTTTTAAGGGAAAATTGGTTTAAGCAACGGTTTTACGCCCAAGCAAAATTGGTTGCCTTCCATACAAAGGTTGCTTAAACCAATTTTTTCTTAAAAAACCTTAAAAAACGTCCCAGTGTAGCCAAGGCTTTATTGATAACTATCCAGTAACCTATTTTCATCTCGTAGGGGTATCTTTCCTGGATATCTAATATACATATTTCTAAGATATCTTAAATACATCTTTGAAAAATGCTGTTAAATAAGCTACCCCACTACCATTTCCCTTATTTTCTCTTTTTATTCATTCTGGACAAGACAAGAAAAATGGAACAAATAACGCTGAGAAACAGAGCTCCACGTTGACACCAATCACAGATCATGACAAAGACGACAAAGGCAAGCAAAATAAACACTACGGAGCCACTGGGCGCGAATACTGGTGGCCGAAACGAGTAAACAATGGAGCCTGCTGGACATTGCTTGCCGACACAGCGGCCACCCCTGGACTACCAGGCAACAGGCACACCGGGTGAAGAAAGACGAGCCGTAGTAGCCGTCCGATCCAGCGAATCAGGCATGATGTGCGAAGAGGCTTCAATGCCCGACAGAGGAGGAACTGGAGTAGTGGACGCTGGAAGAAGCTGGGCTGGCACGGAAGCAGCCGGACCAACAGGCGAACCGGTCCAATTTGGAAAAACAGCCACCGACACTAAGGGGAAGCATAGACTTGGACTCGGTGCTGAAAGCGACAAGGAAGAATAATCCAAATTAATGGCCCATCTGGTGCGACGAAAATCTCTACCGTCGACGAGGCGAACCATGTACGAGTGAGGCTCCACACAAACAGCTTTCACCATTTTTATTTTTCTGAGCAGATCCCACACCAACACGAGACGACTTTGACGTCGCTGAACCTCTAGGTAAATTCTGCTGCCGACGCGGCTGAGGATTGGGGCAGCGTCGAGAATAGTGACCAGTGGCTCCATACGAAAAACAGGTGATGTGATTGGCCGAAAACCGGCCATTTGATGACGACGTCCACACCCCGAACAATAAAGCGTTGGCTTGCACCACCACTAATAACGCTTTGCTGAGCGCCATCACCACTGTTTCAGCTTGTCGACTAGTTGTTTCACCGAATCCTCCGGCCTTCGAACAGTAAGATCAGAAGTCATCTGTGTTGGCTGGGCACGTGCCACTTCACATAACTGGACTATATTACACGCTTTGGTAAGATCTAATCTTTTTTCAAAGAGAAGTTTTTACCTCGTTTGTGAGTCTGCTACGCCCAACACCACCTGATCACGTAGTACTGACTCAACTGACGCGCCATGATTACAACCTTTGCCATGCCTCTGAGGAACACTATGCAAGAGTCAACCGATTCGCCTGGCAGCTGATGGCGGCGTAAAAACTTTAACCTCTCGAAGACTTCACTTTTAAGGGGCTCGACCAAACTTGTCCAACACTAGTTTTATCTTCTTTTCATCACCAACCTCCTGGGTCAGATACGTAAGCCTCAACTTTATTGACAGAAAAAGCAATTTCTGGCCTTGTCATCGCCATTAAATACATAAATACATTAGCGACCCGATGCATTCCCAATATGGCACTTTTTCATTTTTCTCCGTTCTTCTTCTGTCTTGGGGGACAACTCTGGTTTGAGTCTACGGTTTGGATTAGCTGGAATATAAATCGGATCAGATTGAGCCATCCCATATCTTTTTAGTATACTCTTGATAAAATCCAATTGGTTGATAGAAAGCGTTCGTTTTTGGCGGTCCTGAGAAATTTTAAGTCACAAAACGGTAGGCAGGTAAAGAACGAACTTTGAAGTGAGTGCTTAGAAACTCAGTTATTTCTGTTAACACACCCTTGATGCTACTGCTGACGAGTCCACCATCAACGTAAATGACCATGATAGTGTACTCTCCTTTCGCAGTAATTTGATAGTACACACATGGTTGCAGGCATCGGCTGAATCCTAGTAGGAGAATAGCTTCGTTGAACGTAATGTATCAATAACGTGAGACTTGCTTGAGGCCATAAATTGGTTTTAACAATCGACATGCATGATCCTCTTTGCTAATGATAATATAGCCCTCATGCTCGATCATGTAGATTTGTTCTTGGAGATCTCCATACAGGAACGCTGTCTACTAAGCACTGGATCATGTAGATTTGTTCTTGGAGATCTCCATACAGGAACGCTGTCTTGATGTCGAATTGAATCATGTCTAAATTCTTCAGTGCAATTATGGCAAGAACTAATGGGATCGAATAGTGTTTCACAACAGGGGCGTAAGTATCGAGAAAGTCAGCACCAAACAACTGAGCGTATGCACATGCCACTAACCTCGCCTTGTAACGGGGATCGACACCATTGTAACCTGGTTTGTAGTCTAGTACTTATTTGCATTTGATTGCTTTTCTTCCCATTGGCACCTGCACAATGACCCAAGTC
The DNA here is from genome assembly GCA_030770115.1 of Daphnia galeata. Classification (NCBI taxonomy): domain Eukaryota; kingdom Metazoa; phylum Arthropoda; class Branchiopoda; order Diplostraca; family Daphniidae; genus Daphnia; species Daphnia galeata. Next base: position 935,090 of record CM061120.1, on the reverse strand, counting down.
TTGTTTTCCATGAGTGAATGGTGTTCTTTGATTGCTTACTTCCAAAATTGAGCTTCGGGACATGAAACAGGTTCCTTATAGCTCATTGGAATATGGTATTTGACTATTAAGACACTCACTGAGGTGAAACGTTTTTCAAAAGTTAAAAAAAACAGCTCTTACCCTGCCCATAATTTTGTGGCCTGCACATTTTTGTCTCGTGCGGCTCAATCTTGTCGTAGTAGCCACGCAGCCCTAGACATCATTTTCTTGCCTCGTGCATTCCTTGATTACCATCAAATTAACTGCTTCATTTACATTCATCATGCACCTTTATTCTTTTTTTTTCTGTTCGGCGTCTTGTTAAAACGTAAGTTTTTTTTCTTGGGAGAAAAAATCATATATCTCGATCAAAGTAGAAAAATTCACAATTAAAATGTTCAAAAATCTTTTCCGCTTTTAAATTATTCCCATGGAAAAAGTTGGCAGAAGCAGAATATGGCAATTTTTTGCCATATTTACTTTTGTATATTTATTATTTTGCCATATTTTGTATATATTTATTTACTTTTTTTTACATTTATTTTTAGACTAGATTTAAACATAGACAAAAAGGCAATAAAACAAAGCTTAGGACATGGGCAATTTTTTTAGACTAGATTTAAACGTAAACAAACTTATAAACCCGTAAACTTTTCGTTTACGAGTAGAACATAGTATTTTCAAACCTTTACCTTTATCTTCCGTGATATCACTACTATTCAAACTGATTTGGTATATCTAACTATTTGATTAGAAACTTAAAAAAAATTGTTGCTCCAGCCCAAGACGCGCGTTTGATTATTCTACCTGGCGGGGTAATTTGATCCAACCCACTGATGAGAGTGTCGTCTTATCTTGTGAACTTCTGAACTTATTAGTGAGTTGCGCTCTCTTGGACCGAGCGGACGGAGACAGGTAAAAGAGAACTCCTGGTGATCAGCATGGGGTTTCTTCTCGATTGCTAGACAAAAATTTTTATGACCTTGATGTTGATATGCAATTAAGCAAAAATTGTACCAATTTAATTGTTAATACTGATCGATTTTCAGTTTTAACAAGCAATCTCCCACTCAACCAAACCGATATGCCCCCTTTTTCCCGGAGGTCATTTTCGGATCGTAATCCGGAAAAGGACTCTAAAAATCCGGACTAGGTCTATTCTGTTCAGAATCGCAAGGCGATTCCAACGGAATAAAGTCCGGATTTTTATCTCATTTCGTTCACGAGATACTTGTACTTATATTCACGATTTAAAATCGTGAAATATCACGAAATCCCAAAGTCCCCCATCAGTTTCCATCGCTTTTTGCCGTATATTCGGCCTTAAAAAAAACTAATTAATAGGAAAATGTAGCCCATTCATCCGTCTATGCAAATCCAAAAGGGTTTTGCAAAACATTGGAGGATTCCCGAGATATCACGATTTTTGTGAGACCCCCATTTCCACCAAAATTTTTGGCATTTCATTCGGCGTTGCCGATTGACGTATATCTGCCTTTCGCCCCCCTCCCGGCCATTTTGCATTATTTCTCTTCTTCCCTTCTTTCTACCTATCAACTTTCTTATGTATCGATACGCAAGTCGATGTATATTATGTAATATTCGACGTCGACTGTCGAATATTGCTGTTGATTGATGATAAGCAATAGCCGGCACTTAAGGGTAACAATAAGAGAGATCTTAACCTTTTTCTTTATTCAGAAGAGAGACAAACTTGGCGAGGCAAAAGAGAGACAAAGACAACCACGCGACGACACCATGAGCAGAACAGACTGAGAGAGAAAAAGGGAGGAGTTGAAACAAAAGACATACGACATACGTATGATGCTAATCAGCATCTAAGATAATTAAGCAAGTAAGGTTTCAAACAACAACAATTGCCAAGTCCAGCCGAATCGATGCAACGCGGCTTGCGTATCGATACATAAGAAAGTTTATTGGAGAAAAACCAATAAACTCCAAGTTTATTGGAGTTATTTATTGGAGAAAACCAACAAATGTAACGGGACACTGCGTATTTTGCCCCTGTTAATACATGAAAACCCGAGTCTTTCTTTTGATTTTTGCTTCCTTGTCACTGCCCAAGACGAACTACAGTGCAGCGTTGTAACACTTCCCAGTTTGTTCTTTTTTACCCTCAATACTTCCAACAAACTAGGGAACAAACAAATTTGAAGCCTCTGCTTGCCTCCTATTTCCAACACACCCACTCAAGCATAGGCATCGACATTAAACGATTAACAAGCACAAGTAACAAATTTAACAAGTACAAGTTACTATGTTGATCTCGTTTCTCAGCTTCACAAATCTTGGTCCTGTCAAAGCCTTTGTTAGTATGTCAGCAAGCTGCGCGTTTGTATTGATGTAAGTGACGTCAATGATTCGTTCCTCCTGCAAAGCTCGGATGAAGTGAAATTTCACATCGATATGCTTCGTGCGTTGATGAAATTCAGCATTCTTGACGAGTTTAATTGAGGACTGGTTGTCACAGAACAGGGTAGTTGGCGTGGATTCCTGGAGACAAAAATCTTGGAGAAGACGTCTCGTCCACACTACTTCTTTTGAGGCTGTGGCGGCTGCTACATACTCGGACTCGGTAGTTGACAAGGAAACACATTTCTGTCGTTGACTCTTCCAACTCACAGGACCTCCGTTCAACAGCAAAACAACTCCAGTAGTCGAGCGTCTGTCATCTAGGTTCGAGGCAAAATCAGCATCGGTGTAGGCCACAAGTTCATTCCGAGAGTCAGAGCTCCCAAAAACAATTCCATGACTTGCGGTCCCATTTAAATATGAGAAGATACGCTTGACAGCCTCCCAATGAGCATGAGTTGGAGAGCTTGAGAATTGTGATACTTGACTTACAGCAAAAGCGATGTCGGGTCTGGTACAGGTAACAGCATAAATCAAAGATCCGACGGCCTCGCGAAACGGCTCCATCAATGTTGGACTGGTGGACACGTCACTATCAAAACCTTTTGATAGACGAGAAAATGGATCCGCAGGAACGACACGAGTTTTGCAGTTGGACAGGCCAAATTTCTCCAGAAGCCGCTTGATGTAGTTTTCCTGAGAGATGTGGATAGTTTTCTTCAAACGGTCTCGAGCTATTTGAATTCCAACAAAACAATCAGCAGGGCCAGATGTCATCTCGAATTGTTTGGCTAGAAAATCCACCACACTGACAAGTTTTGAGGAATGGCTACTGCAGATTAAACCATCATCGACCCATATTGCGATCACTGTTAGACATTTTTCTTCATTTAGAACGTAAATACACTGATCCGCACTGCTTCGAACAAAACCAAAAGTAGTGAGGAATCCGTGAAACTTCAGATTCCAGGCTCTAGAAGCTTGCTTTAGGCCATAAAGGCTCCGTTTTAACTTACAGACTTTTTCTTCATGGCCACGAGAAATAAAACCTTCGGGTTGGGCCATGTACAATTCTTCTTCCAAGTCTCCATTTAGAAAAGCCATTAACAACTATATGCTGAAAAACCTCTCAGATGAAAACAAATCCCACCTCCAGCACCTCCTCAACACCCTCCTGAATAACTCCTACATCCCCCCACAATGGAAGCAATCCATCATAATCCCTCTTCTAAAACCGGACAAACCAACGGATGACCCGTCATCGTACCGACCGATCTCCCTCACCTCATGCTTGTGTAAAGTGATGGAGCGCATCTTAGCCAACCGCATTCAATGGCTCCTGGAATCAAAGAAACTTATAAACAAACAACAAGTAGGCTTCAGGAGGGGTTGCAGTACGACGGACCACATAATTCAGCTAGAATCCCAGATAAAACAAGACTTTAGCAAAAAGAGATCCACCGTCGCCGTGTTTCTGGATATCTCGAAAGCCTACGACTCAGTATGGACCCAAGGCCTCATCTACAAAGCTTCCAGACTCGGCATATCCGGCCCCATCCTCGCCTGGCTCCAAGAGTTCCTCACAGGTAGATCACTCTGCGTAAGAGTGGGCAGCCACACTTCCCAGTCCCTCAAGGCGCTGTGCTCAGTCCTACTCTATTCAATATTATGCTTACGGACCTCCCCAAAATCCCCCCACCGGCCAAGATCCGGCTTTTCGCCGACGACGTCACCATCGTCGCCTCCTGCAAACAACCATCGGACGCGGAAGTCACCATCCAACCCGCCCTAGATAGATTACACCGGTGGTTCTCCAAGTGGAAGCTGAAATTGTCACCGGACAAATCTGCCATCGTGGTATTTACAAGATCCTACAAACCTGGCCCTGACCCCCTCCTTTTCATTAACGGCTATCCCATTCCCTCCAAACCTAGATTTAAATTCCTCGGCGTCTGGTTCGACCAGAAACTACTCTGGAAATACCACATCGAACAGGTCCACGCCCACTGCATTAATCTCAAAAATCTGTTCAAAATCATAGCGAATTCCAAATGTGGACCCCCAGCTCAAACACTCTTCCTACTGTACAAAACCCTGGTGCGTAGCAAAACCGATTACGGGCTTATTGCCTACGGCAATGCGAGCAAATCAAGTCTATCCAAGATAGATATCGCATGCAGAGCAATCATCAGAATCATCCTGGGCGCCAAATCCTCTACCCCAATGGAAATACTGTATGCAGAGTCATCTTCTGAACCGATCTCGACAAGGAGATTGTGGCTAGCTAGTAAATACCTGATCAAACTCGGCCATAAGCCTTACAACCCCGCTTTCACCCTAGCCAGATCTGCATTCCTAAACTCCATCGTTTACCCCCCCAGAAGCACACCGTGCCTCTCCGACACCATCCTATACTTGAAAAAGCTCGACTGCGAAGCCTTCCTGGCTATCCCACCATCATCCCGCCATCACTACCCGCCCCCAAGCAGACCCCCCCAGTGCCAAATTGCTTGGTTCCCGCTGTCAAAGAAGGCAGCCGTATCGAACAAAACCAGAACGGCAGAAATATTCAATGGCCTACTTCAAAACACAGGTGACGATATTGTCGCTTACACCGATGGCTCACGGTCCGAAGAACATAACACCACGACATGCGCAGTGGTCATCCCTTCTCTCAATATCAACCTAGCATAGACCCTCCCCAACCTTTCCAGCATTTTCTCTGCCGAGCTGCAAGGCATCAAACAGGCCCTAAAACTAGTGTACAGTATCCTGCAAAAAAATCCGAACGCGATAGTTTATTTTTCCCTCACTAGAGGTTAGAAAATAAACTATCGTGTTCGGATTTTTTTGCAGGATACTGTACAACATGGACCATTCTCCTCTCGGAATCTCAATATTCACTGACTCCAGTTCCAGCATCCAGGCAATCTCATCAACTGCCCCATCTGACAATGAGTCCATTGCGGAAATCAGGGAACTGATTGACAGCCTCCTATCTAGTGGAACACGAACATCGCTATACTGGATACCAAGTCACGCGGGAATCCCTGTAAATGAAGCAGCAGATACACTGGCTGTCAACCAATGCTCCAGCAGCCCAGACCCCACCCTATTAACACACCTCTCCCCAGATGAAAAAAACAGCAGTAATAAAGAAGAGTTGGTCACACGACCACCTCCGAGCGCTTAAGAATTGCAAGAAAAAATGTATCCAGATGAGGACTTCCCTCAAGCTAATTAAATGGCACCACCACCCCACACGTAAAATTGCTATCAGCTTACTCCGACTCCACTCTGGGCACAACTACCTTAACGCATTCAACCACAGGATTGACACTGGAGCAGATCCATCGTGTCGGTTCGGATGCGAGGCCATTGAAAACTCCCAACATATACTGATTGACTGCCCTAAAAACGAGCTCGCGCGAACGCAATTACGACGACTCACAACAACTAATAAGATCCCAATGGACGTGGAAACGCTAACGGGCCTCAACTCATCGATCGATACAAAAAAAACAGTTCGCCATCCGCAATTTAGTAGCAAGATTCCTGGAAAAAACGGCCCTAACCGACAAAATTTAACCCCCCACCACTCAGATCTAGACGGCAGCACAAACACAGGGCAGGATTTCAAATGGCATGAACGCACACCTCACGATCAGAACGGGGACCAGGCTCGTTTTTCGGTTGCCGAGGCCAACAACCAGTCCGGACGGGGTGGAATTCTCCCACCACACTCTTCCTGCTGAAAAAAAATCTGAAAGAGAAACCCGCAACTTACCCTCAAGACGCAGAACTGTCCATCCTTTATTTTCTCGTCTGTAGTAAAGAGTCCAAATACCACAGGGTCATCCTTGCACTTCCATCAAATTAGTAAACTTCAACGCCCTCCCATGGCCAAGCAATCAATTCCCTACCAGCAAAAAGAATCACATATTAGTACTCGCTCCACAATCTTAATTATAAAACAATATGTCAAGCCAGCCATCTGTAATACCACTCGCCATTCTCAGCCTATGTACACGAGCCACTAGACCGAAAATCAAACAAAGGAAAGAAAGATTTCAAAATGACGAAAACAATGGGAGTTGGGGGTAATGGGAGTTACGACAACAATACAAACGACAGATCCATGTCTCCTCCTGGTTCCTCCGCCGATCATCCATCACCAACAAGTCTCCAAAATCCAAAAATGGCACTCAGTCGACGCTCAAAATCCTTCACTCCACCCTAGTCCTCTAAAGCAACCACAACTGCTCTCGAAAAAACTCTAAACTCACAGTACACACTAAATCCAGCACCATCCGTTGACATAAAACCACAACAACAACATACCAGCATACTAGCCGCAACGCAAATGGAAAAAAACTCCACCAACTAGACACACGCCACCTCCTCACCTCTTCGTGGCCACCACGAGACTAAACAACTACCGACGTTTCCACTCTATTAAGACCGGACGCCAGCTCCCCCTCCCAGCCTCTTCTCGCACTATTTCAAGAACTGGCAACCCTGTATCTCTGACGGTCTCGTCCTCCGGCTTCGTTCCACTCCATACAATTCGTGTCTCTTTTTTTTGTGATTGTTGTGTTGTTGGCACGCCTCGATCCTCTAAGTAAATCGCCATACACACTCGCCGGTGCGTAAGGTCTTCACTTCGCGAAGACCAAGTACTGTGCCGATTCTCGGTCACAGTCGTGCACCCATCTCTTACCTAACCTAACCTAACCTATGCCCTTAGTTACTGTTAATGAGGAGATCTGGCAATCTCATAATTGAGGGTTGCCGAAACCCATTAACAGTGAAAAGGAAGTCGTCTGCTGCCTCAACGTGTGACGTGACTTAACTTATGTGTCCTCTCTCTCTCTCTCTACAGGTCTCCAGGTACTGGTGTGTGTCTAATGTCTCTGGTGTATAAGTGTACAGTGTAGATTCCTCTCATGTGTGTGCTTATAATAAAGTCCCTTTCAGCATCTACAACTTTTATGCTTTATCAGGTTATGGGCCCAGGTTTCTTTCAGTAAACTGCAAAAAAATTATTATGGCATCTGCTACAACAACCCACGAGGCTAGAAATTTTCCAAAGCTGAACGGCAAGCACTTCCCATCATGGCAGACTAACATGCTGGTTTTACTCGAGCAAAAGGGAAAGCTGCACAAGATTGTCAAGAAAACTGACATAAAGCCTGAACCGGTACTACAATTTATTTTTTTTTTGTGTGTGTTTGATTTCCTCTTTAAGTTAAGACTTAATCATACATGTGATCCTGCAAGCATGGTGTGGGTAAAATTTTTTTTTATTAACGTATGATGGCATGTATGTTAACGTCATTTATCTTTGGAGTGAATATGCAAAAAAAAAACCCACACGCAATGTGGTACAGACAGATGGTAAAACCCACACAGATGGTGGTACAGAACTCAAATTTAAAAAAAAAAAAAAGAGAGAAAGTGTCAATCGCGGTGTGAGCAAAAAACTCACGATACGCCTGTACCTATTCATGAGTCTCAAGTCTTCCACTCTAAAGTGATGCGAGTAGTACCCTTACTAACTCAAGATTATACTTTGTCATGCAGGTGTTCGCTGCAGTGCAGCATGATCAAGTTCAAGCAGATCCACTGGTGGATGGCCAACCAGCACAGCCTGTCATTGAAGCCCAAGCCTTGGTATTGAACCAAGCAGCCCTAGACGAATGGGAACAGAGAGAGATTAATGCAAGAGCAATGATATTATTCAATGTCGATGATGACCAACAAGTCTCTATCAGAGCATGCAGAACAGCCATGGAAATGTGGGACCAACTCAACATGGAGTATTCCCTGATGGCACCAGACCATGCTATCATGAGCCTAGGAAACTTCTTTCAGTACAAGTATAATCCAAGTCACACAATTTCTGGTCACATCGCTACTCTGAAAAGAATGTACGATGAGCTCCTTGGGACGCCTGGCCAAGTCTCGGAAAGAACAGTTGAAAATGGTTATTTTGAAAACTTTGCCGCCAAGCTTCGACCGACTTCGTTCAGCCTGGGACAGGCGTCCCAATACAAGAAAGAACAGTTACTGCCCTGACTTCAAGACTGATGATCGAAGAACGTCGAACGCTTGAGAAACACAATGGACAAAGAGACCCTGATGATGTTGCCTACTTTACTGTTGACACCACTTATTCCGAACAAGGTCTCGCTGCTCATAGTCATCGTCGTGGAGGAAGAGGAGGCAATCGGGGCTACAGAGGAAAAAGAGGTGACTACCAAGGAAGAGGTCGCAGATACGACACTCAGAATTCAGATGAGAAGACGTGTTTCTATTGTGATAAGCCGAACCATGTAATACTCAATTGTAGAACCCGTTTGCGTCATGAAGCTGAAGAAAGACAGAAAAATGCCAGAAATGATGTTGTATCCAAGAATCGAGATATCAATACAAAGAAAATTGGTTTCTATTCGTCGTCTACCTGTTTTTCCGCGCGCAGCACTGACGATTTTTTCGCCGATTCAGGGGCCAGTCATCACATGTCAGACCAGCGTTCCTACTTCTCATCAATGACACCCATACAGAAAGGGCAATGGCTAGTAAAAGGAATCGGTGGAATCTCCTTACCAGTCCTTGGCCAAGGCACCATTGACTTTACTGCAAACAGTTGACAGGAAACAATTCCCGGGAGAGTTCAAAAAATGTTTTATTCGTTCCCTCTCTTAACGCAAACTTGATCTCAGTCGGAACTGCCAACAATGCTGGTGTAGAAATAATATTCACCGGTAACACTGTGTTGTTCAAACACGAAGGTACTGTCATCATGACTGGACAGAGATCAGGCAAGGAACTCTATCATCTTAATATTACTGTGAAAGATCGAACTACAGCTGCTGTAGCAAAACAGAAGATCCCTTTCTCCATCGTGCACCAAAGATTTGCCCATCTAAACTGCCGTGCCATACAAAGAATGGCCGAGAAAAATGTCGTCGACGGATTGGACCTGCAAGACTCGAAGACACCATCTGATCCGTGTAATGGGTGTATTTATGGGAAGATGCATCGCACCCCCTTTCCAAAAGGACGAACTCGAGCTACCCGACCAGATCAAATCATCCACTCAGATGTAGGTGGACCATTCAGGATACCTTCTATTTGTGGAGGACGTTATTACGTCATATTTAAAGATGATTTTTCCGGCTATTCAGAAGGTTTCATCATAAAACATAAATCCAAAGTCAAGGAACTATTCGTCAAATTCTGCGCGGCCACTAAACGTCAAACTGGTAGACTAGTTGGAACCCTTCGCACTGACATGGGAAAGGAATATGAAGAACAATGGTTTACTGACTATCTCGCAAAGGAGGGAATACTACATGAGACTACAGCATCTTACACCCCACAACAAAATGGAGTGGCTGAGAGAGCCAACAGAACTCTAATGGAGGCGGAAAGAAGTATCATGTTTAATAATCCGGAATCATCACTAAACAAGCAGAAAAAGTCTCTTCTTGAACTGTGGGGACCTTTCCTGCTTGCCTCAATCTATGTTCGCAACCGGTCGATGACCAACACTGAAGACGCGACTCCCTACCAAAAATATTTCGACAAAATTCCAAAAGTCGACCATCTGAGAGTGATCGGATGTAGATCCATGGTACACGTCCCCACTGCTCTTCGTCACAAACTCCAGCCCAAAGCAGAAGAATGCTGGTTTATCGGATACTGCAAAACTACAAAAGCGTGGATGTTCTGGAACGACAAAACAAGAAAAACTATTGTCAGCAGAGATGCAGAGTTCTTCGAGAAGGAAATATACTGTGGGAACACAGACGAACAGCAAAACAGCACAACTCTAGAATTCGCCGAACCAATTGAAATTGTGACAACAATACTGGTAATATTTTAATATAACCTAACACAAAGATAATTAACTATTAACACGATCTGTGTCCGTTTGATGTTTATCGTTTATTTATGGCCCACTGCCTACGCAACAGCGAAAGTCAGTTGAAAATATTGCGGAAGCGGAACCACTTGGTCCACCACCCGACCAATCAGAAAACGATGAAACTGCAGGTCCGGCTGACACAGAAAATATCAATCCGAGTAGTAACAACGATGAAGCATCACTTAAACCTCACGCCGAGACTCATCGAAATAGAGAACAACTGCAGCCAGCATCAGCAATCCCGGAACAGATTGTTGACATGGATGTCGATCAAGCTCCCGAGCAGATTACTGCCGTGCAACAAAACCATCATCCAATAGCCGAACAACAACTGCCCAGCAACAATGGCTTCCGCCGGTCAAATCGTATCAAGCTTCTGGCCTGGCAAAAGAGTTTGGCAAAAATGGTTGACTGGGTGCCTTACGGTAATAACGATAGAAATAGTAAACATGACACCATGTGCCTAAATATGCATATCAAATAACTCTTTCTTGTTAGATGAAGAAGTACCTCTTCAAAGGTGCTCGGCTCTCCTGGCAGAACCAGATGAACCGCAGAGCTATAAACAGCTCATGATGTCAGAAAACGCAGAACACTGGAAAGAAGCCATGAAAGAAGAATACAATTCCCTAATGAAAAACCAAACTTGGATTCTCGCCAAACTGCCACCAGGTCGCATTGCTCTGAACCACAAATGGATCGGAAAATATAAACCGGAATATCCAGGTGTTGAAAAGCCAGGTGCAGGAAAGCCACATTGACCGTCGTCGGAACAAGGCAGCAATATAAGATCGACTTCAATGAAACCTTCGCCCCTGTTCCGAAACAAAGTGCAATCAAAATATTCCTGTCCTATGCAGCAGCCATGGACCTTGAACTGACTCAGTTTGATATTAAAACTGCATTTCTCTATGCAAAACTAAAAGAAACTATATACATGAAGCAGCCTGCGGGCTTCGTAGTGGAAGGTAAAGAGGACCACGTCTGTCAACTTCTTAAATCACTCTACGGCCTTAAGCAGGCTCCGTTCGAATGGAATGAAGAATTCAACGAGTTCATACTCGCGTTTGGTCTTGTGAGGAGTGAGGCCGATCCTTTTATATACTTTCGTCGTGCCGGAGACGAGATCACAACAGTCATCATCTATGTTGATGATGGTCTAATTGCAAGCAACAAACCAGAAACAATCAAGGCGATGATTGAACATCTAGAGAGAAAATTCGAAATCCGCACACTCACACCGACAAGATTTGTTGGCTTGAACATTGTTCGGGACCGCCCTAATCGCCTCATGTACATCGACCAAGAAAACACAATCGACAAAATGTTAAAAGACTACAACATGTGGGACTGCAAGCCATCATCACTTCCAGCCGACCCAAACGCTCGGCTCTCAGCCTGGTCGAAGCCCAAGAGTGAGGAGGAGAAAGAAGGTAAAGATGAGCTGGAGGAACATACTGAAGAAGAAGAGAAAGAAATGGAAAAAATACCGTACCGAGAAGCAGTAGGATCTCTAATCTATCTGGCCACCACCTCACGCCCAGACATATCATTTGCCGTCGGTCAAGTCTCCAGATATTGTGCCAAATATACAAGAACACACTGGAACGCGGTAAAAAGGATCTTCGCCTATCTAAAAGGTACAAAGAACCTAAAACTATGCTACGGTGGAACTGAACTACCTCCCGCCGTCGTCTACTGTGACGCAGATTATGCTGGTGACCTCGACGATCGACGATCAACATCTGGCTACATCTTCTTTTACAATGGCGGGCCGGTATGCTGGGCGAGCAGGAAACAGTCCATCACAGCCCAGTCTACTGGAGAGTCTGAATATTTATCTGCGAACGAAACTACAAAAGAAAGTGCCTGGTTCTGCCAAGTTGTACTGGACATCACCGGAATAAATATAATGCCCCTCATGATTAAGTGTGACAATGACGCTGCCATCGCTGCAGCTCAACGCCCTCATGGACAAGGCCGCATGAAGCATATTCCCATCAAGATGAATCTAGTCCGCGAACACATAAGGACCGGCAAGATAAAAATGGAATACGTCGCGTCAGAAGATCAAATGGCAGATATATTTACCAAACCGCTGAAATCACCAGCCTTCCAGGAGATGAGGAAAAGGATTGGACTAAGTTAAGCATCAGAACAAAATACATGAGGTAAAGGCACATCTTCAATGAGTCAGTCAATTTCCCAATTATAAGATTGAGGAGGAGTGTTAATGAGGAGATCTGGCAATCTCATAATTGAGGGTTGCCGAAACCCATTAACAGTGAAAAGGAAGTCGTCTGCTGCCTCAACGTGTGACGTGACTTAACTTATGTGTCCTCTCTCTCTCTCTACAGGTCTCCAGGTACTGGTGTGTGTCTAATGTCTCTGGTGTATAAGTGTACAGTGTAGATTCCTCTCATGTGTGTGCTTATAATAAAGTCCCTTTCAGCATCTACAACTTTTATGCTTTATCAGTTACAGTGTTCCACACTGTGTGAATGGACACGTCTTATTGGATGTGGTGTTGGATAAAAGCTGATCTAAGTGCATAATGATGCCTCCTCAGAGGAACTGGTTTGATGTGTGTATAAATATGAACATTAGTTTTCATTTGATAATTTCGGTTTATTATCTTTTTTTTTTTGAATAGAGATTTTCCGGCCCTCAATGGAACACGGTTCTCATATGCAAAGGCGAATAATCTTCTTTTTTCAAATGCCGACATGATTAATAATTCAGCCAACATGGCTACCTTAACGGGGACTAAATCTTGTTATTATTTTTTTTTCATTCCTATATCTTTTACAGTTGAAGAATAAGTAAAGAAATTTAACAATTGGTTAATTTACCTATCTATGCAGAGTGCCATCGGATCTGCTAGAGATATTTTCATTATCCAACATTGGGACTCAATGTTTGCTTACTTCTACTATAACGGATCCCGTCTGCATAAGAGTAAAATGCCCTGATTGCGGTGACAACATTTCGTCCTGTGACAGCAGAGCCACCCATCTACGGTAGGACTTCGGCATATTTTGAGTAACGGGGTGAAAGAAATTTATATTTATTTTTGGTTTATTTTCCAATTATAAGAAAAACACTCTTTTTCGTTCTGAAGGGGCGAAAAAAACCTACGCAAGAAAAATTGTAAACAAGTTTCACGTACGTTCTTCGAAACTTCTCCGACTTTAATTTATTTCAAATTTTGACTACCGTTGCAAAGTGCAGAACAACTAATAATAATGTTAAAGGAAGGTTGCAGGAAGCAATGTTAAGGTGAAAAAAATGCATATTTATTATTGGTTTATTTTCCAATTATAGGAATAACACTCTTTTTCGTCCTAAAGGAATGAAAAAAACCTAATCAAGAAAAATTGTAAACAACTTTCACGTACGTTCTTCGAAACTTCTCCGACTTTAATTTATTTCAAATTTTGACTACCGTTGCAAAATGCAGAACAACTAATAATAATGTTAAACGTAATGAATTAAAGTATTTATTTCGATTTTTTGAGTTAGTGTATGCTTAACCTTGTTAATAACCTTGATCAATAACTTCAAAAATAGTACAGATTTTAACCTCCCAGGTGTAGTTCCGAATTCTACCGCTGTATAGCGGTGGCGGATGTATGACGTTCAGGCCCAGTAATTCAGGCGCATAATTTTAGGAGAAAGTTTTTTTTCCTATTGGAAACGGCGCGCCATATCTTCATTTTTTTATCGCAATTAAGGTAACAAAAAAAATATATGATTATCGATTAAAATTTTAATCGGGAATTCAATCACAAATTTGTGTCAATCTTGATTGTAGGAATTCTGAGCTCACTTTCACCTAAAAAAAGGTCCCAGAAACTAAATATTTACGTACAAACTGGTTTTGCATCAGTAAATATCCATAAGTGCCAAATTTTTTTTGTATGCTTTTTAATGTTTGATGCAATTGAAAATCTACGTGGTATAGAGAAAAAAAAAAGAAAGTATTTTCTTTAATATAATAGTTAGGCGCAAACTTGTAGGCCGAGTATAGCCTAGCGAATTAATTGGTTTATAAATCGTTTCAGAGGGGAACCAATAATATAGACCTTATTGCAATCGAAAGCTATGCGTAGAGGCAAAAGATAAGCGGTGCTGCCACCACTGCGCGCTCTCGCAGCCTATACTACTCAACAATCTTTTATTTCGCTCGGCCAAAAGTATGCGTACATATAATTGACCCTTTTTCCCGCGAAAGGGGGAGACCACCCCTTTTTACCCGAAATTTCTCCCTTTTTTCCCCCGAAAGGAGGAGGCCCGGGAAAAAGGGGCAATTCTCTGCATTTTCAAATCACGGTGACATATAGTTTATACGGAAACAGTCGAGATAAAAGTTTGGAAACAAGAGTCATTTCCGTCATATGACTCCTTGCTGTAGGTCATTTTTTAAAAATTACCATTAATTCACTTAACATAATTTCTCCTTGAAACTTGCACAGTTCATAGAAGACATGGTCTTCTACATTCTAGTCAAGTTTTGAAGTAAAATCATAATATAAATTATTTAAGAGTTTTTAAAAAACAGGTCTTAATTTTTGCTTTACTGATTGGGGAGATTTCTCCAGGGGGGATGAATAGAAGGTAGAAGATAAAAAGGAAAAAAGAGGGGGTGAAGAATTCTTCGGCTGAAGTAAGGGACGCTCGTGCTTGCTTTTTTTGAAAGGTTTTTCCAGACGATTTTCTTTAGCCATTTCTTTCAGATTTTACATTTTGAAATAGATCATTGTAAGAAGTGTAATTTCATTTCTAATTACACTCTACTTCACTTCTAATTACTGAAGCTCAAAATTCAAGCAAAATGTTTCCAGTTGTTGTTTAAGACATCGAAAAAATGAACGAGTGAAATTTTTTATAACATAACCAGTACATTAACAGCGATGTTTGTACTGAGTCTGTGCTGTTAATGAATTGAATTTATTGTACGATATTATTTTTTTCTGTTTTAATTTTTTGTTAGAATATTTAAAAAAGTAAATATAACCTTCAGTTATTTTTCTAATTATAGTTTGACTGGCAAGAGAAATTTTTGGAGGACGCATATATTCCAGTCCATATGCAACAATTTTAAAACATGGAGTATATATAACTATATTATTGAAATAATCATCATTATTATTACTATATCATAGTAATAATAACTAAATAGTACCCCGTATGTTGCCTAAGTAAATCAGGATGATTTATTTTTGAAGTAAACGGGAAGTTGGACTCAAGTTACTACGAGCAGCTACTTGAGAAACATGTTAATGGCATAGAATGTCTGACAAAGCCAAGATTTTTTTGCAAGGTAATTTCCCAGTTCACTTAGCTCCCAGAGTAGATTGTTGGTTAGCCAATAAAAAAGGATTTAATGTGCTGCGTCTCCCAAGAAACTCACCTGATCTTATGCCATTTATTTGCCACTTACACGAACAGTTAAAGGGTTGTAAGGGAATTGAATAATCAATCAATTTCAAATCGGAATGCTTTGTCAGCCTAATATCTGTAAAAGTGCATTGTCTGATTTAAAGTACCATTGATTTTATCATCGCTAATAATGGAGAGCGTATGCAAATATGAAGCCACTTCCAAATAAAAGTGCTAGCTCAATTTCAAATACCGATTTTTTACTTTGCTTAAGGTAGATTTTCCACGACAGTTATATTAATTTAATATTTAGTGACTCCTTTATTAGCCGTTAATATTTAGTAACTACTTTAGCCGTAATAACGGCACGAATCACATTGTTTATTCATTGAAAATATGTATTTTTTTAAAGTGTCACTGCTGATGCTGTTCCAGTACTTTGTTAATTTGTCAAAAAATTTTTTGAAAATACTCTGCAAATTCTTCTGATGCTATAATTGCCAAATTCCTCTGCTGCTTAATCAACCAATCGTCGTCTCTGTTTACAAAGACCATGAACAGAGCAAGAAAAAGTAATATTTCCTCTGCATCCTTCCAGCCAGCACCAGCACCAACATTCGTTTTCGTTTAGTTGGTTCTGGACTTAGGACGATGTTTGCGGTCGTAGAATACGCTTGGCCTCCAATAGTCTATGAAATTCAAGGCGTTATTCCGAGATGAAATAAAAAGAGAAGATATATCAACTTGTGATGCCAAAATTCTGGCTTTGAAAGATGATCTGAAGTTTACTCGACAGCACAAGGATCAAGTCTCCAAAGGCTTCATCGAGATCACCCTTCCCATCCCAGTCAAAAATAGCAGCGAACACCACTACGCGTGGTGCACAGACGAGGAAAGATGGAAGCAAGGCCATTCTAGTTCAATTAACTGCCTACCAAACCAGCTGCACAATAAAACCAATAAATACGAAAAATTGTGCTCAAAATATCAAGCGTTTGATTCCCTTCTTGAGTCTCTCATATTTGCAGTCCACATGTTGATTTTTATGACAATAAACAAGATTGATTGAAGGTATTTTTTGGTGCTCAGTAGTAAGTTAAACCGCAGCTCCCAGAGAGTTGATTTTTAAACGAAGAGCTGCCGAAAAGAAATCGGGATCAATCTACACCAGGGGAACGAAAGGATACAGGGACTGTAAGGATATTTGGAAATCAATTTGAAAGGACCAATGGCAAGCTCAGCAACATTATAAGTCTGAATCCACTTTATAGGGTTCCCCCTTGGTTAAGATAATAAAACTCAAAGATTATTCAAAGAATCCAAAGACTAGTTTTTGCTGTTTTCAAAGCAAAATATGCCAGTCTAAATGAATTTAATTATTTGTTACATTTAGAAAAAAAATATGACCAAAAAAATTGATCAAGAAGAAAAAATTATAATAATCCTTCTTTTAACAATACTTTTTTTCCGTGTTCTCTTCTAGCATTTTTTTATTTATTAAAAATCCCATTTCTATGGGATTGTTACCTTGGGAGAAGGTCAGTGCATGCTGAAGTAATTTGTAGAGCTCAGAGGGCAAAGAAACGAAGAATAAAAGGCATCTAGTCTGAACCTGATTTCTCAATATTGCGACTTTGGAGGATTGAATGTTTCAAATTTCGGCTTTAACTTACAACCAAGTAATGTAATGAGTTTTTTTCAAATTAAGACTCGATCTTGTTACTCTCTGAATTGGTAAGGCGGTTTGCCCCAACAATTTTTGTCAACAGTTTATTTCTTATTCGGGCATTTTCAGTTTGAACTAGCAGTACATTTGGGACGAAAAAATATATCTAACGATTTAATTAGGAAGGCGGGATTGTTCAATGAGCTTAGAGCACATTTTAAGTAGGAATTTTCCTGTTATAAAAGAAAAAAGATGCAAGTTGAACAAATTGCAAATGATTGTTGATGCAAATGCAAACAAAAGCCGCATTGTTTTCTGAAAACTTCTTTTTCTAATTCAATTACTGAAATCTTTTTCTTTCTTTTAAAACTCTATGAGTTTAAAAATTCACTTGAAACCCCACTCTATTTTAATCTTTTTGGAAGGAAGCCAATATTGTTCTTCCTTCTTTGAACGTATCATATTTGACTGTGGTAAAGTATAGTTTACTGTAGGAATTGACTACCATAATCAACTACAGTTCATCGAAACGATAGTTAACTACTGTTAACAATAATCAACTATAGTCGCCAACTATGGTTTTTATGTTGTGTTAAAATTTTATTGTTACGGTTAATCGTTTAAGAATATTCATGATTTAGAAAAATGTCTTTTCTGCGTATGATACTGGACATCTTTTGGGGGGTAAAATCGGACGAAAACGATATTTCTATCTAAAGAGGAGTAGACTATAAATACATTAAAAACTAACTTTTGTAAACAAAGGCCGTCTTTACTTTTAAAGTGTACTTTTAGAGTTTCAGTATTTTTATAATTTATTATTTTCTCTTATTAAGGCAAAAGATATGAAATTATGAATTATCATACAATCGATTACGATTCAATTCTTGGTACTTTGTAAGACCCTCCTCTTTTTAATATTTTCCCGCACTGCGTTGACCATTTTGACCCCCTTCCCCCAAGCATTACATATCAAATTTTGATAACATATCTTCATATATCATATTATCATTATTGTTATTTCTCACACTTTCTTTTACTTTAATTACCAAAGTAACTATTTAGACTTTCCTTTTGAATATTTTTGCAATAGCATTAGAGTTATTACCATGTCTTTTATCCCCCCCCCCCCCCACCCCCTCTTTCCAATTCTCCCTTCCCTGATATTTTTTCCCCAGTTTTTTTCAAATCTTGATTACATCTAAAATAATGATCGGATTTTCATGAAAAAATTCGAGGCCATCAATTTTAGGGGTTTTAACAAGGTTAAATCTATTGCCACGAAAACTGTTACATAAGGTTAGGTTACAGCAGACGAATTTAGGTTAGTTTAGGTTGGTTTTGCATTATAGCAGACAAATTTCGTAGCAATCGACTCAACCTTTTAACAACGCTGTCTATTTGTTTTCACCAATTAGGTAACAGTTGGTAATAATTTTTTTGTCCAGGGCGATTGGACTTAGGTAGGTTAGTTTATTTCCGCTCACATCGAAATGACGAATTGCAGTTTGGCTTTGTAGAAAGGATCGGGTAACCAGTCTAACCAATTGCAAAGATTTTCTGTTTTGCTTTGCTTAGCTTCCTTCAAACACTTTTCCGAATTCGGAAAAATTGCAAGTTTTTGAATTTTAGCCGAATCAACGTTCTCCACCCAGCGAGTGGAACAAAATTTCTTCGGCAAACAAGTTTATTTTGTGGTTTCTTTAAAACTCGGCCTTTCTCAAAGTGACTTCTTTAAATATCTAGTAGCTGCACGTAAGAGCCTGTTAGAATTTCCAACCTATTGCATCATGGCCACTTCTGAATGTTCCATGACTAACGTGAAGGCCACATGATTCTAGTTCAAAACGAACTTGAGGATCGAGATTTCCTTCAATAAGTTCGATTATGAGTTCTTGTTCAAGCTTAGATAAGAAACTCCAGTTCACGTGCTGGAATTCCATTGAGACCTGAATCATTTTTTCAAATACCATTTGAGCAAAACCTTATTTGAAGTATTTCAATAAATCTTGTGCTTTGCATCGTTGAAAAAGAATTGGCAATAAGGTAACAATAAGCCTAGTTGTAAGGTAAAAAACGGACATGGATATCCACTTGCCCTCGCTTACAACTCTGTTTGTCGATTCATTAAAGTAAGCTGTATAAAAAATGCTGATTTGGACTTGAGCATTGATCTTTTCTTTAAAAAGAGGTCCTAGTCCGTAGTTCATCAAAACAAAGGCCATTTCGTGCTTCCCTACAAGTAGCCCTGGACTATTTTTCTACCAGGTAATTATAATCTGAAGCTCTCTGAATCATCTTTATCAGAGTTCAATGAACGATTTTGATGGACAATTTTGAGACATTGGCTTATTTCAGTTGACGTAGTGGCATCAGAAACCACAAATAGAGAGTCTGTATTAACAGGCCTGATTGCAGAACGAATGACCTCATCTGCTCCTGCCGACTTGACTACAGTTTTCAATAGGTGCTGTTCCTCTGTGATTTAGATTTAAAATACGATCTAAATAACTTAGTTACTCTAGTTGAAAAATTAACAAAAAAAAACAATGTTTCTATTCAAAATCCAAAACTTCTGAACCAAATGTAACAATTTAACTGGCCGAGTCTTTCTGGCTGAATATATGTTAATCAGTAATCTGAAATTGGAAAAGATTTGAAACCGAAGTTTGACTACTTTAATTCTAATACCGTTTCGTCTCAGAGTTGCTAACAGTATATGGACTGTTAGAAGTTTGAAATGACGAAATCCGATTTTATGTTTTCGATGGTCTCTACGGCAGAAGCAGTTGGTGCGACAGGAGACGGTGTTTTCTCTATTTATGGTGTTGATAACCGCGAATAGCAGTTTGACAATATCAGTCACGCAGTAAGGCCAGCTGCTTCTCTGCGTCCTACTTAGGAATGTTGTTTCCTCTATATCCTTACCGCGATGCGCTGAAACAAAGCTTGCAACTACTTCTCCTTCTCTCAAAAAGCAGTTAGCACAATGCATGCTGCACAATGCACAATTCATTTTAATATACATACATACATACATGCCGTTCTTTAGGAAATTCATTTTCCCCGGGATCATGAACTGTGGTTTGTTCTTTCCAAGCTTTACGGCGCCCAATAATATAATAGTTTCCCATAACGCTGGTAACGCCAGTTACTTCTTCCCTTTTTTGAGTTGCATAAGGGGATTGAAATGTACATGGGCCACTATCACTTTCACTCCCTGACGTTGAGGAATCAGATGAAACAGTTTCCTCGATGTTAGTTTCCTTTGTTTCTTCGATTGATTCTTCATTGTCATTTTCTTTGCTCTCACTTTCTGTATCAGTTTGCTGTTGAAAAAAATAGGGGAGAACGGGGTTATGCTGGACACGGGTCATATTGGACAAACGCCGTAACTCAATTAATTTAAAGCTGAAAATTATTTATCATCTATTTTTTATTAACATATGACATTTACATTATGGATAAAATTTATTTGTATATTGCTCCATTATTGTCCATAAAATCGACAAATGAAAAAATGTAGAGGTTGGCTGTTGTTTCCCTTCCCGATAAATTTTAAATTTTATAATAAAAAAAGAAGAAATATTTGAAAAAAAATTGCAGATATAATTAGAACATTCATTTCTTGAATGTACAACGTAAATATAACATTTTAATGTCAAATATATTAAAAATATGTGTAAAATAGAAAGAGACATAGGGTTGGGTAAAACTGGACAGCGTTTTTTGGGGTAAAATTGGACCACGCTAACTATAGCAACGAGGGAAGCTTGCCACCTTAGGGCATAATTTACAGGCAAATGTCCAATTTCCCCCCTCTTTTCTAAAACGCTCGTAACTCTTAAATGTTTTACACAAATGTGTCATTATCAGTATGCATGAATAAACAAAGGGCAGATGAACATTCTAAATTTTTTTTTTATTTTTTCCGTTAATTAATTTACGTTTTATCATGATTGTCCAGTTTAGACAGAGCCTGTATAATTTTGCCCCGTCTTTTCAAAAAGGCCCAAAAAATTTGACTTTTTAAAATCGTCAGAACTACTTTATTTTTAATGGGAAAACTATATAAAAAATATGGGAAGTAAACAAATGCACATTTAACGAAACACACGAAAAAAATTTAGAAAAAAAGGAAAACGACAAGAAATATTGCAAAAAGATAATTTGTGTCCAATCTAACCCCGTTCTCCCCTAAGATCGTGGAAACATTACGGATAGTACATGTTTAATGATTAGGGTTTACAGAAACCTTCCTACCCACGCCTTGACCTAAGTTATATGTAAAAAATAACAGTTCATCAAAGAAAAAGGTGTCCAATCTAACCCCGTTCTCCCCTAAGATCGTGGAAACATTACGGATAGTACATGTTTAATGATTAGGGTTTACAGAAACCTTCCTACCCACGCCTTGACCTAAGTTATATGTAAAAAATAACAGTTCATCAAAGAAAAATTTTCGATTTATAATGTCCTCTCTCTTTCTAATTCAAGTAGCTCAACAATGCAGTTGGGCTGATTGCCTTCATGTGTTAAGGTTGCTGTGACGGCCTGAATAGGTGTTCATGTGCATACGCAAGATAGGGTAAGACAAGAAGGATCACATGCAGCATTATCCGACGGAAGATATATTATTTCAATAAACGGTAGATCTTTCTTGATGACCGAAAATAGTGCCACCAAGAATTGAAAAAAAAGCTGATCTGTCCTGCTTGTTTACATTTGAAATGATTTCATCCACGTAGACCTTATGTTGAATTGCTATTTTCTTTCCATCAGAATCTTCCAAAGTGAAATATTGTATCATGGAACCCTGCCAGCTGATTCCCCGTTTGCCATAATGATCCACCGTCTTTTCGCGATAGTAAATTGGCTTCAATTTCATTTTATAGTCAATAGTAATAAGGCATTCATTTGACTTTTTACCACACAGACAGCGATGCTTCATACTATCCATGATTTTTTGGATCTCAATTTGTTGATTTGTGACTCTTATTCGATGGCCCATGAACAAGGTCACCTTTTCAGTACATCCCTTAACGGCTTTCAAAGCAGACTCGTTGAAAGGTTCGAAGTTTGATATTGTTGATTTCAAATAGTGCATACAGTAAAACAGATTGTTGCAGCTCGCACAACAATTCGTAACATCTATTTCAGTCCCAAACCGTAGACCAAAGGTAAGTTGATGCGCGGCACACGTTGATGACATATTTGTCAAGTTATCGCTGAAGGTATATTACAAATAGCGCCGAGCTAGTTCAATTTCTTCTTCTATTTCTTTCTTTTTTGCGAGCAGGAAAAATGAGTTGATCAACCCTTGTATTGTGTTAAAGTTTTCGTTCTCTAGGAAACCCGTTACGTAGTCAACAGCTCTCCTCAATTTTTGATCCTTGTGTGTTAAAGCAGAGGCGAGTTTTAAAAAATTTGTTCGGTTTATCGGGATTCTTGTTTGAGTTTTCACAGTATTATCGATCAGATATTTTGTAAATATTTGAGATCTACCTTTCTTTCTTGTGATCGATGAAAATTTGTTACAACGCCATCAAGCATTATTCGTTTGGTCCCCCACGACAGGAATGACACATTAGAGAGTATGATTTTCATTAGAGAGTATGAAGGCAACAGCTTGATTTACGGAAGCTGGATCAAAACGCTGCAAACCTTTTTTATATTGCCATAGGTTCACCGCTGATTAATTTTTCAAAATGATTCACTTCTTACCGGTAACTGTTACAACTCAATGACAGATTGGGATTTGTGTCACGCAATTCAAAAAATTCTTTTCTGGTAAAAAAGCCACAAATAAATGCTCTTGAGATTTTATATTCCACTAAGTGCTTATTAGTTTGCATTTCCATACTCTTTACAATATTTTCCTTTATAACAAGTTGACGACTGTGTCAAAATAATGACTTATTGCACAGACTTGTTTCTTTGACTCGAGCTAAATGAGATATAGCTGCTTTGACTGAATGCTCTGCCGCATCGATTCCACAGACGATTATTGATAGTGCATGGAGAATGTGATTGTAGAGCTTAATAACTCGTTTAATTTATGCATTATTGGTTTGGGATTCCTCAGTCCATGTATTCACATCACTTGCGAATTGCTTCACACACACGCATTCACACACGAATTGCTTTGGATGGTAAGTGCTGGTTTACAAAAGGATCAATGTTAAGGGCAATACATAATGACAGATCCAGTAGAGGCTTCCCTACATCCTGGCCTTTTGTCCTTACTCCTAAGTCGACTTGGTTCCTGACGTCACGAGCAGACCTCCCTCTTGTAAATGTACTTGCAGACACAGTCGCTAATACACCCAAGTAAAGAACCTAACACATAATGCTTTGATAATGCTATTTTCAAAAGAGTTGTCAAGGGTATCAGACGTAGTTGCGCAGTCATCAGGTTCTGTAGGAATTACAACACAAACAATCTTTTGATAAATGAACGAGCACGTTTTTGTAATTTATCGGAATTGTTATCTTTTTCAGAAATCCGTCTAGGGCTTTTCACGCTTCATTCTGGTAATTGTAAAGATTCAGAGTGAGTGAACTTTGATTTATATAGGTCAAGTAATGTGAAGAATAAGAGTGAGCGATCTTTTATTGGTGTAGGTCAAAGTTGAAGCTGAACTTTCTCTTTTGTTATCATTTGATCTTCTTTCTTTTTCCTTTCTCTTGACCTAGTTTGACCTAGTTTTCGGTATAAAACACGACGCAGAATCTCATTCTGCAGCTCAGTCTTTCTGTGTTTATTCTGTAGTACAGTTGTCTCTGGTTATATAGGCGAGATGAGGCCCCAGGCAGTACGCTGGGTTTGCCATTCCCCGTCTATATAGCTAGTGGAAACTGACTATGCTCTATAACATATCTTCCTTCATTTGTATTGCCTATTATTTGTATGTCGGCTTCAAGTGCCAAAGTACCATGTTTCCTATCAAATCATGAAGAACAATACAGGTTTTACTAATCCAACAAAGATCTTAATTTCTGTTGACTATTGAGTGGAAAAGCTTCACGGCCTATCCGCTCAATACGTTACATAATCCATTGTTGTTGATATCTTAATGTTGGCCAACTCTTTTACGAGCAAATTTCAATGTAATCGACAATCCATCATGCTCGCATTCACATCTCGAACAATTATTGCACAATTGACACTTTTTGGCTTTAGACTTACACATAGGCATAACACATCTAGCACAACGGAAAGCCTACTAAAATCTACTGATATTGAGATAATCATTTTTTTAACAAAAGGCTAGCAAAACAAAACAGAGGGAAGAGTGAAGTAAAGATGAGAAAAGAAAATTATTAAAATTGCCGAACAAATATCGTGTTCAAAATCGATTTCAAAATTGGGAAAGGACGAAACGATACGATTCTTTTGGACACCTATGAAGGGAGAGTCAAAGATCTAATCTGGGGAGCTCCTAGCATCCAGATATATAAACTTGGTGTTAGAAACGACCCAGAAAACATGACGAAAACCAATCCAAAAATAATTATATTATAAAAAATCCTTTTGGGGATTTCAAGTTAAAGAACCAATCTATCGATTGAATCAATTATTTTTTTCTATGATTTTTTTTCCTTGAAATCCACATTCATCGGACCATGAAAAACTACTCAAAAAGTCACTTTTTCCCTGAACACGAAATATTAAATTCAAAATATCTCCGGATCTATAAAAGATAAAAATCCGGAAAAAACGCCATTCGATTTCTTTTCAAATTTTGAATAAGAATAATCAATTGGTTTCCCCCCTGCAAACCCTTTCCGAATTCAATCTGGAATTGAAAACCCCAGGTTTTGCTCTCATTGGCTCGCGAACTGTTTTAAAACAATAAAATGCGGACACAATAAAAGGGTCCGTGTTGGACTCGAACTATAAAAACTTTAGTAAGGCATACCAACCGTCTAACCACTGTGTTATCCGTTACACATTATTACTGTAAAAATTGTATAATACCATTTTCACTTACTTATTTACAACTTTCTGAACGATGATGACGATGATGAGTACTGATGAACCAATTTCTTTGCCTAGCACAGCCCAAAGCGTCTCTTAGGTACGATTTTTTACACCAGTTTTAAGGAACAAAATCTTATGTAAGACATAAAATATAATATGATGTTTGAACCCAAGACCTTTGACGTTACAAGCGGCACGAAAATTGTAACATTTTCTTCTTGTTTTGTTGGAGCCAAAATGTTATAAATGGTACAGATAAGAAACTCGTTCACAAGGAACTGTGACAATTGCCGCGTTTGGTGCTTTGTTTGTTTTAGAAGGGGCCGCCTGTTTTTTTCTTTAAAAGTGGTGTAAAAAATCGTACCTCCCTCGTCTAAGAGACGTCTCTTGGGCTGTGCTAGGCACAGTAATTGGTTCATTAGTACTCATCATCGTCATCATTGAAAGTTGAAGTCCAATTGATAAAATGGTATTAAAAATGGTTTATAAATTTCAAAAAATGTCTGTGCAATGGATAACGCAGTGGCTGTCGAGGCGCGAGTCTCCTAGTGTACATTTTGTACCTGACTGAAAATTTTATTGTTTAAATAAAAACTGGTGTAAAGTACGTACTTACCTCGTCCAGGAGTTGTCCTATGGGCTGTGCTGGGCACAGTACCTGGATGCTGACAAGGCGGACATTGTCACAGCCAAACCAGTCCCAAAGACGAGAACTCCAATTAACGGGGAGTCCTTGGGACGTTGCAATCGTACCAACACGAAATCTAAGGGACGTTTTTGGTTCAGGTGTGTGTTATCTCAGATCTTACAAAGACTCAACATGGCGCAGTTGGTATCACCTTTGGTTTCCCTGTAAGTTGGTGGTGGCGATTTTAACAGACCGCGGGTTTCTTCTCATCGCGTGGTCGGTGGCCGCCGCCATCTTGGAATCGTAGCCATCACGTTGGTACTAGACATTGAAGTGTAGGTTGAGTTACATTTTACCGAGCATTTCATTTTACTTTTTGCTGCATACACGTGGAGATCCCTAATTTTTTTGGTTTGTAAGAGCGATCAGTCGTTGTGACACCATTTTTTCGAGTTATCGTTCGACTGACTCATTTCGGCAGTGTTGGTGATCAAAAACAGTCTGGTTTATGCATACCGTGTGGCGGTTTGCCTGTATGGAGAGTGTGCTTTATGGATTGTCATTTACTTTATATTCACTGTAACATTTTTGTACCATACCCTGTGGGCACCTGCTCCACTGTGATAGGGTGCATATAATGTGATAGGGTGCACACGATCGTGTTACTAACGTTGATTGGTGATAGTGTTTATTCATTTCAAATTTATGAAACCCGTGGAGTCTCAAATTGTTTTCAAAACGCTTTTTTGACCAGAACGATAATTAAAGTCGATCCCAATAAAATTATTCGAAATTGCCCGTTTATCTGTAGTAGAAGAAGCTTATAACTTGGGATCCAAATTTTTACAACCCATATTTAGTTGATCATCCAAGAAAATTGGTAAGGAATTAAGGATGCATAGAATATAAAATACAGCAAATGGTAAATGAGGTAATCTCAGACATTTATTTCTATTAATAAATTGATTGATTTGAACATTCCCCTTTGCATCCAAAAGAATATTGGGACCAAACCGCTAAAAAGAACAATTCTGGTGATTCATAAAACCAATCCAATCTAGTGCCGTCAAAAGTTCTTGTAAATGCGTTTCCCACCAATACATGGTTAGACAGTCATTTCAGTTCTACCGATAAGCTACCATTGTTACCTATTGAAGATGGAACTTGGGAGGTGCTTTTACCAATACGGAAATACCAGCTTACACGGTATGGATGGATTTCGGTACCAATCAAGGGAAGGATAAACACGTCATCAATGGACTAGCTGAGATATTCCTCAATCAAACACAGTGCGACTTCAAATTCGAGTTCAACGATATGGGCAATCTATTGGCGCTCAGGCAAGTGTCGGGAATAGATTTTGGAAAATATGAAGAGAATGAACATCTCGATCAAACTTGTGAAGAATTGGTTACAAAATCATTGAAATTTCATTATTTTTTTGGTTTTGAGTCATTATGTTGAATGATTTGTTGATAGT
The DNA here is from genome assembly GCA_030770115.1 of Daphnia galeata. NCBI lineage: Eukaryota > Metazoa > Arthropoda > Branchiopoda > Diplostraca > Daphniidae > Daphnia > Daphnia galeata. The sequence goes on along the minus strand of CM061120.1, from coordinate 907,623 downwards.
TGTGGACAAGCAATTGATAGGGCGTAAACATTTTTTTTCCTTATCCGTACTTATGTATGTCATAACTGCGGGTCATTTTTATTCAACTTGGATAAAGAAATAACATTTTTGTTTGGGGTTGTATAAATTCCTTGTATTTGTATTGGTTTTTTGAAATGGCAGGTGCCATCAATTACTGTTACAACTATGCCAAGTAATTGTACAAAACTGCATGCTCAGGAATTGACTTGGAGTTTGCCCTAAAATTTTAACATCGTGCTCAGGAATTGACTTGGAGTTGGCTTTTATAAATATTTACTCGTATTCAGGAACTGACTTAGGAATTTATTAAGCAGCACATAACATTTAGTTGGCTAAGTTATTCATTAGTAATTTTTTTTTTGCAATTTCACAAGAACTAATTTCATTTTTTTAACCCATTTGTATTGCAGTTTCTTAAATGGACTGCACGCACCCACTCAACCGCCGAGTAAATAAAGGTGGATTAATGTGGTGTAATGTGTGCATCAACACATTCATCGGGTCTTATGGGGAAAAAAATATTTGTGTTCGTGTTTCTACAGTGTTCTCATGTCCTTTTTTGTTTGGTTTTTTTCATTGCAGAGATTATGTCGAGGATCCTGTTGAAAATCGATGGATTATAGTAGCGAAATATGACACAGAGAAGAAATCCTTCTGGAGTCTAAATCGTGGAAAGTGAACATTGTCGACGTCGAAATTGATGTCTTCAAACAGTTTCTCGTCTTTCTGTACAAAGGCAACGCTAATCGATTGTGGGAGAAGATTATCACGCGGCTACAGTGTGTTGATGTGTTGCTGACTCAAATTGACATTGAAAACGTAATCGACAAGTTGGTTTGGGCTAATTTTCATTCAATCAAAAAACTTGCCAAATCACAGAATCGAGATCTGCAAATGGAGCGGCTACAAATTCGCAGCGTTCGAGCGACCAGCTACATGCCGTTTCGCATTGATCTCGTGAAATTCAGGTAGGTAATAGCAATTTAAGCCATAGCAACGGAACTCTTCGAGTGGAAGACCCAAAGGCCACGCCCAACATATCATAATCTTTACTGGATCAATTTCGGTTACTGGTATGGTATTTATTTTCACCATGCTTTTAATTATAATACGGAATAAAGAATGTTATGTACTCAGGAAAAAGTTTCAGCTTCTCTGATCTCAGTTAGATAGAGTTTACAAAATGACTTAAACCTTCAAACCAAACGATTGCCCCTATCCTTACGAGTATTGCATTATACTCAAAGGACTGCCCTGGTGCACTTCTGTTTCCGACGCTGTTGAAAATAATGGATCGTCTTCCTTCCTCGCTGTATACCAAAATGGACCTCCAACTCGTGTATGACTGGAATACGAAGACATGGGTGATACCACGTCATGATGAGGAACTGGTGTATGAGAGTAGAAAATCTCACTGGCAATTTGAATGTTATTGCACCAGAAAACCGTTCTCCGTTATGTGTTTATTGATTATGGTTCAACAGAAACAGTTGAGAAAAGTATCGTGAACAGACTAACGGAAGTGTTTTTAGCACAGAAACTTTGTGATGTGCAATTTAACCTTGAAAAAGAAACATCTGTTGGTGCGCCTACCTTAATCCTTGCATCCTGCAGTCTGGTTTTCTCTGCCATGTTCAAATGTGGTCTCTCGGAGTCGCAATCTCGAACAGTTGCCATCGACGATATTGACCGTGAAGTGTTCTGTCAACTGCTCTTTTACTTATACACTGGAAGTGAGAAGAACGCATCACTCAGTCGCTGTTCGTGACACGTTACACGCATCACTCAGTCACTGATAAATACGACGTGGAATCTCTCAAGAATGAGTGTGTCAGTGCGTTGAAGAAACAACTGAACATCAATAATGCGATCTCTATGTTAGTTTGGGCGCAGTTTTATTCAGCCAGCGACCTTTTTGACCAAACTATGAAACTTTTGGTTGAGTATGGCAGTGAACTATTTGGTCAGCCCGAATAGGTAGAGTTGATGAAGAATCACCGTTATCTATGGCTACTTATTTCTTAAATGTGACTCGCAGCTGATAGGGGTATAAACGGTTTTTCAAAAGTTCGCTACTAACTTGAAGAACACTCGAAGACAGCATAACCTGGGCAGACTGGATAAAAAACGCAATTCAATGCCGGACTCCTAAAATGAGGGTTATTGTTTGGCATCCATAAGATTCTTTGTTTATTCCCGTCGTCGGGTTGAATTCCTGTTCCTCATTGTATAGCTGCACGGTTCTAAGAAAGAGTAACTGAGAACCAGACTTTCGGATCTCATATCGTTTCTTCCTGTGGCCGTGTTGAATCTCTTCCTCGTTGTTAGTTCATTCCATTCATTCATGATTCATCCATTCCTCAGCAAAAAAAGTGAAATGACTTTTTACCCACATAGCACAGTTCAGCCGTCGGATGTCCGAATGAGAGCCGAACAGCCAAGGCACAGCCTATCCATCTGCGGCTCTCAAAAGGACGTCCAACGGATGAACTAATTGAACGTCCTTTGGAGGGCCCTATAAGTACAGCCCGTTCATGTTATACAGAAATCCGTAATAGGACTTTACATTTATCAAGAAACCAAATATGTCATTTTAACACTTGGATGAGAATGAATGAAAAATACAACGAAAAATATTGATTACATAACACTTTTTGAACCAAAACATGGTTTATTTACGAAAAATTTGTAATGTTGTACAAAAAAAAATTTGACTTTAGAGTGGTTCACGGTATTTGTAGAGAAACAGTGCAAACCATGAGGGAGGAATGAAGTTGGCGTAACTATGCCTGAGGCAAAACTGACATCGTCCCAAGCTTTTCCTCGAGTTGTTCCTCATTCGATCGCGAACCACTCTATGGGAATGTGATGAAGAAATCAAACATAATTTGGGCGTGAATAACGCCAGTAAATGATGCTCCTATTCGGTTAGGGAAGCACATACACTCTATAGCAATGAAAAATGTAGACATATTTGGAAATTTGTAATACTTAAGTTAAAATCTACTGATACAGTTTTTAATGGCACCAAAATAAAGTTCAATTTATTCGAGAGAACCAGTGAACATCAGAACTCTTTTCGACCTTCAGCGAGTCAGTCAGTCTCCTCAATATAACAGTGCTATCCCAGACAACACGCCTGGTTTTATTTGGGACAAAAGACGTTGTTTGCGTGACCATCCAATAAAAGACTGCTTTTGTCGGTCTAATTAATGAGTCCCAATCTGGGTTTTTAAGGGTCCGAAAATAACTTTTTTTGTTGTGCAATGATGTTTATTTATGCAATGATTATTTAATTGGGTAAAAAAAAGAGTTTCAAACTTTTCTCTATCGGGATTTTACAATGATTTATCATTTTCCGTAGCTTGGGAAAAAATTTTAAAGTCCGATAAATATAATCTTAATATATAATGTGTTCATTATTATTAAGGTCTAGCAGGTTTGTGGTTAGCAAGCTGGTTTGGAAACACAAAGGTTCAGTGTTCGAATCTGGAGGTGCCATGTATAACAAAGTAATATCCTGAGTTAAAATAACATAATGAACACTATTCTCATGTTGTAATTTTATCCATAATAAGCCTGTTTCGGATGTTGGTAGAACATCCTGAGGCGCTGGCTAGGGCGGACAAAAATTAAAAAAAGGACATCCCTTGGATCTCCGTTTCGGCTGTTGGGATGTTGCTTGGCTCTCCAACTGCCATCCAAAGGATAGCACCAATGTCCGAAATTGACATCTTTTGGACATCCACCAGACTGACTTGTGTTATGTGGGTATCCTCTAATAGAATATTTTCCTTACCAATTAATTTTCTTCTTTTTCCTATTTTCGAACAGGATATTTTCTTTGTCAATTTTTTTCTTTTTCCTATTTTCGACTAGGATATTTATTCATCAACGTTCTTCGTTTTCCTATTTTCGAATAGGATATTTTCTTTATCCATTGCCTTCTTTTTCCTATTTTCGAAAATGATCTTTTCTGACCCAGCTCACGATGTCTGACCCTTAGCTTTTTGCTAATATGCTCATCAGCATGATCTTTAAGAAAGAGAGTTGAATTTGCCATGAGTTTTTTCATGCCCAACCTCAGAACCAAGGGCACACGAACGAAACATTGAAAGAAAAAACTGTTATCATCAAGTCGACTCTTCTGGAACTAGGTGAAATTCTCAAAACTAACAACGAAAGTTCATTTGAAACCCTCATTGCTTTTCTGAACTTTGCTTACCGGTTCCAGAAAGAAGAATGTCCAGGTGATAAACTTATTGGCAAACTTGTTGGTTTAGAAATTTAATGATGATGAAAATGAGTGGCTTGAAAAATGCTCAGATTGAAGAACATCGAACCGGATTATTTCGTGTCCACTTGGATTTCGGAACTTCTATACGGAACAAGGAATGTTGTGTACTCAGTGAAAAATTTCAAAGTTATAGGAAAAAAAGCTGAATTATGAAAAAGAAAAGAAACATTTCGCAAGCTATACGCAATTAAAGGAGAGATCAATTCGCCGAAAAACATGTCCAATGGGGAGCAGAATCAACATGAAACAATATTTCAAGCTAAAAAAATCCCGCTTTCAAAGACATTGAACTTGGATCAAACCAGTCTTTTCTGAATTTCCTATGAAACCAAACTTGGGAAAAAACGGACTGATGGAAAATGCACACTTTTTTACATTATAAGAGATTGCAGGAGTAATTGCGAGCTACGATACTGAATTTACATATACTTAAAAACTACACTGTTTATATTGTTATATATCTACATCGCTTATTTTGGGGGATCCATTTTTGTTTGTTTCGTGAGAAATATTTTATCTTTTTGTGTTTATGAGAAGGAGGTTTTTAACAATATGTATTACCAACTCAATTTTTAATCATTATAAATTGCATCCTTTTGATGACTAAATGTTACAAAAATGTACAAAAACGTTGTGAGATAAATGGAGGAAGGAGGGCGAGAGAATTTGCGACCGCTCTGTGTGAGGCTTAAATCCGCACGGGCGATGGAGACGATGTGAGAGAGTGTGAGAGCGCGTTGGCGGCGACCGTTCTCAATGAGCTGGGAGCCCACTCTGCCTTCTTTACTCTAGAACAAAGGGGGCATGAAATTATGGAGAGAAATGGTAAGGAGATGTAGGGGGCAAAGTTGCAATATTAAACAAAATAGGGAGCGAAATAATATTTCCAACATTTTTGTCGCGTGGAATTATTGACAATTACATTACAAACAAGGAAATAAATATTCCAAACACACCCGCAGTGGCGCTGACAACAAGCGCGGACTAAGAAGCAATTTTCAGAACAAAAGGCAACGATTCTCTTATAAATGCTACTACCAGGATTCTATTGTTACGACCCAACGGAAACGACGAACTTTTACTTCCATTACAGGACTTATTTCTATCAATGAATCCTTTCCAAAAATTATTAACACCGCAATCAACTAAACTTAAAGTAACCTGAAATCCCGAAGGTTCCATATTTCAATGTGTCCAAGGCATGCCGAAACACACCTTTTTGCTTGAACTTTTGTGTTTTGCTTTACCATCTAATATATTGGCGTTGTTTAACTCCTCTGACCTGTTTTAAAAAAATATAGTTATTAGAATTTTCACCCGATAAAAAATTTCTGAAAACAGTCAGTCAGTCAGAAGTAAGAACAAGAAGAGTTATTTCATTACTTTATCAAATACTCGTTATGAAAAATGGAAAACGTAATGCAACTGAAGTCACAAATTCAAACAAGACAATTGACAGCAGTCAAAAATTCAAGTTGCCAACAATATTCCGCGCAGTCTGGCTTTGGATTAGCAATTTCTAAACCAAATCGGTTATCGGGAAAATCCTTCAAACCAGCAGATGGCAGCACACAAAATCTAGGAAACGCCTTGGCAGTTGGCCTACTAATAAAGCTCTCCTCTTTCTTCTCCTCTCTCATAGTCGTCTGCTGACATCACGCTGTCTGTCTCAGTCGTCTCTCTGAACTGCCTGAGAGAGCTGTCACATTTCTTGGTCTCCCATCTGTTTTCTAAAGAAACCTTTTGGTTTTTATAATTAACTGCTTCATCACAACAGTTCTGATAGAATCAATTGTATTCTGTCAAACTATTTGTTTTTCTCATCTGAGCGTCATTCAGTCATTCAACAGGAGAAGCGGAGTACATGGTTTATTTATCCTCGTCAATTTCAACAAATTAAAGGAAACATAATTTCCAGTTTGGGTTTTCCGAAAATGCATTCCTTAGACTTCATGAATCAAAAACAACTGTTCTTGTTTTCATGAACAATTCCTTTAAATAAAACAATTTTCTGATCATAAGAGACCAATACCAATGCCAAGCTGATGGTGGATACAAGAGAAAAAATGAATGAGGAAACTAAACTAATTCTAAAATGGAATATAACAGCTGGGTAAAATTTAATAAATTGGCCCACCTTCAAAATTTTATTTTATGGACAACTTAAACAAACGTAGGGAAGCCGACTCCAAGAATGCTTTGTGTTATTTTCTTTCACTTTTCTAGTACGGCATATTAGTGGGAATGAGGTTATACTGCACACGGGTGACAAATGCCGTAAGTCTTTAAATTTTGTAAAAAAAAAGATGTTGTAAAAATGAAGATGTTTTCTGTTCTTTTCCTCCCCGTTAAATTTTGGATTTTATAACTACAAAAAAATTTCATATTATCTTCTGATATAATAATAATTATATCTAGAATGTTATATAGAGTGAGAAATACATAGAGTGAGATAAAACGGTACAGCATTTTGTGGGTTGTATTTACACAAACTATAGCAATGAGAAGGGCCTAATTTATAGTAAAATGTCCAATTTTCCCCCCTTTTTGCTGAAACATTGTAACTGTTATTTTTTTATATAAATATATCATTACTACTGTGGACGAAAAAAGGGAAAAAGGGAACATTCTATGATTTTTTACATTTTTCCCCATTTATTATTAGAGTCTAAAAAATAAATGCCACGAGAATTCATTTAAAAATTAAATTTTGTCCAAGATAACCCAATTTTCCCCTTGATCAATAATGAGTACCTGTGAAATATTTCAAATTAAGAAAGGCTAGCTGTTAAATTTCTCTTATATTATCAGATCAGGTTGACTATAGCTACCAGAAAAATAAATTCAAAACACAAAGCACACAAAAATTTTTCCCATTGATGCCAAGCTTTTCCGGGTTTTTTTCAGAATGGTTATAGGCTTGACTCGGGAAAAGTATAATAGTTTTCACCACAAGCAAATAACCAATAATATCTCTGTAAATGTGTAAATGTGTACAAAGACGGAAGGTATCATAGCTGGAGTTCACAAAATGTGACAAAAGTGAGAAGAGAACGAAAAAAACTTTAAACTTTAATTCTTGCTCTCAAAAATTTACTTTACACACTCATGCAAAGTTATTAACGTCCTTCAATTGCACTTCTTCAGCAGTTTCTCCTCTACATTCTTCGTTTTCTAAAAACATCGGAAATTCAAAAATTGTCCCTCACTAGCATTGTCTCTCAGTTCTAAGGTAAAAACAAGATCTATAGCTCTGTTAAGAACAAAACAAACGAATTAACTTCAGTTAGGGCAATGGCTCGGATCGAAATTGGCGGGTTTGGGGTAAATGTTTTGTTAAAAATGGGTTTTATTTGGTCTTCCTTCCTACAGATGATCCTCGAAAGTTTTGCAGAAATTTTTATAAATCACTCTTTTGATGCAAATGTTGTTGGTTGCTAATTTCATACCTATGTGATAGTTGATGGTGTACCTCTTTTGAATCAGCGCTGTGCAGTGATTGTCCGACTGTTACGTAAGATATGTTTATGCTTCTATTGCAATTTCTAATAACTTTAGTTGATTTTGCACTTACTTAGTTCTCTTCTGGTTAGATTGTATGAGTTTCCACTGGATTCTTTCTGGAGTTTCTTTCTGCTTCTGGAGTTTTCTTTGTCGGCGATATCTTCTTCTTCTGCATCTTTCATTTGGAGCAGTTCAAATTTGGATATCACGGTAGTTAATTTTTTTCACTTCTTTCCTTTGGTCTGAAATGGCGATCTCTGTTTGATTTTTATAGCGTCTTGTTCGTTTTGTTGGTAAAATATTTTTTTTTATTTTATTTATTTTCTACGGAGTGGGTTGCGTTTAGCCTTTTCTAGGAACTGGTGTGTTTGATTCATATTCACTGGAATGCTGATTAAACGCTGGTTTTCTATTTTATTGGTTTTCTCTTTTTCTAGAGAATGGGTTACGTTTGGTCTCCGTACTTTGATGAAGAAGAAAAATGTTTTTGATGGTGTTGCTGTAACGTTGCATTAATTTTTTTATTAATTTTTTTTTCTATTCAATTTCATAGGTCGCTGGGATCCGTGGTGTGTTGGCATGCATAAAGTCAATTTTTCATTGGTTTTTTATGGTGGTGTATTCATTTATGTGTCTCTTATTTTATGTTTTTATGTTTTATTTTAAGTTATCTACTAAATTTCTATTTATTTATCGCTAAGACAGCCAAGTCACCAAACGAGTCTTCATTTTCCATTATGTGTTGCATCCTAGTGTTGATGTGAGGGAACAATTTTGTCCCGGCGTTATAAATTTCATCGATCAGCAGTAAGACGATAGTTTCAACTTAAGCTCTTTCTTTAAAAATATTTAAAGTCGTGGCTGTTGGTTTTTATAAAATTCTATCACAACTACCCAAGTAGAACATGATATCTTAAAGATATCTATAAGATATCTTAACATCTACTGCAAAGACTACTTAAAGATATCTTTGAGCAGTCTTTGCAGTCGTTATAAGTCGTGGCTACCAGATATCTTTATGCTATCTTCTTGAAAATATAATTTCATTCCATCACCCACTCTGTATATCCCGAGGACTGTAGCAAATGTTTCTCAATTAAATTTTAAGTGCCCGATCCGAGGCTCGAATCTCTGACCCTTAGCTTGCTAGCTTGTATGGCTAACCACTAGACCACATCTGTATATACATTTCTTGTAAATTAAAAGAGTATTGTTTCCCAATTGTTCTATGTTTATTTTTATTTTCATTTCATTTTCCCGACTATGGATTTATGATTTTAACTAAAACTAATTTATGTCAGCAACATGCAAGTAATTGGAAATTCACAAAATTGCATATTTTCTTACTTCATTTATTCCCTTTTACCGAGCAGACTCTGATTAAGTTATGGCAGAAATCAATGAAATTGAAGATTGAAGATTAGTCTTTTTTCTTCAATTTTTCCATCCAAAGTGGTTAATAAAAATAGATTTAAGGAAAGCAAAGAATTTTTTTATTCAATCATTCTATTCAACTTTCCTCGGCGATCGTATTACACTCACTTCCATGAATATGGTCAATAAAACAAGTGCGTTGTTTTGCGCATTGGCTGAATGGCTGTTGACTTATTCAAGGAAGTGGGTGTACATTTTCGGGAAATAATAATGTGTTTAAAAACAGAGATGTCAAAACCGTATATCTACAAGATATCTCCAAGATAGAAATCGCATCAATCTTTTAGATATATGATTTGATATATCTTAAAGATATCCTGTAGATATCTTAGAAATGTAAGTTAGCACATAGACATGTTGATATCTATAGGATATCTTTAAGATATCATGTTCTACTAGGGTATGCGTGCCAGGGATGCCACAGAAATTGGGCATGGTTCTCCCATCCGGTAAGTTACTAGCAGCTATTCACATAAAGTAATACGTTCGATGATGTGTTCAAAGGTTCTCCCATCCGGTACGCTACTAGCAGCTATTCCCGTAGGAACAATGCATTCGATGGTGAAACGAGATTCCTTCGCCAGTTCTTTGGTGTATTTTGCAAGAAAAAATTTCCCTGTTACTAGCCTTCCGTGCAGAATGATTCTGATTGAGCTGGTTTCGTTCCCATTCCGTCTTTATAAAGGCGCAAACGTTGGAAGTACTGGCGGATTTCTTCGAATACGACTCTTTGTTTACTGTTGAATTGGTCAAATAGTGTCGTCTGGTGATTCTCCTTTTCGGACGTTGATATATGATATGAAAAAAGATTCTGCAGTGTTTTCATTGATTATTGACTTTGGAATTTCCTCGTATTTCAATTTTTCAACAATTTTGTTAATGTCAACAACTAATTGGTCGTTTTCTTTTCTGATAATTATTCTCACTCTCCCTTATTCCTAATTCTGGTCGTACCTTTGTTTTCGAATTTGAATAAAAAATCTGATGAAGATTTTTTCTGTTTCTTCTTAATACTGAAAGTGGGGATTTTTCTTTTCAATTACAAACTCATTCCGGGAGGCTTCTTCTTGCATTACGTAAATAGCTTCTTGGGCTTTTCTAGCGGTTTCCGCCTCGTCACGCTGTTTGATGGAAGATTCTGGATGGTTTCTTCCATTTGAGAACTTTTTTTAAATTTTCTGTTACATCGGGAGTATTTCAAACCGTGGCACTACAACAGCAGTATATTTTTTAGAGGATCGCCTTTCAGATTCAGATATTCGCAATCCGTATGCCACGTTTGATATTGATTAGAGACGCACGACGTTGAGAAACGAATGGATCTGGTTCATCAACGCCCTTTAGGTAACGTATATAGTGGCAAAGAGCATACCACGAATAATCTCACGGTAAAGTGCCACCATCTTTAGTAGCTTCCGTCCATGGGCGGTAAAGTACCAAAAAATTATTGGCAAAATTTAAGCTTACCTTTTCCATTCGTTGGTCAACGTTTGAGGTTTGGTCATGGGTACCCGTACGAAAATTTTAGCTAGTTTTTAGCTTATTTGCAGCTATCGATTTAGGTGGGAAAAGCTAGCTGCTTCCAGGATGAAATTTTGAAAATGCAGCCTGGAATTTCAGGGTTAAATTAAACTTATCGGGCTAAGCTAGCGTAGCTAGGTAATTCCAACCTATTTTTTATGTAAAACCAAACAACATAAGCGCGCGCGCGCTAACTCATAGCTTTCTATTATAGCTAGCATACTTCAACTTATGACTTCTATTATATTGGGTCACCCATCCGAATGCTGATGATGTTCAAGGGCGCTGAGTTTCTCTCCTGTTGGTCTCCGGTGATCCTGTTCGGCCATATTTAGTTACTATATTTTTACAAATATCAATGACTATACATTGCTTAAATATAAACTAATTCCACGATACGCATTATTGATTTATTGTTTTCTGCGGCAGAGTAATCGAAAAGGTGCTGGCATAGGACGATACATATTTTTATATATTCTTAAATTTATGAATACAGTAAAATATACACTAAATTAATATATTTTCTGTTCATTTCTATTAATAATAACAATAATTTGTTTGTAAATTATTATTATTTTTACGCATAGCTGATTTTCATTTAACTTAAATCAGTTTAAATAATTTATTAAGTCGAACAACTAGCTTGAAATAGCTTAACGTACATAGGCTGGCCGTCACTAGCTATCCATGGTTAAATTACAGCTGAACGCAATTAGAAAAATTTTATAAGTCATCGAAAGATTAGCTTGAAATAGCTTAACATACATAGGCTGGCCGTTACTAGCTATCCATGGTTAAGTTACAGCTGAACGCAATTATAGATAAATTTTATAAGTTGAACGACTAGCTTGAAATAGCTTTGCGTACATAGGCTGGCCGTTACTAGCTATCCAAGGTTAAATTACTGCTGAACACAAGCAGTCTACTATCAACAGGTTTTAGCTAGCTGGTAGAAACTAGGCTGCTCCTGTTCAGCAGTTCTTTAACTTGCAGTTAGATAATTATAACCAGCCTTTGTACGTAAAGCTATTTTTTAGCTAGGCGCGGCTAAACGTTTAGAGACTAGCTAAAATTTTCGTACGGGTAGATAAGGCGGTTTACCGACAAGAATTGGAATTCTCGTTTTTGATCGAAGGCGTTGTTGATCAGTATCTGAAAAAAATTAAAGTGATTTTACTTATTCCTTAAAATTGGAAAAAAAATTCTATCTTTTTATATTTATATACCGTGTAATGGATGACTGACTGCAAAACGGAAAAGACCATTTGCAAGTTTTCCAGACTTGCTCTTTTTACTTTTATATCACATCAATTAAGGCCACGTACTCGTAGTAGTCAAGGGGAATTAATTTTTTACCTTGGATGAAATGTAACATCAATTTTTTTAAATGAGCTTTATTATTTAAGGGTTTAGGATGTTACACAAAAAACTCTTCGTGAAAATATGAAATATTTCTTTTAAAAAATCGTTTGAAAAAGTTCAAATTCAAATCCTTTTATTTTTGTGTTAATATGGTACTTCTAATTTAAAATAAATTTTTAAAAATAACCCCACCTGTTCGACGTCTCTTACTTTACAACTTATCAAATTTTCATTAAAATCAGGTGTAAAATAGGTTATTTACGAAAGAAATAGTAACAGACGGTCAAATCATTTTCAGCCGCGCGGCAGCCGCGGTTCACATGGGGCCTTATGCCAAAGCGGCATTGACAAAAGTATCTTTTTCTAGTAAACTACAAAACTTAAAAATTAGAGGCTTTCACCATAAAATAAATAAGATTAAGTCCGATTGATTCTGAAAAGGCCAATTAAAAGCAATATATAGCTTCCGAATTATTGATTGGCAAAAAAAATCTTTTTTGGACTTTCCGATTTCTCAAAAATAACATTAGTACAGGAACTCAACGCCACGACGACGAGGCGTTAGTTGTCTTGTTTACGAAAATTCGTTTTTTTCTGAATTCTTCTAGGTTTCTTTTCTGTTTTTTTTTTTTTTATTGCATTCGTCTCTTGTTTATGTGTTTTCTCTTCGACTATTACTTTTTTTAATTTTTTCACATATTTCTTTTGTTCCGCTTCCGTTCTTTCTTTCAGAGTCATTGGGCGTCCCAGTCTACAGCTGAAAATACCGGCCTTGCCTTTAGTGCAGGTTTTAGTGTGTTGATGAATATTTTAAAGATCTAGTACGCGTTTCACATCTTCCTCAAAGACAAAAGATTCCTATCTAACGGATGGTTAGGTTGAAAGAAACATGCATGTGGTTTCGTTCTCCTTGAAGATAAAGAAGAAGGTGTCGGAAGTTAATCATAGAATCGAGTTCTGCGCAAACGATGATATAAATTGCTTTCGAAACCACGTCAGCAAGCAAGTGAATTTCTCCGACAGCTTGAAAAAAAAAGCGAGTTGAAGACCGCCTCAGAAAACCATGTGTAATGAACCTCGTTCCCGTTCTTCTATACATCCATACGCCACTGGAACTCCAATATATCGGAATTAGTTCCGATATAATATTCCGTGAATGATCGCATGCATATTAGCCTATTTCTTTGAATAGGCAGATGATTAAAATGTATGAAAGGTTTTTAATTGCTTCATTACGGTAAAATTACTAGAGAAAATAGTTATATTCATGAACATTATAAAATACAAACAAAAATTATATTGTTTATTAGTTAGTTAGTTACATCTTATTGCCAACAAATCTACTATTACGAAAGTCAGCACGAATATAATACAATATAATACATAATATTTAAAAACTTTTATCGGATCTGGATTTGAACACAAGAACTTTGGCATACAAAGCGAACGCTACAACCATTAGGTCTTGATTAGCTGATTACAATTCAATTTAAGCCTTAGTAGTTATAAAACACGCAACAATAGCATCGGAGGGTTGATGACTTTTTTCAAGACATGTTAATTTGGTGTCAAAGGTTGTAATTTTTATTATTTGTTAATGTGTTACGCGAACAAAAATAAATATATAATTTATCATTAGTCAATCATTGCAACATCATTGTGTGGTGCTATGGTTATAGAGCTAGATTCTCACGCAAACGGCACCAAAGAGTTATAGTTGCAATTCTTGACCGGGTAGGATTTTACATCAATCGTATTATTTTATTTACTAGTAACCTGGCGGCCAGTCCAAGGACTGATATGAGTCGCCTAGTAGTAGTTTAAACTGCCCGCGTCAATTTAGGCTGCCCGTGGCTGTTTGGAAGTGGCGGCAATCCGTTATCCCCCCTCCCTCGCACCCCCCATACATAAAGGAAAAGACCAACTTCCAGGCAGCCAATCACAGCGTGCGCAGACACGGACAGACAGACAAACAGATACACAAACAAACTCCGCCCACTAAATTTTTTAATAATATGTGGATTAAATTTTTGTGGAAATGATATCCTATAAAAAAAGAGAATAATAAATGTCCATAAAAAATGGACATACTTCATTATATTTCTTAGAATCAATATAAAATAGGCAAATGGAGGTGTATAAGCCGGGCTCTTTTGAGTAGAACAGGCCAGCAGGGGTAGAGTAGGAAACAGCGTAAAAATGCGCTTCAGGTGTTCAGATTTAGGGTTAGTTGGCAAAAAAAGGGTTGTTTTGGTTTTGCCGACGGCAATGAAGGAAAGGGAATACAAAACGAATATCTCTTCCAGAGTGGGAAGAGTTCGCCCAGATTATAAATAAAAACGTCTAGACACCCATTTTCACGAAAATGTTGAGGAAAATGACAATGAGGGTCACCACATAACCGCAAGCGACCTATGAATCACATCCGTGAGGGGAGAAGTGACCGAGTCTAGAAAGCATGATATAAAATTCAAATTGGTCACTAGTGACTAGTCTTAAACAAATGTATTCATAAGTATAGAATAAATAATTTTTATGAGTGGAGATTGGAACGCATCCAGCGATTGCAATCTAAATTACAATCCGCGTCTATATAGTAACAATTACACCATTCGAGTTTTGTCATATAATTTATTACTATGTTGATACTTGTATACCTATTTACTCTTTTCAGCAGCAGATTAAGTAGAATAAATTGACGAATACAGATATTATTTAAATAATTTTACTAATGATGATCAACCCAAGAGCTAATAATAGTAGGCCTATACCGTTTTTAATATGGGAAATCGGTTTTATTGGGAAAGATTCCCATAGCCAATTAGCCATAAGCCCATAATTCCGTAATTCCATAATCCTCAGAATAAACGGTATATCAATTATCAATAAACCGCCTTTTTGCTTCGCAGAAAGTGGAATCAAATTTGACATACTATGAGAGACTTTTATTGGGAAAGATTCCCATAGCCAATTAGCCATAAGCCCATAATTCCGTAATTCCATAATCCTCAGAATAAACGGTATATCAATTATCAATAAACCGCCTTTTTTCTTCGCAGAAAGTGGAATCAAATTTGACATACTATGAGAGACCTCTAGCGTCTCAAACAAATTTTTATCCCTAATAAAAAGCCTTCACACGATTTTATGCAAGGGACTGTACATATGTGTATCGTACAGTGGTGGTCCACTCACGATATAATAGGAAAGGTACACTCTCGGGTATCCCCAAGACCGGCCCGTTTTTAGTACAGGGTCCCAAGATTCCCCGCCAGTTTCGCTAGTATAGGAGGCCCATCGCCTCTCGGGGGTATAGTAAAAATTGGTGTTTTTCGTTCATAATTCAGAAAATTACCGACCAATTCGTCCAGAAATGGAATGCATTTAAACTTTATTTAATTCCCTATCCTAAGATACCCAATTTATCTAGTTTAGGAAACTTTTTCATTGTTAAATTTACGATTGAAAATCGCTATTTTTCGAAAATTGCGCCTTTTGCAACATTGCCAATTTCTGAATATCCCGGTTTTCTTCTCGAAAACCAGCGACTTCGTGGTAGGGCGTGTTTTAGAATTCCGGCTGAGGTTAAATTTACAGCGTGATATATTTTACAAGAAGTTTTTATCACTAGTAGAGATTACAAACGTGATATTGAAAAATTGGCAATGTTGCAAAAGGCGCAATTTTCGAAAAATAGCGATTTTCAATCGTAAATTTAACAATGAAAAAGTTTCCTAAACTAGATAAATTGGGTATCTTAGGATAGGGAATTAAATAAAGTTTAAATGCATTCCATTTCTGGACGAATTGGTCGGTAATTTTCTGAATTATGAACGAAAAACACCAATTTTTACTATACCCCCGAGAGGCGATGGGCCTCCTATACTAGCGAAACTGGCGGGGAATCTTGGGACCCTGTACTAAAAACGGGCCGTTTCTTCCAAGAGACTGGGATAGCGCGAGAGTGTACCTTTCCTATTATATCGTGGTCCACTTATCGGCGCGCCCGAATATGAAACCATCCCGGTTATAGAACCGAAATGGCTTTGCCGTGTTTCAGCGCCACACCCGGTGTATAAAATAAATACTTGTAAATTTCAGTGGCAATAACTTCCACCACTTCCAAGAACAATTATGGATGGCACTAGTGTTCTCATAATTAAAATAGGATTAGTAATTTGCGGTAATAATTAGATGGTTTAGTAATTAGCGGAAGCGATGCCTTATCGGGCCTAGTCTGCGTTTATTTGGAGAGGTAAGTGACGTCATCATTGCAGAAATAGAACCCCCGATCCAGGTTTTAAATAGTTTAATGATTTTTTAATAGAATAGTGAATCTTATATTTAAAATAAATGTCGTTAATATAGTTATTATTATGATATTGTCGCATTCAATTATGGTTCAAGAACTAGCTTTTTGAAGATGGCGCTGGCATTAGGTGCTTGCCTATCAAACCCCCTGGTTATAGAACCACGCACAGCCTGGCCCGATAAGTGTACCACCGCTGTACCAGTAAATATTGGTTTAAGCTGCATCCATATCTATATTATGCTATATCTTGTTTAATTCCTTTTTTACCAGCATTATAACATGATATTACATTACATTTATACATGATAACATGAAAGGGGTGTAATTTCAATTCATATAGCAAAAAATAATAAAAGTTTATAAAATGCTGTTCAACATCTTTTTTAACATTTGTTGAAATCGTGATACGCAGAAACTCATGGTCCATTTCGTCTGCTAGCGACTTGTTTTGTTCTGCGAAATATGAATTTTTAAAACAGTTTAGTAGAAATGGGGGTTATTTTTAAGTTTTTGAGGTTTTATCTACATATTAGTTGGTTATAATGTATTGTTCAAGTATGCATTGTGCGATTGCATTGTGCGATTGTTGGTAAATATTTTTTACAATTACGTTTTTTTGAAATACAACTAATTCGTTTCTTTCTTTAGATTACGTCCGATCTGTCTTCCCGAGGGGTTCGCAACTCGGCCGCCAGGTGTACGAGACGCCAGAATCGGATACTGATTCTGGCGTCAATTTTGAAGATTCTCGCGTCAATATCAAAGATTCTGGCGTCAATTTTAAAGATTCTGGCGTCTATTTTTAAACCATATGACCAGTTAATACTGGCGTAATAATTTAATAGTAATGTCTTTTTTTCTAGTTTACGCTAGTATATTTGAACGTTTGGTTTAAGTAGTTAAAGACGATTTCAGTAAAGCGGTAAACAGTTTTTATTGAACCAACTTCCTGATAAATGGTTCGATTTCAGTTAGGACGGCGCAGGAGAGAGACTGACAAGATTTTTAGCACCAAAATTATTTTTATTTTTTTTTAAATTTTTTTAACAAATTTTATTTTTGAAAGATTCTGATTCTTGAATCATTTTTTAATTCCATGGCGTCATTTTCAATGATTCTTGATTCTGATTTGGGATTCCAGAATCGATTCTCGAGCAAGTGTACGAGATTCTTTTGAGTTGCGAACCCCTCGTGTCTTCCCAACCGTCAAGCTGAGCAACATCACATTGAAGATGACCAGCCACATGCGTGACAAGAGGGCCTCTTATCAAGCTGAAGCAGAATACATTGATTGATTTATTTGTATTTATTTGAAATATTTATACCTCACATTTGTATGTATATTTGTATATTTCAAATACAAGTAGGCTCATATGATCTCATATTTATTTACTCATACATTCTCACATCTTCTCAGTCCGAAATCCTCATATGATCTCATGTGATTTCATATGGGATTTCATGTGATTAAATGCGTGAAATTCATGTGATTTAACGCGTGAAATTCATGTGATTTCATGAGTGAAATCACATGAGAAATCATATGCAATCATATGCGACTTTTCCAACCGGGTGTTACTGTCTGGATACACCAGTGAACTGAATATAGTGAGGCCAAGCATGTTATTTTGATAAACTTTAAATATTGAATAGTGATTGTCCATATTCTATTCCGAATTCACTGTGGAAACATAAGACAGACTGTTGTCCTAGTTCCGTAAATTTCTCGTTAGAATTAAAATTCTATAATCATGTATTCAAAACCTGTAAACCTTGTTTTAGTTGAGGTGGGGTGGGAAACCATGAAGCTGGTTTGCTACAAGTCTGCGTGGTTTCGTCTCAGATTAATGAAAACAGGAGAATGATTTAGGATGCATATAGAATTTAAAAAAAAACACATGGCGTTATAACTAATTTGTTAATGTCTTAGTAGGGTTATGGCTAGTTCTATAGCTCATCAATATATTCTGAAGCATTGGCGAATGCTGTATTCCACAAAATATTTAAAAATAAATTATTGTTATAGCCTGAATAAATCGAATGGCTATGGAATAAATCAATGTTGGTCTTAAGGTTCTTAAATGGGGTTTCCTAGCATGCTTTTCGAACACCTGCTGTCAATGTATTCCAATGTTTTGTTACTTGCAATTCATGATTTTGTTGGAATTGAGAGAGAACCATCCCCATTTTGTGATAACTTTCCTGCCCCTGTACTGGTCTTGTTTTATTTAAACATTGAAGGCGCCGAAATAGCTCAGTAGGGAGAGCGTTAGATTGAAAATCTAAAGGTCCCTGGTTTGATCCCCGGTTTGGCAGAATGCGATATCAACAATAGGCTATGTCAATATCTCATATCATATGGTCAAGTGGCTAGGATACCCGGCTTTCACCCAGGGTGCTCGGGATCGATTCCCGGTATAAGAATGATGTTGTTTTGCTATTTCCTTGTCTATTTTTTTGTCGTTTTCCTTATAAGTTTGGAAGTTTCCCTTTCGTTGGACATGATCTCTGTAGCACAGTGAAAACTTCTATGTGCGCAAAGTATAGAAT
The DNA here is from genome assembly GCA_030770115.1 of Daphnia galeata. Lineage (NCBI taxonomy): Eukaryota > Metazoa > Arthropoda > Branchiopoda > Diplostraca > Daphniidae > Daphnia > Daphnia galeata. The sequence goes on along the minus strand of CM061120.1, from coordinate 888,622 downwards.
CCCTTTCGTAGTAGTTTTCCCAGGGGGTGGTGGGCTATAAATATTGAGAAGCTTTTTGAACCTGCCATCTAGAAGCAGCTTCAGGTAAAAGAGCAATTATCTCAAAAGTTGACACGCCCTCTAGTAGTTCGGAAGGTCAAAAATCAAAATCATGAAAAGAGCTCATTTTGAGAGTTTAAATAAACTCTCAAAATGAGCTCTTTTCATGATTTTGATGGGTGAAGAGCCTATATCACAACAATAACCAATTATCCACATCAATACTAAAGGACTATGGCATACAAATTTATCTGTGCGTCAACGCATTGTTCTTCAAGGTATTAAGTGTATTCTCTCCTCTTGACTAACTTTTGGTACTATCACTGACGTATCTCGTTCAATGTATAAGATCATATCGAACACGCACAATTTCGGTGACTAATCACTAGCGGGTTCTAGTTGCTTGCAAGCCTGAGTCAATTAGTCAAATCGGACTGACGTGATACTTACCTTGTCGGCCATAAACATTTGATTTAGTGACTTCTTTTATTTGATAAAAATAAACGCAGTATTGAATGCAGAAGAAGATAGCATTGTAGATGCAAGATCCCCCTACCTCTCGCATGCTAAGTGCTGAGCTACATATCGCCTACATCGATGGTATGACCTGGTCATTCATGACTTCAAGATCATGAAAATTGCCGTAAAATTGCAGCATTAGGAAAAGGAGTTGACTACAGTTTTTAGAGATAGTAATTTTGAAGAGAAATTCAAAAGAATTGCTGAAATTTTAGTGAGTTGAGTTCTTCCTGCATTGCAATTTTCCATTGATTTGCTTGAGGGCCGTTCATTGCGTCTTCGTATGTCTGTGGTTCATAATACTTGTGGGACATGCTGATCAAAGCTTAGAAAATTTATATCTTCTATCAGTCTTTGTGGTCTTTTAATGATCCGTGTAGATTGACGTATTCTAGTTCCGTTGTCTGGCGTATCAGTTCTTTCAAAGCCACGAAAAGGTTCTTCGTGATCATTGGCATCTTCTGTTGTTTCAGCATTATCAAGAAGCTCCCCAGGCAGAGAGTTAAACTCGGCGGCACGTCCAGTGGACACTTGCAAATCCCCTCCCACTTCAAACTCCACTGGGGTGACTGGATTGCTAAGATTCTCAGTACTGCTTCCTTGTTTTGAACTCAATTGTTCGTCAAATCGTATATCTTGTTCCTATCTTAACTTTACGATGAACTTGATCCCACAAGTGAAAGCCCTTTTGCGTGTCTGCATAACCAACAAAACAACACTTGAGACTCTTGGATTCAAACTTGGAACGTTCTTCTTTAGGCCCATGTAAATATGCATCACATCCAAAAACTCTAAGATGAGAGAGATCTGGTTTGCTGTTGAACCAATGTTCATATAAGGTGTTTTGTTACGAGTGGCTTTAGATGGGATACGCTTGAGAACATAGTTGGCGCAATTGACTGCTTCAGCCCACATTTCTCGTGGCAGATTAGATGTCAGCAACATGCTTCTAGCAGATTCAACTACTGCCCGATTATCTCTTTCCAAGACTCCGTGATAGGCTAAAAACATTGAGAGACGATGTCTCTCACTAATTGTTCTACGAGAAATTAAATTCGTGTAGAACGTCGTACGTTTTAGCCTATTTTAACTCAAAACAAAATGAAAATTTGGACTACAAATGGCGGATTGCAGCATTGCCGGACTACATTAATACTGCTTTTCGCAAGGTGAAAATGGTCTATTTCCTTTCCGGAGTGCAATAGCCACTTTTGACGCTAGAGGACTCCGGAGTGCAATAGATTTTACCTTCTCGTATGAGATGCATGCTGTTTAGTATTGTTTTTAAGTCGACTTTAAGTTTTTGTTTTTTTCTGTTCCCAACAATTTGTCAATATTAGTATTATTTTGGCCCGTGGAAATTACTGCAGTTGATTTAAAAATTTTAATCTGACGTAAAAAAAGATCTAACCCCAATGCATTGATGTATAATCTGTTAACCTACCATCACTAGCTGCCGTTGTTTTGTTATTCACAAATGGAGCGTTTTTCTTCTTCAATCGTGTGTTAACTGTAAGTAGGTGTCGAAGTGACAAATATTAAAAGAATACCGTGCTTAAATGGTTAACATTTGTTACCTATGGATTTCCAGAAATTTTAATTCCATATAGATACAGTCAGTGACGACATGATTATACTAGTTAATTGGAACATTAACAGCAGTCAAAAACTGATAATTAATATAATTTCATTTACAGTCTTTATTGTGGGGATATTTATTCCACCATGGCTACTGATGGATGTCCATTGATTGATTTCAAAGAAAAGGTTCAAAATTCTTTATGTAAGTGTGTGTTGATGAGAGTTATAACTTGAATCTATTTAGATTGAAGTGGCTGTGTCTATGGTTCCTTCTATGACTGCAGAAGAAAAACTTAGAGCAGTCCAGCTTTGGAATATTTTATCTGAAAAACTTCAAGAAATAGTGAATAGTTCAGCTGCAGATATCAATGCTCTTGCATTTCAAGAGCCTCCTGCATCTGTTGGTGCCCCCAATTTTTTCTTTTATCCACCATCAAAACAGTCACAAACTCAAGAAGAAAACTCTGAACCATTTAGCTCAGAGAATAATCATGGACAACTATCAAACAAGTTTCCCATTAGAGAGAGCCTGGAACCAGATAATTCACTAGCTAGTTTTTCTGACATTCAATGTGCTGATGATGAGTCAATTCATATGGATGGAGTGTGTCCTTTGACACTTCCTTTAAGCATTGAGGAAAGGAGTGAAATGTCTCCTTCTGACATACTACCAGATGCTGAAAAAGAAAAAACAAAACAGTTTGAATGTACAATATGTGGAGTTTCATTCAGAACTAAAGGTCACCTGTTAGACCATGGTAGAAAGCATACAGGTAAATAACACTTCTATACTTTTTATTAGCTTTATTTTACTTTAACAAAATTTTAAACAGGTGAAAGACCTTTTCATTGCACCCATTGTGGAAGTACATTTACTACAGGAAGCAATCTCAAAAGACATAGTAGGCCTGATAATGTTTATTGAATACCAAAACCAAAATTTTGAATACATCAAGATTAGATTAATTTTATTTTTGCAAAAACATAGCTAAAAACTAAATTTCTAATCCTTTTCCTAGTTAAATCGCATATTGGTGATAAAACTTGGCCATGTATAGAATGTGGCGCAAAATTTCTTGAAAAAAAAAACCTTGCTGGTTCACATGAGAAGACATACTGGGGAAAAACCATATCAGTAATTTCACTTTTTTCGATTTCCGTTTCAATTTACTTGAATCTTGTGATTATTTGTAATAAAACAGGTGTATAACGTGCAGCAAGCGTTTTAGTCAATTGAGCATTTTACAGTCTCATATGGCTTCACATGTTGATCAACGATGTCATTTATGTGAACTATGTGGGAAATCATTCCGACAAAAATCACAAATGAAAACTCATTTGCTTAGACATAAAGGAGACGAAGTAAAAAAAATATCCGTGTCAAGAATGTTCCATGTCTTTCTTAACAAGCAGTAGGAATCATTGTTACTTTTTATTTGTAATGCTATTACTGTTAAGTTTTATTTGTAAAAAAAATATTTCAACTTTTCTTTCAAGGTGACTTCCGGCGTCACACTCGTGTACACACTGGCGAAAGACCGTAAGTTAGATTATCTCAATAATCGTCTTCATTCTTTTAGCTTATTATATCTTATTACAGTTTCATCTGTGATTTATGTGGGAAAAAATTTACACGTATGGAGACCTTAAATGAACACAAAAATCGACACAATGGCATCAAACCATTTGTTTGCTCAATATGTGACAAAGGTATAGATTATTGTCGCAAAATAGCTATTTTTATGTGACAATATCTGTTTGTTTCTTTCATTACAGCATTTTCTGAGGCATCCGGATATGGGAAACACATGAAAAAACATGCCGCTAAAGCATCCGAATCAGAGACTTTAGACATGGTTTAGAAGTGAGTGACACATGAATTTTGCATTATGATGTAGTATCGCTTTACTTCGGACGCTTATCCTTATTAAAATCTTGTGAATAGTATGTTTCATTGCCAATGGCCGAATATCACGTATTAGTAAGAGAGAAATGAAACTTCATCTGTTGCTGCGTTTCAATTACAATTTATTTATAATTTGGTTAACATATATGGTCTCCAAGTAAAGCCTGGTTTACTATTTCTATCGTCGTATTGCAAGGAATAATACGATCCGTTATAAGGTGGAATGTTTAGTATGCACTTTTGAATTCAGATACTTTGCTTAGCGAATAGCATAACAAAATTTAGAAATGAATTTAACATGGCCCACGGCAGAGTTTTATCATTAGTACGTTTATAGGAAATCAACGCTTGGGTCATTTTTCGTGTCCATCCATGGAGTTGAATATACCACAGCCCTAGTGCCTGTAATCGAAGAAGTATATGGCTTGTCGCGATAACTGATAATGTTCAGCTCTTTATCGGTAATCCATTCTTTAAATGTAGCTGCTGTCCCACTTAGGCGCAAATTATCAAGGGGATAATCAACAACACTAGTTAGTTCTTTCAAGTAAGCAGCTTGAAAATCTATTGCGTCTGATTTTCCTTCAATTTTTTTCCTGGCGAGTTTTCCACTCCAACATGTCTTCAGTACGTTCTAATTTATTTGGAAGTGATATCCGGCCAAGTATGACATCCCGTACATACCACGCCTGCGCATCAAAAAGCGATAAGCTGAAGTATAAATTTTGCATTCCAAGGTATATTAGTCGTGGCTGTTCTTGGAAGAAAATACCCTTGTATAGTTGCCCAGGGTATAGACAATTCGTAGTGACGAGCCTCAGATCGTCAGACAAAAAAGGGAAATAATGTTTGTAGCCGGTGCAAAGGATGATAGAGTCAAAGTCACGTGAACTCCCGTCCGGGAAATGAACTGTTCTTCCTTGAATTCTGGTGAGGAGTGACTTTTCTTCAATATTACTGGGCCATTTGAATCCCATTGGCTTCGTTCGATAACTAATGGTTATGGATTTGGCACCAAATTTCAAAGTTTGCAGTGCAATGTCTTCGGCAGAAAGACTTCCACCAATTAGAAGGATGTTTTGTTCAACAAATTGTCTAGCATCGCGAAAGTCGTGACTATGAAATACTCTCCCGGGGAATGTTTCTATTCCCTCTATGTGCGGAACATTTGGCATAGAGAAATGACCAACGGCAACAATGACATAATCAAAGTTCTCGTTGCTGCTTTTCCCCGTAGTTAGATTCTTTGTTCGAACATGAAAAATATCTTTTTCGTGGTCGAACTCCACAAAACTTACCAAAGTATTGAATTGAATATGCTGTTGAATATTTGATTTTTTTGCTCTTCCAAGAATGTAATCACGGAACGCTTCCCGCGGGATGAAAGACGGAATTGGTTTGGAAAAATGCTGATCGAAACTATAGTCAGCAAATTCGTGACATTCTTTAGGTGCATTTGACCATAAATGGCGATACATACCGCCATGTCTAGAAAATAATTAAATTTGTCTCGTAACTTATTAATTCGTAAAAAATTAGTAAATTTGTTTACACAGGTTCTCCATATTCGCCGAGCCCAGTTCTCCAAGTGTAATTCCACATCCCGCCCCAATCGCTTTGTTTTTCAAAGCAAACAATCTCCGGGATTTTCTGACCACTTGATTCTAACAAGGCGAACGCTCTCATTTGAGATAACCCACTCGGGCCAGCTCCAATAATTGCGATTCTCGTGGTCACAGCAGGAAGATTCATGATTCAGTGTGTGTGAAAATTGTGAACCTATTCTCATTTTTTTTTTAAATCATAGTTATTAAATGCGATTAAATGATTGCTTTACATTTTATGCGATGGATTTAATATCATAATTATGTATACACTTTTGTTTCTCAATCCTGGAAATCTTCAAAGTCATGTGATGAAACATACGTATGGAACAAATTTATATATATATATATATATATATACAAATGGGGTGTGTACGATCAGTACAATACGTTACCTTAGCAACAACTCAAGGAAGAACTCGGGAAGCTCACAAATAAAAGACTACGGCTCTAGCTTTTTCATGCAGCCTATATATAATTGAAGCTTTGTAGCCCCGCTTCGTCAGTGTTTGCTGTTTGGTGTTTTATTTATCTCTCAGTCAAATTTATTTGTCTAAGAGTTAAGATAAATCCCAAAAGATGGCATAAAAATCCCGAAGGCTTTTTAAAAAAAGTACTCTAGTAGTTAAGTTCATTCCAGTGATGTTATCGTAAATTATCTTGATTACATCGTCGATAGAAAATATTCGATGAAGCAAATACGACGTTGTATTTCCAGCATGAGTGATTTAATTTTTACAAGGTCTAATTAACGTTTTAGAATAACGGCTGTTCGCATTCCTTCGAGATTTTTCTACGAAACTAATTTTACTGAGTAGAAAGATTTTGATTGATGAATATTTCACTACTATAAGCGAAAAGAATGAAAATGTTTGAAAAATAGTTTTACGCTTTTTCGCGGTTTGTTTAAAACACGTCAATGTTAAAAAATAAGTAGCTAATAGTTAAAATTGGAAAATATTGTCTTGCTGCTTTCGACTTTCTCGATGATATCGGCATAAAATAAGAGCTGTAAATAAGTGATCCGGACTTTTTCCATAGCATCATTAAAAATATTAATATTTGTCGAGGATTTTCTAAATTGAAATGTAGATTAAGTAGGGTTACATAATTTTTGTGGGAATGAAAAAACTTTCAACATTTTTTTTAAGCTCAAACGCGAGCAAACAATGATGATTGAACCATGATTGAGTTTCGGTTCGGTTTTTGCTTATCGCAGTAAGACAACAACAAATTTTTCTATTTAAAAGTGCTCGTAAGTTATTATGTTGGTAAACGGTCGTAAACGGATGTACTATTGTATTAGATTATTATCTTAAGTTTATAAATTCTAAAAATTAAGCGGAAGGGGATAATAGTTTAGAAGATATAGCTAGTTAAATGAAGATGGTTTCCCCATAAGCGCCGTGTTAAACACGGAACTCGGAAAAAAGGGCAGTAAACTTCGTATTTTGGGTTTATTTTAATCGTTTTATAATAGATTTTTATAAAAATAAGTTTGAATATAGATCAAGTATAAATAAACAAAGCTCATGTTTTAGAATTGCAATTATTAATATTAATACCTTTTTAAATACATGAAAAACAACGAAAAAAATTAAAATTAAGTTTTAATTACTTTCCCGTGAAAATTTTTGGGAAGGGTTTAAACAGTAGATTCTCCGCAATATTCTCTACATTTTAGAAAAAAAAAAGCTGTATACATGGAGTTGGAGCAAAATGCCCCTTTTTCGCTATCTTTCTGCCACTATATCTTGCATCTTGCTGTTTCTTTTTTAAGTCGATTGTTTACAAAATTAGTGATTGTAACTGCCGTCAGATGGCATTATCAACTCAGTCGCACAGTGACAATCCCGCGGGAACTCGCAAAGATTTTTCTCTTTATTTTATCACACTAGCTACGTTTTCTCCTCTCACGAGAGATACGATGAGTTAGTGAATTCTTGAATGTACAAGTAATAAAACATAAATAACTTTAATGAAATTCAACTTGAACTAAGTTAAATAAAAAAGCCGCTCGGCGGATTGGCGCTGCTTTACAAGACCGGAAGCAGTTCTAGCGTCGACAAGACAGGACGCCATTTTCTTGAGCGGAATAATCCGGATTGATAGCAGGTGGTTTCCACTTTCAACAGCAAATATTCATTCCACGTCTCAAAGCTTCAAATTCGATTATCCACTCATCGGCTGTTTGCAACTTGTTGCTGAACTCTCTGTGCCTCACAAATCAAGTGGTAATGAAATTTGTCCACGTTTATTATTGACGACTCGTGTTTCTGTGTTACGAGTCAAAGTTGGCAGAATGGCGATTGCGTAGTAGAACACATTGTTGTGTTTTTCACGTTTTGAAATATCTCCTGTCCATCGATAGCTGCCATTTTTTCACACCACTGATTCAAAAGTTGTTATTTGATTACATTGTTCCAATTTTAGATACAGGATTATTTTTTCAAGATGGGTCCGAGCAGTGGGGTGCAAGAGTATTGCCTAAGGTGGAATAACCATCACAGTACATTGGTCTCGGTGATGGATGCTCTTCTTCAAAAGGGCAGCCTTGTTGATGTCACTTTGGCTGCCGAAGGAAAATCAATTCAAGTGCACCGGCTGGTTTTATGTGCCTGTTCAAATTACTTTCAGGTACCCATTAAATCTGTTAACAGCCCATTAACTGATGTTTTTATTTGCCTTTATTATGCTAATGATATTTTTAATTAATAGGAATTACTCTCATTACATTGGGACAAACAAGCTGTGGTATTTCTTAAAGATGTTAAGTTTGATCACTTGCAAGCTCTGGTTGACTACATGTACAGAGGAGAAGTGAATGTATCCCAGGATCAGCTGGCTGCATTTCTGAATACAGCAGAGGCCTTAAAAATTAAAGGGTTAGCTGATGGTGATAGGGATAGAAAGAATGAAAAAAGAATTCTGGAAAAAGCCATGCGCTCATCCTCTCCGTCATCATCGTCAATTACCAGGCCTCCTAAACGCGTTCGCAAACAATCCAAAGAAGATTCCCCACCAATTGATAAGACTCAGCTACCTCAACACCATTTGCCTTCTCTTGTCCGTATCCCACCTGCAGTCACAACTTCCACTGCTGCCTCTAACGATAGGAATGAGAGTCCAATCCCATCCCCAACAGACAGTCGCCCTGATGATGATATGCACTCGAATTCGGCGGCCGACAATCTAAACATTGAAATTGAAGACGGCGAGGAATATTCTATTGTGGAACCAAAAATTGAAACGGAACTCGAAGCTGATTACAGTGGAGGCAGTGGTGATGAAGAAGATTGGAGTGATTCCGAGTATCCATCCAGAATTGATGCGTCTCGTGGTATGAAAATAAGTTACCACAAAGATCTCATTTGTTTATTATTATACGCCTTGTGACTTGTCATGTAGGAGAACAAGGCTGGAATGACGACGCTGACGGACACATGAGTGGAGAAGGACAATCACATTTGGACCATGGAGACTTGAATAATTCAGCAAGAGGTAGGCAAATTTTGGCCTAGTTAAATATTTATTTTTTTTTTATTAGTTAGTTAGTTTGTTTTGTTATTTGTTCTTTTACTTACCCACAAAAGAGAAAGGTCTACCAAATACTTAGGGATTTTCCCGTGTTTGCGTGTGTGCTGTTGGGTTGGATTAAATTTTCCCGTCGTGCTGGGACATTTTGACTCATTGGTTGATTCCCTAGGTGCTTTCTTGGCTTTTTTTTCTATTTTTCCTCAGCAACCTTTTTTGCGCCGGCCTCTTTGGGCATCTTTGCTACATTTCTTAATTTTCTCCTTCACCTTATCTCTATCCGTCTCGATAACACAACACATTTTCTCTGTTGATTGAACATTATAGGACACTATCGTCCCCCTTTATCCTAAAAAGAAGCGTATTTTTAAAAGAGATATTAGCCCAAATGAGTTCGATTTCGAAATGAGAGATGAGATGTTGAAGAGTAGAACAAGAGACGAAAGAGGCTGACACGTTGTTGTTTTCTCTCTCTCTCTGGGTTTCTTCTTGCAGAGAAAGCGGAAGAAGAATCAAAGGATGAAGATTCTGAATTGGAGGAGGTGGAGGTGGTGGAGGTGAAATCCAAGGAAAAATCTCCTTACCGTTGTGCCAAATGCGGCCGCGGCTATAGTCGACGCCACAACCGCGATCGCCACTTCCAGATCGAGTGCGGACAGCCGGGGCGCTTCCTCTGCCCGATCTGCTCGATGTCCTTTACGCGCAAGAACAACGTGACTCGCCACTTGGCGAGAAAACACTCTAAACCCTAGGAGCCTCCTTACGAGTCTCCATTTTTCCTCCTTATAATACTAACATCGGTTATCTCTATTCGGTTGTCCAAGCCTCTCTCTTCTATGGCTTCTCTTTTTGCCACAACTTATCTTTACATCTTGACTATAATGTTTCTCTTGTTAGTAAGTGAGTGAGGTTGTATGTGTGATATCTGTGTGATCCAGAGAATGGGAAATTCTTCCTCTTGTCGCTTACTGCTGCTGCACATCGAAGTTTCTTTTGGAGATATTTCTTGTTATTATGTCGAAGCTGGAATCAATGCGATTTTATTGCATTACACAGATTGTTTTCATTTTGCTTTTATCTGGAGTCCAGAGAAAAGCATAAACAAACTCTTACCTCTTGCTCTATTCCCTCTCTCCATAAGACTACGAAATGTGTAACTTCGTCTTAGATTTAGGGTTAAGTGATAGTCTTAAGATCCCTCAATTTAATGGCCTGGACAAAAGACGAATTTGCATACAAAAGAACAAAGGACGGCGGCATTGGTCTTTTGCACCCTATTACGATCTGTTTTCTCGAATCGCGATCTCCTGGATCGTTGTGGAGATGGCTCTCTCTCTCTCTCTTGCTACCATGCCGGCCAGTGGGCATGTGTATTCTCACTGCCTTACAAGACACACAAAGCACGAAACGGACATAAGCGCAAAAGTGGTGGTGGTGGAATTGGATATTTTACATTTCTCCTCACTCATTCTCATTTTCTCTATCTCGCTCTCCCTCTTCTGCATCTTGCTATCCAGCTAACGAAGAGCTGGCCGAGGATGGGTGGGCAAACGAGCTAGGTGACAAGTTAGACCAATTCAAATTTAGAAATGTCAAAATGTAATGAAAACTTTAAACAAGAGCTGTTACATCGAGAACGGCTCGAATGATAATAATTCAAAAGAAAAGAGAAAGAAAACTTTGCAGTCAATGCAAAAACGGCAAACAAAATCTTAGTGACGCTGGTTGGCTCTCTCGTTGCAGGATTAGTCGGCAGGTGGACGAAGCAATCGCACGTTCGCGCACCACCGAACATGACCCACCACCTCCACCAGCACGAGGCCACCTCTGCCGACGCCAACACCACCACCAACACCAATCGATCCAAGTCGCGAAAGAAGGTTTTGCCGAACCAGCTGGGCAGGTATAACCCATTAGTCCTTAATAAACTATCCGGTATCATCCGCCGTCGATTGACATTCTTCTTATCGCCACTACCAGCCGCCGTTTCGTCGTTCCGATCGCATAATTTTCGGGGTGGGTTGTCACTTGGGAGTGATTTGGATCAACGCGACTGCTGCATGTGTAATTTATTTTATCTATGAAACGTCGTTATTGATTGTTACTCTTGCTAAATTACCGATATTTTACTGGGCTTTTATTTAATTTTTAAAGAATATCTGCCAAGTCACCTTGAGCTGGTCGTGGAAACTTTTGCGAACTGTCAAAAGCTTTTTTGTGCTTTCTATAGATTCATGATAGGGTAAAAGATGGCGTACTATTGTTTAAAAAATCGAGTCAAGAGAACGAAAAACCAGTTTGGTTTAAGAAACATTGGGGGTACTGGCGGCTAAGAGGATTGTTAATGTCACCGGATGGGTACTGTTGGATAGACCGGATAGTTTGTTACCAATCTCTCGATTTGAATTGAAAACCTCTGAAATCTAATGATATCAAAGGTACGAGTGCCATCGATGCGGCCGCTCTTACAACCTATACGGCAATCTTCGACGCCATTGGCGCTACGACTGCGGTGATCAACCGCCTCAGTTTGCCTGCACTCTTTGCGGCCGCCTATTTCGACGCCGTTCCAATCTGCGAGCTCATGCCGTCCGCAGCAACTGCCAGCCTCTCACTCCCGTCAACATTTGAAAGAACGAGACAATCCATTTGAGAAAAATACCGTCCAATTCAACGATTTTTCTCTTCACCACATAACCACTTAATCTTCTTCTCACTCGGTTTTTATACGATGAAACAGTATGCTACCATCCACTCTACAAGTTCATAATCACATTCTATTTGCAGCTTTTTCGTTTCATTTTCAGTTTTTCTTTTAAGATAGTCGTATCCGATTTTCCTCCCTCTGTTCGTTTTTTTTTTCTTTTTTGTGACGTGACGTGATTCGATTGACCGGCAGAAAGCTTTACCGATAACGACGGTGACGACGATTATGATGATATTTCGTGCCCTCCTATAACATATATAACGTGTCTTTTTTTCTTTATATATTTGTAATATTATCATGAAGGAATTGAAGCCCCTCCCTCCCTCCGCACACGCGCATATAAGAATGTATAAAAGAAAACGGCCATCGTGGCTTCAATCTAACCCAATTTTCAGTATCGGTTTTAATCGATGCAATATTATTATAAGCTAAATCCCGAATCCAAGTTGTCTGTTGATCGGTCCTCTAAGGATATTCTGTGTGAGACTCGAGGGTTGAGCCCAAATTTTTTATTGTCTTTAATTTCCTTTTGCTTTTCAATGATTTCAATTTTGCCTTTTTTGATATCCCTTTCTCCATCCTTTTTTTTGAAACTGTTATTTTCGGAGTTAGGAACAGAGAAATGTGATGACAGAATATTTTCTTTTTCTATCTATATGTTGATTATCGATAATTTGATATGTCTTTTCCTTCTTCGATGATACTGTGCTTTCAAGATGATATTTGCTGGTGATTAGGGCCTTGTTTTTGCACTCTACAGCACACACACAGAAACAAACACGGTGTAGTATTTTTAAATATTTCATTTTTTTTCTCTTTTGGTTGTGTTAACAATACGTCCTTGTATGGCGACGTCAGTCACTTGACTGCTATCCAACAAAAGGGAACTAATTACGAATACATCGATGCCTTTCTTTGTGATTCTTTGATAACCAATACTTTTCCGTCTTGTTTTATTTGTGTAACGATTGAAATCCTCCAATCCGTTACGAGACCTACAATCCATATGATCATGTTTAGTTAATTGTACGTACCTCATCTCATTTTGGTGTTGTTATTTCTTAAATAATAGGTTCGGAGGAATCGTCATCGTCGCCAGTTGTACGTTCCGGAGATAGAGGAGCTGGAGGGGGCAATAGTAACACTAGCAACAGCACGGCTCGCAAGAAAAAATACGCGCCCAATGAGCAGGGACGTTACGTCTGCACACAATGCGGGCGATCCTACGCCGCCTATCATGTAAATCTTTTGTTTTTGATTTTTTTGAATTTTTCGTTTGATTATTCAATTTCTTTCCTATTTGTTTGTTTGTTGTTTTTTTTTCCATCTTTTTAAATGCTTTATTTCGCTTTAGATTATGTTGATTTATTTCATTTATTTATTTTTATGTTTGAAAAACGAAAAATGACACATTTCATACGAAGAATTTGATGCGACACATGCGCTACGAATGTGGACTTCCCCCGCGATTTCCGTGTCACGTTTGCGGCCGTTTCTTTCGCCGCAAAGACGATCTGCAGCGTCATATTGCGCGCATTCACGGTATCCTGGACGGAGCAGCCGCCATGCTTCTAGCCGGCGATGGAATTAAACAGGATGAATGATGACAAAAAAAAGCTATGCAAATTACATAGACAAAACAATCAATAAAAAATTTAAAAAAAATGGTAATAACAATAATAATAATGATTGAAAAAAAGAAAACCTCTTGTGCCGTCGTTTGCACTTACCCAGTGCTTGCAAAAATTACGCATACGCCTCAATTTCCCCCTCCCATTTTCTAAATAGTAAATCAAATTCAAAACATTTAAAATAATCCTCTACATACTGGAGTCCCGAATATTGTAACATGTGTGTGTACTCGGCTACTGTTGGATTTACGGTTACATCTTGCCTTTTTTGTCCAATTTCCTCCCAACTCCCTTTTATAATTTTTTTTTAGTTTTCATGTAATTGATTCCAATCGATGACGTAAACCAATTCTTGTTGCACGACTCGTTGCCATTTTGGTCGTGACGAGTTTGACCTTGTTACAACTGTAGATAAATATTATTAAAAAAGAGTTTTTTTTTTTTCTATGCCGGGGTTTCACGCTTGTTTAATAGATTCCTCTCTTGACCTCCAACCCCTTTTGCCTACTCCGCCACCACCTCTAATCGTTATTTTCTCAAGAAAAAGACGATTACAATATTTTTTTTTGTCTAATTTTCCTTATACATAATCCGTGATAGATGCAGTAAAAAAAACACATTTACATTTCCAATAAAATAAACAAAGAATAAAAACGATTACGGGAGATATCAAACGCAAATAATTAATTAAATGGTTGTATAGTTTGTTCCCGCGCCCGTTGAAGACCAAATACAACACTCGGTATATTTTTCTTTCGTTGTCAGTTGTCTTTATTATTTAGAACAATTTGGATATTAGATCATTTAAATGGTACATTATGGTGTGTGGATTTGTCTTTTGACATTGGGATTCGAGTATTTCATTGGCTGTATTCTTTTGAAACACCAATTTGAAGATCTTTTAAAAAGTAAATTTAAGCGGTTAATTTTTGTATCCCGTTTTATCTACTCCCTTTATTGATTCATCAATAATTAGGACACATTCCAATTAGTATGTGGAATAAATCTTTTAGCTGCTCCATTTATGGCACAGTACACAATAAAAAGGGACAGGAGACACCAGGACTTTTTCGTCGATTATATTTCACGACTTTGCTTTGCAGTGTTGTCATTGTGTTTCTTTGAAACTCGAACGGAAAAGAGGAAGACATTTTGTTTGATGATACGCAGCAGTTAAACGCTGTGCGCGTTCGAGCCTGTTTGCAAGGAAGAACGAACATGAAATGAAGAGAAACAATGCCTAACTGGGAAAAGAGAAAAAAAAATGAACCGTTACAATTTTGTTTCTATTCAAAAACTCCCTGAAGCTATAGTCTGGCTAATTATGAAATTGCCTTTCTCTCTCTTTTCCCTTTGGTCTCTTTTGTTCCGTGACAGAAAAATAAAATACAAACAAAAACACGGTCGCCAGACGAAATTTCTATGCGAATTTTGTCTTTTTTTCTTCCGCTTGGTCAATAACGATCAAGACACCGAGGGTTCCCATTCATCAGACATTCACATTATACGCATACGGACCACGGGACCAGCGTCTCATATAAACCGATGTCCAGATGTTGAGCGTCGTACAGTTCAATGGAAGAAAGAAAAAAAGGACAAAAGAAAAGACGCAATCCCAGAATGAAAAAAAAGGTCTATGAACAGATTCGGTCCGCGTCGTCTCTCTCTTTTCCTTCTCAGCTGTGAATGTGCGTGCGTGAAAATGGGAGGAGGGAAATGATACCGCTATAATAGCACAACGCCCCACTGTTGATGCCGATGCTCTTTTTGCGCTTTGCTTAGTTGGTTCCAGCTGCTTCTTTTCGAATGATATCTTGTGCTGTGTACGCAAACACAAGAGAAAAATACTCTGCGGTCGAAAACTTGTCGTATGTGTATGGACACACAGTGTAGGACACTTACACTGCAATACATACATGCAGCAGCAAATACTAATAAGCACAGCACAGAAAATATGCTGTACGATGATATTCTTGTCGAGTCTGTGGGTGAGGCCCATAGTTTTTGGTCCGCGACATATGAAGGAACGCCGTTAGATTCCACGAAAGAAGCAAACAACCGGTGTGCCATGTCTGCCATCTTCTTAAATTTTATTTTTTTATTTTTTTTATTTTTAAGATTTTTCTTATATACATATTATTGTTATTCTCGTTCGTTGCCGTGAGCTGGTCTGGGCTCGTCGGGGTACGTCGATGTCTTTTTGGTCCTGTTCCAGAATCATTGAGTTACAGAAGCCCCTCCAGCAGTATATAACCGATCGAAAGAAAACAAAATAAGGTCTGAAAAAAAAGAAGAAGAAAAAAAAAAGTGTCATGCAATGCGGGTATAGGCGGTAGGCTATTATTATTTGGAGTGTAGCAGCAGTTGGTGTATATAGTTTGGTCGCGGAGAAATCGACCAACTGAAACACTTGGCTCGATAAATTAGTGAAAGACCTCATTCGTCGCTCAACAATTATTTGCCATGAGACAAAATGAGGCTGCGAATTCAATTTCTTCTTCACCGCAGATTGCATGTACGACAGCAGACGGCCGTGAGTAGTTATTGGCAAAGTTTCTTATACACATCCAAAGAGAATGAGGAAGAAAAAGGCACGGGAAATGCGAAATGCTGTCATCGGACGAAGGTGATGAGGTGACGGCCACGCATCGACCTCAACTAACACTCCCATCCCGAAATCCCGGTATGGTAAAGCGACACGCACGCGATTGTTCCAATAAAGTTAGAACAAGGAATCCAAAATAAAAACCGTTACTTGCGCGAAGCTATTTAAGCTTTGCATTTATATAGCTGTATAATAATACGTATAGTGACCAACAACAAGGAGTACAAGCGAAATAGCGTGGCCAACTATTTGACAGACGACTTTTGATGCTCACCATCACACTGCTCAGTCCATTATATTTCCTTGTTTTTATTTTGGCTTTGTTTTGTTTTTTTGTCTTCTTCTGTAGTTGGTGGGAAAATAATAAAGAAAAACAACAACAACGATTTTGTTTGTACTAAATAAACAGATTATATTAATTCTCAAGTAATGGAATGTGATGAGAAGTATTCGAGGAGGGTTCGGGAAAAAGAGGATAAAAAGTGCTGCCTGCAGCTTACACACGTGATGAACGGTGATAAATCTTTGTTCATCGTGTTCTCATAAGTAGGTCGGGACAGAATCCAAACATAAAAAGGAGATAAGAGGAGAGTAAGAGGTAAGTCGAGAAATATATGGGGGAGGGGTTGGGAGATTGGATAACATGAGCTGCTTGTCGGGTCGTCGAATTCGTCGTGTCAACGGAGAATGTGTGATAGAAATAATGAGAAATAAATGGATAAATAAAAATGAAAAGTACAAAGTACAAAGTCGTCGTGATCAGATCATCCACATCATCCCCATTTGCTCCAAAGGGAGGGACCAACAAAAAAAAACAACAAAAACTAAGAAGAAATTATGTCCGTCATGGTGAAGACTAAAGATGACCAAAATGTGGGGTAGAGGGAAAACCATTGACAATTGGGGGTAAAAAAAAGTTTAAAAAAGGGGGAAAATAAAATTCGACGTCCGCGAGTCGTTTTGAAGCAAATTGTCATTTGAAAATAGCCGAGCTCTCCAATATGTCTATATGTATAAGAGACTGGAAGTGTTTGATTGAAGAAAATAGCGTCTTCTTCAATCAAAAACAATACCCGCCACAAAAAAAAAATTATTTAAACAAGTGGTTGATGATCAACGCAAGCCATCATTTATGACGTAATAATTTAAAACCGCTTCGTCGTTGTCATCTGTCATCGTCATCGTCAGTCCATTTTTTTTTTTGAGTAAAAATAATTGCCAAAAATCCGAAATGAAAAAGAAGAATTTGAAAAAAAAGGGCAAAAGAAAACTTGCGCTGCACCCCATCTGCTGGGCTATTCGAGGTCGGTTCTTTAACACCTCACTCGACTTTTCGGCTGAGCGTTAAGTTGTTGGTTTACAAGCCAATTGGATGGCACTTGATGAGTCTGCACTTGGACACATCACCGGTGTAGGCGGCGCTCTTCAATGTGGTCAAATATTTCTTGTAAGAAGCTGGGGCGAAGTAGTTCATCACGCTGAAAAATTAGGAAAGACAAAATTGCGCGTTGTAGTAATGGATGATTTGTTATTATAATTAATTGCTTTATTGACATTAAATAATCTAGAAAAAAGCAGCCCAAAGGAATTGATGAAACTGCCCACATAGATATCGAGCCCTTTTTTTTCTTTTTAAAAGAAGAAAAAGACCTGGAGGCAACCCAAAAGAATTTGTTGTTGGGTTGCCAACGAGCCGTGGTTCGAGACAGGTTGCTCGCATCAGTTCCGTTACTTTGACCCTGTTCGGATAAAGGAGGTCAACCCGGAAGGTGCGTCACTTGTTTGAATTCCTTACTTGGGCCCATCTAAAGCACTACGGTACTCTCTCTACACACACACACACACATCCCCCCCCCCTCTTTACTGTTACTCGCTTGGAGCCATCGAGCAATAAAAAAGGGCCCAATGACCAGACTATGAGGGGAATATCTCTTTCGAAATCATCCAAATTCATCTGACTGTATCGCAAATAAGCGAAAAATGCCAGAGAATTATAAAAAAAACGTCAATTTACCGGATGACGGAGTCTTTGTAGTAGATGTTCTTGGCAGCACCGCCCAATTCGCAGACCAATCGTTCGATGCACTCATCAGAGGTAACGACGTCGGTGTAGATGTCGGAAACGCGGGCACGAAGACGGTCAACGGCATCTGGTTTGCTGTCTACAATTGGATGAACACAAAATTCAATGGAAATAGGAAATGAATCAACTGGTTCGACTACACCCAATTCAATTTGTATCGTAAAAATATTATCGAATAGGTGTCTTTACCCTCTCCTTCGAGATCACGCTTCTTGCGGCCAAGAGCCAATGGGCTCAAAAGGGCCAAACCACCGATGGCAACGAGGGGAACGGCAACTGCAGCGGCGGCGATTCCAGCACGGCTGAGACCAGCATCAGAGACGGCAGACTGGATGGAACTATAATAATAATAAAAAACGATTCATATAATTATTAAAAAGGTTGAATCAATGATGATTATTATATATATATTGATAAGTGTATAGTAATGTAAGCCGTAAACAACATACCGGAAGAATCCACCGATACCGCCACCTTCTCCTTGAAGTGCAGCCGAGTTCTGAGAGTATTCAAGTGCCTCCAAATAGCTGTCCTGTTCAACGGCCTGTCGTTCAACGGCGGCTCCTTCCCGATCGGCAAAGACTTGTTTAGCGATAGCCATCAAAGAAGGCTTGCCGGCCATGGGCTTGGTGTTGCTGCTAAGCGAGGCGCCACACGCGGCTCCGATCATGACCACTAGAACGATTGCTGCACTGCGAGAGATGGCCATCTTGTTTGTTTTCTTGAAGATTGGGATTGGCTTCGTTTTTTTCGTTTTGTTTTTTGAGTAGAAGAAGAACCAATTAACATCAACGTCGTTGAATATTTGAATGTGCACTCCAATACAGAATGCAGGAGGCAAGTTGTCAATCAATGCTATCGCTATACGAATGTTGATATACTCTACCTGATAGTGAACAGTAAGAACGGAGGGGAATAAATCCACAAATTCGAGTTGGCTTGACTAAGAAGTAGTTGAGACTTGAGAGAGAGCACTGTCTTCACGAGTAGATCGTCGTCGACTGATGAACTGGATGGGAAGGACGGCTGCTTTTCTACTCGTCCAGGTCCCACTGAAGAAAAGCCACAGGTACACTGTCAATGCAAGCGTGTATGTGTGTGTGTGTGTGTGTGTGTGTGTGTAACATACGTGTGTGTGTGTATACGCGTCTATTACCTTTTCTCTCTCTTTCTCCATTTACCTTGCGGCTATCTCGGCCCCCGTCATGTCGAATAGAGCGGCCGCCCTCCCGGTTGGTTTGTCTGATTCTTCTTTGGGTTTATTTCCCCCCCCCCCCCCCCCCCCCAACCAAACCCACCCAAAGCCACCCATTGCTGGACATTGGGCCGAAATCTATGGAAAAAAAAAAGAAGAAGACGAGGAGGTAGAAAGGAGGCGAACGACGAGGAGAAAAAGGAGGTCCTGTGGTGAGCTAACACGGAATACAGGAAGGTGGGAATCAGATGGTGAAGCGGGAGGCAAAAGCTTAAAGAAAAAGAATAAGTGTACCCGGAATGCCACCAACATCGGGCCACTCACCGCCCAAATCAAGCGAGTCTGCATGGGCTTCAACATTCGTTTCAAGTTGCCACCCTCGTCCATAGAGACTCGACTGCCGCGTCCATCCACCTCCTTATTTTCTCCTTCTTCCCCATTTTTTTTTTTTTTTTTTTTTTCTCTTCTTCTTTCTCTTCTTCTTTTTCTTCTTCTTTGCGTTTACTTCAACCAACGTCCGTCCCCTTTAGGAGTTTTCGTCCCCGATAAGTAGGTCAAGCCAGCAGCTGGATGAGCCAACCAGGTAGAACGTGTATATGTGTTTGTGTATTTGATAACACAGAAAAAAAGAATGAGAGACAGAAAACGGGAATATTACAAATGCTAATGACTCAGTTCCTTCATCTAATAAAAAACACCATTTCTCATAATGAATGAAAGCTAGAATTCAAATTAGACTTAAGGTCATTTTTTTTTGTTGTTCTTATGTGTGACTTATTGGTCGACGCAGCAAATAAATGGACATAAATAATTCCGCCATCATCGGAAATCGGAATCGTGTGTTATTTGTTGCAATTGGAACATGTGTGTTGCATCATCGTTCACAAAGAAACTAGACAGCAGCAGTTTTGGTCGAGAGTTCAGTGTAGAAATAAACCGCGGTTCGAAATTGTTGTGGTCCACCTAGAGAGACCGACCACGGCGACCCTCTCTCCACGCATCTTCTTCTTCCGCGTTCTTCATTTTTTCGGACCATCGGCGTGGCGTACGGCTGCTGCTGTTGTTGTTGTTTCGCCATTATAGGCTTCTTTTTTTTTTAAAGGCTTGGCACCACAAGTCAGCAGAAACTTCATATGACGACAGCAGCTGCCGTCGCACGACGAAACTCCGCCCGCCAACCGACCGAATCAACATAGCGGATGTTATTTTTAATCTCTCTCGTTTTTTTCACGTTTTTTCGTTTTTTTTTTTTTTTTTTCACGTCATTCCATTTTAATTTGAAACGCTTCCACTTGGCCGGTATTGGAGTTCTTTTAGAAGATATAATTTCAAGATATATCGTGACGTCCATGTTCGTTGTAGAGTATTTCGATGTCGGCTGTTTTTTATTAGCGTCGTCAAGAGAGACCCCGTGAAAAAACTTAAAAACAATAGTCTCTCTCGTCATGATTGAGTGTTGGTTATCTGTTAAGGAAGCAGAAAAGAGAAAGAGTGAGCCGTACGAGTGACACTTTCGAGACTCTTATTCTTCCCAGTATACAACGCCGCTGATGTACCGTGAATTGCATATTTTTTTAAATAAGAAAAAAAAAACTATTACGGAGAACACGTTTACCTTTTTGAGTCTGTATTTATCTCCATATAGAAGAGCTATATGCTGGTGTCGAAAGCACGGAAATAATAAGGATATGGCCTCATTGAAAGGGTTTTAAACTCGGGAGAAAGTTAGAAGAATTCCAAGAAAAATAGTTTTGATTCTTTCCATTTTCACGTCCTCTTTCTCTTTCTTTCTTTCTTTCTTTCTTTCGAAACCAACATCCGGAATTCAATGGCCACCTAACATGATTTCTTGACGTTGCTTATAGTTTCGTTGTAGACTAGTGAACGCAGTAATAATGGCAAAAGCGCAGCCAACACAATTGTATTTCATGTCCAGCGATTTCTTCATCTCTTCGCGTAACACGCTAACGACTTATACCTTTAAAAATGACGTCGGTTTTACGGGGAGCCCAGAGGCTAACATTTCGCGGCATGTTATTTGTTCAACTTCTATTCGCAAGGGAGGCCGGGTTCTATACGGACGATGACCGTAGGTTTCACCAAACGCCAACAAAAAACCATTTCAGCGAATAAATTACCGTTTCCCGTATATTATTCGTCTTGATAATAATCATATACTGCTGAACTTGTTTTAGAATTCATATAATATATTTTTCCCTTTAGAAGTTAGGATGTTTACAGAGAGAGTCAAATAGTCGCCACTCTCTCCAGCCGTTTTATTATTTTGTGTGTAAGTGGTTTTGCTATAGCGAGAGAGAAAATGACGTCGAGTATTGTTTACAGAATAGAAGACCGGACGGACCTCAAAATCCCGATTTCACTCGGCCGCAAACGCTGGGTAGACGTTCAGTTTAGAGAGAAGATGATGAGAGCGTTCAACCGAATCATTCATCAACCCTGGAAATAGAAAGAGAATGAACCTACATGTTAAAAGAATAGGTAGGAAAGAATAAAACAGCTGGATAGCTGAACAATATGTCATCAAAGTGTCTAGAAATACCCTGGCTGGAAAATAAAACGCCTCTACACAATGCTGATGCTATACGTAGAGGCTGTCCAGTTCCCAAAGTATATAGACCAGCCTGTGGAAATTTTTTTCCATTTTCTTTTCGTCATTCTTCTTCTATATATCCCACATGTGTTTCTAAACGTGTCACATTGACTCGAGACAACATATGGCGGTCCGTTTGCGGATGCCTTATTTTCGATTCCATTTGGCTCTCATTCCAATTTTTTCTTTTGGTTACTTGTTTCGTTTTTTTTTTGCGCTCATTTTTTGTTCTTTTCATTTTATTTTCTTGGCGACTGCAATTACCTTTGTTTTGGTTCTTTTTAGGTCAACCGCGCGCATATACACAGCCCCATTAATGATCACTTCTCTATCTTTCTACATGCATTTCAACAATAAAACTGATGTATACAACCAGCAGCAGCCATCAGTCTGTGTCCGTACGCGCAGACATCCATCAGCCATCAGCAGCAGCTCTTGAAAAACAAACAACAACTCCTTTGGTTGGTTGTATTGAGTTGATATCGAAAAAGAGAAAAAATGCCATTACAATGTGATGGCCAAAAGAATGTCAAGAGAAAACGCGTTGCTGTTGAAATTTGAGTGTAATCAATTCTAAACATGACTTTTCTGGTCGGAATGTTACGACAAATGTTATAACAGCACACACACATCATCTCAAAAGCGAAGCATGCATGCTATATAGACATGAAACAAATTGCCCGTTTGTGAGTGATGCCAAGTTCCCAGATGGCCGCGGCCACAGCACCATACATTATTAGCCATCAGGCCAGCAGCAGTTCGTTTGACGTCACTTGACTTTGGCCGAATTGGCCGTTGGCGGAGAAACAGGGGCAACAGATGAAAATTCTTGTTAGTTCTCGAAAACAAACATCAACAGAATACAAGACGCGTGAAATATACGTGTACTCTATATGTATGTAGGCTACTATACGTAAAGCATGTGAATGTTCTGGCTTCTTTGCCTGTCGTCTGTCGAGATATTATGCAGCGAATCGAATCGAAAGTAATAAAGGAATCGAATCAAATAATAAAAAATTGGAATTTTCATTGCAGACATATTAGTGGAACGAATTCAATGCAAGTCAGCAATAACGAAGGTGATTAATACAATTTAAAGAAATTTTAAAGATTTTACAAATGGTCAACGACCTACTGATTTATATAACAGTAGAACGTTGTAGGTAGATTAGTTCATCGTGAACAGGGTTTTTCGTTTCTCCCGTCATCGTCAAACAACAGCAGCGATTCCTGGAACTCAAATAAAAACAAATGACGTTCACAGGATAGAAAATAGAAATTGCTCCACAGATGCTGTGCGGAATTCATGTCACGATGGATTCTTACCTATATCGACTTTTAGACTATCCAATAGCAATTTTGCGAAATACTAATGATGCCATCAACGTTCTTCGGTCACTTCCTACTCCCATCCTTAGAAGGAACGATTTCTCATGCAGGACTCCATCAGCATTACGTTCTCAGCAATCGATGACGTTACATTAAATATAGTATGTATAGTCCCAGTTGCCACATTTTCTTCCGGGGAAGATTCAAAATGCTGTTACAAACTTACAATAGATTACAGCAATGTTTCGTGTACAAAATAAACGAAGCCTATCCTCTCCCAAAAAAAAAACGCATAAATCATTGCAAAGTAGCACCACAAAGTTTGGCAACAATTCAGCGGTGGTCTTTCGCTTGATACTTCGTCATTTGCCAACTTTTTCTCTTTTTCTTCCTACTTTGGTTGTTATACTATTCAAAAGGAAGCCATGGAATGTCACCGTCCGTTGCCGAATACGAGACGTGTTTTTTTTTTTTTGCCGGCATTCACGTTGCTGATTATTCAACCAACTGGCCAGCAAAGCCGAAACAGAAAGAAAAATGAATGAAATACGGTTAGCATAACGGCCTGATTTCCTCAGGCTCAAAACAAATTTCCAGACTATAATCTCGACCGATTTTAATGCCGTTAATACTATTTAATTTTATTAAATCGAATGTGTGGTCGCAATTTTGGTAAAACAACCGCACGAAGACCAGCGTTGAACAGACGCAACGAATTTATTTTGAAGATTCACCAAATTTTGTATTAAATTGCTGACAGTAATACACATGTCTGGTTCTATTTTATTGATGATTTCTATCTGGGATTTAGAATTGATTTTTTTTTTTTTTTTTTCTTAAAGTCCAGGATAATAGTAATACAATGGGAACTTGTGGGTGAATTGTTAGACATCGACGTGTCATTTCTTTGATTGATTAGTAATTCTTCCCTATGGTTTACCTGTTTTTGGGCTTTAACTTGTATTACCTAGTGTAATAAATAATACAGCTCAGACGTCTTTTCACTTCCGAAATCATCTAATGTGTAACAACCTGGCTCGATATATAGGCCTAATCCTACATAGCGCCCGACCAGCCCGTTTTGATTTTGATGTTGGACACTCTGTCATTTGCAACAGATTGCCGAACCGCACACAGAAACCCTTTGGCGGATTTATGGGGTATACTATACATCAATTATTGTGTATGAGGAATAAACCCAACATTTTCATGAAATTATGTGTGTAGCTGAGTATAGCTGTACCAGTAACGTGTCCAAACAGTACGGTATATATAACTTATATTTTAGAAAATCCCAATTGATTTGGAATTTGAATTTAAAAACAGCAGCAGTCGGGTGATCGACCAAAATATTCCGGTACACGAGCCGTGTTCGCTCTATCCATCCATCCATCCACCCGATATTCTCTCTGTCTCATCGTGTTCCGTTGTTTCTTTCTTTTTTGAAACCTTGATTTTTTTTTTTTCAATTTTTCCATGGCAAACAGATTTTATACCGTTTGTTGTGGAAGATTTTATAAGTTAACTGCCAAGCATATATATGTACAGTACGTAGCGCATAAAATATTTATACGTCTGATTTCCTTGTAGTTATAGAAAACGTTGATCGTTTTGATTGCGAGGTCAAGAAAAGAGTCTGTTAACATTTTGTCAGGTAACCAAACATTCCTCTCTGCTGGAAGTTCTACGTTCCTGTAACAAAGAGAAATGAACTTCAACAACAGTGCTCAGTGTACCGTTGCATGGAAACCGGCGCCGAATACTAATGAGGTATAAAATGGTAAAGATGGAAGTAAAAGAAGAAAGAAAGAAGAAGAGGAGAAGGGAAAGAAAAAAAAAACAGGTCGAACAAAACAAAATGAGAAAATGAGGCAAATAAGAGTTTCCCTCTCTCTCTGTCTCTTAGACTCTCAGTGAAGGACTCGTCTCTGAACCTCCGGTTCTGCTCACCTGTACATAACACGGTGAGGGCCACTAGGAAGAGCGAGAAAGAAGAAGAAACCGTTGTTGCCTTGTTGGAGTCAGGGTCAAGGTCAGATTCTCAAGCCAAACACGGCAACGAGACAACGACATTCTAGACTAAGGCATACAATTTATCCATACAGTAACGGGTATGATGATTACCTCATCGTCCACTCTATTGTGGCTTTCTCTATATAGGATACACATACAATAGTTTTTCCCTTCTTTTTATTTATTCGAATTTCACAATTATCTTCTTCTATACGTGACGATGCACTGTGTGAAAGGTCAACCGGGAATATATAGATTAGATTTATATAGTCAAAAGGTCACCAAAATCCGCTATAAAATCCATTGTTATCTTTGACATCTTTTAGGTTTTTTTTTTTTTTTTTTTATTTTCAACCGTCTAATTTTATTAATTAAAACAACAAAAGCTTTACTACGGTACGCTTCTAACTCCTACATGAATGTACGTAGGTCTAGTTCTATAAACTTTAGTTTTTATGAAATTATTATTCTATTATTATATTGCATGTGATTTAAACATTTGTTTTTCGATTTGGGGGAAAGGGGTGTAGAGCTGTAATAAATCGCGTGCGACGAAATGGATCGAACAAATAAGGTACAAGATTTCACAACAATCTGCTGGAAGTGATCCAAAAGAAAACCCAAAACGAGTCGCATTCAAGTGACGTCTTCCATAAGATGTTACCGCGTCGTCTTGGAAGATGACTCTAAAAATAATTCGAAAAAATAAGATCTGAGCTGTATAATAGGGAAGAATAACTGTATAAATAAGGGAATGAAATAGCTGAAAAAAAAATTTTAAAAAACCAAAAGAATAATTTACCATGTAGAAAAAGTGATTTGAAAATGAACAATGAAACAGAAGGATATTTACTCGTAGTGCGACTCGAACTTGGGTTTCCGGCTGCCTTTAACGGTTGTGACCTTCAGAGGTCACTACCAAAAGAAGCAACAACACGAATTTAGTCAGCAGGTTTAGTCTAATAAGAAACTAAAGAAGAGACGACGATAAGAAGATGAAGGGAAAAAGTAGAAGGAGGGGAGATAATAACCAACCAGCCAGGCAAGCCACTCAATGGAACGGTAGAAGGAAGAGAGGCTGGAGGATGATCGCCGCTGGATGGAATGTGTCTTGCAACCAAAGCTCCACAGTCTCACATCCCCATTTGAGATGGGGAAAAGTAATCATCAAGAAAAAAAGGGCCTCAAAAGATCGAGCCTGCCTGCCTTCACCTTTACCTGCCAGCTATTTCTCTTCTCTTCCATCCAACACCCAAAAGATGAAAAGGAGAAGAATGGGAGAGAGGAAGGTGATTGCACCATGACCCAATGACCTACAACTTTGCCTCCTATACAGTCCTCATCCTTTTCTTCTTCTTCTTCTTCTTCTTCTTCTACTTCTTCATGATGATAACCTGATATGGGTCCGGTCCACCAGTGCTTCTTGTGGGCGGCTTTCTCGTTTCAACAACAGCCCGAGGGCAACAACCAAAAGGGCGCCCACAAAAGGGAGAAAAAGAAAAACAACACAACGAATCACTTTAAAAAGTACCGTTAGTCCTTTTCCGTGTGTAAGTTGAGGACGAACAACGTCATCGTCGTCTTTGCCTTTTAAACTTTCCATCATCCTCAATAACAACAGTCGAAACCTTCACAGTATGAGAACCCACAAGTCCCTACGAACCCATCCTTTGACTCTCTATTCATGATGGCGCCTTCTTCTACGTGGTTCATGAACTCGGAGTCGAACTTGTTCCGGGAACGATAACTATGCACAAGTTTATATCCGTGATACATTAACATTGGTTGGATTTTCTCATATTTTCTTATTTCTCTAGTAAATCTACATTGGGTCATCAACACTATTTATTATTTTTCTCAGGTGATTTCAGCTCCAATCATCACATTTTTTATTCAATAAACACAATAAAGGGATATGTTTTGTGTGATGTTTATGGTTGATTTTATATTTTTCTGCAATACATGATTGGATGGACAAACGGTAGTGAGATGACAATCGACGTTGTCGTTGCCACCGCTGGGAGAACTGCCAGAAGCTGCAGTTTCATGATCCAGATGCTGAGCTAAATGAACTTTACCTACAATAAATACATATAGCGAAATACAATGAATAACCTTGTCTTTTTAAAAAGGTAATAAAACAAATGAATTTCATTCATTACCAGCGTCACGGCCGACGATACGATGTTGAGCGGGAATTATTTGAGGATGTCCATTAATGAACTGAATGTCCTCAAGTGGAACGGCCAAAAATCGGGGATGAGCCGAAACAGCCATAACGACCGCAGCAAGGCACAGGGTAATAAAAATGTAATTTTAAAAAAACATAAATTTATCCATTTTTTTCGCTTTCGATGAAGAGTCAAACTTTTGTTTTTCTCTTCGAAATTTTAAATAGTTTATATTATTCCCGTTATCACAAGTTTGACTGAATGGTTGAATGATGAGACAGCAGACAGGTCACAAAAACGATATAGATGTCGAATTGCGATAGATCATCCGACGATTGATATTTTGACGAAATAACAAGAAAACAAGCAAAATCTTGAAAGCAAAAAAATAATCTAAACGAAACAAAAAATAAACTGATCAAGGTAGCTATAGTCGACCTACTTTCTATCAAAGGCTAGTTAGTTTCCGGCAGTGTGAAGAGCATCATCAAAAATAAACTGTCATGTCTAGAGTTCCACTTTTTATAAATATTATTCTGGTTATTTTTATTCACTGAATTTTATCGAAACTTTATAGCAAATCTCATGTTTAGTATATGTATCCAATATAGACTTGCACATCTCCAACCAAGCCGTTGCATCTCTTGAAACTGGGGGAGCTGACCGGAGGACTATGATAACAAAAGGCGGTCGATACGGCCCCATGACCAAGTATAACGTGGGTCAGTAAGGCCCCGGATTTCGATTGTTGCGTCTCAAATAACGGTCAAAGTCAAACTGAGTCTATATATACAAGCCGTGCCGTACAGTTGCGTATGTATACAGTCGTCGGTATTGCAACAACGAATGGCATTATACGGTAAATCAATGCCGATTAACTTGAACGAGTATTGGAATCCCCTCCATTGGTAAGCAATAAGGACAGTGAACTATACGTATGTTACATACGTATAACACTATTATATAGAAACATGATAAAACTAGAATCAGGTATTGTAGGCATCCGCCTATAGAAAACGAAGGCGACATTTGACTAGAAGAATAACACGGGGTTTATAAAAATAGGTGAATACATATTCAGCCGGGAGCGGTGAAAGAGAGAGGCGGATTTCCGCTAAGGCTCCGGCCGTCAAAAGTTTCACTTTAGATGATGCCACCACCTTCAATGGAGGACGCCCGTCGCCCCTTTCTCTTAATTGTCTTACTACTATATAAATGTATAGCTTAGCTAGGCTATTTCTTTCTCCCTTTCCTTTATTTATACCTCGAGCATTTTATTAGCTCGTTCTCATCTACATTTCAACAGGAATCTAACGGCGATGACGGAATTGGAAATGTGAGAGTAATTGTTATGAATAGAATGAGGCAAAGAGTGTATTTTAAATCTTTTTTTTTAACATGTATACATTTTCTCTTTCTCCCATTTTCTCTTTGCCTTGCTTAAACCGAGTTCCGTGTCCTATCACCTTGTCATTATTTGCAGACACCAAACTAAGAATGAAAAAGAAGTCTTTTTTTTTATT
This sequence comes from Daphnia galeata, assembly GCA_030770115.1. Lineage (NCBI taxonomy): Eukaryota > Metazoa > Arthropoda > Branchiopoda > Diplostraca > Daphniidae > Daphnia > Daphnia galeata. Next base: position 859,571 of record CM061120.1, on the reverse strand, counting down.
TTTTCATCCTTATAATGATTTGCCTTTCTCCACCGCCCTGCGGTCGCGTGCCGTAAGCCTTTAGCTATCTCACGATGAATTTTCTCCGTTCTCCTTCTCTTTTGTCTATTGTTTGGTTTATTCCCTTTCTCTAGCGATTCTTCTTTTTTTCAAAAGGAGATTTTAGACAAGAACACAAGAGCATTTTAAGAAATACAATGCAAAGTCTTGCGGAAAAGGAAAACGGGAAATCGGCAATCATTATTAGATGATTACAATGTGCTTGCATAGATTCATAAATACATACATGTAATACAGCAGTATAGAATTATAGATACATGATTAGGAGAGAACAAGCTAACAGCCGTTTCTACTTTGGTGAATCTCTCATCGGAGAAAGTATGGTTTGATTTTAACCGTTCTTTCACCAATTCAATGAAATTATGTGCGGGGAAAAAATGTGCCATTGTCTGCCATTTTTGCTTCTTCTACTTTTTTGAGAAAGTTTGACTATTTTTTTTCTTTTAAATAATTATTCTCAATATTGATGTACACTTATTAGTTATTACATAGATAATAACTGTGGCGTGACGAATATATTTCACGACAATCATCTATTCAATTTGCATAATTTTCCTTAATTAAATTGAATCCATTTATTTGGTGAAATAAAGATATTATTGGACCAAACATCCAATTCAAGCAGATGGCGACGCTTGAACGGATCTTGCGATTCAGGTTACGCTGACACACAATTCAAGATGAGTCGTGTCTGACGTGAATATAACAAAAAAAAAAAAACATTTTCTCCCATTTGTGTCATTTGTATTTTTGGCTTTAAAATTGAATTGGTGACCTCAATGTCCACGAAGAAGAGAAAACATGTCAATATAGCAGCAGGTTCGTTTGTTTTGTTTTCTTTTTCTTTTATTAACTTGCTGGTTTCGCTTGAATTTCTGAAGTGACTATTTTGCTCTCCGCATTCCTCAACCGTTCAACTATTCTGTAAATATGGTGTACGCGTGGCCAGCGCGTGGCCTACTCGTTTCTTCGTGTCTATTCACACAAGCCAATGAATGAACTGCCTAGCACTTATTGCAAAATGGTCTAACGTGCTTCCTGTACGGTAAAAATTACCCAAAAGCACCTGCCGACTGACGATCCACCTGTTACAACAAGCAATAACGCCACTCGTTGCATGTCGCGATTCTGTTTCTCTATCGGTTCGTTCACCGCCATTACGTATACAAGCTGCCTCCTCCTTCCTATACACGTAATATTGTGCTACTCTCTGTTCTGCTGTATATAACCACAGACACATAATCGTCCACGGGAGTTCTACTAATAACAAGGCAACAAAGAGCTGTTGCAGTGAACACTGAACACTTCTTCACCGAACAGCGTACTGTTTTGCCTTTAAAAATCCCCAATAATCAAAGTGTTTTTTTTTATCTATCTCGGCCATACCGTTTCTTCATTTTTTATTTCCATTGGATTTTTGTCTTCTGTTCATTTCTGATCCCATTGCGTATTTTTTGTTTGTAAATTACCGTAAGGTAAAGGCGGTAAAGGCAAAAAAAATAAAACTGATGCAACATTTTACTTCGTTTAATCATCAAATAGTTCGTCAAAATATTCAAAAATGAATGTTTCAGCGTCTAATTGACGTCATAGCTAAAGTTGTGTTCCACGAATTGTCAAATTTGTAAATCATTTTCGTTGTTGTGTTTGCTCGTGATCAATAAATCTGGGCGATTTGTGGTTGTTCAACAATCTGCCATCTGCCGATGCAAGAAACAACAAACTATAATAACCCAATCTAAACTAAACTAAATAAAAAAAATAAAATCTCCAAAATAAAAATAAGTTTAATTCAGATGATGATTTGCGTTTTCTTTTTTGTTGAGTTTTTTTTTTTTTTAACATCCAGATTTGAATCTATAAAACAGAGCTCGGATTCAAGTGTAAACGAAATGTCTTATACCTTATTTCATACGGTTGTTGTTGGCCCAAGGTGATGGATCGTCCTCGTTCCACCTATACGGCTATACCTTTATTTTCTAATTGAATTCCCCGTCGAATGAATAGAACTCAGCCTAGAAAAACTACAATGACGCACAAGGGGGCAGAACGAAAACTAACGAGACGTAACGACAAAAGCCAGCCCCCCTTAGTCTATTCTAGATAATAATAATGTATTACACAAAAACAGACGATGTTGATGGGAATCAGGTCTTGTGAGTATGTGCGCGAAGACGCTTTTATTAGGTCAATGTTGTGAATCAAATTCTGAGCTGTGCAAATTACGGTCTTACGTTGTCAATATATCCGTTTCGCCCTCAATTAGTCGCTTACTTTACTATTTAGTATAGTTTGGCTTTAGTTTCGTTTATTTAGTATAGTTTTTTATTTTATTTAGTATCGTTTGGCTTTAGCCAAACGTGGAAAAGAAATTACAATATGTTTCTGAAAACAGAACCATATTTTCCTGGCCTATCTTTCTTGCCTCTAAAAAGGCCTATTCTGTAATAAATTTTGGTTAGAATATGTAGGCATGTTATTTTGTAGTGAAATTCCTTATGTACCTACATGTGTAGGAGACAGACTATACGACCGCTGCGACTCTTCGATTTCATTTTAAATTGATGACATGCAGCTCAATCGCAGTAAACGTGCGAGTGCTGGTGCTTTGTCGAGTCTGTACTAGGCAAAGGTTGTAGACGAGGAGAAAGAAAAGAAATTCACGCAGAAGGAGACGTAATCAATAAGAAAGCTGTTCGTGTTAGTTGCTTAACATATAGCTTTTATAGCCTATAGCAAATCCTAAGCAGCAACAGTGTTCAGCCAGCCTCAACAAGTTGAAGGATGAAACTCAGGAAAGAGCCAAAGAGGGAGAGTTTGAGTTTCCGTCATTCACAACAATATTAGCTGATATTAGTATTATTATTTTTTAAATATATATATATTTCATGGTCCAAAGATTCGTGAGTCGCATTTTCATCATGTTGGCTGGATTTATTCTCCAATTTCCATTTTTTCCTTCATGTGTACTTGAGTTTTCTATTCTCTGGGTCTGGGGCAACGCCAAATAGAGACGAGTGTGCAGACGTCATGGATGTTGATGCCAAGTTCTTATTTCCTTTCTTCCCCTTTTCTTCGTCCCAGCACTCTGCACTCATCTCTATAACCAAAGCCCCCCATCAAGTGATGTGCAATTGTGCATCATACATGCGCCGGCGGCTTTCTTATTATTTCCTTATATTCTTATATTCCTCGTCATTATTGGTTACTCCTGCTGAACAGCCCTGCACGATGGTTCAGTGATCCGTGCCAACATCAAAGGAATCAAGTCGCTCAACAACTTACAATCATTTCATTGTTTTTCGTTTTCATTTGTTTCTAATCAAAGAATGACGACGATATGACTGCAACGCCCATCTTTTAGCTGCGTTTTCGCTGCAGTGCTGTAGAGATCTATAATGCCGTTACATATTGCTGACGGATACATGCGAGTTTCAAGGAGAACTTGGCGGTATGTTTTATTCTTTCCTTTTTTAAATGTGCATAATGTAATAATAATATAATCGTGCAGTCTTTGCTTTTGGCCATTATACGGTATCTATTATTAATAGGCTAGCAGCTACCTTATAATTGTTAACCGCGTGGTGGTTAACTCTCGCATATTTGTCACAGCAATTCTAACGGTAAAAGAGAACAATGTACAGACAAAAAAAGATACCGCGTGAAAACTTGTGACGTGTTCAACAAAGTTCGTTGATTGAGGACTGAACTGGCATCCTTCAAAAAAATAAAATAAAAAAAGTGCGCTACTTTGGTTAACAGCAGAATTGGACTTGGTCGATGCTCTCTTCTTTACTTTTGTTCAAAATAGTCTTACACTTTTAAATGTGGTGGAGCCGGAACGATTAGAATGAATATAAAAAATGACTTTTGCGGGTGAACGAAGTGACGATGACCGGCCGTACTTTGAATCGACTAGCGATTCAATTGCAATTACATCGTCTGTCGTACCAACCGCGAATAACTTGAGCGTAATAGATTGTAATTTATTGATCAGAAATAATAGATTGTAATTTATTGATTTAGATGAAATTCGACATATATATAGAGGTATAGGGAAGCTAAGAAACCTCATGTAACTGAGCCGAAACATTCCTTACTCTCTGCATTAGACATCCTCAGACATATGGTTGTGTCAGCAGCAGTACAGTACACACTTCAGGATAGCTATAATTTCTCCCCCTATAAAAATGAAAAAACCAAAAACCAAAAATGAAGAAGATACAGTCGGAAACAGACAAACAGTATAGACACGGCAGTATTGAACCGCACGTGATCGTGACATTGTTATTATCGGCAAGTCATTTCAGTTTTCTACTTCATTTTGGTGCTATGTTCGGGTTGGTTTCCGGTTGAACGACGGTTCGAAACCTCAAAGTGTTACAACACTTTTTCCGCGTATCGAAATAGAACGTTACGACTCCCCACTGCTCTCGTGAACTGGCTCCGTCCAGTACTTACATATACAGTTCATTCAATAAACTCGTGTTACTAGTCTTTGTAACACGTTGATTGCTGCTAGCTGGGCATTGGCTACCGTCACGACTTGACATTGACAACTAGTCAGTTCCAAATGATATATGATTACATCAATTCCATCAGATAAAACATAACATGGGTACACTACTGTTCTTCGCTATATACAACGGTACTAGTACGGTACTACGTGATATCATTTATTTATATTTATTTCTACTTCTTCCTTTTATTTTCTATTAAAGAGAGAAAGACAAACATTTTTATTTTGTATAGTCTGATGTGCTGACAGGCTGAATATATATATATATATCTTTTCAAGTATTGTAGGAAAAGGAAGGAAACGAATGTAAGAAGACAGAACTCGTTACTCGGTTTTCTTTTCATGTTGCTATACTTGCAATCAACTAATCTGCCTCTTTCCGCCTCTTTCATGAGACTGCAATACAACGAGATGTTCAAATTCGCAGAAAATAGAGAGAATAGGACAAAGGAAACGATGATATAAAGCCACCGGACTAGTCCTTATATCTCGAACGATCGCGTGGCTGACAATTCGATGTAATTCATCACAAGAAAAAAGCCAGCCGAAGAGAAAAAAGAAATGAGGAAGAAGGAGAAAGGAAACCTTAGCAACAACCTCATCCCGTGATCCTGAAAGAAATAACAAAAAGAAGCGCCGTTTGTAAGTTATAGCCTAGCGATGAATAAAACGAATGGGAGTATCAGATGAATAAGAAGAAGACATCTGGGATGGTGATGCATTAAACCCCATGCCGTATAAATAGATGTGCATTAAAAAAAAGGCCAAACGACTTGCAACCGATCTTATTATAGAGTCTGTACCACTTTGAACAATGTTTTCATAGGCAAAACAACAAAAGTGTATAGGCTCTATATTCAACGATTATTCACCGGTCGTCTAGACTTGCTGGCTGTAGGCTGAGTTGCAAGCTATACGCTCAACATTGCGTGCTATACTGCGCTAGTTGCTAAGTGTAACAACAGCTATAGAGCATTGTGCCAACGAAGACAGCAATGGCTGCTTGAATATTGGATATAGAATAGAATTTGAATGTGTAGCCTACATAACTAGTCATCCGTAATCCAACTATAGCCATGAGTGTATGGGGCAATTAGAGTAACAGACCAATGAGTTCCTTGATCGGTTGCGATGACAAGACATACTGTAAATGTAGCGCTGTTTGCGATGATTTTGTGATTTCCATGGCGCAGACTCGGATTCTGTCGCTGTCGGTCGTTCCGAGTGGAAGAAATATGCTTTTCGCATCGAAGCATTTACTCAGTGCAGTGAGAGAAGTCGGCAACAGAAAAAATCCGTTCACTTTTTCTGCCGGCTGCCACTAGATCGATGCCAGTAAGAGTGGCTCCAGCGGTCTACATTGTCGATGCTGTTCGAGGCTGCGAAACTTCTTCTTCGGATACTATAAGCCATTTATCCGTAAATTGTTGCTGGGACTCAGTTTTCTGCTCGATTTATACTATCAGCAATAGTCACCGTAGTTTTACATCATCGTCATTGGATACAAGCCAAATCAACGAATTTGAGTTCAGAGCGGTGTTGTCGATTGATCTGCGGTTTCCGTGTCTGACATTATACAAAATAAAGTTCATCCTACCGCTTGTTCTGCATTCAACTAAAATCATTTCCACGCTGCGATTTCCTGTACAATACGCTAGGCTGAAATGATTTCCGGTCTCTATTTCGACCACAGGTAGGTGATCATATAGTGTATGGCAAAGTACCGATATTTGTAATTCAGCAACAGATTATACTATACAGTCAAACATCGAAGTTATGAAGTTTTATTACAGCATGGAGAGATTCAGTGTCCTATGGCTATATTTCTATCTACGATTTCTAAGATATTACACGGAAGGAAATGCAGCATAGCATCTATAGGTATTGTATACATCTGTATGGATCTGTATACATGCCATTAAAATGTCATATAATACACAGTGTCCATTTACCAAGATCCAATTTACCTGATCTCAAGCCTGAACTAGGCCTACTCAACGGTACTATCACGGGAATGTTTTTTCAAAGATAAACGTAAAAAAGCACAGTTCAATGAAATTTTCAAAGTTTATTGCTCGGTAAACTAGGCTACTATCGATCACCAGTCACTTTGTTAATAAACAGAGCAAGAGCAGATGGATATAAAGAATTCGCCAGCTGTATATACAAAACCATACATAAATGTATACAGATACTAATTTTCTTGATGCTAGTAATAGATTAAGTAATATAATATGAGACTTTTAGTATATATGACTTTATCATTAATTTCATTATGTAATTATTAATGTAATTCTCGTATACCTTAGATATCCATTTATTGAACCCTACAGCTTAACTGTAGAAGAACGTTCCTATAAGAGATTGTTTCTTTCTTTTTCATCTCAACATCTCCACTCAACGCCCAATTTCTGAAGTCTTAACAAAAATTGAGAAATTTTGTAACTTGGGAATTGGGATATACAGGAAAAGACTTGATTGAGGACGGATGTATAGTACGTAATTACCATTCCACGCAACCCTTTAGTGTAGATTTGGCTCACGCAGCGCCCTTAAAATGCTTGGATTCGAGTAGCCTAAATATTTGAGAAAGGTAAAAAAAGAAGATTTCAAAAAGCCTATTCCAGTGGGTCTTGTGTAGAATATTCTGTCATGCTTCAAAGTTCAGTCTTGATTCAAGCACATCAGCAGTTGAGATTGATGTAACGCAATCATATCAAGAAGAGTATTAAGGCGCTAAAGTGACGTTTAGACGTCAGTTTTTCAGGTTCTTCAGTTGGCAGTTCTAAGTTCCCTAAGGCCTACGTCTGAATGGTTGTAATTCAATTGTGACCCCTGAAAGTGCACAAAGAAACTTTTATTTTGTATAAACTACATGGAAAAGTTTGGACGTATATCTATCTAGAAGCCGACTGGCTCTTCCTCTCCTCTGCCATATATACTTTTCCGCCTAATACACAACTTACGTCATTTGTTGTAAACGTACTTTTGTTGATTAACTTTACAAAATAATAGCAGAAGGAAGTGAGATTATTATTACCTTATTTACAGCTGTTTGACGTCCTACAGTTTTTTTGTTGCTCAAAATGTCAATAATTCATTTCAATTTTAACGGGAATTATTGATACGCCATTAAGGTTCGGATTTCAGGTCTTCCTTATCTGATTCGGACGTCAATCCAGTGGCGTCGTTGAGTCGTTCGACAATCGACCAAAATGGACACATTAATAGAAATTGTTGTGTCATACATCAGCGACAGGATTTTGAGACCAATCCTAGTGGTACTTCTTGCCTGCCTCCTGTGTGTTGCCCTTCTACGAGTCCTTGTGCTGGTCGTACTGGAACCCATAGGAGAACCAGTTCAGCCGTCCTTGTACTATCGTCCTTCTTCTTTATCCGAGAGACTTATCAACACGTTACCTGCTCTCCGAGCCGCCTACACAGTACCCGGTTGCTGGTCTCTGATGAACGACAGCTTTGGGGCTTTTCTTATTTTGGTCGCCACAGCTGCCACTCAAGCTTGTACTCGATGGACAGGTCAAGCTCGTTTCTTACGCGAATACTTGCTGATGGACGACGAAGGACTCGTTTCGCTCGACTGGGTCCAAGAACATCGATTGGCGTTCCCATTCAATGCCGACAACGATAATAAGAACATCAAATCGCCTCAAAGTAACTTTGGCTGGATCGTTCTCTTAATGCCAGGACAATGGGTCTGTGATTCCAAAAGGAATCTTCAGGCAGTTTGTCGGTCGCTTGTCGATCAGGGACATCAACCAGTGATCTGGAATCGACGTGGACAAGCCGGAACGCCTTTGGCCAAATTAAGTTCATCGTCATCGGTTTCTGGTTGCGGTGATCTACGCCAGGTGATCCAATACTTGAGCACCCAATATCCTAATTCGCCGTTGGCATTGGTTGGATTCAGTCACGCTGCCTCCCTTCTTGTTTCCTATTTGGGAGAGTTTGGAAGCAGTTCTTTGATTCATTCGGCTATCGCCGTTAGCCCTTTATGGCAGCACCCACCAACTGGCATTGAATGGATTTTATCCACTTGCAAGGGAATACCAATCGATTCAGGATCGGCCGATCCGCTTCGGGATTCGGACGATATCGCCATTCCATTGCTTGTGATTCACTACGACGACGATCCATTGGTGCCGGTCAACACTCTGCCCAAGGACCTCTTCAGCTTGTATCCGCAATTGATTTTGGTGACGTGCCCATTGGGCGGTCACTGTGGACTGCTCCAGCCAACGCCTCGCCTTGTCGATGTCATAATAAGCGACTTTATTCAAGAGGTATTGGCTTTTACGAGTTGGCCTTTGTCCGTCCCACAGCAGCAAGGAAGGCGTAATCGACTCGGATCTCTTACACGTTCATCGGTTTCTCGAAGAACTAAAAGAAATCATTTTAAGAATGGAAGCCGTCCCAGTTGCAGTTCCTGCTGAAGTGTTGATCCTGAAGGTTGTCCTCTACAAATTTGTCTGTATGGTATTACATTGGCGCACTCAATTTTTAAATTTTAAAAACTCTTAAAATGGAATCTACACCTCGATCGACACGTCACCACTTAACTTGTCAAAGTTAGTTTACGTAAGCGTAAGAACTAAACACTACGACGAGTGCTACGTAGTTGCCAAATTAACGGTGCCGTTATTCAACGTGTATGTGTGGGCAATCAAAAAATTTTCCACTTTTAGGTATCATTTTTTACTAATCCCTTGAGATGTGTATGTGTATATTCTGAAGAGTGTGTATGCCAAACAATTCCAACCTCATTGTTTCCTCACGAAGTTCACATTCAATTTTGTTCGCTCGATTTGTGATGAAATCACTTTTATAGATCTTTTAAGATTCTTATCGTTTATCGTTATCAGTGGCGTAGTAACATTATACGTTCGTTCGTGATTATTTCTACTAGTCCGATGTGTTCGGTGGTTATTTCAAATTGGTTCTAAATAAAATTTGATTTTAACTCTATTATTCTATTAATACGTGTAACTTTTTTGATCGCTTTGTGAATGCTGTTTGCTATAACACACTGTCGACTCTGTCATATCAACCAAATCATAAATGTGGAAATTTATTTGAAAAATACACAAATTTTTTCTCAGTTAAGTACAAAAATATGACTGGCAACAAGTATGAACGAGATAATACTTTTTCCTTTATACTACCGATCCTACATTAAATAAACTAAAAAAAGCAGTGCTGTACACCACCTAGTACAGTAGTACACGAACAGAATAACTCTGAGCTCTGCTAGTCTGCTTCCTCACACCTTAGTACACGAAGCAGCAGTACAGGCTGTGCAGCACAGCAGCACGAAGTCACGAACCTCTGGCACCTGGCTGGCACGAAGTAAAATAAAAGTGCGCACTGCCGCCCATCAATTCCGATCTGGCATCGTACGATCTGGCCCAATGTGTCAAGTTAAACAAAATTGTTCTGCAAAGTTCTCTCCTAGCTGTTCAGGCTTTCTTACTCTCAAGTTTCAACATTGATTATATTTACATTTTAAGTTGATAACTTTCTGATTAGGAAAATGCGACTTCTGCGTAAGATTAAATACATTATTGCAGCTGGAGCAGCTGGGGGAGTTTTGGCAAGTTATCTCACAGTGAGTGCAGCTGAAGTCGCTCTAGAGGAAAAGTGCAGAGAAGATCCTGCTTTATTTTCCCAGAACAGTTCTAGGACCAAATGGGATTTCAACTGGGACAGGTCAATAGTGTTTTAAAAATCAATTTTCATTATGATTCTTACTTGAAAGATTCTAGACAGGAGCCACATAATTTAGTAAAACCATCCAAATCTGGAACAATTGACAGTGAAAAGGTAGAGAAAGTAAAACCAACTGCCACAAGAAATCTTATCTTGATTCGTCATGGCCAATACAACTTGAAGGGGATGTGTGATGAGGAACGCTACCTCACCTCTTTGGGTTAGAGTTTTCCTATCCATTTTATTTTTTAGATTTCTAATTCCAATGTATGTTTAGGTATTGAGCAAGCAGATTATACTGGAAAACGTTTAAAAGAGTTGGCAATGCCTTATTCATCTATAGTGCAATCATCAATGTGCAGGGCCAGGGAGACAGCAAATGTCATATCTGGTCACTTACCTAATGTCCCTCTTCACACTTGTGACTTGCTTCAAGAAGGAGCTCCTTTTCCACCTGAGCCACCAGTAGGACACTGGAAGCCTGAGATGCATGTAAATTACATATTTTATTTATTCAAATGTTTATTCGGTAAATCAAACTGGTTCACCCATAATTAGCAGTTTTATCGAGATGGAGCACGTATTGAAGCTGCTTTTCGGAAATACTTCCACAGAGCCGAAGCTTCTCAAAAAGAAGACAGTTACGAAATATTGGTTTGTCATGCCAATGTTATTCGCTTCTTTGTTTGCAGGTGAGAAGTGTCACTCCAAATACGCTGCGAGATGTTATTGTTTTCATCGTGAGAATATTTGTCATTTCTAGAGCTTTGCAATTCCCCCCTGAGGCTTGGCTACGAATGAGTCTCCATAACGCCAGCGTTACGTGGATCGCCATCCGACCATCAGGACGTGTCGTTTTACGAGCTCTTGGCGATTGCGGTCATCTCCCTCCAGCTAAACTCACCACAACGTGACGTTGGTGTTCAATTGATGGATGATGTAACAACAATGCTCGGAGTAGAATAGGGTAGCAACATTTGCAAATAGTTTGCTGCCATTTATTCTTGTGACATCATAAGGCACTTCTGTCCGTTTCCCTTTTTTGTTTCTTCGAATTTTCTTTAGTTATCACGTGCGTGTGTCGTTATTGTTTGTTCCTAATCAATACAATACGTGATTCTTCATAAACACAAAAGCCTTGGCTGTGGCAGTTTTTGTACACTTTTACTGCTATAGTCACAGTTGAAATCCATATTTATCCTCAACCGTAGCCCATAAATCTCTTTCTAGTCCCGCCCACGTCTTAAAACAAAAATCTGATTCTCACTGCATGTGCTTCAGACTTTCAGAATTCCAATATAGAAGAAAGCTAGGTCACATCTTTGGTTCTGTGTATAAGTTGCGTCGACATTAAAAATGATTTAATTTTTCAAGGGGTATTGGGTGCTGTAAACGGTCTGGAACTGTTGCGCCAAGTGACGTCCGCAATAGATGGAAATGAGAAACTGCTTCTTAGCTACAGTTCAAAAGTCTATTGGAAGACGGCGTTGAAGCAAAAGAAAGCAACTATTTTTATAACTTTGATGTGCTTTTGTTTTCTTTCACTGCGTGGAAATTCAGAAAACTTTTCCATTTCAAAGTAATTGATCGATGTTTAAGAGAAAGTTTGGCAGTCAAGCAAACTTGATGAGTTTCGTTTCCGCGCCACTTTATGTAATAATAATCTGCTTCACTTTGCCCTCTCTTTTCTAATTTGGAGATGGTATTCACGCGATTAGTCACGTCTTGAGGATTCCGAGATTCTTGCACAGTTTCATCCTATTAAAGGATAATTCTATTAAATGTAGCAATACACAGTGCCAGATATTGCACTTGGGTTACTGTCAATCGATAACGTATAGGAAATGTGAGTTAATGAGCATATAATTGCCGACTCAACTTAGAAGGGTTGGACTTGCGTAGTTAGTATTTCGTTTAGTTTGTTTTTTTCACCTCCGTCTCATCATCATCTGCTTGTACGTGAGTATGAATCTAGAGCGAAACACAGTTAGTATATAGTCTACTCTCGATTCTATTTCCGTCACTTGTGTAAACTGTCGAACATTTTTTTTCTTTTTTCTCGTCTTTTCAGGGTAAAAGCTTTCGACCGTTCAGTATTCCTTTTGGTAGCACTAGTTGCTGTCTCTGGCTTACGCCCTTTTTGTATATAGATTGTGTTCTTCTGCTGTGCTATTCACGCTACGTCCCTCGTCTCTATCGCTTCATCCTTGAAAAAAACAAAAATGAAAACAAACAAAACAGGAAAAGGCGACTAGAGTTAGGAGCAAACAGCTGCAACTCGTTCGTCGCCCATCGGCTCCCACGGTAGAAAATATCTTCCATGTGCCGAAACTATATGTACTTTAATGGTTCGCCTTGAAGCGCGTGTTCAACGGACGTGTTGAATTCTTAAAAAGTTAAAAGTTATTAACGTGCAATAGAGCTGCAAAGCCGTTTGTATATAGGACAATAATTTGCATCTCTTTTTACGTTTCTATGCGTTCTATGCGTCTCTGCTGATTGAAGTCAAAATTGAGTTAAATGCAATGGCATGTGCCATCACTTAACATAAATGGTTGAGATGATCCGCCTTTAATGCGGCCGATGAAAATGTTGTCGAGAAAGGTGTCAATCTGTGAAAATCTAATCTTTGGATAGATACGAAATTCGTGACAAGATTCTGACAGGTGATGCCGGGAGAGAAAGTAAGCATGCCTCAAATGTCTTAAGGTCGACTTTTGACAAATGAACGTGTTGGTTGGCAGTTGGTTGTCGAGAATTAATTAGGAAGTGGGTCGTACGAGGCGGGAGGGTCGGCAGGATTCTGCCGCGCTTTTACAGTTGTTTCCAATTGCGTTTGAGCAGCTAGCGAGTTGGTTTTTCAACACGCTTCTTTCAGAATCACTACTGCTTTTGCCGTGGTTCTCGGTGATAGAAAAGCCCGACGGACAGCGAGCGGCCTCACTTCTCGGGGTGAAAACGGCAATATAAGCGCGCTAGAGGAGCTGTTGCTAATTTTAGATGCTTCATTTGCCCCACTGGATGAATGGACGTGCTCTTCTATAGCTTCTTCCAGGTTGAAGCGAAATCTCTGACTTCCAGAGGTTCCTCTACTTCTCCGTCCAGTCGTCTAGTTTCCGTTGTCCCGACGTCGACTCCACCGGGTTGTTCTTAAGGCGTTTGTGTAAATCAGACCTTCAAACAAATTATCATCATGGTAGGATTTATGGTTTATATTTCAATGGTTTCAACGGATTATTGTGAAGCTGTGCAAATCTGTATTTGATCTCTTTAACACGGATTTAATATATTTTCCTTATTTCCGCTATCAGGATGATCTTGATAAGGAGCAACTAGCCAGTAAGTTGAACCACTCGTACAACATCAATATAATTGTAAATTATTATTCATTCATTTGTTTGTTTTTGTTTTGTCTTTATAGTGTTGCGGAAGGTGTTCGACAGCTTCGATCACAACAAGAAGGGTAGCATTCCTTCCTCCATGGTACGAACGATTTTCATTGTCATGGGACACCGGGTTGACGATCGGATGCTCAGGGCCATCATCGCTGAAGTCGACGCTGACGGTATATAAAATATTAACAAAAAAACCCTCAGGGAAGATTTTAGAAAACACGGTTTTCGTTTTCGTTCTAATAAGCATTGAACAATAACGAACAAGCTCATGGTTTCCATCTGTCGACTAAAAAGCCTTCGTGTGAACTCTTAAACACTAAACAGTGACATATTTCAAGGCTCATTTCATTTGAAATGTTATAGGATCTGGCGAATTGGAATTTTCCGAGTTTGTGACGCTTGCAGCGCAATTTCTTGTCGAAGAAGATGCCGAAGAAATGCAAAACGAGCTGAAGGAGGCTTTCCGTCTTTATGATAAAGAAGGTAGGCCAAGAATTTTTCTTTTCGAATTGCCGATGTCTTTTTGTCCCAACACTCTACACCTATCGAAAAAAAAAATACAATTACAGGCAACGGTTACATCACAACATCTGTTTTACGCGAAATTCTTCACGAACTGGATGACAAACTTACACCGGACGATTTGGACGGAATCATCGCCGAAATTGACGAGGACGGTTCAGGAACCATCGATTTTGACGGTAAAACTTGATTACTATATTTATTAGTACTATTCATGTTTGGTAGTAATTTATATATAATTCTTATTTTTATTTTAAATTCAGAGTTCATGGAAATGATGACTGGTGAATAACCAATTCTTTTTTGGTTCAGGATGTTGTGCCAATAATCCTATGTACGCTTTTTCACATTGGTTGATTTTTTTCACTGAATTTCTTTGATATTTATGCATACAGTGTACAGTTACAAACAAACACTAGTATGTATATTATTCACAAGAAAATTGAGCTTTGGTTTCTCTTTGAATTTATTTCGTTACAAATACAAAATCTTTCACTTGGTGAGGTGCCACGCGTGTCTGGTGTTGCATTCAAACTTCAAATACACTCAATTTGATTAAACGGAGGGGGAAAATGTGTTTTTCTCTGATTGTTAAAACTTATTGCACGAAAACTTTCTAGTTTTCTCGATATCTTTTTTCATTTTTCAAGTTTAGATTTTTAAAAAATCGTGAATCTAAGATGATGATCGTCAGACTAGAAACATTTTCGTATTATGAGTTGTAAGCTGGATTTTTAAAAGTTCTCGTTGGATCAACGTAAAGAGGATTGTTTTCCTGTCGATAAAACAACCGTGGTTAATCGACCATAAGCGTAATTCAAACTACATGAACTCATTGACTTACTCTGCTCCATTTGGCGTTTTCCTTCTCGTTAAGAAATCGCGCGTACTCTCTTTTGTCGTATAAATAGGTGGTGAAGCGAAACAAAAGCAAAAGAGCCAAGCCGACCAGAACAATGGCTCCAAGTAATCCTATTCAATCACATTAACAGAACCCTGCGTTTCATCGTCTTGTTTTCAAAGCTGTACTATTATTACCTAACCCAATAGCCATATAAGCGGGAGGATCAGTGCAAATGGGTTCTCGTTGAACGCGGACTCGTCTAGCACCATTCGAATCGAAACCGTAAACAAATTTCACTGTGCATTTTTGTTCATTCTCATAGGAACAGTCTCTTTCGGATGTCTGCTCCACTGAATAACCAAAAAGTTTACTTGTTATGCAGTTCTTCAATGAGAATCCTTTATATGTTAGTTACCTTTAACAGTGTCTTCAACTATTATGGAGTAAGTGCATTCTGTATTGCAGGCTGCTCCATTATTCGCCATATAAGGTCCTGTCTGGAAGACTTCACATTGGACGCAAGGTGTAAATTCATCGCATCGGCTAGGGCATGTCTATGAGCACATAGAAAACAATTTGATGTAAAAAACCGATATGTAAACTTATCATTACTGTAAACAAACTGCCTATTGGGGCTATTTACCGGACAGTCTTGGCAATATTGCCCTTGCGAATTACCCGAACATTCGCAGCTGCCGCATTTGCAGACACCATTACCCGAACATACATCTCCACCACCTGTTGTGGCACGAGAAAATCCATTCAGAATAATTTAACAAACGTCCAAGTTTTTTCAAATATTGATTTACCGATGGGTATGCATGTGTCATCCGTTGTCCTACAGTCGCAAGCATTTCCTTGCCACCCGGCGTAACCTAAATGGAAAAGTTTAAAACTTATCTTGATGGCGATATTTATATCGTAACTAATGGAGTTCTACATACATAAACACTGCCCACAATTGCATTCGCCGTGATCCGAACAAATATTTCCGTCAGTTCGATCGCATGAAAAATTATCACACTCGCAATATTTTCCGCTGATAACCTATTTATTATATTTTTTTTTTTCATTGAAAATAGTGAATAGTAATCAATGGCACCTGTTAATATAAAACTAGTTCAAATTTAGTACAGTACCTCTGACTGGTTGGGACGATCTTGGCATTTGCACGTACCACAAACACTGCAAGTGACACGAGAAAATTCGCAATTTTTTTAGAAAATAAACTTTTGACAATATAGATGTCTGAATATCTAAAAAGTATATGCACACCATTCGCCGCGGTTATTGCACAGGACGTCTGTTGTGTTATCAGGTTTACACTGTGAGTCCAGATCAGAAATATTGGCATCAACTGAACACTGTTGAATTTCATTATACACATTGATTAATGAGAGTCATTCATTAATTCCTATTAAACAAACATTTACAATATTACTTCACAATTATTGCCAGTGTGTGAGCTGTCGCATTCACATACACCACACTGCAAATTCCCTCCTGAATTACATTGAGTAGCGTTTATTATGAAACCCTGTTAAAAGGGAAAATAGTAAGTTAGCTTGTATATCATCTCAATTTGGTTATTTCCAATTCCGACAAAAACTATATATAAAATTGAATTTAAAAAAAGTGATTAAACTGTTCTGCTCACCGGGTCACCAGGCCTCTCACAAGGACAATCGCAAACGATTTCGAGATGTAACGTGTAAACCTCGTTCACGCCAACTGGTTGGATTTGTATAACTGTTTTTTGGTCAGAAATAGTTGTTGGACACTCTGTCGCCTATAAATACAAAATGTGAAAAAATTAAACAGTAGACCTACGACTATATGTAAGAGAAAAAATATTCGGCATAAATCCTACTTCAATGCTGATTGTAAAGTTGACTATATCCCCGATTTTTAAATTGTCGCATTTGTTATTTTCTTGCACTAAAGTTCCCTTACAAGCTGTGTAATAACGCACCTTCACCCAGGCATCTGCTGTATCAGTCATCTCAACTGAAGAGGAGATATTCTATTGAATTAAAAATATTAGACTACTTATTTAGTTCACTGGAAAATTTCTAAATGTTTTACTTTACTTTGTAACTATCTCTAATCAGATTGACAATATTTTCTGAGTCGGAATCGAGGATTCCAACCGAAGAACCGGAAATGACCTTTTGAAATTCTTTGTAACTAGGTGCAACCTTATCTGTGACTGCAAAGATAAGATTGATGTCATTTTTCTTTGCCAATTGGCTAATTTGACCAAGAGATGGATAATCTTGACTGGTAGCCTTTTGGTACATGTTATCTGTTGCATCGAGGTGGCATCGGCCATCATTTGGCTTGACAATGCCACCTAACTATAAATATAAAATAAAAATAAAAAAAAATTAACGCAAATCCTTCGCAAATTTCAAACGAATTGGTACAAATCATTGTTAGGCTAATTATATTTAAATATTTACTCTTCCGTTTCCAGCGATATGGGAATGAGCATCGGTTGCAAAAACAATCAAGCGTCGAGATCTTTTTCTCCATCCTATTTCATCCTGGCAAACCATAGCCTGAAGAAGAGCATCAAAACCACCATCTGGTGCATCGTAATTCGAAGTCCAAACGATTTTTGTAGAATTTACTATTCCCTTCCAACCCCAAACATACCCAGAAAAAAAAAATAGTTACATCAATATTTTAACTGCAATAAAAATCAATAATGCCCTGAAGTGATTACAGTAAACTCCGTAACATTGTCGCTAATTGACAATTTGTGCTGAAACGAATAAGTCAAAGCACACCCCATCTGAAAGGCTTCCGGGCTGCAAGATTCAGTTGTTCTTATATACGAAAAAAATACGATAGTTATTTTATAAATCATAGCAGAATACAATTAAATTTTAAAACGTAAAACAGTCGGGAGAAAATCAATAGGAAAAATATAAATCCTTACTTCTCAACGAACGGGAGAACTGCATTAAAAGAAAACTCAATGAAGCGTTAATATTGTAAAATTTAAATGTAATCTTCGAGTGTTTTCCTACCGTTTTTATCAACAAAGGAGCCGAATCCTATTTTGAACTCTTTGGTTAAATTTCGCACTGAAAGGGAAATTGAAATATCAATGGTTAACAAATTAGATTAAAATATGTTGATAGTTAGTTACTGGCGTCAACTAGGGATTCTGACAATCGTACGAGATTTTCCTTGTCATTAAGCATAGATTGTGACACATCCATCAAATAATACAAATCAGCTGGATAATCTTCTACAACCTTGTATTGCAGAGAAATGTTATAGACCAAGCCTATTAATTTTTCCCAGTACACAATAATGACTAGTTAGAAATGATTCGTATAAAATGTGATGATAGTACCATGACGCAGATTAGTAAGAGAAGCTCTTTGCGGGTGGAGTTGTGTAGGATCATTTCGACGGTTTGATCTAGTCACGGGTATATCTTCAATAATTTTGTAAATTGGAACAGGATCAATGAGCGATTCGGAAGGGCAGGACTCCATACGGTCTCTTAATTGGCATCGATTAGTTTCGTTTTTCGTAATGCTCTAAAACTCAACATTTTAATTGCTATTAATTTATTAGACAATAATTGAACTATACCGCTTTTGAACACCAAGCACAATTTGGCACTCGAATGCACTCTCCACACATGGTTAGTGAGAGACATGGATCGTTCGAATTTCCTTGGGAAAAGATGAAAAAACTTAGGAAAATATGGATTGACCAAAATATTTTGTGCAGAGAATACATGTTTTGTTCACTGTAATGTCGGAAATGCGTTGAACTACTAAGGACTGAGACTTTGTAGGTTTAACTGAGAAGCGAAGCGTTGGCGTTCAACCAAGTGATAACGTGAAAATCCTTACCACTGTCCATTGATAATAACTTACGACCCTTAAGCTGCAGATTGTACTTGCTTCAATACTGATAACACGGTACCGTAATTGAACCATTAACCAATATCCGCCGTTTAAAATCTAAAAGCATTGTTACAGTTAAATAATAACAACGCTTCTCACTTAATCCTTCGACTCTATGCAACCGACAAAAAGAACTTATCAGTTACCCATGAAATTAAACCAAAAGTTACTCCAGAGTCCAAATGAAAATAAACGGCATACTAGAACATAGTTTATTCAATCCGTAAAATTTATTATTGAGCGAAAATTCAACATTCCTTTCGTTCTTTATAAATCAGCCTGCGATGAGTTTTTTTTAATGGAAGCTTCTTCAGCCTCGCTCACCAATGCTTATTCCAGTAAAGGCGGAGTAAAACGAACCTACAAATATTCAAATAATGAGAATTGTCAATCCAGTAATAATGTTCAATTAAAAAGAAACAAATAGAAATAGTTGTCAGATATTTACAGCCAAAACAATTATTTTCATAATAAATCAAACGGTAACTCTTTGTCATCACTTGAACGTAAATACCTCATTATATAACAGAAAATAAAAAAGGGGAAATTACCTTTTCTATTAACCCTTTAATAAAAATTACTTTATTAACCAGCCCAGCGCGTCTCATTGAATACGAACCCTAAAGAAAACTATTATATTCTAAGCACTTCAGTTCAAACACAATAAATATGTTTTAGGTAAATCAGGTCTTCTTAGAGGTAGACTGCTCATGGTAAATGCAGCACAAATTATTGTCATCACATACAAATGCAATTTATAACACTATCTGCTTTTATACCTTGTCTTGTTTGAGTGAGGAATCACATTTCATAGGAGTGAAGAAATTCAAAGTTGATCATCAAGTGATGACTTTCATCTTGGTTAGAAATTGTGCTAATTAATAACAATCCTCATAATTATCACATCATTTAACTTTCACAAAATTTCAGTACCAGGAATCCATTGCTTAATTTTAATCAACAATATTAAAATCACAAGAAACTTAAACACTGAGAAAAGAAATTGACAACTTACAACATTACTTCTCCAGTAACTCTGGCTGTATAACAATCAAGATTAGCCCATATCCTAGTTTTAGAGTTACAATTAATACAAAAAAAACACACAACTTCAAAAAATATTATAAAGTTCATCAGGTCTTCTTAGAGGTTGACTGCTCATGATAAATGCAGCACAAACATCTTCATCACAAAACACAACAAGCAGTGATTTTGTTTTTACCTACCTCAGTTTCCCACCAACTTAATAGTATATCATATCCAGCTACAATCCAGCGACTTTCATGTTCGCTGACATCCCCATCTGTTAAATAATGCAATACTATATAATGAATCATTTTTTTGGTTTTAAAACTGTTACACATTTCAAACTTCAGTACCAGGAATCCATTGCTTATGTTAAATCAAGGAAAATGCTAACTCATAAGCAACATGTCTCATCATTAAACACAAAATTAATCCAAATTGATTTCAGCTTACCTATGTTCTGGATTTTCGCTTCGGCAACACCGCCGACACGTTATCAATCAACAGTTTCATAAAATTGATCTTCTTTGAAGATCCAACAATAAAAACTCTCCTGTAAAAATTATATGCATGTATGAGAAAAGTCATAGCTAAGGTATTTTTTGTTCAGAAAGTAACTGTCAGACATAAATGCAGCCAAGGAGCATGTATCAAGAGAATCAAATGGTAACTCCTGTTGTCATCATAACAATTAAATTAAAGATACTTGAATATCGTGTTAAAATGTTTCTATACATGGTTTGAATTCTCAGATATTTAACAAATTTTTAACTTACATAACATGTGTTCTTCTCCAACGCAATCAGCCACCCAGCTTTCACAGCAATAGATGGA
The DNA here is from genome assembly GCA_030770115.1 of Daphnia galeata. Classification (NCBI taxonomy): domain Eukaryota; kingdom Metazoa; phylum Arthropoda; class Branchiopoda; order Diplostraca; family Daphniidae; genus Daphnia; species Daphnia galeata. The sequence goes on along the minus strand of CM061120.1, from coordinate 838,715 downwards.
TTTCTGTTGTACCGTCCCACAGTTCGAATTGTACATCATGTTGCATTGAGGCGGCTTCAGCAAGTGAAGCAATGGAAGCTACATCATCTTCAAGGAAAGCATGCTTTCATCTCGTCAAACGCCCAAGGCTTTTTGGAGAAAACCGGGTAAAACGGAGTTGTCAATTTTGCAGCAATTTTTTCATTTATTTTCACAAAATCAGAGACCTGAAAAAATGGCTAAATCACTTCAGTGATAATTTTTTATAATAATAAATAAATAATAATAAATTAATAATTAAGTACAGAAATCTGTACTTCATGATAATACCACAGACCAGAGCTATAGCTCTGCACAGACTAATAGAGAGTGTAAAGACCACGAAGCGCACGAAGGGCTACAGATCCCTTGAAGCTATGCGCGTCGCATGCCGTATGGTGGCGCGCGGAACTTTAGTTCTCAAATGAATTAATTTTTCCCTTGTCCCTACCGTGTCCCTACTAATCCCAGTCTTCACACACCGGATTTTCCCACTAAACTATGTAACATGAATTTTTTTATTTTACTTTCTAAATTAAGATTAAAAATTCCCCATCTCGAATTAATTATTTCAGATTTTTAAATGTTTTCTAAGGGTCTTTTTAAAAATACTTCGTTTTCCAGTTTTTCCCTTTGAAAATGTAAGCCATGCAGCGTTGGACGATTTATAAAACTTTGCCTAAGAATGGGAAATAGCATGGGAAACGTCTGAAAGTAAAGTATTTTTGAAAAGACCCATGGAGTACTGTATTCATGGAGCTAGAAGATGAGTAGGGGAGACCGGGGCTATATGGGACAAATTCTTCAAAAAATTTTCAAGTTGAATTTTTGAATACAAAATTAAACGGATTCTTCTTTTTTTTGTACAAATATAATAGGAAACTATCTCCCCTCTTAATATCTTTTGTCAGAATTCCTTTATTTAAACCCTGTAATTTACTACAATATTTTTAATGACTAAACCTTTTTTTGTCGTACGGGAAAATGGCCCTTGGTACTTGGGACATTTCAATTTTTTTATATTTTAGCTTTAATGAAGTTATATATTTAAAAAACTGAGATAGCCATTGAATAGAAAATTTAATTTCCTATTCATTGGTTATAAATATTTCGTGTAAAAATAGAAGTACAATGTAGAAATTTGCGTGAAACCAAAAAAGTCTTCGTAAAGGCCATTTTTGTTGGACTCCACCCTTTTGGGCAGGCCTAAACATGTCCTAAATAGCCCCCAGTGGAAATGTCCCGTTTATCCCCGCATGACTTTCCGCATATTTTTAATTATAACAACTTAACTATAACAGCTACACAAATTTACTGTGCACCAAAAAAAAAGTAGAATGAATTTCCCATCGAATAACTCGCTTTTTATTTACTTTTCTGCAAAAAACACTTATTTTAGTTTACAAATTTTGCGAGTTTTCTCCGCCCCCCCCCCCCCCAAAAAAAAAAAAAATATTTATTTTCACTCATAACTAACAAACTACTTGTACGATTGCAATAAAAATTTTTCTCAGTGTACGTTATGTTAATATCTATGTATGGTAAAAAAATTATAAAAAAAATTATACGAGAACATGCTGAAAACCGCGATGACCCATCCAGCCGTGGTCTCCCCTACACCGACACTTTGTCTTGGCTAAAAAAAAAAAAGGGCAATTTCATCGCCATATGAGCCGCGCTCTTATTTATCCAAGACAAAAAGGAAATAGTGTGCCCCTAGTGGGAAAAATTCATTCCCTTGAGTATACTTATCTTCTAGCTCCATGAATGGAATGTGCAACTTTTCTCGGGCGAATAAAAAATAAAGGGGTTGATGAAACACGATAAAACCCCTCACATGGACTAAAATACCCGTAGGCCGATCTGTAAAAAAAAAACAGTTCAATATCTTGATTCGAACCAAACCAGCCGTCGAAAAAACTGATCCCACCATAATAAAAGCACAGGGGAAAAAAATTCCTAATACTCATGGAAAGTCGTGTACAGCCTCAGGGGAGGCTTCTACAACTATGAGTATTTTTTTAATTCAGAGCCTTCTATACATTGTATTTAAATTTAAAATGCCTGTTTGATGCCGTTTGATACCAGTGTTTTACACCAGTGTTACATCCACTTTTTTGCGTGTTAGGACAGGTTTCATATGGGAATTTATAACTATTTTATTTTAGTCGTTTTTGGTTTGTTACACTTGTTTAATTCCAGAGTTTTACACTAGGGCCATTCTCGTATTCATTTTATTTTGTTATTTTCGTTTATTGTGCTATTAAAGTTAACATCTATTACCATATTCCGATTAATTTAATCGCAACTCGTATTTTAATACATTACTTTTTATTTATTAAATCCCGACGTATTAATTTTTTAGTGTGAATTGGAAATTTCTGTCATTCATCATTAATTCCTGAATATCTCATATATTGAGAAATTATATCATAATAATCTCAAGTGATCACATGACTAGTTTTAATCACGATTGTAATAGATAAACGCAAATTCAATATTTGATATTAAAAATATTTAAAAAAAAAATTTTTCATTTTATATTCACATCATTTAGCAACCAAATCCAAGTCCCCGGTGTAATGATCCCAATTGTAGCTTTGACGGCCTTTGTATTATACGGAAATACGAGCGCAACAAAGCCGCGAGAAAGTCTTGCAGCGTGACTAGGCAAGATGCTCATAAACGGTATAGTCCGTATGTGGCACGACTGCCTCTTCAAGAGTCACCATGACAAGCCAAAAAGAAACTCTGCGATTCAGCGTGACAAGACTTTATGTCATATACGGTAAAGCCGAATATGACTAGATTGCTATCTGCAGAATCACCACTTTCGCGGGATTGCGAGGGTCTCCGCGATAGACGCGGGAACGCGAGTTGTTCACTCGCGCTCAGTATAAATTCACGCGGATTCTGCAAAGAAAAGCAGAGTTAGTTCAGCTCTTCTGTTAGCCTTTACTCTCCCTTCTCTCTCTGTTTGCTTGATGCTTGTTTTGTACTCGGCTTTATTATTTCAATACACTGGTGATCCCGTGTCTACACTACTACATTTGGAGGTCCCAACGAGACCCACCGAAAATAAGTAGTGAGATACAATTCTCTGAAAAGAGGATCGAATCACCCTCGGGTACCTACGGGTATCGTGTGTGTTGCTAGAGTTTTGCCGAGTGCGTTGACAAGTATTTGGAAGCAATTGAGAAACTTGGGTGAGATCAACTCTTCACTCCAACTTCTCCACAAGAGCAAGGTAAGCAGATGACAGATAATTTAAATATAACACCCGAGACTGCTCTCAAGAGGCTGGGCGTCAAGTGTACGCATGCTCATTTGTATTTGCGGCACTACAACAATGACCTCACAAAAAGATCATTTGGATAAAGTGATTTATATACAAAACACGAATTGTAACAATAAAAGTATTAACCGCGGATTTACCAAATACTGCTTACAAGTGAAAATAGAAATAATACTGGTGTAAGTCGTTATTTGTAACGCAATTTTTTTAAAACCCGAGCCAACAAGAATAATTTAGGACGCGGGTTTATTTGTATTTAAAGATCAATTTCATTTTTGATATATCGTCACATCATTCAATCGATTTCGCAAAATAAGTAAATACATTATTATGGAACTGAAAAAAGCTTTTATTTCTTTAAACACAAATTTTACAAACACAAAACAGAATTTTCCAAATGAAATAAATTCGGTATGAAACTTAAGAGATAAATTTTCTGTTAATTTTAGAAATTAGAAATAAATACGGACTGAATCCATAAAAGGTTCACGACATCTTGGACATAAAGAAGGATTGGGCGCATCATTATTACGCAATGTTGTTATACATTGTGAACAAAATGGATGGCCACAACCCAAAAGTCTATCAACAAAATAAAAAGTACAAACAGCACATACATTTATGTTTCTTGCCGCTGGTGCTGGTGGGTTAACTCCTACTTCTTCTTGCGCCAAACGATTAGCTATTTGGTTTGGTGGGATTGGAGGGACTGGAACAGGGTTCTCTAATTCTTGCATTTCGATGTCAGCTCTTTCTAAATGTATGCGTCGCTGATTATCAATCAATCGTTGTCGACGACGATGACGTTCTGCCCTATCCGGTGGTGGAGAGGGATTCCTTTGTCTGTCTACGGCCCCAGCAACATTATTAAGGGGAATCATTCTTCCTCGTTCATCGGGTGGAACAGCCACAGCAGGCAAAGGCTCTGCGTTATTTTCGGGATTCAATACGCGCAGGAACACATCATCCATTTCAAATGCCAACGCTAGCTGCCTTTCTGGTTCCTAATATTTGAAATTAATTAATATTAAATTATAGCATATATGCGACCTTATTTACCTCAATGAGGTGTTCCGCTATTTCAACTGGTTCGAATTCGGTAGCAACAACTTCCAGGAATTCAGCAATGGTATATTGCATTCGATTCAATTTTTCCGTTGCTTCTAGGATACGGGATTGTCGCCTTCTGTCTTTGAGTCCCCTTGGACGGCGAATTGCAATTCCACGCCTGGCGTTGTTGTAATCCAAAGTCTCAGATGCATCAATTTTTTTAAGGTTTTCTAAAGAAAAAGACCAATTAGTAAACTTTACAGGATAATGTTAGAAAAATGGGGATTTTTACTTATAAATGTCCACAAATCTAACTTGGTTCCATTCATTAAACGGTTCAGTTTGCGGTAGAATGATTCCAGATGGTTATTGGTTCTTCTTGGATCGCTTTGGACGCAAAACCTTTGCGGTCCAATTCGGTCGAACCAAAACCGTTGAACATAATTAAAAAAATCTTCAACGGCCTCCACTACGTCAACATTGAAACCGTGTAATTCGATCTCCAGCCTACCCTGGGCCTTTACGGCCTTAGATAACAATAATTGTGAATGAAGTTACAGAAACAAATATGAAAATTAAACACAATTTTATAATCTTACTGCGAATCCTTGCGCTGCCTGTTGTGGCTTTAGTAAGCAGATTCCGGACATCATCCGCACGATTTTTTTAATAATCCCGTTCGGTTCGTTGTAGATTCTTTTAAGCCCGAGCTTCACAGCAAACCGATACATGGCCTAATAAAAATATTCATCTGAACTATGACTGAATAAACACAAACTATAATTATTACAAATATCACCTGGCTTAGGTGAAAATAACACCCTCTAGCCCTTCCGTTTGGAAACTTGGAAGCCACGGCAGTCAAAATGGCCATCTCGTAGTCCGAAATCATAAGTTCGGGATCGATGCGCACTCTATTTGATTCAATGCATACCGCTTGAATCCTCTCGATGACTTCTTCATACAGAGCAGCCGTCTTAGCAGTCATTAATGCGTATCCAACAGGGAAGCACTAATTACAAATAAAAGAAAGAAAGAAACGTGAATTTATTATGGAATAAAGAAACTGGTAGATATTATGTACGTACATTATCAAAAGCAATGACATGGAACGTCATAAGTTGATAAAATAATAGGGGGGTTATTTGGAAAGTAGCATCAATGCCTATTTCTCTAACATTTCTCAATGCAGGTAGAATACCCGGTCTTATGAAAACTAAAGCCGACTCGTTGCCGGCTGATACAATCCCACGATAGAAAAGGGTGTTCCCTGATAAAGAATGTCTAATTCAAAAAGTAAAATAAAAATCAATGAAACAATCATTAAACCTCTAAATGGGTATTAATTACTTATAAAGAGGAAAATCATTGATCAAAATGTCCGCTTCCTCCACTGAAAGAGGGCTTGGTGGCCGACGAGAACGGCGAATGCGCTGGAGAGTAGACCGAATTTTCGAAAATGGAACATCTCTAATATTCATTCTGGTAAAGAAATGAACACCCATATAGATATTTTTAAAAAACTAAATAATAGTAGTAGGTATATTACCTTTCCACCTCTTCATCAAAAATTTCCTTCAAATTCTTAGTTTCATTTTGCAATCTTACTTTTATTTCTTGACAAAGCATCATTTGATTAATGTCAGTCTTATGATTATTATGCAAATGTTGTGTTCCAGTAGGAACGAAAGTTCCATCTTCTTCTTTTACTACCCCAGCACCACACCCATTCTCAGCATACGAAAAACACCTAAAACGGCTAAACCCCCAAAAGAAGTCGATGTATACTATCTTATTTTAATTTACAGCTTCAATTGAGACATACTTCAGTCCGTTCTTGTGATAATACATCGAAGAGCGTAAATCAACCAGAACCAAATGACCACCCTTTTTGCCTGGCATCATTACATAACCGCCGTCCATGATTCAAGTGAGAATATGACGGAATTAAATTCAAATTTGGCCTTAACATATGAAAACTAAATAAAGTAAGCTATTATATGTTGAAATAAATTAAATAAGACCTTGAGATGAATGAGTGGAAATGAAGGAGTCGAAAGAGATATATAAATCCAATGATGAGAAAAACACGTCGTTCTGCAACACACTCCGAATCGAAAAGAACGTCTTAACTTTTCTCAACCCTCTTCCCCACCTTTCTTTCCACACTGTTGGAATTAATTGCCAAATAATAATTTAAAAAACTTTTATTTCTGGGCTTGGAAAGGGTGGTTTTAGATTTGGAGGATGATCTGAAAGAAAAAATTTTAAGTAATATTTGAATCATACATGGTATATTTTACGATTTTATACCGAAATATTGAAGATATTAATTCGAAGAAAAAAATATAATTGGCATCGATTCGCGTTTATTCCCGCGCCCTCGCTAATAAAGAACCAGGAGATTAATCCTTGTTCTAATAACCATAGGAGGGATCAGGGCCTACCACCTCTCTATGTCTTTGTTCGCAACATCATCTATGTATTGTTTGGCCTTATAAGTATGTTTATTCAGGTATCTTCATCTAAATCGATTTATCAGTCATAAAGATTTTTAAAATTACGATACGTTTAAAATGGTTTTTAAAACTAACATGTAAATTTGTTCGGCATACGTTAAGTAGGTTGTGTAGAAAATGTATTACGCGCATTGCATACGACAATTGTACAAAGCTTCGGATAAATGAGCATAGTATACAATTCCATTTATTGAAGTAGTTCGTAAATAAAAACAACAATTTACAAAGACTACTTTTTTTTGTCCCTGTTACACCTGAACATGCGTACACTTGATGCCCAGCCCTCTCAAGACCCTTTACACTAACTTCTATCCGAGTTTATCGGAGGAACATTTACCGACTCTAGACCCGACTCCTCTTGAAGAGACCCATATCGATTTCATTAATAACCCTGCTGTAAGTGCTGCTCGAGACAAATTCTTAACTAGTTGGAAAGCGTCTGTCGAATTAGAGACCACCTATCAAGCGGAAATTATTAAAGCCGCTGGTACTAGAGTAGGAATAACCAGAGTAACACAGCTAACGGAGGAAAGAAAAACAGCGCATAAGGAAACCACTAATAACCTTAATTTATAAGTGTGTATTGTTGTAAAAGATAAGCTAGAACCTTCCGGAGCTACTTTAGTTACCCCAGAATCCATCCTAGTAGCAACAAAGGCCATAAAAGAATATATTAGATCTTTTGGAGGCGAAGAAGAAAGCGTACACTCACTTATTCGGCTTTTACATACGGTTCACGGGAAACAAAGAGATTTTCAACCGAATTGGTAGCTATACTACAGAGAGAAGCCCTCCTGCAACACGCAAAACTAAGTAAAGCCAATACAGACTTGGTAAAGGAGAAAGAAAAATTAGAAAGGAAACTAAAATTAGCGGACAAAAAACTTGAAGACATCACAGTAAATAACGAGAAGGTAGAACAATTAGAGAAAGATTACACCCTCAACATATCAACATTAAGCAGCTGTGAACAGCAAATAGTAAAATTACAGGGTGAGCTAAAAGAAGCAAGAGAGTTAGCTGTACAGTTAGACTCAGCTGCAGATTCGAATTCACAAGTCGAAACATTACAACTAGCGTTGAAAGAAAAGATCGAACTCGCTGACCAGTTAAAAACAGCACTAGAATCAAAACAGCGCGAGAACAAAGCACTCGAGGAAAAAAGTCTAGAAGCTAACAACGATTTAGAAGAAAGTATCAAACAACACGAAGTAACTATAACATCGCTTAAGAAACAGTGCCAAACTCTTCAAAGTGAAAAAACCTCCCTACAACAGGAATTAAATTCCACAAGACAGTTAAATACTCAAATAAACGAAACGAAAAACGAAACCCAAAAGAACCTTAACACAATCTCCCTCCAGAGCAAAACGCAGGCCACTAGAATAAAAAATCTTGAAATAACTCAGTACGACCTCGAACAGCAAGTCAAATACCTAAAACTTAATATTGAAGACTTCAAGGAACGAGAAAAATTATATCGAGAAGCAGAAGAACTATACGAGAAAAACTTTGAAGACATCGCAGAACAAACCTACGATACAACCCGATTTTAAGAAGAATTAAGAGATTCGAGTATTTGTAAGGAACTTAATAGCAAGGGAACACAAACAACATTAGATCTGCAACTGATCTTAAAGCGAAATACCGATCAAGCCAATCTTATATTTGCTTTACAAGAGAAAAATAGTAAATTACTTGACAAACCAAGGGTAAAAATCTCAACCATGGGAATAGGTGAAGGACCATGTCATGGGGCAGGTGGAAGTAGCAGTAGCAATAATGACCCACAAAACCCAACAGCAGATACAACCATACTAGACAACGTTACGAAACCCATAGTAAAAGTGTTAGGAGAACTTTTCTCTCGAGAAGATAAGAAATCGATTCCAACCTTTAAAGGGAAAAGTACCGACAAACTAATAACGGAATGGCTTAAAACGGCCGAACACGTAGCAAGAAATAACGACTGGGACGAAGAACAAAAATTAAGATTTTTCTCGGACAGACTTAAGGGCGAAGCTTTAGAATGGCACGACGAATACGTAGAAGAACAGGACCACCTTCTGAACTATACCGATTGGCGTAAAGATATTATAGAAAGTTTTAGGGATTCATTTGATATCGCGACATTAAAACGCAAATTGCAAAAGCTCAAACAAAGACCAGAAGAAAGCTGCCGTACGTTCATATCCCGAATGAAAATCTTGTATGAAAGCATTGACGGAAAAGAAGATAAACCGGATAATGCAAATAAAACAGCTATGGAAGACGAAAAAAGTTAGAAAAAATGCGAGACGAAGTTTTAATTAAGATACTTCTTCAGGGCATTCTGCCAAAGTTTAAAACGGAATTATATTTACGAATGCCCGAGGACAACAATGATTTCGAGGCTTTATGTAAACAACTTATTATGTCGGAACAAATTTTGCAAAGTAAGGAAAGTAGCGAGGATAAGGAAATAACAGCAGTAATTGCTGGTATTACTCATCATGAAAAACAACAGGATGAAGAATTAAACCAACAAAAATTAGAAATAGGGAACCTTAAACAAAAAATTGCTGTGTTAGAAACTTATAGTAAAAGACGACACTCTTCGCAGGAACACCTAGCGACCGTTGCAGCTGTGGATCGCTACGATCCAAGGCGAACCTCCTCGTTAGACCGTCATCCCAGACGAGACTCAAGAGTGCAATTTTCGAGACCATCATCATCGCAGAGTAGGGACTCCAGCTTTTCACGCCAGCAAGGAAGAAATAGCAGCTACTCAAGTAGCAGGGACCAAAGTCCAGCGCATCACAGGGATTCCCACAGCAACAAAAGGTCGTATTCCAACAATCAACCTAGATTTCAAGGCAACGATAGAAACCGACGACCAAATAATTCATGGTACAATCGCAATCGATATCCAAATCAGGATAATAGAAATAATTTTAAGTTGCCAAACAATAGCAGTAACAACCACGAGCAGACAGGTCCACAAGGACAGCAGTCTACTACTCGAAGGAATATAACTTGTTATAATTGCGGAAAACAAGGACATATCGCTAGAGAATGTTGGACGGATATGGCTCGGGCCAACCGAGCGTACCACCCCAACAATTAGTGTGGGAAAACATCGCTATCAACTCTATTCTATCCATAAATAACCTGACCCATCCGAATGCCCCAAACCTTCCACAATTAATACGAATTGCGATCTTAATTTTTGACATACGTACCAATGGGAGCTGCGGTAAAATATAGTGTAACTCAAATAAGATAACTATGCCTACATAAATAATGCTGCCAACTGTTTTTTATTCCATACACAACAAAAAAAAACACGTTCAATAGTTCAAAATAAATCTGTCATTCAAATTCATCTTTTATTGCCGAAAATTTGACTTTTTTGTCAGCTTGTTTGTGTGTATAGTTGTTTTGGTAGGCAGTTAAGTCGGCCATCAATAGTCGTGTCCCATCGTCTTTAACACCACCAGAAAAAGTGTAGGAATCAATTGCAGTCTGAACAGGAATGGGCAGCTTAAGTTCGAGTATTGATCGAGGGATGGCGTCTACAGTCTCTCTATTGTTTTCCAGCTCTTTTTTAAACCCCATAATTTTGGGGTGGAACGGAGCCTCGCAAGACTTTCCAAAAATATGGTCTATGTTGTAGAGACTCTTGGGCCAGCAATAGGTAATTCTCGCCGTTGAAGAGCCACCTCCACCACCGACTAATGAGAATTCAACGTCATCACAGCCACCAGGAAGCGCCACTAAAAGGCTGAGTTTTTCTTTTTGTGTCTCATCGCGATAAACTGTCATCAGAAAAGGTTCATTCTGGTGATAAGATAGTTTCGAGTCAGGGTTCTCTTCGCTGTTTTCTGGTGTGTCTTCGTCAAGCATACGCTTGGACCCGGACTCACGAAAACCACTTGCAGCGCCAACCTCCACACTACGATTTCGTACTAATAATTTGAAACAATATTTAATAAAGACAAGGGTTTTAGTAGTATAAGAGAACTTACATCCAACACCATACATTGCTCTTAGCTCATTGAACACATTACGAAACACGTTTGTGTTAAACTTTTTGAACTCGTCGTGCAGATCATAAATTTTTGCAGGAGGATCATCGGATTGAATCTTTTTGTTCTCAAACATTTCTTTCAGAATTGTATGAGCAAGGCACGGTGGATTACGCTTCCATTGTACAGGTGGAGCCATAACAGAGAATTGAAGATGAAAAATGTCGCAACGAATTATATGAGCACGTAACAGAATCACGAAAAATTCACATGTGGTTCAGTGGTTGTCGTCTGCCCTATCTACAGGTGCGCCAGTTTTACTTTTATTCTCATTCATTAATTCAAACTCGAGTATACTAGTTACACATAAAAACAATGTATTTTAGTTATGAACGGCTGAAATGATTAAATTACTGAATATTAAGGCTACCTTTAAATGTTCCAAAAATATTTGTAATTTTTAGATATTTTGGAAGTTTCAAAACTGTCAACGTTTCAAACTTTTGAAACCCGCGAAACCCGATTGATTACCTAAACGCAAGAGGGCGCAAAAAGTCTTAAATAAGACGCAAGTGCTTCGATTATTGCATAAGTATCTATTCCATATCAAGATTCATCTGCTTTTGTCTTGATAGAATAAAAAAACCAATCTGACGTGTACCAAGAGACCTTTGAAAGGGCGAAACTTTTCATATTTCGTCGAAGTTTCGCCCTTTCAAAGGTCTCTTGGTACACGACATATTGGTTTTTTTATTCTATCAAGACAAAAGCAGATGAATCTTGATATGGAATAGATACTTATGCAATAATCGAAGTACTTGCGTCTTATTTAAGACTTTTTGCGCCCTCTTGCGTTCAGGTAATCAATCGGGTTTCGCGGGTTTCAAAAGTTTGAAACGTTGACAGTTTTGAAACTTCCAAAATATCTAAAAATTACAAATATTTTTGGAACATTTAAAAGTAGCCTAAATATTCAGATATTTAACAATTTCAGCCTTTCATAATTAAAATACTTTGTTTTTATTTACAACTGGTATATTTACTCTTGAATTTGAATTAATATAGAGAATAATATTGTAAAACTAGCACTCCTGTGCAGACAAAATAATGTGACAGTCAGTTTTGTTATTGTTTCATATTTTTCAGTACATTATACGTTATCAATGGCATCAATTGAAACGTTTTGGAGGCTTGGACACAAGATAACTGGATATGAATTGGAGGGTACTTTAAGTGTAGGGTACAGAAAGTTTCGGTCGTTTTTTGGAACCACCCCATTGGTATGTTTTGTTACCTGGGACATGTTGTCACCCGTTCGTCCAAGAAAATCTGCACCAAAACATCTGTTATGGGCTTTGATGCTCTTGAAGAATTACAGTACTGAAAGTGTCAATGCTGGTTTAACTGATGTCGATGAAAAGACCTTTCGGAAGTGGTCACTCATATTTGTTAATCTCCTTGCAAACATGACAGTGGTAAATAAGTAGATGCATATTTTAAGTCTCTTTTATGAATTCATTACTTGGTGTAGCTAAACTGGGATAATCGTTTCCGGAATGCCCCAAGAGGAGCAAACACCTTTATTTCTCTGGACGGTACTGATTTCAAAATAATGGAGCCAACAGAGTTCGACCCCAAGTGGTGGTCGCACAAATTTAACGGCCCCGGTTTGCGTTACGAAATCGGGATTTGTATCCGGACTGGAGACGTAGTTTGGGCTCATGGAGGTATGCCTTGTGGAGAATGGCCAGATCTCCGACTCGCTAGAAATGCTATAATTGGAGCCGTTGGACCAAGGGAAATGATCATCGCCGATCGTGGATATAATGACCAACAATATTTCGACATTTTCCCAGATCAACAAAAAAGAGCAATTTTAGCTCGGCACGAGACTGTGAATCGTCGCGTCAAACAGTTTAGTTGCATGAGTCAGAGGTTTCGCCATGCTCTACACTTACACCCTCGTTTTTTTCATGCAGTTATAAATTTAACGCAGCTTATGATAGAAAATGGTGAACCCCTGTATCCAGTCGAGTATTAATTTTAAAATACATTTCAAAGCCATTTCATTAAAAAGTCTTTAAAAATACTCTATATTCTTTTCATGCTTAAATACTTTCTAAGTTTTTTAAAAAAGCAAAAAAATTTTAAAGCTTTCGGTTTTTACCGCAGCTCCATGGATTAATCGATACCGGTGCTGCAGCCAGCCTGGTATCCTCTGACATTCTTTTTCAGCTTAGAGGGAGAACAATTCAATTATTGAAAAATGACGAAAACACTCCCATATTTAAAACAGTTTCTGGACAGGAATTACATTCCTTAGGCAAATATAAATTCCCAGTAACAATAAATAAGAACCAACCACACTTTTGAACATAGCTTTTATGTAATGAATAACCTTAAAGAATTTTACCTTAGCATTTTACCTTTGCATTTTAGGAATAGACTTTTTATCTCAAAATAATGTTAAAATAAATACAAAAAATAAACATATTAACTATGATCACGCAGCAGCCGAGCAACTACTCGAAGCTTATTGCCCCATATACAGCTTAACAATCGGAGATGATCAGACCTAAATACCGCTTACATCATGTGAAAGACCCTATCGTATTGTTAGGACGAGGGAAATTCAAATACCCGATAGCTTAATCACAACAGATAGTACGCAAAACGCTTATAGAAACCCAGTAGTATTAAACCATAAGGGTCCGGACTAAAAACGTCCAGCTGTTATCACACAAACGTATGAGGATGGACCACTTACCACTAATGATTTACTTGACTTGTTACCCTTTCAACAGTTTAATATTAATAATGACGATGGAATTGTTTCAACCGTACCGGTTAGTGAGTTCAATCTTAGTCATCTAGAACCAGACAAACGTCATATTGTTATGCGACAACTCTACGAGTTTGAACATAGCAATCTTTTCTCTAACAAAGAAGGAAATCTGGGACTAGCAGTAGATGTAAAGCATTTTATCAATACAGGAGATAACCCACCAGTAAGTATGAGGACCAGACGCAACCCAGAAGCATTAAAATCGACAGTTTGGGATACCCTACGTAACATGTTAGCAAAGGAAGTAATAAGAAAAGCCCATATGCGGCGGGAATAGTTATGGCTCTTAAAAAAGATGGTACATTAAGACTTTGCATCGACTATAGGTTATTGAATAAGATCACAATTAAAGACAAATTTCCGCTACCACGAATAGATGACACCATAGATACATTGTATGGTGCTCGATACCTTTCGACACTCGATCTCCTAAGCGGATATTGGCAAATCGAAATCAATGAAGCTGACAAACATAAAACAGCTTTCATTTGTGAACTAGGTTTGTTCGAATTTAACCGTATGCCATTCGGATTGACGAATGCTCCAAGCACCTTTCAACGTGCAATGAATAGTATTTTTAAAGACGAGCTATACAAATTCGTATTAGTTTACTTGGACGATATTATCATATACAGTAAAACTTTTAATGACCACCTTATCCATTTGCGTAAAGTTTTTGAACTTCTGCAATCCGCAGGGTTACGGTTAAATAGAACAAAATGTGAGTTTTTCAAAAATAAGATAGATTATCTAGGATATATTGTTTCAGAAGAAGGAATTGCACCAAACACCAAGAAAATAGAATCCATTACCACGTACCCAGAACCTACTTACCAGAAGGAGCTAGGATCATTCCTAGGGCTCGCGAGCTATTACCGTAAGTTTGTCCGTGCTTTCGCAGAAAAAGCGCATCCACTTACAGCATTGACTAAAAAAAAATGCACCATGGAAATGGGGCGAGGAGGAAAGGGACGACTTTAACTGTATTAAACAATACTTGACAACCAAACCTATCCTGGGATATCCGGATTTCACGCGCCAATTTATCATCTACAGGGATGCAGCAGGATACGGAATTGGTGCAGTATTGGCACAGATGCAGACTCCAGCCGTCCCCGACCAATCGGAAACCGATGATGCGGACCCCGCAGAATCGGAAGACCGAGAAGTCGTAATAGCATATACATCAAAACATCTTAATGAACGAGAAGCTAAGTGGTCAACAACAGAAAAAGAATGTGTTGCTATTGTTCACGCGATAGAAGTCTTCAGACCTTATCTAAATGGAAGATCTTTCACTGTTTTTACTGATCACCGTCCATTGGAATGGTTACTGAGTAAACCAGAACCGGCTGGACGATTGCAGCGATGGGCACTCAAAATACGAGTATGACATGAAAATAGGGTATCGACCTGGAAAGTCACACCAAAATGCTGACTGCCTAAGTCGTATCCCGAAAAATCTTGGAGCGATACCTAAAACTCCCACCAGAGCTGGGGTGATCGCTGCTGTAACGTTCACGCCACGTAAAGAAACACGACAAGCTACCGAATCTATCCATGTAGGTATACCTAGGACTGAAATTAGTGAATGGGCTAGACTACAACGAACAGACGGATATTGTCAGATGCTGATAAAACGAATAGACGATGAAACTAAGCAGGAGGCCAAGAGACAGGCCCGATATAATGAACACGTAAAATTAGAAAAAGACTACAAATACATAATTGAAGATCGAAAACGACAAAGACAAAGTGAAAATTAGAAAACGAAACCGACCAAACAGTCAGGAGCTACCCGCATAAAATAGAGAGCACGAATGCCGAGGATCAACCGAAAACAAAGAGATATAGTTTTAATGAAAAGGGAGAAATAATAGACGTTAATAAACGATTAATTGTACCACGTATAAAAGTTAAAGAAATTTTGATAAAAAATCACGACCACATGTTTGCATGACACTTAGGTATAGCGAAAATGATAGCCAGGATTAAAAGACAATATAATTGGAAAGGCATAAAGAAGGATGTAGTCGCTCACGTGACCAGTTGTATACTTTGTGTGAGAAGAAAAGCTATGGGTACCACGAAAGCTCCCTTACAACCACTTCCACCAGTATACGAAATTTTGGAACGTATTGCGATGGACATCGTAGGACCAGTACGAGAAAGTAGAAAAGGTTACAGATATATACTAGTCAGATTATGCAAGCCGTTTTTTCATGACCATACCTATGAGAGATCAAACAGCACGCACTGTAGCGAAATGTTTGGTTAATAAAGTTATAACTAAATATGAGCCCCATAAAATGTACTAACCGACAGAGGAACTAACTTCTTATCTAACTTAGAGAAATATGTATATTATTTAAAATTTAACAAATGCGCACAACAGCGTACCATCCGCAAACAGACGGACTGGTAGAACGATTCAATAGAACGTTAATCGACATGCTAACTTGTTATGTAGTAGACGAACCAGAACAGTGGGAAAGATTCCTACCCTATGTAACTTTTGCTTATAACACCGCAGTTCAATCCACATTGCAGGAATGTCCATTTTTTCTTTTCTTCGGAAGACTACCGGTTCTTCCACATGATGTAAAATTAAATCTTAAATACGAGACTACAGGAGAAGATGTATTTATGTATACAAAGAAATGGATGCAAGCCCAAAAGTTAGCCCGCAAACATCTCTTTAAAGCACAAGAAAAACAAAAATTTAATTACAACCTAGGTACAGTCGAATCGATGTACGAAATAGGGGATTGGGTAATGTTAAAAGCACCCCCGATGGCGGGAAAATTTATCAACCGATGGAATGGCCCATATAAAATAACAAAAAATTATTCTCAAGTAAATTACGAGATTGAAAACATTGAGGATAAAAAACAAAAACGAATGGTTGTCCATGTAAACAGACTAAAGAAATTCAATCAACGAGAAAACAGCTCCACACTAACAAACCCAAATAATCACGAACCCCAAGAAAATACGGATACTCAGAAAGCTGAAGAAATACGAACAAATCCGGAGACGACTACAGTTAAAAGAGGTCGAGGGCGTCCGCGAAAAAATGCACCACAGGCTAGTGAAGATCAATTGAGTAAATCTACCCGAAACTACCCCAATACTAGTTTAAACACTCAAACAAGAAACCAAGCAACCCAAACACGTAATCAGTCAAAACAACCAAGACGACAGAGACCTAGAAGTAACACGCGAAATCAAGCAAACAATTTCTTCAACAACCCTCCACCCTGGAGAGGCAGATTAAGATCTTCATCAAGTAGTTCCCAGGATCACCCACATTTCTGTCCCTGTCCTAAATGCGATCCTTTTCGGTCAAGGAGACAGCACCCAGCCGATGGTACTAGCCACCGAGCAACATATCCAATTCTATACTTACCACGACATCTAACTATCGGTCGACGTAATCCATGTTTTTCTTACAACGAATCTACTGAACAATTCTGCATACACCACCCGACCTGTATACATGACAAGATGCAGCGCCTTCGTAGATCATTCCATAGGCCAATCGACGAACAAGAAAGTCCGTTTCAAAAACGCTATAACTTAAGGCCAAGACACTAAAAAAAGCTAAAAACCAATATGTAAATACTTCCTTTTCCATTCCAAACAGATGGCCAAATTTCTACCCTTAATCACCTATCTACTACTCGTCACGTATCCCGTATTACCCTTATACATACCTGTTTGCGACTGCAACCAAGCGAAGACGCGAGGTATCCTCGATATTAACAAGCCGTACTACTGTGAGAAAGAAAAAACTGACACAGCTCACAAACCAAGAGTAACTACAGACTATACGCTGATAACCAAACAGAAACCTACAGTAACCTGGAAGGGATGATCTTGTCAACAGTGGGTAAAATCAAAAAAGATAGTTGGCTCTTTCTGGATTGGATCTTTCGACACAACATGTTCCCAACAAACCCGTCTTGTTTCTGCTCTGGAATGTTTGGAAATGATTGACAGCAGAAAGTGCGGAGAAAATTTAATGCAGAGCAGCGCCACCACCCTAAGCTTTACAGCCTCACCTACCGGAGAAGGCAAGTGGTATGCCACCCGTGAGTACCATGCCCTCAACTGTTTAGTAGAAGAAATAACACTGAAACAAAACCCTGACGAACATCTAATAGAGAGTCCGTTCGGATTGCTCAATGCGACCCAACAGGATAAACAGATAACTTACAATCATAACACTATAGCATGGGGGGAAATTACTTCTAACACATCGAGTTCAATACGCATCTTCAGCGGCCATGCATATTTAGAATTAACGCAAACCGATGTAAATAACAACATTCGTAGATTAGTAGATACACAAAGACAAATAGAAATTAGTTTTTACAATACACCGGATCGTCACAATCCCGAACTCTGAGCAGTATTCCCAGTAGTAGGGATGCCAAAAACATTCTTATCGTTCCAAACCAACACTACAGACTATCTATATCGTATTTACAAAAATGTATTGCTCATCTGCAAAAACCAAAAAAAGGCAGACTCAGATTTATGTAAAAACATACTAAGACAAGTGGCATGAGAGTCACCAACAGAAAAGATCAATACCGGACAAAGTAAAATTTTTACATAGCGAAGAAGAGGAAATGGCAGACGAAAAAAGATTATACAAAATCTCGTATGCTTGGGGAACATTGACTCTTAAGGACAAGATAAATCGAGAAAGTGATGATCCATTTAATAGCGAAGAAACATCGGAGAAACTTTATATGTATGAATCACCATTCCAGAACTATATTGTTCTACGAACTGAATCAGATTTCACAAAAGATATCGAAATACGAAAAACAGAATTCGAGCACCTTATAAACCATACTATACGTCTAAAGGACACAACATCTTGTATGGCAGTAGACGCCACTAATACTAACACATTCCTTCCCCCAAATGCTATTGCATTCACCCCCTGTTTCGAAGACATAGAGCGCTGGATCTATAACGAAGGAACCAACCAGATCATATCCGAAAAATACATGCAATGCCTTACTGCGAAACATGTAGCAGTAACTAGCACATTCTACTTGATTCTTCAACAGTGTGGGGATAACAACAAATTACAAAAATGGATTTTCCAAACAGACAATAAAAACCCGGAGATCATCGAAAGTAATCCAGAAATATCTATTAATGACATGGAAGAGTGGCGACTTGAAGAAAGCAACGCCCTCACCACTACAATAAATTCTCCAATATTTGGTGGACTTTTAAACGTCAACCAAGGAAAAGGGAATATTGTATGGGATTTAATAAACTGGGGACTGTTAAGAACAAAAGATCAGACAAAAACAAAATGCGTAACTTACCATGGCGTGGGCGAAGTGTTAACACTAGAAACATGTGACCCTAACTGGACCCAATGTCAAGGAGCCTTAGAAAAACATTTGACCAGTATTGACCCTTTAATAAATACACAAACATCAGTCGCTAACTGTAGCGGAGAAGCTAAAAATCGCCAAGCTCTGGAATATGCATCTGATTTCACGCTCAGATCATTTAATACCAATTTCTGTATCAAAGCCAATAGTACAATGTTGGTGCTAGAGGTTTGTGCGGAAACCAGTACCATTTGGGGAACATTCAACCACACAGGACAACTAATGACAACAGACAGAAGTACGTGGTCTTAAGTCAAAAGCAATAAACAGGAAATGTTTGACAACAAAATCAGGCAAACTGGGTCTTGGTCATTGTCATAAAGACAGAAAGAAACAACATTTCTCTTTTGAATACAAAAATCCTTATCAAACAAAAAGTTTTTCGGCCGCCGCCATTATCACTTGTAATACCAATGAAACCTCATCTCTTGTCGAAAAAAGTGAGATACCTTCACTTAAACGACAAGATAACGACAACAATATACCTAGCACAATAACTGAAACTGACACATCAATTACTTATTCACCAACGGTAGCTGGACCGTCTGAACCGGCTGGTCCCATCGGTCTGCCAGGTCCACCTGGTCCCAAGGGCCAGACCGGGCAACGAGGCATCGATGGTGCTCTCGGTACGTCAGGTCCAACCGGCCCACCCGGACTTCCAGGAACAATAGGAGCTTCTGGCTCACCCGGCACAACAGGACTATATGAACCAAAAGGAGACCGCGGTAATCCAGGAAATGATGGGATTCCAGGGACACATGGACCACAAGGACCAGTAGGCTCTTCGGGTCCACCCGGATCTCGAGGACCCACAGGCCTTACTGGACCACCAGGAACACAAGGAGTGCATGGTACCAAAAGAGACGATGGACTGAACGGAGTCCCTGGCGACCATGGAAAAAACGGCGAACAGGGTATAAAAGGAGAACCAGGCAAACCTGGAACGGACGGCTTAAACGGAATCGACGGGCTACCTGGTGAAACGGGGCCCAAAGGACCACCTGGTCAACCTGGAACCAGAGGAGACAACGGCTTCAATGGCACCCATGGTAGTCACGGACCAAAAGGTGAACAAGGAGATCCCGGTGCGGACGGCACAAATGGAATGAACGGCCTACCGGTACCTGGTACCTGGTGCAACAGGACCGATCGGACCACCTGGTTCGGTTGGAGCCAAAGGCGAAATAGGTTCAATCTGAACTCCTGGTATTAATGGGATGCCCGGTGAACCAGGACTTAATGGAGCCCAGGGGGCACCTGGTGCAAGCGGGACAAATGGAATACCAGGTCTGAAAGGGCCAAAAGGTGAACCTGGCCCACCCTACCCGGCCCACGGCAACGATGGTATTAAAGGAGAACCAGGAATTCCCGGCCGAAAAGGCCTCAACGGACTACCCGGCGCCACGGGACTCAAAGGCGAACCTGGAACATCTTATATGGAAGAAAATGACCAACGTTCGAAGAACAGAAAACATAAAATAACCTACAGTAAAAATATAGACAGCGACGACGATATGATGCAAAATGAATCTAGTAAGACTAATACTAATTTGACAGAAAAACTCGAGCAATTTAGTGAAGAATTAAAATATCAGATCGGCAAAATGCACGACCAATTCAAAATCAAAATCGAAACGGATCACGCAAACAAATTAGCAAAAGAAATCCGTGACGTATATTGTCAGCTCTCATCAACAAAGAAAAATCAGACAATAATTTTATCCCAAACAAATGGCCTCTTAGCCGCTTCAGCTATTGGTTTACCAGTATGTAGCAGAATTCAAGGCCTAGGACAAACAATGATTTTACAACAGTGCGCAGTGAAAACAGTAGCACTAACAGCAATTGAAACAGAGTGCGGCTTCCAACCTTTCTTTACATATGCCAACGAGAATTATACAATAGGGATGGATGGATGGTCCATTCATCCATATTCAGCATGTTTTTGGAAATCACATTTTGTGAACCTCGACGGAAATGCATTCGCCTGGGAACATAAATTAACCAACGGAGAATGGATTAAACAATCACCTACCATACATACAGCCCATTTGGAATTAATTGCTGAATTTGAAGAATTAAAGTTAAATGACTTCGATTTGGCGCTAAAAGCCCACCCAGCGCATGATGTTATTAGGATGGAACAGCTAAACATACTAAACAACCTAGCAGGGCGATTACACGGCACCGAATCGAAAGCATTATCAGATATCATTGTAACGGATGAACAAGACAACAACATTGGATCCATGTTCTCATGGTTTGATACACTAAAAATAATCTTTATAGCCTGTAAAATCCTTCCTAAAATTAGCAAAGTAAAACATAGTATTCGGAATTCAAACTTTATAAAAAGCCGCAACAAACAGGCCCCTACAGTAGAATTAGAAGAAATGTTGAATGTAAGACCAGAATCTGTGTATAATTCACTATCGGTCAATGAACCAACCTTCGTAAAGCAATATGCCCCTTTACCATTACACAGCACTAACAAAATGAATACAGCAAAACCAAGCGCACCAGAGATGTCAACGACCGTGACTCATCATTTACCTAGAACCGATATATTAAATAAGATAACCTCTTCGCAGCAGAAAAAAGCCGACTCACATAAGTGTTTAGGCCCACATACAACATGTAGTTATGTAGTAGGACATGGCATGGTCTGGGAAGACCTATGCCGATGCAATGACAAAGAGACCTATTAAAAAAAAAATATATATATATAAAAGGCAAGATAAAAATAATCAACTAACCATACATGTAACTCTTTAACAAAACACGGTGACAGGAATTAAATATAATGACTAACAATTTTCCCCATATAAATACGAAAGACCAACACTATCAAAAATATCATTTTCTCTACACCGTGCTAGTGTAAACATCTCTTTAAAAATCATCCAAGTGCAGTGAAATACAGTGAAGTACAGTGAAAATGGTTAACAAACAACCCATTGTTTTTATACACGAGGACATCATTGACGAATCCAGCATGGACAGTGACGCTACAGTGGAGTTAGCAACGACAAACAATAACATCCAAAATTCATCACCACCACCATCATCTTCTATCAACAACAACTTTCCGTTGTCTGCTAGCAATCATGAAGTACGTACAAATATAGTTAAAACTAGACCGATTCAAGAAAGAACGAGGTCGCAACATCTGCAAAACGAGATCATGGCTATGATCGAATTGGACAATGGTGATTTGTCGTTACGCGCTTTACACGCTCCACGTGAAACGTTGCGCACCTACATTAAGGAACGAATGTCTCTCCCCGTTCCGAGGGGAGAAGACAATTTCCTCAATAGTAGGTTTGAAAATGACGCGACTCTACTTCACGGTAGTGTACAGTTGTTAAAGCATGACGTGACAGAAATGCTGTTAACTTATGGAGCCGACGTCAACATCATGGACAACGGAAAAACAATTGCACACACCGCAGCAGAACTCAACGACACATTGTTGTTTTTGATCCTCGGAAGACACAAGGCAGACTTCTCTGTCAGAAATGACGAAGGTGAAACGCCACTCATGGTGGCTATAGCTCTCTGTAATAGGGAGGCTATCAAGTTGATATGGAATTTTCGCCCAATCAACATTTTATCGGCCAACGAGGAGACGATTTTGCACTACGCAGCGAGACACAACAATGTCAGCGTTGCTAGACAAGCATGTCACCCAGATCTACAAATCAACATACACCAATAGTCGCAGCACGAGCTACGGACGGCTCTCCACATCGCTGTCCAGCAATCGAACGTAACCATCACCCGTGTGTTATTAGAACACGGGGCACTGGATCAGTGGGAGGATCGCTACGGGAAAAAGGCCCATGAATACATCAAAAACAATGCCATCGGCATGTTGTTTTTTAGATACAATCTACCGTGTGGCATAGAGCCTACAGATGTTTCTCCAAGATCAACATCTCCGACTAACATCGAGGAGAATAGCGAACAACTGCACCACAATGGGGCGCCACAAGAATCAAACGCTCAGCAACAAGGCCCTTTTAGAACAAAGACGTTTGCACGTCTCCCTATAACAGCAGAAGAAACCACTACGTCGCCACCAGCAAAACGAAGGAATTTTGTCCCATCCGAACGTGGAAAATTTACGGCTTCCACGGTGCGAAAAGGACAACAAAAGGAAACACCAATGGTCACGGAGCCACGAGCAGGCACATCAACAACAATAAATAACCAAACTACAGTGGCGCGGCCGGAACCGACTCCAGAACCGCCTTATACCAACATTATGGAGCCGCAGCCAGGACCATCATCTCGAGAGTGTGACTTACATACACCCCCAACGTCAGATAACCTGCAGACAACACAAAGCACATACTAAGAATGTCGCGTGTTGTACAACCCGCAGCTACGAGATGATTCAATACTAACGAAAACTTCTTCACCTGGATTCCCGTCAGATTTCAACTGGAATGAAAATATCCCCATTGAGCCACCCTGCCCTCAGAATTACATCCGACCAAATTTTGCAACAACAACCCCTATTTTCAATTATAAAATAAGTAGTATTAGAGAATTTAAAATCCATTTAATGCATTTAAATAATCAATATTCACGTAAACTAAAAAATGCGAATAGACCCAGATATAAGCGCGATCTTTACGAATT
Organism: Daphnia galeata; assembly: GCA_030770115.1. NCBI lineage: Eukaryota > Metazoa > Arthropoda > Branchiopoda > Diplostraca > Daphniidae > Daphnia > Daphnia galeata. Next base: position 814,905 of record CM061120.1, on the reverse strand, counting down.
ATATCTGTGGGAGAGAATAAACATCAACACATTCCTCAGAGTAAGGGCAGCGTTAATAAAAGCTGCTCTAATGAAACAATTGGCCGGAACGTTTTCCCGCACCGAACCCAGTTGTTAAACTTGAAAAAAAAAACTATAATTATAATCATCCATCAATATTTTCCATTATTTTGGTAAAGGGTAAAGGGGATTGTAGCATGTAGCATATGAAACTTATTCATATACAATTTTTTAATTCTAGCCTTGCATTTATATTATCCATTGACTACTACTTTTCTTTTCCTTCCAACAATATTGTTTTCATTTAGTATGCATTTTGTTTGCTATTTTTTATGAAATTTATTCCGCTTCTTTCATTTGTATTTCTTTTCTTTACTCTTTGTCTGTTTTCTTATGAGGGGACTCATTCCTTTTTCTCACTAAGGGGAAAGGAATGTAATGAACCCAATTGTAGCTTTGACGGCCTTTGTATTATACGTAAATACGAGCGCAACAAAGCCGCGAGAAAGTCTTGCAGCGTGACTAGGCAAGATGCTCATAAACGGTATAGTCCGTATGTGGCACGACTGCCTCTTCGAGAGTCACCATGACAAGCCAAAAAGAGACTCTGCGATTCAGCGTGACAAGACTTTATGTCATATACGGCAAAGCCGAATATGACTAGATTGCTATCTGCAGAATCACCACTTTCGCGTGATTGCGAGGGTGTCCGCGATAGACGCGGGAGCGCGAGTTGTTCACTCGCGCTCAGTATAAATTCACGCGGATTCTGCAAAGAAAAGCAGAGTTAGTTCAGCTCTTCTGTTAGCCTTTACTCTCCCTTCTCTCTCTGTTTGCTTGATGCTTGTTTTGTACTCGGCTTTATTATTACAATACACTGGTGATCCCGTGTCTACACTACTACACCGGCTAGGAAATTAAAAATTTGTGTAAAATGAAACACCCTAAAGGCACCAAAGTAGCCTCCTTTCCGTAAGGCTGTTACGGAAACGGGGTGTTCCAAAACTTAGGGAACGATCTTTTACCTACCCTTTCGCGAATTAAAAACTCTAAAAAATTCAATCTTTCGATGATGTTGTGTTATGCAAGTAATCTTTACCGGGGAGAAATCGAGTAGGAGAATTGGGCAGTGAACTAATTGTGTTTGAATACTTCGAAGGAGTTCTTAACATATAGAAAGGAAAGACTTCCTTAATACCTTACGCGATGACCACATTGGACAGAGAGAGAGATAGCGGACGACAGGAAAGAAAGAAAGAGTTGAGGGGATGTAGATATGGTTTTGCAACCCAATGGGTTGCGTAACATCGTTTGGGTGCGCTTATTATTAAGTTGAAAAATACAGCACGTCCCTCAAGTTAAGTGTACACAAAAGAAAGAAATGTTAAACTTAATTTAAAAAAAAAACAAAAATCTCTTTTGGTGACCGCTAGATGACCCATGTGGCTTGCGGTTAACTCTTCTCAGAAAATGTTTCTCCTTTTTTCTCCCCGTATCTCTCTTTCTCACCGCGAGACTTCTATAAAAACGGTTACTGTGTTCTGCTCTCTCATTAGAAAGATCTCACGCTTTTTCTCTGTGTGTTCTTTTATTTCATCTGAATGATGAAAAATCCACTCATGTTAATTACTATAATTCAGTGTATTGCATATGTATTCATGTCTTTGATTTGTCACTTATGGTGTGTGGACGTTATCGTCACACAGAAAGAATGTATCATGTCAATGCTTATGCTGAATATCTCCACGTGGTGGAATGAATTACGCTGTTCAATACAGAAGCCTCGCTAACGTCGTTTCTCTGGTCAAAAATTAGCATTTTTAATTTTTTTAAATACTTTCCCTCAAGATACTTTAGCGGACTTTATACCTTATGTTAGAGTTGTTTAGATGTACAAGTGTGCCAAGTTTCATGGTGATCGGAAATAGTTTACTCAGAGGAAAACATGAAAACGCAAATTATGCTTGGATTGCGCTATGGTCTCTTACGAAAAGTATACCACTTAAAGCGACAACTCATCGCTGTTCAATTTTAGTTGGTATTTCAGGCAGTTCTGAACTTGAGTGGATAACCTAGAAGTTGGTTGAAAATCTTGGTCTTCACCGCACTTGATCGCTGGACAACTGAACGACCGAGAGGGCTAATATATCCAATTTGTGGAAAGATTCGTAGGGAACAAAGAAATTCATAACCGTCGGTCCAAGTTTCTAACCTAATTGATTTGAGCTATTCTAATGTTTCTGAAGCAGAAAAATCACTCAAATAGTTTAATTAGCTTTGAAAAGCTAGAACTTTTTCTTTTGAAAAGGTTGAATCTCGTGATTTGATTTTAATTTTTTAAGATCTATCCACTTGTCATTAAAACTTACAAAAAGGTCTAAAGATTTCTTTTCTGGGAGCATTGACAAATGAAATTGGCCCCAAATAGCATTAAATCTTATGATATTTTCTTGTTGCCCGGTATTGTGCGTTGTTACTCTATCTCTTGCCACCTTGTCTTTTTCTTGATGTCGCAAGTAAAAAAACTGAGATAAAGAATTTAAAAAACTTTAAAAAAACCAAGATTTTCAACTGACTTCTAGGTTATCCACTCAAGTTAAGAACTGCCTGAAATACCAACCAAAATTGAACAGCGATGAGTCTAAAATATTTATTTTTTTTTTATTTTTTGGGTACAAGTATGCAATCATGCATAACACTTCAATCTAAAAGGCCGAGTGAAACAAAAAATAAAAGTGAAAAATGAAACACCCTAGGCGTCCCTTAAGCTGAATACTTCTTATCTTCTTGAATTCCCAAGTGGTGGCGCAGCATTATAAATCTCGGAGTTGGTAAGGCCTTCGTAAAGATGTCGGCAAGCTGTGATTCAGTTTCGACGTGTGTAATGTTGATATTGTGTTCCTGTTAAGCATCTCGTACGAAGAAGAAGCGTATTCATACGTTTCATACGTTGATTTTATATGGAACTGAGAATCAGAGCGATAGTACCTTGGTTGTCGCAGTGAAGTGGGATGGATAAATTAGCGCCACCTAATTCCCAATAGAGACGCCTAAGCCATATCACCTCCTTCGTTCCATAAGAGGCTATGATAAATTCTGATTCCGGGTTTGAGAGAAGGACGCATGTTTGGCGCCGGCTATGCAAGGAGATAGGGCCGCCATTGAGGATGAATACTGCTCCAGATGTCGATCGTCTGCTCTCCAAATCTTCTGCATAATCCACATCGACATATCCACAGAGGTCGTCGCTACCATTGCCGAAAAGGAATCCATCGTCAGATGGCGTAGGAAATTTCTGGTAGGGTGAAATTGGCAAGGTGCAATATAGAGCCGACCTTTTCCAAGAAAGATCCATATACCATTGGGACTTTTTCTTCTTCAGTACGTGGACACATGAGCGGTGACAGTTTTACACATGGATCAGCTAAAAAGGTGACTGGATTGCATTGTGTTATGCCAAATCTTTCTAAAATGTTTTTTTTTATATTCTGGTTGGGAAAGATCAATTGTCTGTTGAGTGTGGTTGCGTTCGATGTCGACACCTATAAATCGATCTGCGGGGAGAGATCGTACTTCAAAGTCTTTTCCAAGGAAATCTATTATTTTAGATAGTGTTGAACTGTGGTTGCTCAGGATCAGGCAATCATCTACGTACAGGACGAAGAAAGTTGTTTCCTCATCTGCTGCCCCCGGACGGAGATGGTGGTAGTAGATAGAGGGATAACTTTGAGATCTTTCCAGGCCGAACGAGACTATGAAAATGTTAAATTTGGTGTCGAAACACGGGGGCTTGCTTCAATCCATAAGGGCTTTTGACTAGACGGCGCACATTTTCCAGGCGTTTTTGACGTCTAGTTGGATCATTACAAATTTTTATGGGGTTACGATGGCCATGATCATGTAGTAGTCACTGGATCACCATGTATTTATAAGCAAAGTACGAGTACAAAAACAGTGCGCAGAGAGAGAAAGATAGATAGAGAGTGAACACTAGAACAAAGCTTAACTGACTCTCATTTGCTTTGCGAAAGTCCCCGCGTATTTATACTGAAGCGCGAGTGAACAACTCGCGCTCTCACGTCTATCGCGGAGACTTTCGCAAGGCTGTGGAAGCGTGTGAATTCACGCATGTCAGTGTGTTTATGCGAACGCGGCGCGCGGATTCACACTTCGCCGCGCTTCGCCTAATGTACCGATTTCCAATAGACAGGAAGCGCCGGTGCATCCGACCTTGTGGGTATGCCGACTACGCGTGATTCGGGATCATTACAATCATACGGAAAGATTGTTTTACCACTGGCAGGTAAGTCTTGGTGTAGTCGAGACCATGAAATTGAGAGAATCCTTTAATGACGAATCTTGCCTCGAATCGTTGGGGAGTGGTCTTTAATCCAGGTTTGATTTTTAGCAATCACTTGCCTTCAATTGCTTTGCGGTTAGGAGGTAACTGGCATGTTACCTTCGTACGGTATTTTAATTAGGGAGTTGTATTCTTCATTGATTGCGTCGACCCAGATGTTTGCGTCTGGAAATGTAGTACCCCCACAATAATTTCTATGTTCTATTGGATCGGAGTTTCTTTGTCGAATATCGAGGAGGATAGCTTGTTTGGCGAGCGATTGTGTCTGTTTTGCTATTTTGAGTTTTTATCAATGAAGTTGATCAGATGTGCCCTGATTTATCGCGTTTGCATTTGGGGTATCGTTGTGAAGTTCCTAATTGTTGAAAATGCCAGGCTCCCGAGAAACCTCTTCTATGGCATTGTGAACAAAAAATCAAAACGCGCAACAGGTATATTTATTTTTAAGCCCATATAAAAAAGATAGGTGGGCAGATAATTTGGGTGGGTACTGTTTTAACAAATTCCAGCATTTGGGGGATCGGTACCGTTTTGATGCTAAGCCAAGTACAATTATTAGTCGAGGACTTACTCTGGCTGAAGAAAATTATCACATCAATGAACTTCAGTGTTTTGTTCTCGTCTCTCAACAAGTTACGTCATCATTTGTGCGGTCGTTCACTGACAGTCAAGACAGACATTTCGCTTTTACGGTGGCTATATCGAAAGAAAGAGCTCAGTGGATAATTAGCTCGTTGGATCATCACTTTCCAAGAATAGTCGATTGATAAAAATATTTTAGCGGAGCCACTAATATGGGGACTGATGCACTAGAGACCCGGTAGGACCTCAAGAACTGATCGATCAAGTGTATTATCTTTTCTGTAGCATCCAGGCCAGAAATTATTCTTTTAACAACTGGCTCTATTACAGCACGCTGATGCAGACATCCGACAGATCGTCCTACTCTTGCAAGGTTACAGCAAAAAAGAACACTCAAGTTGCGGCGGATATAATTCTACACGAAGGAGTACTTCCCAAGAAGAACGTAAAGTTGGATCGTCAACACCTCTTGGTCGTACCCTCGATCATCCGCCATGATATCCTCTACGAGTTTCATGACTCCCCTAATGTTGGTCACCATGGAATAAACTTTCAAAAAACTGTCCCATTGATATTGGTGGAAAAAATAAAGAAAAGACCGACTGAAATGTTATGCCCAATTCACCCTCCTAAAGACGTTTTCGAGATGGTGGTGGTAGATAATTTGGGCCCTTTCAAGAAGACGGGTAATGAAATTCAACATGCGATCGTCTGTAGCGATTATTTAACCCGATGGATCGAAGTGAAAGCAGTTAAGGATACGGGAACTGTCGAGTCTGGCGATTGCTTTTTTAAAGAAAATAATGCGAGTCCGTCACATTCTGGCCTCCGGAGAACATACCAAGACTAACGGACTTACGGAGATAGTGAAAGGAACTTTAGTGGCAACTTTCGCTGCATTCCTGAATTTTGAACAAAATCATTAGGCCCCGGGACTACAGAAAGCCTTGAGTGTTTCATTCCCGTAAAATTTTGGAATTTGACAACGGGTGATGGAAATCGAGGATCCTTTAGTGTTCAAAAGTACACTGATTTTTTTTTCTTTTTTAAAATTTAATTTATGGGTCTCCATCCCCCCAAAATGAATTTTTCTGTGCTTTTTTCGTTTTTTTTTATTAATTAACACAACAATTAAATAAATTTAAAAAATGGGGCTATGTACACGTTGAAGGTATATCTAAGAGGGACATATGTTGAAAATTTGAGGGAAACCTGAGTTCTAGGGCTGTGGCCCGGGTCATGTTTTTGGCCCAAATTTGACCCGAAAGAAAGCAAGCGAAAATCTTTGCGGCTTTTCTCCTTTGTACACCAAAATCATAAAATGCGCTTTTATTTGCTGCAAAAATAAAAGCGATCACGAAGGTTAAGGTGTTCATAGGAGAAATCTCGCTTTTATTTTATTCCTATGGCCCGTCGGCCCGAAAAAGTGACCCGGGCCACAGCGCTACTGAGTTCATTAAATGGTCCCCGTGATTAAAAAATTTAATTTTGCAACCTTGCATTCCTTATATAGGCGCGTTACGGCGTAACCTACTCTCAACTCTCAAGTAATGAAGTTCTGTTTGCTAAATTGTACTGTTTACCTTACTGGGACACTATTTAGATTATACTTTTTAAGAACACTCAACCCTGAGTTACAAAACTGACCTTAAAAAGTGTCGATATGTGTTAATATGAATAAACTGACAAAATGATTAGCTGGCCAATTGACGCATACCAAAATGCTTGTTTAGATAAGTGATGATTTCTTTGACCAGGGACTCATTGTTACTGCAAACCAGACCATCATCTACCCAAATGGCGACAGAGTATGACAAGAGGCAGCAGTACTTGGACGTAAACCAAATTTCTTGAGGAAAGCGTCACAAGTTCCATACCCTCTCTACTACTTGGTTTGCGTGGCAACACCGGTTTTTCTATGTTTTTTTTAACAAGGGCATAGGAAAAAACTGGCGTTGCATACTGGTTATACGCCGCTTGTTTGCGTGTAGAACAACCTTTTAAACCAGTATTTTGAACCACTTCAAAACGCACGCTTAAAACTCTTTATTCGGAATCCTGATTCCCTTTTAAGGTCTTCTTAAGACTTTCGCTGTATAGGGAAGAGAAAATTTAACGTTAAAAGTAGTTCTTCTCTCTTTGTGGTACATTTGTTGTTTCCATCCTTCATCCACCCTGACCCGGGGATTGAACCCGGAGTGCTACTGCTATGAATCAGTAGCTTTCACCGCTAAATCATTTAGATATGCATAAGGAATGAAGTAAAGACGTGTATTTCAAGTAAAATTTTTAGGAATTAGGTCTGGGAGTTCAATAATAATTATATTTATATTAATAAAATTTCAGTTCATGAGCTTTGTTTATTCAAACTTAATCTATATTAAAACTTATTTTTATAAAAATCTATTTTAAAACGGTTAAAATAAACCAAAAATACGACGTAATTTGCTCTTTTTTCCGAATTCCGTGTTTAACACGGCGATTACGGGGAAACCATTCATTTAACCATCTATATATACCAAACTATTATACTCTTCCCTATAGTTTTTGGAATTTATAAAGTTAAGATAAGAATGTAATTATCTAAAAATTTATCGAGAAGGGACAATTGGTTCCATTACAAATATTGGTTTAAATATTTCCAAATTTCAAGGCATTTTCGGCCGTGCAGTTGTGATATTTGCCACACCCACTGCAACACAAAGCGCCAACTTGTGGCGCCAAATTGGCCACCTTATGTTGCAGCGGGTGTTAGTGGTTACATGCATTTGGCCGCAGATGTCTGCATGGATGAGCTGGCAAACCTGAGAACTTGATTAGCTCTTGTCCTTCCAACTGGGAATGGTAGACGATGCATCTTTCCTGTCATACAACCAATGCGTGGATGGTTGGGTGTAGTTATATTGGTTGGTAGAATGATGAGACCAACTGCTCCATTTTTTGCCATTTTTGTGATGTTTTTGTAACTTGTGTGAGCCAATCGTTGATGCCAAATTCCCATGGAAGAAGGTGATGGTACTGCAAGACACGCGGAGTATCTGGATGTCTTGTTAAACAGTTTGGGAATATAATGGCTAGATGATAGATTCTTTGAGAAAGCTACATGAGTTTCGATAAATAATATCGACAGTCCTACGTCGGTAACTGCTGCTATAGAAAGAAGATTAGTTCCTGAACCAGGGACGTAGAGGACATTCTCCACTGTAAAGTTGTGTGTGGTTCCATTAATTGTATTGAGGATATCGATGGATCCATGTCCGCGGACAAAAAGACGGCATGAGCCGATACCTCTTACAGTTCATGCCCCATTTGAGACCGGTGTAAATGATTAAAAAGATAAACGCTGATATATCAAGTGCCCTGTGGCTCTCGAATCAGCGAACCAATCCTTGGTGCAAATTTAAAGGAAACATATTGCTGATAAGTACGCAGAATCATCTTCTGTCTTAGTCGATTCCCTTTCTTCTTCCTTTGATTGGACTGCTGGAGTCGCTTTGGTGTTGGTATCTCTTTTCTGACGAAGTGTTTTTTGGCATACTTCAATGGTGTTTCCTGTGATGTTGCATCTATGATAGTTGGCGGAATGGTAGAATCCATACGGATGTTGCCTTCTGCTGGACTGATCAGCCCTTGATGTGCCTCGTCCAATTCTTCCACGTCTTCGACCACGTGGTGTAGGTGAAGCATGAGAGTTGTGTCGATAGGACGGAAAATTGTGTCCCAGTTTTTTCGAAAAAAAACAAAACAATTTAATGGGTAGTTTCAATGGGACTTTAACAACCGGAATCCAAAAGGAATTTTGGTTCCGGATTTGATTACTCGAGTTATGACTATTTCAGTGGAAGACGTATTTGGGCAAGTTCCCTCTCATTCTAACAGCCATTTTTCCTAAGTGTCCACCCCGCTCCTAGTGGAGGAAAGAAGAAGCTGATGTCTCTAGGCCCCTAGGCTTCTAACTTGACTAGATTAAAGGGCCTATTTCAAATGTATGCGAATGTAAAATAAAGGCCAAGAGACATCAGCTTCTGCTGTCCGTCTGTCTCCAGCTGATGTTTGACCCTGTGGTCGCATTGGGTGCATCGATGAAACTTACATTGAACGGCTTAAAATCTGTGTTGATGATCTTTTCTTCTAAACGTATCTTACCTCCGCTGTCCTTATTAATTGACATGATGTCCCGGTTCTCGATCAAACTCATGCCTCTATCTTGGGTTAACAATAGAAGTCAAGCTTAGTTGGGATCTCTACGTCTAAAAAAATGTACATCGGCAAAAACACTTTTATTTCTAATCCTAAAATTTTGTCGAATGTCCTGGGGCCTATCACGTAACACTATTTCGTTGCTATACAAGTCAACCTTCATCCCTACCATCTTATACAATTGTACGGTGTGGGCTTCGGCCATCAACAAAAAGCGAGTTGTTGGATCCCTGAAATCTGCGCAACGTCCTTTCGTCTTAGCCATTGGTCGCCTTTTCAAATCAATATATTCGGATGCTGCTCTCATTCTTGTCAATTTAATTCCTCTGCACCTGGAATTAGGGAAATCGGTAACTAAAAGAGCCATCTCGCCTCTTGCTGAACTTTTGCCTAATTCGCAAATCATGCACGGCGAGCTGCGGAATCTTCACGAGATGATACATGATCTCAGATACTGGAAGCCGGTGGGAAGAAGACCTCCCTCTTTAAGCTAGTTGACTCGCTGCTGCTCGTCAAGCCTGGTCTGCGGCTACCCGCTCATGATTCCTTAACAGAACTCGTTGAGCAGTTTAACCATTTTTTTGTCTCCAAGATCAACACCATCCGACCGAACCTTGACGCTGCTGCTGGAAACTGGGAACCGGAGACACAACAACCCGTCGTCGCCTTCTCATCCTTCTCTCCAGTAACTGTTTGTGAAATTTCGTCTCTTATATTGTCGTGTGCATCAAAGTCCTCCCCTCTTGACCCATTGGCTACGTTTGTTCTAAAGAAGTGCCTACCCTCGTTGGCTCCTTCAATTGCAAACATAATTAATTTGTCTCTCTCCTCTGGAGTGTTTCCCCATGATATGAAGCTTGCCCTCATTACCCCACTGTTGAAAAAACATGGCCTTGATTCTGATGTGCTCTCCAACTATCGACCCGTGTCCCTTCTTTCATTCCTCTCTAAACTTCTGGAACGAGTCGCCGCTAAACAGCTTGTGGCCCACCTTGAGTCTCAATCCTTCTTTGCCTTTGTGCAATCAGCTTACAGAGCTGCTTAATCCACCGAAACCGCCCTTCTTAAGGTACTTAACGATCTCCTCACTTCAGTTGACAACGGCGACGCTGTCATCTTGGCTCTCCTTGATCAAAGCGCGGCCTTTGACACCATCGACCATGGCATTCTCTTAGATCACCTCTCTGCTCGCTTTGGTGTCTCTGGACCAGGGTTGGGACTATCGTTCCGATACTCGATGAAAACGTCATCGTAAATAGTTTTTCAAAATTTTCCGATTATCGGCCGATACATTTTAAAATGGTCATCGATCGATAATCGGAAAACCATCGATCGATGAAATAGCCGATACCGATAGATTTTTTTAAATTTTACAAGTAGCAGGCGTAAAATTAGTAAATATTTACTTTTTTAAGACTCAAAATGAGTCAAACTAAAATTTTTTCCATCCTCAATTTTTTACTTGTCATTGCCAAGCAAAAAAGGCTGGGAATTCACATTACATCTGCTTTAACTTTCCCAGTAACTTTCGTGTGTTGAAAAACTTGAAATTGAGCCCGAAAACTTTTTAGGTTATTTTAAAAATTTCATCGCAAAATCATCGTTCATCACGATACCGATATTTTTTTAAAGCATTATCGGCCGATAATCGAAAATACAAAAAAGACTGGGTATCGGTATCGTTATCGAAAATAGTGTTTCAAAGTATCGTTTCCCAACCCTGCTCTGGACTCGCCCTCACCTGGTTTACCTCGTATCTCTACAGAAGGCAGCAGTCGGTCAGCGTCAATGGCGTATCGTCATTTCTCACCCCACTCATTTACGGTGTTCCGCAAGGTTCGGTGCTAGGCCCTATACTTTACATCCTGTACAACTCCCCGATGCACGAAATAGCTGCATCTTTTGGGATCTCTTACCACTACTTCGCCGACGATTCCCAAGAATACGATTCTTTCACACCATCTCTGTCTGCAGCTGACCAACATCGAGTTTTCGACAACCTTGCAGCGTCTCTCGCTGAACAAGGGAAATGGCTGGCTGTCAACCGCCTAAAACTGAATGAGGACAAAACGGATGCTCTCCTAGTCTCTTCAAAAGACAATGTAGCGAAGAAACGCATTGCGTCTATTCCTCTCGTGGTCGGTGACGCCGGCATCATTCCCTCTCCTGTGGTCCGCAATCTTGGGGTACTACTTGACTCTCACCTAACAATGGAGCAACAGATCAATGCATCATGCAGATCATCCTACTTCCACCTCAGGCGAATAGCGAGAATAAAGAAATTCCTCTTTCTCCCTGCAGTGATACAGCTCGTGCATGCTTTTGTTTTGTCCCATATTGACTACGGCAACGCTCTACTGGTTGGGCTTCCCGCAACTCGCCTGGCGAAGTTGCAGCGTGTCCAAAACTCAGCAGGTCGTCTCATCATGGGTGTAAGCCGGCGTGAATCCATCACTCCAGTTCTCTGCTCCCTGCACTGGCTCCCAGTTTGTCAGCGCATCGAGTTTAAGATTGCTGTCCAAGTGTTCCGCTGTCTAGTTGGTCTCGCACCACAATACCCCAGTGCACTAATCAGCTTTCGCGACGCCGGCCGTGAATCCCGCTCCTCCTTCCAGCTTCTACTCTTCTCCCCTCGCAGCCACATGAAAAGCTTTGGCGACCGAGTTTTCTCAGTCGCCTCTACTCGAATTTGGAATTCCTCACCCCCCGACCTTCGCTTACTAACTCTTTTTCCTTACTCTCCTCTTTTCTCTCTCACACAGTTTCGTTTTAAGCTAAAAACATTCTTGTTCCGAACGGCATATGAAAATTGAGTTTCCCCTTGTATATTGTCGGAGCTGATAGCACCTTTGATCATGATTTGGAAAAAGCGCTATTCAATATTAAATGCAATACATTATTGTTATTATTATTATTTTCGCGTTAGGTTACTGGAGAAATTCCAGCAAAAATTATAACGTCCGTTCCGACTGCTAACACGTCGTTGCGTCCCCACAGGGAAAGACAACTAAATTCAGATATCATGACATTATAGAACTCGACTTAGTCAAGTGCATCTTTTGGTGCCCAGACACGGTTATTTTTCCCTTCTGTGGAATCATCACTGATTCTGATCTTCTTTCTGGTCACTGCATCCTCAACCAATTCCTGTTCAAGATAAAAAGATCAACATCGACGCTCTGCTCTTGTATGTCTGGCGAGGAAGAGGATGTCTCTCATGCGTGGTTTTTTTGTGCCATATATGTTAGTCACAGAGAGGCCCTTAAGCTCTGCGCAACCGATTTAAACTTATCGGTGCCGGTCCAACTCCACTCCTTCCCCATGCACAAAACTATGCCCTGTTCCGATACCTGGTGGCATTAAAAAGGTTCCAAGTGTAGATCGGTTATTTTTCACTTGATTCCCGTCGACCAAGCTTTTGATTGAATCTTGGTGGCTTCCTGGCCAGGAGCACCCATTGGCTGTAGCGAGCGCCTTAATCGGATCGTAACCGTGACGGACGTCCGAGATTTTTGTTGGGCGGGCCCTAACTAGTCAACCTCGCGAAGACCCGGACCATCCAATGGGTTGACCTCGGTTGGGTGAAATGTATCTTATTGTTCCGAGTGTAAGTGGTTTCTCGGTCTGCTTTAGCTTGCTTCCCAGAGTCCCAAATCAAAGTTTTCAGTCTCTTCCTCGTCCTTCCCACTCCTCATTTTGGTGGTAAATTTCAGTCTCTCCCATCCCGATATCTACCTGCTGCGCAAGTTAAAGCGCTCTGAAACTAACTCTGCTGTTGTGGTAATGAGTCATGCGTGCAAACTGTCGTAGCTTTTGGTTTTTGCTCTTCTTCTCTCTCTGTTTGTGTTGTTTTTGTGTTTTCTCCTCTTTGCTTATTTTGTTTCTGTTTTTATTCTTGTTTGTACCTGCGTAGATTTTATTCCTGTCAATAAACAGGTAAAATTCGCCTCGACGAATACACACCTTGTTGTGTACTCGGCCATCTTTGATAGATGGCGGGTCGGTTTCCACCCTCTCCAACTAGAGTGGCCGGAAAAGGCAGTCTGTTCTACGCTTGCTCTGGAGACTTTGACCTCGTCAAAGAGTTCACCGCGGTTTTCGATCAATCGGGATCGCTGAATTGTATAGAGGGGCCCGAGATGATCATCGAGCTGAAGGACAACGCTGAGCCCGTTTTATGTCAATGGAGTTCGGCCCATCCCCTTTGCCGATCGTCCTGAGGTCAAACGTTTACTCGACGACTATGTAGCAAAAGGTATATTAATTCCTTTGACGGAAAAGTCTGATTGGGCTGCACCATTGGTCGTCGCCCGAAAAGTGTATAACTCATTACGACTGAAGACCACACCAAATTAAACAGACATGTGCGCAGACCGACGCACCCCACTTGCACGCCACGTGATGCATTCACTAAGATTTCTCGCAGCAACTAAACATATTTATGACGCCATGGGGCAGATACAAGTTCCTGCGGGCATCGATGGGCCTTTGTATTTTCAGCGACGAATACAACCGTTGGGCCGACCGGGCGTTCCAAGATGTCAAAAATTCTGTTCGTGTAGTTGATGACCTACTTCGTTTCGACAGCTCCTTTCTGGAGCACGTGACCGGAGTTTGTGCTGTGCTGTCAGTGGCTAGGAGTGCTGGTATCACCTTCAGCATCAAGAAATTTCATTTTGCCCGCAGCGAGATCCAATGGGTGGGATTCCAAATTCAACAGGGTGGCATTTCGGCCGACCCGGACAAGCTTCGAGACATTTCCGACTTTCCACAACCGACGAATATCACTGAGCTCCGTTCATTTATGGGGTTGGTGGAGCAGCTTGCCGGGTTTTCCACGGATGTTGTGGCGGCGAAGGGCCCTTTGCGACCTTTTCTCAGCACTAGAACACCTTTCGTGTGGATGGCTGATCGCGACAGCGCATTTTCCGCCGTCAAAAAGGCTTTTGTGGCGCCGCCGATTCTGGCACATTTCGATCCGGCGTTGGAAACGTCATTACAGGTGGACGCATCTCGCAAAAATGTAATGGGCTACGTCCTCCTTCAGCTTCATGGATCTACGTGGAAGTTTGTTGACGCCGATTCCCGTTGTTGTACGGATACCGTATCTCGTTATGCAATAGGGGAGCTTGAGCTGGCAGCGGTAGAATGGAGGATGCGGTAGCGCCATCTGTACCTCATGGGGCTACCCACATTCCAGCTTGTTGTTGATCACCAGGGTCTTCGTCGTTCGTCACGATATTGGATAAATACACAATCGACGCGGTGGAGAATTCGAAGCTTCAGCGCCTGAAAGAGCGCCTGTTACCCTTCATCTTCACAACAACATGGCGTAAGGGGAGCCAACACGCAATTCCAGACGCTCTTTCCCGACCTCCCGTGAACGATCCGGGCCCGGACGATGAAGTCGCGAGTTTGGAAATGCAATCGTTGGGGAGGCGCGTAGTCATTCATCATGTCAATATGATGCATCAAGTAGATGGCGATGTTTTGACGCCGCAAAGGAGCCTCCTCACTTGCCGGACCCTATGCTGGACGGTCTTTGAGCATCAGCGTCGTCTGACACCGAATATACGGAGCTCATCGCGGCCATTATGGATGGATTCCCAGTTCCGCGTCACCAGATCGCCCAAGGCGTTCGCCAGTTTTGGAAAATACGTGAAGAACTTTCGTTGGACGAAGGACTTGTATTATTTGGCCAGCGTATCGTCATCCCAAAATCGGCCCGTCGCAGATTTTTACGGAAAATGCACTTCGCCCATCAGGGCATCGTGCGGATGAAAAGACGAGCGCGTCAAACGGTGTTCTGGCCAGGTATTTCCAACGATATCACTCCCCTTTTTGAGAGCTGCGAAAACTGTCAGCAGAAAGAGCCCCTAATGAGCGACCCTCCGCCAACAAGAGTATTTGAAGATGTATCGGGTGACCTGTTTCAATTCGGCATGTTGAATGTCCTGGTGTACGCAGACCGCCTCTCCGATTGGCTAGTGGTCCATCAGTGGCGCCACAATCCGTCCGCTCGCGAAGTTACCCAAACGATCATCGAAAATTTGGTCGACTTGAAAGTTCCGGTCCGAATGCGTTCGGATAACGGCCCTCGGTTTGAGGTGCACAGCTTCCAGGCCAAGCTGCGCAAATGGAGCGTTGCGTGGGGAAATTTTGCACCCAAATACCCACAAAGCAACGGCCATGCGGAGGCGGCCGTGGCCGCAATCCAAATTATGGGACAGAGTTGGTGTCGTCGTCAGAATTATGCGCTACAGGAGTTACCGCATCAAATTCACCAATGGAAGTGTTCTGTGGCGTAATCGACAATTGCTCCGACCAATGTTAGCCGCGGTCCAACCCATCGGAGATGTCATCCACCAGGAAGCGGGCAGCGGCATCGGAGACGACAGGAGCGACGGCAGCGTACCATCCGAGGTAAGCCCAGCCTCATCACATACTCCTTCCGAAAGCGCAATCAACACTGCCCCGCCACCTTTGCGTCATGGGGAGCGCATCCGGAAACGTACAGTCATGTTCGATGACTGAAGCGGATGTAAATTTAATTTAATTCAATGTTCTCTAAGTATTGGAGAATATCCTTGTTCCAGTAGCACAAACCCGCTGTTGTAATAGCTGTGGTTTTTTTCTTAGTGTTGCTGGAATTATGTACTCATCCATGTTATTATGTTGTGTCATCGTGTCTGTCACTATTGAATTCTTTCAGATTTGGGTAAGCTGTTATTCCCGTTTTAAGGTAAAATAACAGCTTGGGAAGGGTTGTTGTGTACTCAGCCATCTTTGATAGATGGCGGGACGGTTTCCACCCTCCCCAATTAGAGTGGTCGGCAAAGGCAGGTCTGTTCTGCACTTGGTCTGGAGAAGGTCCCCTATCTGTGTCAGCTCAGTTAATGCAATTAGGCGTCTTTCCACCGATACAGAAAATAAAACACCTTTTATAAAAAAATGTCATCAATCTCTTTATCTATTGCGCCATTTCAATCGCTTAAATAATTTAAAATTTTTTCTCAAGTAACTCAATTTTTTCGACTTCTTGTTTTCAGAATGGTAGTTTTGTTTCTAATCGTTTCATCACCGGTTGCTGTATGTTGCAAATGTCGTGAGCTTCATACCAAGTGTACATTATTTATAAAAACAATAAGAATCCATCGACATTTTCGAACCCAGGTTCTTTGCTCTCGTAATGGGTTTTTATAGTGGATGAAATTTCATATCTGAAGACATGAAGAGCCGGCTTGACCTTTTTTCTTTGCAAAATGTTGAGAGCAATTTGTAGCTGCGTGAGAATTTTTTTAATTTTCCCTAATCTCTTTCGTAATTATTCAAAATATGATTTTGAAAGAGACCTGATGACTTTCATTGATGAGAAACTAGCGATCAACGAATTGATTTCTTATGTTTTTTTTAAGGTGATCAGGGTCGAAGCTAAGAAATAGTCGACGAAAATACAAGGCCATTTAAGAGAGGATGCAACTGAGTCAACTAGATGCGGAATCACCGGTGTTGCGTGTCCCTTTGAGTTACTGTTCAGAAGTGAAACATTTTCACGTTTGTAGATAGATTGTCCGTAGAAAGTCGTTCAAAACGCAACACTAAGGATTCTGCCTTTGTCACAGAATACAGCGTTAGTTTTGTCTGTTCCTCCACTTTCGGTTTGTTGACTAAAAAAATGCTAGCGGTATGTTGATGCATTTGTTAGTCCCGTGTAAACATGCGCCAAAATTTTATTGGCCAGCCGTCCAGACTCGTCTTTCACTACGTTTCCCATGTCAAAATGCTGAAAAATCGAACGCGGGTATTTTATATTTCAACATCGGCTTGATGGTCATTTCGTCAATTGCAATCGATCAAATTCTCTCAATTACTTAAACCTTCACTTCTTCTGGAATTCTTTTTTCTACCAAGGACGTAAATCCATTTTTTCATGAAGTGTATACCTGGGCACGGCAAATGAAATATTCTTATAATTTGCGTAGGAATTTATAATACCCTGCACTTTTCGCGCGCATAATGATGCAGCGTTTTATAGTATTCTGAATTCACCTCGCTGTCTTCAGTTTACCAAAATTCCTTAATTGATCCATAATTATACCCGAGTATTCATCATCTCTTCCGTTGAGGGTTGTGTCTCAATTGTTTGTCGGTCAATTTTGTGAATTTCTTACACCTTTTTTTGCATTTATTCAATTTTCGTGTGCTTTTAAAGTCGCTTCTGAAACATTTTGATCAACCCGTTTTTTGTTCAATCTTTGCATATCCTTTTTGGTATGAAGCTATTCTAGTTTTTTTCCGCTGCACTGTTTCAAATTTTTCATCTTTTTAGATGGACGCGGTGGTATTGAAATTAGTGTGAGTAAATCACGGGATTCTTTTAAAGTAACACTTGAAATTTGCAATAAATATATGCTGTTACTGGCCTAAGCTGAATATTTTTTGGATCCGTCTCACCAGGCACACCTGGCAACTGCTTGTTTCGGTGTCAAATTTTAAGGACAGGTTATATCATTTTATCAGTTTTGATTTGATCTGGGTTTGATTTGAAAAAAATAAAATTTGATTTAAAAATGTTACTACACCTGCAATTGGCATCGAACTTGAGTACCGGACTCAATTAAGAAGTCCATACTTCAGCTTGCTACTGACTGAGCCACTAATAATTGTTAATATGTAATGTACGTGAAATATGTACCAACTAGGCAAGGAATGTAATGGGGACTTAGAAATATTTTCTTCTTTACACATCAAGTAATTGAAAATTACCTAACTAAACACAAAATAAATGAAATCAAATAGCAAAATTTACAGATTTACTGTAGCTATGCATTGCTATATTGAACAATGGTGTTTTTAAACGAATAAACTATTGAATTTTTATTAAAAATTCAGTAAAAAATTATAAAATAGAAAAAGTGCAAGCGTTAGAAACGTGGTTTTAGGGTGGTAATTTGGTGAAAATCCACCAACCCTATTCTCACCCCATTCGAACTCCAAACAAATCCGGGTGGGTTTCTACCCACCCAAAAATCGCCCACTCCAATACAACTCTAAACGAAACCAACCCCACCCTTTCCCAAGAACCGCGGTTTTTGGACAACACCTCAGTATAAATAGTGCACAAAAGTGTAATTTACCAATAGTTTTACTGAACAAATACGGCGCTTTTCCCCCAGTTTCAACGGGATTTCCTGTCGTAGTTTCTACCAAGTCAAGTTTTGGGTTTAATTTAATCGTTGTAGTCTTTAATTATTGGTAAAATATACCACATTCAAATTGGAAATAACAGTTTTATAACCATAACATACCGACTGCCGTAGCTGTGAATTTAAATGTGATATAATTTACTAATGAATGAAAAGAGAATTTAACCAATATTTTTCCGTTTCAACGTAATGTTAAATTGGTAAAAAAAGCGATATATCATTGAAAATGAAAGTGGGTAAATATTCTCAGTCAACTCGATGAAAAAGGATGAAAATATCCCTATCTGGTGTCAGTTCTAATTAATTTTAAAATACGGGAGAAAAAAGAGGATTTTAGACTTGAATTTTACCGTGTAAGTGAAAATTTATTTGGGTAAAAATTACTCTTGGTAAACGAGATGAAAACGGATAAAAAAAACCTATTTTTGTGTCAGTTTTAAGTTAGTTTAAAAAATGGGAGAAACAAGAGTCATTTCAGACTTGAATTTTACCGTTTCATAGAAAATGTAAGTCGGTAGATATTACATTTTGCCAACCCGATCAATACCGATTTAAAAAACCTTTTCTGATGACGGTTATGAATTGGTCTATTATACGAAGAAAAAAAGAGTTTTATTAGCCTGAAATTTTCTGATTTAAGAGTTTTGAAATTTGGTTAAAATTATTACGAGTCCAAAACTAGTGAAAAAGAGGTGGAATAGCGCTTCATTATTCATAGTATTTTTTACCTGTTTCCAACGAGTTATTTCAACTCTTTTTCCAAGAATGTTCTTTAGGATTAAAAATACCAGTAAATACCTAAGACAAACTTGGAAATATTGCCATACACTCTTCTTTTTGTCAGAGTCCCTCACGCGTTTTGGTGAACGTAATTTAGCCCTTAAAATTACTAAACACTAGAGGTAAAAACAGGGTTATTCTAACTGTTACCGACTAGCTACCGAGAACCGCTGCTAGGGGACAAGGAAAGATGGAAAAACTTTACTTGACAGTGCAATGTGTGGACAGTTAAGAAAGATATTATACAGGTTAGTTCTTTGGTTAAGAAAATATTGACTAAATCTACTAACTTGTAATTGTGTGTTGAACCGTAATGCTTCTGGACCCCACGATTGTCCAGAAAACTCAAGTCCCTGGTGATGGGTCGAGTTTGATAGCTGATAATAAAACCAAAAATATTTTTTTTTAAATTTTTTTACAATTTTTTTTGGATTCCTAAATTACGGTATGAAAAATCTTAAAATAAGATATAATTATATACCGTAATTCAGGAATCCAAATAAAAATAAACACAAACATTACAAATGTCACAGAAAGTTGTTTATTTTTGTTAGCGTCGTCTACAAATTGATCAAAAATTAAGCACCGCCCCCTAAAATGGCTGAGGGCCCATTTAAAAATGGAAGGAGCTTATTTTAACTTTAAAATTAAAATTTATTGTACTTAGGTTGATTAAAAAAAAAATAAAAAACACCATGAGAATCAGCGTGAAAAACTGATTTTAACCATGTATGTTTATAACAATGTAGTGCGTACAGGTTCATCACGCTGAGTTGCGAATGCGCTAACTACTGTCCAGAAGCTCACTCTCCCACTCCGCTCACAGACTAGACACTCTATGCTCGAGACTCCTCTAGCTGAGACGTCTCTAACTGACCCGTCGCTAAGTGAGCCTTCTCTAAGTAGTATGTGGTTTCTCTGGATGGAGCCACGAAATGATAAGGACAAAACTCTCGCCGAAATATAGAGGGCGCGCGCATAGTCAGTTGCTGTTTAGCCCCATTACCTCTTCTTTCTGTATATCGTTAATAAGTTTCTTGACAAAGCTCAGCAATGGCTGCTTGTCAGTTGATTGATTGAATGATTTGTGAACGCGTGTGACTTCTTAAAAGGGGTAATTTGTACAAGAATTTTATGTTTGAATTATTGCTGATACCTTTCTGTATTCTTTAGAATATTTTGTGTTGTTAGAACCTTGATTTGAATTTGTCTGACCGTTGTTGTGTGTCTCACCACGAGATAGTTGGTGAGTTCAGGCAGTGTAAAGAGTTATTTGTAATTGTTCTCTTTTACTTATTATGTTTTACTTGTCCCTGTTGAGATTAGGATGTTCTGGGTTTGTTCTTATGGTGACCACTGTGTTACCACCCAGCAGTGAGTCTGTCGTGTACACCCAAGCCTGGTTTCGCACCAGGTATGCACTGAATTATGTTAAATCCCTGTCTTTCTTTAATCGTGTAATGTTGTATTCTAGAATTGGTGATATTGAAGATAACAAATCTGGTTATCACTCGACTTGAATCAGAGTGCTAAGAGAATTTCAAATACAGTCCACTCTCTATACAATCGAGTTATCATCTGGTCCTTCGAGCCGGAGCTGAATCGACATTGAATTGAACAAGATTGACAGACCCCGAAATTGAGAAGAGATCTCGTTTGAGATAAATTGACAGACCTCGTGATTGAGAAATGGGACAGACCTCATCACTTGAAGAAGATTTGTTTGAGTTAAATTGACAGACCTCGTGTTGGACAATCTGCCCATCACTGAGAACATTGACAGACCTCGTGATTGAGAATTGGGACAGACCTCATCACTTTGAAATAGATTTGAGATAAATTGACAGACCTCGTGATTGAGAATTGGGACAGACCTCATCACTTTGAAATAGATTTGAGATAAATTGACAGACCTCGTGATTGAGAATTGGGACAGACCTCATCACTTTGAAGAAGATTTGAGATACATGGACAGACCTCGTGATTGAGCATTGGGACAGACCTCATCACTTGAAGAAGATCTCGCTTGAGATACATTGACAGACCTCGTGTTTGAGAAAGATCTCGTCTGAGATACATTGACAGACCTCACCACTGAGAAGAAGATCTCGTTAGAAGGATTTGACTGGCCACATTTTGGGGTTTTGGATTTTGGACCTGTTGGTGAATTGAAGGATCATGGCGGATGAGAACGTTGCTACATGGACCTTGGAGGTATGCAAGACTAAACAGAAGTCCATCCGCTACAAGATCACCGGGTGTCATACTCGGATCAGCAACATTGTTCGGCGACACCTTTCAAGGAGAGATGCCGAGAAGCAGCTGATGGATGCCCGGGCCCACTTGGGTGATCTCGAGATAGTCAACGATCGCATTCTACAACTGATTGACGAGGACCTGGGTGACGCACAGAATACACAGCATTTAACATACGCCACCACCGAAGACAACGCTTCAGCTCTCGTCGAAACATATTTGACGCAGCGTCAGAATGACGCCCCATCCGAGCTGATAGAAACGGAAGAGCAGGCGGCCCGACGCCAGGAACTACAGGACGCCGAGCAACGGGTGAAGGATGCCCGTGCTGTACTGGAGGAAGCAGAACAGGCTCTCTTCGACTTGGGAGGACTGCCAAAGGAGGATTCGGAGATCGATCCAGGTGACTCAGCATCACAGCTACGTGGAGGAGGGATTAAAGGAGGTGCCATGGCCGACGAGGAGGGTACCACTCCACCGGATAATTGGATCGACGTCTACGTGGCAGGAAAGGAGAAGCCACATGTCGTAGAGAGAGGAGGGAAGTCTTCCGTCTCCGTGCAACTCGAGATGTATTCGGGCCACGCCCTGGATTGGTTCGCTTGGATCAGTATGTGGTACGCCCTGGTCCACATCACCCGCAAGACAGCGAGTGAGAAGTTGGCGATCTTGAAGAACTATTTGAAGGGTGATCTTGCGGATATCGTCCATGGCCATGGATGAGGGGAGGCAGGCTACAAGGAGGCGTTGCAGCGGCTGAAGAGTTCTTGTGGCGACCGAACCACCATCCGAGCGGTACACCTCAAGGCTTTAGAACGGATGGAAGCACCACGAGGCGATCCACAGTCTTTCAGACGCTTCGCAGAACGAGTAAGGACTCATTTGTTCAACTTGTCCATCATCGGTGAGAATGGACACGTAGACATCATTGAACGCTTAGCCCACAAGCTTCAATTGACCGACCGACTGGCCTGGAATGACGGACGGGGAGCTGAGCTGGAGCGACGGACGATGAATGATTTTGGAAAATGGTTGACATCGAGAGCCACAGCATATCAGAATGCTTACGCTATTGCGGATGAGCAACACCGTCCAGCCAACAGAAATAGCAGTCTGCCACCGTCTCACCAAGCAACGAATCAGCCTCAGCATAGGAGAAATATCAGGACTTATCACGGTGCAGCCAGTACTCAAGAGGAAACGAATGGACATTCATTAAGAGGAGTCGAACAAAGGGACAGAGAGCCGGCGGAACCTCATTGCCTCAAATGTGAGGGTGGTCACCGCCTAGAAGACTGTTCGTTCTTCAAGGAACTTCCAGTGAGCGATCGTATGACTTTCGCTCAACAACGGGGGCTGTGTTACAGCTGCCTTGGAGTAAGACATGGCGCAGTGAATTGTAACTTCAAGAAGGCGTGCGGAGTAGAAGGATGTAAGCTGACTCATCACCATCTTCTACATAGAGAGAGGGCTCAACCGGATAGGCGAGTGCGACCGCACACTCTACACACAGGTCGACGCAGGATCGCTTTCAGGATGTTGCAATTGGACGCATTCAATGTAGAGGGGGAGTACGTACCGGTGAACGTCCTCATGGATGGTGGAAGCGATGCAACTTTCTTTCGTGAAGGCCTCATCCGAGACCTACGACTCGACGGCAGCAGGCAGACATTGTTAGTGGAAGCAGTTGGCGAAGGCTCATCAACACATCTAGACTCCGAGTATGTGGAGCTCCGTCTGCGGACCTCATTCGGAGAGACTGTCATCATCAATGGTTCCACAATCGATTCAATCAGGAAGCCGGTACCGATGATCGATTGGGAAAAGATAAGGAAACGTTGGAGCCACATGGAGGACGTACCCTCCCAGAGGAATTGCAAGGGACAAGTGGACATACTGATTGGACTGGACCACGCCACCCTCATCACTCCCACTGAGTCACGTTTCGGAAGAGATGATGAGCCAACGGCTTCAAGGACTCGGCTTGGATGGACACTACAAGGAATCTTAGAAGAGGATGAATCCATCTCAACAGGGGAGATGACTCGCGACATGTTGGACGTGTCTTGCTCTCCTTATGTGGCCACCAGCACCACCTGGTTAGCCGAAGATGACGTCGTACCAGACAGGACCGAATCAGTCAACGCGGTGCGTGGAGGGGTTTATGTGGATGACTACTTGGTCTCAATGGATTGGATCGAGGACGTCGTAGCGCCAGCAAATGAAGTGAAGCTGGAGAATGGAGACTTTAATTCGACCGACAATCGATTACTCGAAGCAGTAGGAAGCAGAATCATATGGGATCCTGCTACAGAGATACTGGAATTTGGCGTAAAGGTGCTGAGTGTGATCTACACTCTAGTCGGGACTTCTGGATTGCCCAACCCATTGAGAGCAGCAGCATCGTTGGTGGTGAGGACGAAGTTCAAGCTTCAGGAGCTCGGTGGTAAGGGACGTCAGCGGAATGATCCAGCCATCGACAAAGAACGGTGGTGGTGGGAGAATTATTTACTGGAGCTGGTCGTGTTTGCCCGTCGCCCGTTTCCAGAAGAAGAGGACCTTGTACGGATCGAATTACGCACACTGGCGGTCGCGTCCAAAGAGGCGTGTAACGCGTTCTGCTATACCCGTGTGGTCTACCAGGAAAATCGAGTGCTGGTCCGGCACGTCTTCACACTGGAATCAAAGGTTGGGCTATCGGGAACAAGACCTGCTCAATTCGTCCAGCCGACGCTAAAGAGGAAAGTGGACAGCCGATCCTTCTGGACCGATTAGGAATGCCGATTAATTCCAGGACGTCTGAAACCCACCGATGCTTCAACCCGTTCCAGTTCAGAAGAGAAGGAGATCCCGAGATGGTGGTCTGACGGTCCAGCTCTTCTTAATGAAGAGGAGCAAGCTTGGCCAGACGATGTACTGTGGATGGCAGCAAAGGAGAAAACTCCGAGCTGTCCGGGTTCATCTAATTTCAGCTGGCATGCAGCCGTCATTCCGTTGGAGAATGATCCAACCATCCTCTCGGGACCTGCCATTCCTCAACCGTCTAGACGAAGAGTTCCAGGGTTACGTGAAACGGGATCAGCAGAATGTCGACCAAGGAGGCCGGAAGAGACTGCACTCTACCTCCAATTCACTGTATGGACCAACTCAGGTGGCTCCTATGGAGCTCTCCATCAGAAGCATTTCGCCGAGGAAGGAATTATCTGGCTCTGCTGGAAGCGGACTCACCGGATCAAGAGAATCCGGATTCGGGGGAGTATGGAGCCACGAAATGATAAGGACAAAACTCTCGCCGAAATATAGAGGGCGCGCGCGTAGTCAGTTGCTGTTTAGCCCCATTACCTCTCCTTTCTGTATATCGTTAATAAGTTTCTTGACAAAGCTCAGCAATGGCTGCTTGTCAGTTGATTGATTGAATGATTTGTGAACGCGTGTGACTTCTTAAAAGGGGTAATTTGTACAAGAATTTTATGTTTGAATTATTGCTAATACCTTTCTGTATTCTTTAGAATATTTTGTGTTGTTAGAACCTTGATTTGAATTTGTCTGACCGTTGTTGTGTGTCTCACCACGAGATAGTTGGTGAGTTCAGGCAGTGTAAAGAGTTATTTGTAATTGTTCTCTTTTACTTATTATGTTTTACTTGTCCCTGTTGAGATTAGGATGTTCTGGGTTTGTTCTTATGGTGACCACTGTGTTACCACCCAGCAGTGAGTCTGTCGTGTACACCCAAGCCTGGTTTCGTACCAGGTATGCACTGAATTATGTTAAATCCCTGTCTTTCTTTAATCGTGTAATGTTGTATTCTAGAATTGGTGATATTGAAGATAACAAATCTGGTTATCACTCGACTTGAATCAGAGTGTTAAGAGAATTTCAAATACAGTCCACTCTCTATACAATCGAGTTATCACTGGAAAGTATTTTAAAAATGAAAGTATTATAATGGAAGGGACGATAACTTGCTGTGAATTGTACAATAACAACATTTTTTGAGACAACATTGATAAATTAAAATGAAAAATATCATAGGATTGCCTGATTGATTTTAAATAATTATAAAATAGAAATTTTAAATCTTGGTTTGGTTTTAGGCAGATCAAATCCAAAAACTCCAACATCTTCGATGGCTGTTATTTTTTTTCATATGGGACAACTCTTTCGAATGTGCCCTCGAGCAAGTCTGCTAACTTGTGGAACTGCGGGCAGAATTAATAACGATACCCAGTGCGAAAACAATAATGCTCCCTTCAAAAGCTCCTTTTTTTCTTCTTTCAGGTAGTCTTCAATGTCTTAGTCGCTTTTACCACTTCTCAAGTAACGAAGTAGATATTTCGCACAATATACTTCCGTAAGTGACGACGATTGGAACCTAAAGAAATGATATACTCGAGTCTTACTTAAAACAAGATAACATGCACACCAATCTCTCATCAATTAATTTCGTTACGGATATTTTTTGTAGGCTTTCTTTGAAATGGAGTCTTCAAGAAATTCATATGGTTCACCGATTGAAAATAAAGACATCACAGATTCCAATGGGGGTTGGTAATCGCTGCCACATTCTTTGGCCATTTGCTTAACAATCCTATTCATTTCATTTTCAATACCAATCTGATGTTGTACCCGTTGCAACCAATTTTTACCATCATGTTCCACTACTCTTACTAATGGTGGCCATCTGAAATTATTTAAAATGGAATAGAAATAGAAAAAGAAATGTATTGTAATCTGAAGTTTAAAAGTCCACGAGCAATCCCTCAACAACATTCCTGCTTAATGCAAACAAGATGTACAAATTTACCATGTCCAAGCGTTTAATCTGGTTAACAGAAAATTTGGACAGGCGTTTTTTGGTCGGTTAATCCTAGACCACAAAAGTAGTAGAGTTAAAAAATGAATTTGTTAAAACAAATGATATAGAAGCCAATTTGAAAAAGTTTCAATCTTCGTTGTTTTTCCAGAAATTGACATCACTCTCGAATGTTCCAACTATAAATAGGAAATTCGATACAAGGGGTATTAGGTGGACGGCATAACACAGTATGGTTCACAAATGCACGTAATAAACATATTTTCTAAAAAAAAAAAGGTTTCGACGGTCGGAAACTGCTTCAGAATTTTGGAAGTACTCGAAAAGATTCCAACGCAGATTAATCAAATTAGTGAGCATCTCTATGATGCTGATTGAAATCATTCGTTTCCGGGATAACACCTGTAAATCGAAATAGAAAAAAAATATATAAAATAGAATTCCCACTTTTCTATTATTAACATAAGAGTCCAAACTCAAGTTACTGTAGTTACCAGGCCCGAAAACCAAGAACTGGTTCAACTTTTCCGGTCAGAAATACGTAACTTCGAGGTGAACATTTTTTTACTTCCTATCGACGAACGTTCAACGATGACGTGATATGGCTCTTCAACTTACATATTCAATGTGGAGACATTATGAACCATACGCAGTCAAACCTCTACATACTACAACACAAATTTTTAAACGTCAAAAATGAAAAAAATTGAATCAAGTTAGTTTTAAGACGAATGAAGTTAGACTGACCTTAAAAAATGATGAACCTCAAAATAGAACTGCGGATTACGGTTCTGTATGAAAATGATGATTTGACAAAATTCCCAATCAATGAAACCGATCTCGTAATGAATTCGCTGTCAGTTAGGAAGCAAATTCATTCTTCAGTGTCTCATAATGTTAACACTCTTCACCCAGCAGTAGTGCATCCCATCGTTCAATGATTTCAAAGAGAGGGAAGTGGAAAGAGAATTTCACACCTTTATGAACTGCAAGTCGATATCTTAACTTTAAAATCATGCACATCTACTTAGAAAAACCATCATAAAACAAAGCGAAAAAAAAGATCTACAATTTGTCATTCCTTACCTCTCCACCTCGTCATTTCACAAACACAGGAGGACTGATTTTCTTTCAGAAACCTATCAATAAAGATCAGATTTCCCTTTCTTGACATCTCTAAAGACACCTTTCGTGAGTTTGGTTGTAGAACAATCAACAGGTTTTCTTTGTGGTTGCAGTCTCAACCAAGATGAGAGTTGTGTCTTTTCAATCAGTTTGTTTGTTCAATCAGGAAGTCCGGAAAAATGGTGTCGAAAACCATAACGGTTGCTTCTCGTTAACAAGAAGAAGAGTCCGCGAAAAGAGTATTCCACATTAACTGCATGGCTTGCATTTAACTTTCTTCTAATGTACGCCAAATAACAAAAGAGAATTGACCGTTAGACATAAAAAAAAAGAATCAAGTTGAAGTAAAAACCAATTTAAAACTGACCAATATTTATGCGACTTCACCATGAGCTCAGCGCTGAACTTACACAGGTTAGTTATTAAACTACCCTGCATCTTCTTTAACGATTGCTTCCAGTCACCTATTACAAAACGAGCCTTCCAATTCCCCGACATCAAACAAATCGAGTCTCCAATCTATTTCCAAATACATTTATTCTACACATCTCGAAACAGATGCATTCTACTTAGAGCAAGATGTGCTTTTCTGAAGAAAAAAAAATCATAAGATTTGAATAAGACAAAAAATTTTAAAAAATAATTCGTTATTCCTTACATGAATCTACGTATAATTGAACGTAAACTTCCCTTCCCAATCTCCCACCAATTTGACTTCGTCATTTTAGCAACAGAAAGTGTCAGAATTGCTCACAGGAACCAACTGAAAGTTATAACATTACCCTTTTTTAACATCTCTTAAGTCGTCTACCGTGATTAAAGTTATAGAATCATCACCATAGCCTACTAAAGAAACGGCCACATAGCATTGATTCCCCCCCCCCTCTGTTGTTCAAAGTAATTTCTACCTCCCAACCACCCAAAGTAGACAGAAGGCATTGCATCCCGAGTATCCATCTTGGATTTTTGGATAATCTGCGGTAATGATAAAATACTCGAAACGCAGAGAACAAATACCTATATTTTTTACCCTTATGTGTCACTGAATTAGTAAAACAAATCTCCGTCCATTTGTAAGGTATTGAAACTGACTGTTGCACAATACGATAAGCCTACCATCTCAATAAAATCTTGTGAACTTGTTCGTTCTGTGAAACTTGTTAGATGGCTTTTTCTACATGTACGATCAGCTAAAGCAAAAAAAAAATTTGTCTTTGGCTTTACATTTTTTATATGGGTGTCCAATTTTTTACCTTTCCAACTGGTCATTGAAGACGTTTGTTTTCCTTCTTGAAAGCAATAAAAAATATTCCATTAAAATCTGTAATGGTATAAAACATGAAGATCAAGTAGATGCAATAAGTCATTCATTGTTATGGTTTTTTGCTTACCAATGCGCAAATTTTCAATGGTTTTCTCCAGAATTTATATTTGATGGATTTGTAGAAGAATGACAGGTTGGGAGAGTTTACAAAAAACAGCGACATCATTATAAATACGTTTTATTCTGTAAAAAACAATATATATTGTTTATCTCCCATTATTCAAGAAAATGGGTAACAAAAGTCTGTTTAGAGTTAGCCCTTTGCTTTTCGTAATCCTGCTGCTGTTTAATATTATGTAAGAGACAACAGCGTTATTGTAATGCAATAGATGCAGTTGTCTTTTTGTAGAAAAAATTATATAGTTATAAGTGTTCAATCAATGGCTATTCATAAAATTAATGGATTCGCTTCACTACTGATTTTTAGTTCATTGTTGTAATGTAACGCTATATCACACTATGATAAACCTACTAAATTATGTTCTTCGCAGTCAATCCAGGTCAGTTAGTAATCTACGCCATTTTCAGACTTTTTCATACTAGCTTTTAAAGGTAAGTCGAGCATGCAGTTTCAAATTTTAAAGACAATGTATGAAATATAAATATGTTTTTAATTTGAGTAGGAAATGATCGAATTTATGTTTAACTTACATAGGATTAACACAAAAAAATTAAAAAAAATTTAGTTTAACCCTGTATCTCCTAATCGTGACATTTCTGCTGTATTCTGCTGATTTTGTGAAAAGCATTTTTCTTATAATAAAATAGCCAAGCATAAGCTTTTCAGCTCGCCCCGTGGATAGTCGTAAGCCAATTAGAAATTGTCTTAAATGACAAATCCAATGCCTTATGTTGGACATCATAGTAAGTAATTTGAACAATTGTTAACTACCTTATGCTGTTAATTTCCAAATATGCGTTCTACGTATATTTGACAACGTAATGCCAAGTTAATAAAGCAATCATGTGATTTCATTGTTAAGCGAGTTATATAGCTCTATCCCTAAATCTGGGTTGAACTCAGTAGCTCTGTGAAGAACTTGCAGCATTAAAATGGCGAATGTGATATAGACTAATCTTCAAATTCTAAAATGATCCTCTCAGTGATATAACTGATTTGACTGATCGAATAATTGTCTATTAGTGAAAAACATCAGCAGGTAGTGTGTGGTGAGAACTCTTGTTCCTTTCCGGGGATGACGAAATCTTCGGGCTGTTTCATGTATATCTCTTCGTCTAGCGTTCCATATGAGAAGGCTATTTTCACATCGAGCTGGATCATCTTGAAGATTTTTACAGCAGCCATAGCCAAGATCAAGCGGAGAGAGTAATTTTTGGCTACGGGTGCGTAGGTTTTGGTGTAATCCAGTCCGAATACTTGCGAGTACCCAATGACAAAGCGGGTTTTGTATCTTGCGGGTGTAGATTTGAATCCAGGCTTGAATTTCATCTCCCATTTGCCTTGGATTGCCTGCCGGTTTGGTTGAAGTGGACAGAGTGCCCTGGTGCCGTTTTGTATGAGCGAGTCATATTCTTCAAAGATAGTGGGTATCCAGTATTTGGAGTCAGCGCAGGAGATTGCTTCCAGATAACTCGAGGGTTCCAGAGGAAGAGAAGGAGTGTTGACTTCTTGGATTTCGGCTGATGTACTGGATAAGGCTACTTGTTTGGCCAGAAATTATTGCCATTCGACGAATCTCTTGCTATACTTTGGTGCACGAGTTGACTGGCGCACTCGCCGTCGAGGAGAGTCTTCATCTCTCTGATAAGTTGTAGTAGTGGAAGGAATATCGTCTCTGTTGATAATTGGATTGGCATGGGCAGGTATATCTTCGTTGAAATTCGCATCAGTAAATGGATTTTTAGCTTCGTCTGGTTGAGGATCATTTAAATTAGTTGTTAGAATAAGTTATACAAATATGTTCTAGCATCAGTCCACCTACAGACAGACAAGTGTATTTGTAGAAAAACCTTTCTCAAATACACATTAGGTTATACGACACAAGAGATTACCTTATACTGTATTACTTAAGAGAAGAAGAAGCTAGCCTCGGATCAGCATCATATTAGATGAGTGAGATCCTTGGCTAAACGGTAGTCGCAAAAGCCATGTTTGCCCTAGCGGTTCAATACCTTCAACACTTCTCCTCAAACATGACTTGATTTGTTTGAAAAAGTTCCCATGCCAATTCGTTCTCGTAGTGTTACAAATCTGGGTCCGGGTAGAGGCTTAGTGAAGCTATCCGCCAACTGGTGTTCAGACTTGACATGTGTGATTCTTACTTGTTCTTTGTCTTGTAGCTCTCTTACAAAGTGTACGTTGACGTCTAAATAGTCCTCCTATGGAAAGCTGGATTCTTTGCCAACTTAATGGCACTCTCATTATCACAGTAGATTGGGACTCTCCACAACACAATTTCTTGTGTTGATGACTTGATGATCTTATTATTGATTGATTTTAACTGGATTGAGTTCAGCATTAAGCCTGTTCAGCCAAACCGCTCTTAGCACACTTCGGCCAGTGCTTCATACTCACTCTGAGTTGTTAAAAGAGCAATCGTATTTTTTTGTCGACTGGCCCAGGACACCGGACCACCTCGAAAGAAACAGATGCTGCCGGGCGTTTATTCGCGGTTGTTTAAATCTTCAGCGAAGTCGGCGTCTCCATAGCACACTACTCCTTCGTCGGTGCCTCCAAGCCAATAAGGCGTTATTCTCTTTACTGCTCTCGAGTGCGCTGGTTGCGGGTTGGAACAGTACTTCACTACTTGACGTATGGAGTACGTGATGTCTGGACGTGTGGCATTTGCAAGATATAAAAGAGCTCCAACTGCTGACTTTTACGGAACCTTCGTCATATCCAGTCTCTCTCCCTCGCTCGTTGGCACCATAGACACAGTAAGGCGGGCATTGGGGTCAGCGGGCGTTAGGACTGGTGTACACCCTGCCATCCCATATTTCTCTAGCAGACTCAGAATGGTGTATCTTTGTGAGATAAAAATTTGATGATTTTGTTTGTTGCGTTCCATGTTTAGTCCAAGAAATCGGGTGGTCGGGAGGTTGCGGATCTCGAATTCACTTGCCAAATAGTCAACGAAGGTCTTCAGCGACTCATTTTTGTTACTTGCACAGATGACGTCGTCAACATGCACAATAAGTAATGACACTTCTTTTTTATAACACGAATGTATACACACCCGTCAGCAGCGAGTGGCTTGAAGGCTGCTGCTTCCAGTTTACTTTTAAGGGGTTTTGTTCCACAGCATCGGTGCTTATTTAGTGCCATAGAGTGCCTTTTTGAGAAGTACGGACCAATCTTCCTTTCGGGGTACCAGGAAGCCTTCGGGTTGAGTCATGAAGATCGGCTTATCGAGATCCGCGTTGAGGAAGGCGGTTTTTATATCGATTTTTACCATCTCCAGATATTCGCTTGCGACAATCGACATAAATATACGGAACGACTCAGTTCAAGGTACAGGAGCAAATGTGTTTTCAAAATCAATGCCAGTTCGTTGGTCGTTGGCCAACAAAGTTCAGACGGCCTTTTGTAGTAGTCACAAGATCACCGTGTATTTAGCTGATAACATCAAGATACATAAACAAGCAATGAGCAAGAGAGATAGAGAGAGAGAGAGTTGTGGTTGGCAGAAGAGCTGAACTTACTCTGCTTTCTTTGCAAAAGTCCCGCGAATTTATACCGGAGCGCGAGTGAACAACTCGCGCTCCAACGTCTATCGCGGAGACTTTCGCAAACGTAAGAAAGCATTACGTGCGATTCACGCACGCCAGAGTGCCTATTGCGGAGACCATTGGAAACATGCGAAAGCGACGTGCAGATTAATACACGTCCTGATTCGCATGTTCCAACGGCTCCCGTATACAGAAAGTACCGGTTTCCATATATGGCACCCCGCCGGTTGCCATACATGGGCATCCTCTAATGAGGTGCCGGCTACTTTCGCTGCGCCCCTTGTTTCCGTGTGGTAAGAGTGCAGTCAGTAGCCTTAGGGTCATTACATTCCTTCCCCCTTGGTGGGAAAAGGAATTAGTCCCCTAATTCGAAAGAAGAAAGGTCTGAAAATGAAAACAGTCACAGCGTGGATAATAACGGTAATAATCCGTGCAGAAATAAAAACATATAATGGAAGTAAAACACAAACGTATAAAGGCATAAAATGGGTAGCAAATAAGCTGGTAAAATATGGTAAAAATTGAAGGTAAGGGCATACAAAATGATATAATATCGTAAAATAAGGGCATACAAAATGATATAATATCCTAAAATAAGCTGGTAAAATGTATGGCAAGAACTACACTCTACTTTTCCTTTCCCCTTCACCAAGCTTGAATGGAATGAATATATATATCGTATTATTATTAAAGACGAACAGCTTAACAGCTGGGCCCAAAACGTATCGTTCTCGGCAAGCTTCTTTTTAAGGCAGCCTTGAACAGATTGCCCTGGGCACTTCGAAGAGTTTTATCTATGTTTTTTCTTTCCCAACAGTAGACTTCGTATAGGTCACGCTTATATGAAGGTCTGTTGGCAGCCCGTAGTCTATTGCAGTACTCCATTTTTAGGTGCATAAGGTGGAATTTATGTTCCTTAATGTTGTACATCGAGTAAACAATTTTAGGTGATAGATTGTCGAGATCGGGGCGGGTGTAATTTAGGGGGCAGGATGGCTCTATAGGGTAGTCTTCGGTCCACATATATTCTGGTTCGAAACCCAAAGACGAAGATTTTGGCAGCTTCGTGTCGTCTCTTAGCCTTGGATCGTAGAGAATGAAGGCTGATATGTCCAAGCCGACTGTGGGTTGTATATATGTTTTGCTGTTTCCTGGCAGGGCTAGCTGGTCATTTACTTTGGTAGCGATGTTTTCTTCAGTTTGTGGCAAATCCAGTATTTTGGATAGCACCGGGTGGGATGTTGTCAGTTGTGATGTACCTTGTTCTTGTTGGTCGTATGGCGGTTCGTTGGCTGTCGGTGTTGTGTCTTCGCCTTTTCTTCCTGTCGTAGAAGAGAATTTTCCTTTTTTTGAAGGAAAAATGACATTAGTTGAAGTCGATGCTGTGGGGGTTGCCTGATTTCGCTTTGTACTCTCATGTGTGTTTCTCTGGTAATCATTGTTTAGTGATGACCCTGGACGAGGTTCGGGTGGGTCTTCTAGCATTTTTCTTTGAAGAAATAATACACTGATTGTGTTGTCTCGCACGTAATGTCTTGCGTGCATCCCTAAAAAGTCTTTCCAGTCGTCCTTTGCGCCATTTTCCAACAAAAGACGCGTGATGCCTATGTTTGATTGTTGTACGGCGATGTGTAATGCCGTCCTTAGTTCATCCGTTGAACGTTGGTCGAGATCTATAAGATGACGAACGTGGCATCCTTTTGCTGCGATTTCCATATTATTGTGGCGTGCCGCATAGTGTAGTATAGATTCGTTGGTTGCTGAGGGTATGTTGACGGGACAAAGATGCCACAGCGCTTGGATGGTTTCCTTTCTATCAAGTGCTATTGCCACCATCAGTGGAGTTTCTCCGTTATAATTCAATAGCGAAAAATCTCCCCTGTGGCTGCGTATGATTCTGCAAAGTAATGTGTCGTTATTTTCCGCAGCTCTATGCGCCACGGTTTTTCCTTCTTCGAAAATGTTTACATCTGCTCCGTATGTTAGTAACAGATCAACAATGTCATGCTTAAGTAATTTAACGCTGGTGTGTAACAATGTTTGATCATATTCAAATCTCTTATTTATTTTCTCCGATTGGAGATACGGACAAGGGTTTTTGTTCTTGGAGGAATGTACGTAGGCTTTCACGAGGTGCGTGTACGGCGTTGATTGTTAAATCACCGCGATGTAGTGCCACAATTGCCGAAATTTCGTTTTGGATTTGTTCCGATCGTGTTGAATCTTGAAAATACCGTGTCTTGTAAGGTGGGAAAAAATTGTCACTTACAATATTGTTGTTTTCCCATGTAGAGTCTGTTGAGGGGGATGATTGCATGGATGATCTTGGTATTGGTGATAACTGTGGTGGCGAAGGAGATTGTTGAGCGTTTGGTGAAAGCTCAATAGTTTTGTCACTGTCTCCATCTGCATCCGAGTTGTTCATAATATCACAAAAAACAGTGACGAACGGGCTTTGCTGCTGGTTATCCATTATTGAGAGTATTCTTCACACTATGGTTGTATCACTTTTGTT
This sequence comes from Daphnia galeata, assembly GCA_030770115.1. Taxonomy (NCBI): domain Eukaryota; kingdom Metazoa; phylum Arthropoda; class Branchiopoda; order Diplostraca; family Daphniidae; genus Daphnia; species Daphnia galeata. The sequence goes on along the minus strand of CM061120.1, from coordinate 780,054 downwards.
CGAAGCAGAGTGTATGGTGCTACTTTTTCTTGCGCCTGTATTTATACGGTTTGCTTACCCCTATCTCTTCGGTTAATTTTGCGTTGCTGCTGTTTTTTTTGTTTTGTTTTTTTTATATAATCCGAATTTTTTCGTCCTTCTTTTTTTTTGATAATCTTCTCTATAATGATTTTGTGCAAGCCATTTTGTTTCTAGGGTTTGCGCTGTAGGTGTCTTTAATTGCTCGACGAAGTCTGTTAATGAAAATAAGAAATACGGTTTACTTCTCGGGGTATTCGTGTGCTGTGTTTTCCCCCCTTTTTTTTTTTGTTTAGTTCTTCAAGGTTTTTTATTGTTTGCGCGCAAGAAATAAACTTGTTAATTGTTTATGTGTTTCTTTTGTTCGGATTGTTAGTCAATCCTATTTGGATTCGTCTATTGTTAGGTGTTTAAGATATTAGCATAAAAAAAATGGGTATTTTGCAATTGCAGTCCCTTTTTTTTTTTTTTTTTTTTTTCGGTTTATATTTTGGTTTATATGTTTTTAAATGTTGATTATGTTGTTTTGTCGTTCTCGTCACAGCGGCAGAGGTCCTCCCAGACCATGCCTTGTCCTACGACATAACTACAAATAGTGTGCGGTCCTAAGCATTTACGTGGGTCTGATTTACCTTGATGTGAAGGCGTTATTTCGTTCAACATGTTAGTATTTGATGAGTGAGGGGCACTTGGCTCTGGGATATATTTTTGAATTGCGTTTTTGTTAGTATATGGAGCTTGCAATGGTAATGGGGCGTATTTTCTTACGAAGGTTGGTTCATTGATCGAGAGCGAGTTGTGCACGGCCTCCGGGTTTATGTTTAACATGTTTTCTAGCTCTACTGCTGCGGCTTCTTTATTTTGGTTTTTAAACAATTTTGAGTTTTGGATACTGTGGCGCACTTTTGTTATTTTCGGGATAATTTTACATGCTATGAATAGTCGCATACTTATTAAGAAAAAGATGAATCCAATGGTACATAACGCCATTATTTTTAATGTATCGACCCATGAAAACATAGATCCGATATTGTTACTCTGTTCTTCTGTCACAATGATATCAGATAATGCTTTTGTTTCCGTCCCATGTAGTTGTCCTACCAGGTCGTTTAAGATGTTAAGTTGTTCCATCTTCATTACGTCGTGCGCTGGATGAGCTTTGAGAGCCAAATCAAAGTCATTCAACTGCAATTCTTCGAATTCAGCGATTAGTTCCAAGTTATGGGTATGTATAGTTGGGTTTTGTTTAATCCAATCTCCGTCGGTTGCGTTATGTTCCCAGGCGAATGCATTTCCATTCAGGTTCACAAAATGAGATTTCCAAAAACATGCGGAGTATGGATGAATGGACCATCCATCCATACCAACCGTATAATTTTCGGTGGCGTATGTAAAGAAAGGTTGGAAGCCGCATTCTGTTTCGATTGCTGTTAGTGCCACTGTTTTCACTGCGCACTGCTGTAATATCATTGTTTGTCCTAGGCCTTGAATTCTGCTACATACTGGTAGACCAATAGCTGAAGCGGCTAAGAGGCCATTTGTTTGGGATAGGATTATTGCTTGAGTTTTCTTTGTTGTTGACAGTTGACAATATACGTCACGGATTTCTTTTGCTAGTTTGTTTGCGTGATCCGTTTCGATTTTGATTTTGAATTGGTCGTGCAATTTGCCGATCTGATATTTTAATTCTTCACCAAACTGCTCGAGTTTTTCTGGCAGTCCATTGGCAGTTGTATTCTCATTGCTAGATTCGGTTTGCATCATTTCGTCGTCTCCGCCCATATTTTTCTTTTGGTTCATCCTAGGTGTTATTTTTTCTGGTGAACGACGTGCACTCTCCTCTATGTAAGATGTACCAGGTTCTCCTTTTAGTCCTGTGATGCCGGGTAGTCCGTTGAGACCGTTTCGGCCGGGTATTCCTGGTTCTCCTTTAATACCATTGTTACCAGTCGGTCCAGGTTCACCACGCAATCCGTCCGAGCCTGTGTCTCCTTTGACTCCGGGTGGGCCAGGTTCACCTTTTGGCCCTTTCAGACCTGGTATTCCATTTGTCCCGCTTGCACCAGGTATCCCCTTGGCTCCATTAAGTCCTGGTTCACCGGGCACCCCGTTAACGCCAGGAGCTCCGATTGAACCTATTTCGCCTTTGTCTCCAACCGAACCGGGTGGTCCGATCGGTCCTGTTGCACCGGGTGGTCCATTGATTCCATTTGTGCCGTCCACACCGGGCTCTCCTTTTTCGCCTTTTGGTCCGTGACTACCATGGATGCCATTGAAGCCATCGTCTCCTTTAGCTCCAAGTTGGCCAGGTGGTCCTTTGGGCCCTGTCTCACCAGGTAGCCCGTCGATTCCGTTTAAGCCGTCCGTTCCAGGTTTGCCCGGTTCTCCTTTTATTCCTTGTTCGCCATCTTTCCCATGGTTGCCAGGGTCTCCGTTCAGTCCGTTGTCTCCTTTGGTACCATGCACTCCTTGTGCTCCTGGTGGTCCAGTAAGGCCTGTGGGCCCTCGAGGTCCGGGTGGACCCGAAAAGCCTATTGGTCCTTGCCGTCCATGTGTCCCTGGAATCCCATTATTTCCGGGATTACCACGGTCTCCTTTTGATCCATCTAGTCCTGTTGTTCCGGGTGGGCCAGAGGCTCCTATTGTTCCTGGAGGTCCGGGTGGGCCGGTTGGACCTGGTAGACCGATGGAACCAGCTGGTCCAGCTAGACCTTGGGGTCCAGGTGGTCCAGTTACCGTTGGTGAATAGGTAGTTGATGTGTCGGTTTCCGTTATTGTGCTAGGTATATTGTTGTTGTTATCTCGTCTTTTAAGTGGAGGTATCTCACTTTTTTCGACAAGAGATGAGGTTTCATTGGTATTCCATGCGATAATAGCGGCGGCCGAAAGGCTTTTTGGTTCGTAAGGATTTTTGTATTCAAAAGAGAAATGTTGTTTCTTTTTGCCTGCATGACAATGATCAAGACCCAGATTGCCTGATTTTGTTGTTAAGCATTTCCTGTTTATAGCTTTTGACTTTAGACCACTTCTGTCTGTTGCCATTAGTTGTCCGGTGTGGTTGAATGTTCCCCAAATGGTACTGGTTTCCGCACAAGCCTCTAGCACCAACGTTGTGCTATTGGCTTTGATACAGAAATTGGTATTAAATGGTCTGATCGTAAAATCGGATGCATATTCCAGAGCTTGGCGATCTTTAGCTTCTCCGCTACAGTTAGCGACTGATGTTTGTGTATTTATTAACGGGTCAATACTGGTTAGATGCTTTTCCAAGGCTCCTTGACATCGGGTCCAGTCAGGGTCACATGTTTCTAGTGTCAACACTTTGCCTACGCCATGGTAAGTTACGCACTTTGTTTGTGTCTGGCCCTTTGTTCTTAAAAGTCCCCAGTTGATGAAATCCCATACAATATTCCCTTTTCCTTGGTTGACGTGTAAAAGTCCACCAAATATTGGAGAATTTATTGTAGTGGTGAGGGCGTTGCTTTCTTCAAGTCGCCATTCTTCGATGTCTTGAATGGATATTTCTGGATTATTTTCGATGATATCCGGGTTTTTATTGTCTGTTTTGAAAATCCATTTTTGTAATTTGTTGTTATCCCTACACCTTTCAAGATTCAAATAGAATGTGTTAGCTGCCGGTACATGTTTCGCAGTAATGCATTGCATGTGATTATTGGATATGATCTGATTGGATCCTTCGTCATAGATCCAGCGGTCTGTGTCTAAAACAGGGGGCGGTTCTGATAGCATTGGTGTGGTCTACTTCTATACAAGATGTTGTGTCCTTTAGACGTATGGTATGATCTATAAGGTACTCGAATTCTGTTTTTCGTGATTCGACATCATTTGTGAAATCTGATTCAGTTCGTAGAACAATATAGCTCTGGTATGGTGATTCGTACATATAAAGTTTTTCTAATGTTTTTTCGCTATTGAAGGGATCATCACTTTCTCGATCTATTCTGTCCTTAAGAATCAATGTTCCCCAGGCATACGAGATTTTGTATAATCTGTTTCCTTCTACCATTTCCTCTTCTTCACTATGTAGAAATTTTACTTCGTCCGGTATGGATCTTTTTTGTTGGTGACTTTCATGCCATTTGCTTTTTACGGTGTTTTTACATAACTCTGAGTCTGCCTTTTGTGGGTTTTTGCAGATAAGAAATATGTTCTTGTAAATACGATATAAATAGTCCGTAGTGTTGTCTTGGAATAATAAGAATGTTTTTGGCATCCCTACGACTGAGAATACTGCTGGGAGTTCGGGATTTTGAAGATCCGGTGTATTGTAAAAACTAATTTCTATTTGTCTTTGTGTATCCACTAATCTACTAACGTTGTGGTTTACATCGGTCTGCGTTAATTCTAAATATGCACGGCCGCTGAAGATGGGTATTGAATTTGAGGTGTTAGTAGTCATTTCTCCCCATACTATAGTGTTGTGATTGTACGTTATCTGTTTATCCTGTTGTGTCGCATTGAGTAATCCGAACGGACTCTCTATTAGATGTTCGTCAGGGTTTTGTTTTAGTGTTATTTCTTCTACTAAACAGTTGAGGGCATGGTACTCACGAGTGGCATACCACTTGCCTTCTCCAGTAGGTGAGGCTGTGAAGCTTAGGGTGGTGGCGCTGCTCTGCATTAAATTTTCTCCGCACTTTCTGCTGTTAACCATTTCCCAACATTCCAGAGCGGAAACAAGACGGGTTTGTTGGGAAGGTATTGTGTCGAAAGATCCAATCCAGAAAGAGCCAACTATCTTTTTTGATTTTACCCACTGTTGACAAGACCATCCCTTCCAGGTTACTGTAGGTCTCTGTTTGGTTATCAGCGTATAGTTTGCGGTTACTCTTGGTTTGTGAGCTGTGTCGGTTTTTTCTTTTTCACAGTAATACGGCTTGTTTATATCGAGGATACCTCGCGTCTTCGCTTGGTTGCAGTCGCAAACGGGTATGTATAAGGGTAATACGGGATACATGAAGAGTAGTAGATAGGTGATTAGGGGTAGAAATTCGGCCATCTGTTTGGAATGGAAAAGGAAGTATTTACAAATAGAGCTGGGATTTTTTTTTTAGTTTCGTGGTCTTAAGTTATAGCGACTTTGATATGGAAGTATTCGTTCGTTGTGCCGCATACGATAAAGGTCCATCATATGCTGTCTGTAATGCGTGCAGCTTGGATGATTTATGCAGAATTGTTCAGTAGATATGTTGTGTGGAAAACACGGGTCGCGTCGTCCAATAGTTAGATGTCGGGGTAGGAACTGGAGGGGAGTTTGATGTGATGCATAGCGATACGTTGGTCGATAATTATCGTCAGCTTGGCATTGTGCTCTTGACCGTAACGGTTGGCATCTAGGGCAAAGGCAGTAATGTGGATGATTCTGGGAGCTACTTGACGAAGATCTTAATCTGCCTCTCCAAGGTGGAAGGTGGGCGAAGGAGCTATTTGCTTGATTTTTCCTATTACTCCTAAATCGTTGTTGTCTAGGTTCCCTTGATTGGTTACGTGTTTGGGTTGTCTGGTTTCTTGTTTGACGGTTTGAACTGTTTCGGATTAGGTAGTTTTGGTTCGGTTCACTGAATGGTACCTCGCTGGCTTGTTGAGCATTTTTTCGCGGACGACCTCTACCTCTTTTAATTGTAGTCGTCTTTGGATTAGTTTGTATGTCTTCGGCTTTCTGAGTGTCTTTGTTTTCTTGGGGTTCTTGTTTATTTGGGTTTGTTAGTGTGGTGCTGTTTTCTCGTTGATTGAATTTCTTTAGTCTGTTTACATGGACAACTATTCGTTTTTGTTTTTTATCCTCAATGTTTTCAATCTCGTAATTTACTTTAGAATAATTTTTTGTAATTTTATATGGGCCATTCCAACGGTTGATAAATTTTCCCGCCATTGGGGGTGCTTTTAACATTATCCAATCCCCTATTTCGTACATGGTTTCGACTGTCCCTAGGTTGTAATTAAATTTTTGTTTTTCTTGTGCTTTAAAGAGATGTTTGCGGGCTAACCTTTGGGCTTGCATCCATTTCTTTGTATACATAAATGCGTCATCTCCTGTAATCTCGTATTTAAGATTTAATTTTACATCGTGTGGGAGAACTGGTAGTCTTCCGAAGAAAAGGAAGAACGGACACTCCTGCAATGTGGATTGAACTGCGGTGTTATAAGCAAAAGTTACATAGGGTAGGAATCTTTCCCATTGTTCTGGTTCGTCTACTACATAGCAAGTTAGCATGTCAATTAATGTTCTATTGAATCGTTCTACCAGTCCGTCTGTTTGCGGATGGTACGCTGTTGTGCGCATTTGTTTAATTTTAAATAATATACATATTTCTTTTACTAAGGTAGATAAGAAGTTAGTTCCTCTGTCGGTTAGTACATTTTGTGGGGTTCCATATTTGGTTATAACTTTATGGACCAAGCACTTCGCTACAGTGCGTGCTGTTTGATCTTTCATAGGTATGGTCATGACAAAACGGCTTGCGTAATCTGAAATCACTAGTATATATCTGTAACCTTTTCTACTTTCTCGTACTGGTCCTACGATGTCCATCGCAATACGTTCCCAAATTTCGTATACTGGTGGAAGTGGTTGTAAGGGAGCTTTCGTGGCACCCATAGCTTTTCTTCTCACACAAAGTATACAACTGGTCACGTGAGCGACTACATCCTTCTTTATACCTTTCCAATTATATTGTCTTTTAATCCTGGCTATCGTTTTCGCTATACCTAAGTGTCCCGTTAACATGTGGTCGTGGTTTTCTATCAAAATTTCTTTAACTTTTATTCGTGGTACAATTAATCGCTTATTAACGTCTATTATTTCTCCTTTTTCATTAAAACTATATCTCTTTGTTTTCAATTGGTCCTCGGCGTTCGTGCCTTCTATTTTATGCGGGTAGCTCCTGACTCTTTGGTCGGTTTCGTCTTCTAAATTTTCATTTTGTCTCTTTCGATCCTCACTTATGGATTTGTAGCCGTTTTCAAATTCTACGTGTTCATCATATCGGGCCTGTCTCTTGGCTTCCTGCTTTGTTTCGTCTTCTATTCTTTTTATCAGCATCTGACAATATTCGTCTGTTCGTTGTAATCTAGCCCATTCACTAATTTCAGTCCTAGGTATACCTATATGGATAGTTTCGGTAGTTTGTCGTGTTTCTTTACGTGGCGTGAACGTTACAGCGGCGATCACTTTAGCTCCGGTGGGAGTTTTAGGTATCGCTCTGAGATTTTTCGGGATACGACTTAGGCAGTCAGCATTTTGGTGTGACTTTCCAGGTCGATACCCTATTTTCATGTCATACTCTTGGATTTTGAGTGCCCATCGCTGCAATCGTCCTGCCGGTTCTGGTTTACTCATCAACCATTCCAAAGGACGGTGATCAGTAAAAACAGTGAAAGATCTTCCATATAGATAAGGTCTGAAGACTTCTATCGCGTGAACAATAGCAAAACATTCTTTTTCTGTTGTTGACCATTTAGCTTCTCGTTCGTTAAGATGTTTCGATGTATATGCTATTACGACTTCTCGGTCTTCCGATTCTGTGGGGTCCGCATCATCGGTTTCCGATTGGTCGGGGAGGGCTGGAGGCTGCATCTGTGCCAATACTGCACCAATTCCGTATCCTGACGCATCCGTGTAGATGATGAATTCGCGCGTGAAATCCGGATACCCCAGGATAGGTTTGGTTGTTAAGCATTGTTTAATACAGTTAAAGGCGTCCCTTTCCTCCTCGCCCCATTTCCATGGTGCACTCTTTTTAGTCAATGCTGTAAGTGGATGCGCTTTGTCTGCGAAAGCACGGACAAACTTACGGTAATAGCTCGCGAGCCCTAGGAATGATCCTAGCTCCTTCTGATTAGTAGGTTCTGGGTACGTGGTAATGGATTCTATTTTCTTGGTGTTTGGTGCAATTCCTTCTTCTGAAACAATATATCCTAGATAATCTATCTTATTTTTGAAAAACTCACATTTTGTTCTATTTAACCGTAACCCTGCAGATTGCAACAGTTTTAAAACTCTACGCAAATGGATAAGGTGGCCATCAAATGTTTTACTGTAGATGATAATATCATCCAAGTAAACCAATACAAATTTGTAGAGCTCGTCTTTAAAAATATTATTCATTGCACGTTGAAAGGTGCTTGGAGCATTCGTCAATCCCATTGGCATACGGTTAAATTCGAACAAGCCTAGTTCACAAATAAAAGCTGTTTTATGTTTGTCAGCTTCATTGATTTCGATTTGCCAATAACCGCTTAGTAGATCGAGTGTCGAAAAGTATCGAGCACCATACAACGCATCTATGGTGTCATCTATTCGTGGTAGTGGAAATTTGTCTTTAATTGTGATTTTATTCAATAACCTATAGTCGATTCAAAGTCTTAATGTACCATCTTTCTTAAGAACCATAACTATTCCCGCCGCATATGGGCTTGAACTAATCCTTATTACTTCTTTTGCTAACATGTTACGCAGAGTTTCATAAACTGTCGATTTTAATGCTTCTGGGGTGCGTCTGGTTCGCATGCTTACTGGTGGGTTATCTCCTGTATTGATAAAATGCTTTACATTTACTGCTAGTCCCAGATTTCCTTCTTTGATAGAGAAGAGATTGTTATGTTCAAACTCGTGGAGTTGTCGCATAACAATATTACGTTTTTCTGGTTCTAGGTGGCTAAGATTGAATTCACTAACCGGTACGGTTGAAACGATTTCATTGGTATTATTAATAGTAAATTGTTGAAAGGGCAATAAGTCAAGTAAATCATTGGTGGTAAGTGGTCCATCCTCATACGTTTCTGTGATAACAGTTGGACGTTTGTAGTCCGGACCCTTTTGGTTTAAAACTACTGGGCTTTTATAAGCGTTGGTTGTACTATTGGTTGTAACTAAGCTATCGGGTATTTGAATTTCCCTCGTTCGAACGATACGATAGGGTCTTTCACATGATGTTATCGGTATTTCGGTTTGATCATCTCCGATTGTTAAGCTATATATGGGGCAATCAGCCTCGAGTAGTTGCTCGGCTGCTGCGTGATCATAGTTAATATTTTTATTTTTTGTATTTATTTTAACATTATTTTGAGATAAAAAGTCTATTCCTAAAATGCAGTTTTCTTTAAGGTTATTCATTACATAAAAACTATGCTCAAAAGTGTGGTCCTTATTTATTGTTACTGGGAATTTATATTTGCCTAAGGAATGTAATTCCTGTCCGGAAACTGTTTTAAATACGGGAGTGTTTTCGTCATTTTGTAATGATTGGATTGTTCTCCCTTTAAGCTGAAAAAGAATGTCAGAAGATACCAGGCTGGCTGCAGCACCGGTATCGATTAATCCATTGGTACGTATGTCAAAAATTAAGATCGGAATTCGTATTAATTGTGGAAGGTTTGGTGTGCTTGGTTGGGTCAGATTATTTATTGATAGAATAGAGTTTATAGCGATGTTTTTCCACACTAGTTGTTGGGGTGGTACGCTCGGTTGGCCCGAGCCATATCCGTCCAACATTCTCTAGCGATATGTCCTTGTTTTCCGCAATTATAACAAGTTATATTCCTTCTAGTTGTAGACGGCTGTCCTTCTGGACCTGCTTGTTCGTGGTTGATATTGCTATTGTTTGGCCACTTAAAATTATTTCTATTACTCTGCCTTGGATATTGATTGCGATTGTACCGTGAATTATTCGGTCGCCGGTTTCTATCGTTGCCTTCAAATCTAGGTTGATTGTTTGAATACGACCTTTTGTTGTTGTGTGAATCCCTGTGATACGCTGGACTTTGGTCCCTGCTACGCGAGTAACTGCTATTTCGTCCTTGTTGGCGTGAAAAGCTGTCCCTACTTTGCGATGATGATGATGGTCTCGAAAATTGTACTCTTGAGTCTTTTCTTGGATGGCGGTCTAACGAAGAGGTTCGCCTTAGATCGTAGTGATCCACAGCTGCGACGGTCGCTAGATGTTCCTGCGAAGAGTGTCGTTTTTTACTATAAGTCTCTATATCGGCAATTTTTTGTTTAAGGTTCCCTATTTCCAATTTCTGTTGATTTAACTCTTCATCTTGTTGCTTTCCATGATGAGTAATACCAGCAATCATTGCTGTTATTTCCTTATCCTCATTACTTTCTTTATTTTGCAAAATTTGCTCTGATATTATAAGCTGTTTACATAAGGCTTCGAAATCATTGCTGTCTTCTGGCATCCTTAAATATAATTCAGTTTTAAACTTGGGTAGAATGCCTTGAAGAAGTATTTTAATAAGAACCTCATCTCGCATTTTTCTAACTTTTTGACGCAATGTATCTTCGACGACTGATTTGTTTGGGCTATCCGGTTTATCCTCTTTTCCTTCAATGCTTTCATATAAGTTCTTAAGTCGGGAAATGAACGTACGGCAACTTTCTTCTGGTCTTTGTTTGAGCTTTTGCAATTTGCGTTTTAATGTCGCGATATCGAAGGAATCTCTAAATCTTTCTATAATATCCTTACGCCAGTCGGTATAGTTTAGATGATAGTCCTGTTCTTCTACGTATTCATCATGCCATTCTAAGGCTTCGCCCTTAAGTCTGTCCGAGAAAAATCTTAATTTTTGTTCTTCGTCCCAGTCATTATTTCTTGCTACGTGTTCGGCCGTTTTAAGCCATTCGGTTATTAGTTTATCTGTGCTTTTTCCTTCAAAAGTTGGGATCGATTTCTTATCTTCTCGAGAGAAGAGTTCTCCTAACACTTTTACAATGGGTTTTGTGACGGTATCTAGTATGGTCGTATCAGCGGTTTGGTCTTGGTTACCTGTTGAGTTTCTTGTATCATCGTCGTCGCCATTGTTTCCTCCTCTACCATGACCTGGTCCTGCACCTACTCCCATGATTGGAACACTTGCCTTTCGGTTTTTAAGTAAACTATTATTTGTTTTTTGTAGCCTAGCTATAAGGTCGGCTTGAGCGTTATTTAGGTTTATTATATTTTGTAAATCTAATGTTGTCTGTGTTTCCTTGCTATTAAGTTCCTGGTGTAAAGATTTGTTAAGGTCGCTTGAATTTCTTAATTCTTCTAAAAACTGAGTCGTATCGTAGGTCTTATCTGCAATATCTCGGAAATTTTGCTCGTATAGTTCCTCTGTTTCTAGATATAATTTTTCTCGTTCTGTAAGGTCTTTAATCTTAAGGTATAAGCTGTCGATCTTTTGTTCAAGACTTTTCTTATTTCTTTTAAGATCATTTACTTCATAAGTCACAATGTGTAGCTGTGCTATGTGGGCCTGGTTCTGGGAAGTTACTGTCTTAAGGCTATTTTCAGTTTTATCTTTTGTTTCGGTTATCTGAACGTTTAATTGTTCCGCGGAGTTTAATTTCTGTTTTAGCCAAAAAATTTCGCCTTGAAGATTTTCACACTGTTTCTTGGATGACTGTAGATTCTCTTGGTACGTTTTAACACTTTCTTCTAATTCGCCGTTAGCTTCTAGACTGTTTTCTTCGATCGTTTTGATTTCCCGCTGCTTCGATTCTAAAGCTGTTTTTAGCTGAGTAGTGAGTTTTGTTTCTTTGTCTAACGCCTCTCTTAAGACTTCAACCTGTGAATCCGATTCCACAGTTGACTGTAATTGTTCAGCTGCACCTCTGGCTTCTTTTAGTTCACTCTGTAATTTTCCTATTTGCTGTTCACAATTGCTTAATGTGGCTATGTTAAGTGTGTAATCTTTTTGTAATCGTTCCACCTTCTCGTTATTTACTCTAATGTCTTCAAGTTTTTCGTTTGACGCCTTTAATTTCTTTTCTAATTTTCCTTTCTCCTTAGTCAAGTCGTTATTGGCCTTATTTAGTTTTGCGTTTTGTAGGAGGGCTTCTCTTTGTAATATGGTTACTAACTCTGTGGTAAACTCTCTTTGTTTTCCGTGAACCGTATGCAATAACTGGATTAGTGAATGTACGCTCTCTTCTTTACCGTTAAGAGATTTAATATAACTTTTCAGGGTTTTTGTAGCTTCTTGAATGGATTCTGGGGTGATTAAGGGATTTTCGCCGGATTCTAGCCTATCTTTTACCACAACATATACATATAAGTTAAGGTCGTTAGTTGTTCTTTTATGTGCCGCTAGTCTTTCTTCCTGTAGCTGTGTTACTCTTGATTCTCCGAATCTAGTGCCTGAATCCTTACTAATTTCTGCTTGATAACTAGTCTCTAACTCGACGGATGCTTTCCAACTGGTTAGAAATTTGTGTCGAGCCTCACTTACGACAGGGTCATTAACAAAATCGATATAGGTTTCTTCGGGGGAAGTCGGGTCTGAAGTCGGTAAATGTTCTTCCGATAAACTCGGGTATAGGTTAGTGTAAAGGGTCTTGAGAGCAGTCTCTGATGTTAAATTTAAATTATCTGTCATCTGCTTACCTTGCTCTTGCGGAGAAGTTGGAGTGGAGAGTTGATCTCCCCCAAGTTTCTCAATCGCCTCAAATACTTGTCAATGCACCCAGTAAAATATCAGCAACACACGATACCCGTAGGTATCCGAGGGTGATTCGATCCTTTTTTCAGAGAATTGTGTCTTACTACTTATTTTTCGGCGGTCTCGTTGGGACCTCCAAATGTAGTAGTCACAAGATCACCGTGTATTTAGCTGATAACATCAAGATACATAAACAAGCAATGAGCAAGAGAGATAGAGAGAGAGAGAGTTGTGGTTGGCAGAAGAGCTGAACTTACTCTGCTTTCTTTGCAAAAGTCCCGCGAATTTATACCGGAGCGCGAGTGAACAACTCGCGCTCCAACGTCTATCGCGGAGACTTTCGCAAACGTAAGAAAGCATTACGTGCGATTCACGCACGCCAGAGTGCCTATTGCGGAGACCTTTGGAAACATGCGAAAGCGACGTGCAGATTAATACACGTCCTGATTCGCATGTTCCAACGGCTCCCGTATACAGAAAGTACCGGTTTCCATATATGGCACCCCGCCGGTTGCCATACATGGGCATCCTCTAATGAGGTGCCGGCTACTTTCGCTGCGCCCCTTGTTTCCGTGTGGTAAGAGTGCAGTCAGTAGCCTTAGGGTCATTACACTTTAAACCATGGGGGTATGTCACCATATCCTGGTTTATACTTTCCAATCATTTTATGGGGTATTGGGATTTATCCGGCCGAGAGTTGGGAAGGAGGGACCAGTTCCCAAGACTTATTATCCATTTGCGACTTGTATTCTTCTTCAAACGCAGCCATCCATTTATCCGCATACTTGGACTGTTTGGTTTCTCTTAAGCTCTGGGGTATTAAGGTATTGAGTGTGTTCTCGGGAGCTGACGCCTGTGCTGCTAAGCCTAGTGAATATCCGTTGGGTTTTCCGGATCTGGTTTGATATAAGTAATCGTGGCTAGTCGGAAACGAGGCAACAGCTTATTCATCCGGCAACTTATTTTCTGTAACACCACCATGAGTGACATCGCCAAATAGAACTGGAGCCTCTGTGTACAATAACATTTTTATAAAACATTTTTACTATCCGAACCAGTGGTATTAGAACGTGCTTTTACCTTCCTCCATTAACTCATCAACATTAACGTCCTCGTTTTGCTCTTTTTCTCGTTGGTCTTCATTTATTCAGTGTTCCACACGTTGATTCACTTCTAATGCTTCCAAAACGACTCGAAATGGTTCACACGGGTTGTGTTTGACCTCGGACGCTGAGTTGGTGACTTCGTCTCCGATTAATATCGTTTCATCAAATATGACATCGCGTGAGATAATTATTTTTCTGGTTCGGGGGTTCCACACTCGCCAGTCTTTTGTGTTTTCACAGTACCCCACTAACCAAACGTTTTCAGAGGTCGGAACGAGATTAAGGCGTAGTTCAGACGGAGCGAAAACTTTGGCCTGACACCCGAGCACTCTCAAATTGTCCACAGACAGTTTGTTTCAGAAGTATTTTTTATACAGAGTAGTATTTGTTTGGGCCGTTAGAATCCTATTCCTGATGTAGACAGTTGCGCATAGAAATTCTCCCCATAACTCTTGCACGTTGCTTCCTGTGTTGGGAGATTTTCGGTTATGACGGCCGTTATAGAGTGAACTTCTGACACCTTCTATTGTTGGCCTATTTTCTCTCTCACTAACGCCGTTCTGTTGCGTAGTATACCTGCAGGTCAGTTGATGAATGATACCGGAATCTTGTTTCCACTTATGGAATCGTTCTCCACGGTACTCCGTCCCTTGGTCTGTTCTCAGATAACTTTTACTGGATTTACCGTTTGAGTCTTTATCTTCTCGCAGAATTCAATGACGTGGGTGGCAGCGTCACTTTTCTTCCTCAGGAGTTTTGCGTTGGTAAATTCAGTGTAGTCGTCCTTTAGCAAAGAGTAGAACCTGGGACCATCTATAGTAGTTATGTTGACTATTCCAACGTTGCCATGGACGAGTTCACCAACTTTCTCAGCTCTCTCCCTTCCTTTTGTTGGGAAAGGTAGTCGATGCATCTTTCCGTGCATGCTGCGAAGTCCTCGCGATGTTTACTGTTGTCCGCCAACACGCTCAACTGATAAAGTGAATCTCCAATCCTCTCTCATGCCATAACCGTGAGCACAAATCAATCTCTCTCTCTATCTTTTCTTCAAGTCACCAAGATCGTTGTTGAGTCATCTACTATTGTCATCATCTACGCTCCATCTTTTTCTCTGTCTGATTTTGTCTTGTATTATCAAATGTGTTTTCTCTCATCTCATCTCGGTTTCTTCTTGCCATGGATTAGAACTTAACAGTTTTATACTCAACGATGCCTGAGATATATAGAGATAAGTGTCAGAAACCATATAGACACATATTTTATCGTACTCGTTTAATACCTTGGTTCCTTTAAAGTGAACCTCGAGGCCAGCTTTCGTGGCCGATCCAACGGAGAAGAGATTGACTGATAGACTTGGCACGAACAGTACGTCTTGAAATGTTCCTCTTGTTTCTTCTCCTTCAATGAAAGTCGTTACATTGATGTTTCCAGTGCCTCGTGCCTCAAGCTGTACTCCTCCAATTTGGTTTACTTTCCAAACACCTGGGGGTATTTCTTTAAACATGCTAAAAAAAAACGATCTCTTATTCGTCATTTGACTAGATGCAGCTGAATCCCCGTACCAAAAATCCAGTTGTCTTGCGAGGGTACACAGTGATGAGGAGACACACCCAAAGGTGGTGCGGCTCTTGTTGACCACCTCATCCCGTTGTTGTTTTCTCTTTTCATTCCGTTTAGTGGGGCAGTTTTAAGACTTATGGCCTTCTTGATCACAGCTGAAACAGACGATAGTGGAGGTAGATTCAGCTCTGTTCCGATTGTTGTTACTATCAGTTCTATTTCCTCGGGGACCCCCGCCTCTGCCACGAAATCCTCTAATTCCTCTCCTGAACGATGAGTATCCTCCACCTTTACCCCTTGGTGCGTGAAAGGCTACTTCAGATACTCTAGGGGCTGGAGGTGTTTCTCCAGCAAAGAAGGCTACGTCTGCTGGATCCATCTCGTCTTTATTTATATATCTAGTTAAGGCTTCTTCTCCAATGAGTCGGGTTGTGAGATTCTGTATTGTCTGTTCAAGTACTGGAACACTCAGCCATGCTGACTAAAGGGCACGATAACTTGTCGGCAGTGAATGAAGAATCTTCATGATCAGTTGTTGATCCGTGAGCGGGGATTCAAGATTTCTCAGTTCTTCCTCCATTGACGTGAGCCTCATTCTGTGACTCATGACATAATGTTCTATCATTAAATGTGATACAGGGACACCATTAGTACAGAAAACATACAAACATAGGATGTATGTCGGCTTAGTACCTTTTTTCATACTTATATTTAAAGAACTTTGCCAGGAGTAAATTAGAATTTGCAGCCGCGATTAATTAAATTTACTTCTCTAAACATTGAATCGAAATTTAAAATGGCTGATTGATGCCGTTTGAAACCAGTGTTTTACACCGGTGTTACATCCACTTTTTTGCGTGATAGGACAGGTTTCACATGGGAATTTATAACTAATTTATTTTAGTAGTTTTTTGGTTTCTTACACTGGTTTAATTCCAGAATTTTGTACTAGGGCCATTCTCATATATATTTCATTTTAATATTTTCTTTTATTGTGTTTCGTTTCTAGTTTTGCCACTATATATATAGTTTCCTTATTGAATAATATGGCTAACGAAAGTAAAACATTTCGTTCACTTTTTAAGATAGCATATTATTAATTTATTTAGAATATTTTTGCATTAAAAATCTCAAAATAAACTAGTTTATAAAGTTTATTTGTCAAATAGATTATTAATTTAGTTGTTTTAGTAAAACCATATTTTGGTCTGAAGACTAGTTGATATCATTCATTCTAGCAACTGATTTTGCTGACAGAAAGGAAGGTATGAAATAAAAGCGACAAAACTTTCACTATTCGGCAACCAACCAGATAACGACTCGTTATCTAGGTCGTATCAAGTAGGTAAGATCTCAGCGCAACTCAGCTTGGATAAAAACTTGATAAATTTTCTCTCGTCTGCTCAGTGATTTAAATCGATACATGTATCGTCTAGCAGCCAGCTTTTATAGTGACACTCTTTTTGTTTTTGAAATATGGCGCTTTCTGAACAGCAACGCATATTGACAATTGCTACGGTCATAAGTGAAGTGATACAACAGGATATTGATGAATGTGATGTTATTTGTCACGAGTTCAGCCAACCTCTTATTGCTCAACAAGACATTTTGAGCGAGATGGTACAAGTCAATTCACTGGGATTGAAGACTATATCTAAAGGACGGTTACTGGGTATTCGGATCCATATTTCTACAAACATTTTAGAATGTCAAGAATGAGTTTTCAAGTAGGCCACTACTTGTTAAATTTTGAAAATATGAAGGTTTAAAATACATTTTTTGGGTTGGAAATCCTTAGAGGTTGGTATGGAAGATCACCCCATTTTTGAATATTTGTGGTATTGCTTCGTGTGTATCTCCTGAAACAAAATTGCTCATCACGTTATGGACTTTTGGTAATCAAGAATCATTTCGAGGAATTGGTGATAGGTTTGGGATGTATATGGGTATGTTCATTTAACAATTAATCAATGCCAATAAGTTGGTTAAAATTTAAACCTTTAAACATGTTATGCAGGCACTGCACATTTCATCTTTCTTTCAACCGCCAGAGTATTTCGGTCAAATTCTGGATAATTCATTCGTTGGCCAGAGAGAGAAGAATACCTGGAAATATCGAATACGTTTACTTTTCCACATGCAATCGGTTTGTTGATTTTAAAAAATTTCTCCATAGAAAGATCGTCGCAACTTTACTCTCTGTCACATTTTTTTTAGCTAGTGTTGACAGCACATTTATTAGAATTCGACAGCCGCTACACCAATGTTATGCGTACACGAATCTTAAAAAATGTTGTTCGGTGACCCTCCAAGCTGCTTGTAAACCTAATCGAGAATTTGTTGACTGTTCGACCGGTTATCCATCCTCAATGCACGATGCTTCCATTTTTGCTCAAAGCAACCTTGGCCGCAGCATAGGACAACTTCTACATGGTACCACTTATCATTTAATAGCAGATTCCACTTACGGCCTGACAACCAGATTAATAAAGCCATATCAAGATAACGGCAGGCTTGATGAGGTACATGAAAATATTTTTAGTTGAGAATTTGAGATTAACTTTGATTTGTTGTTTGATCCGAAATTGAAAGGGCATTTTCATTATTAAAGGGGAAATGGAGACGCCTGCGTTTCTTTGATATGTTGTTGCTGGGACGAATTCCTGATGTCATAATGACAGCATGCTGCCTCCACAATTTCATCATACAAGATGGAGATGCAGATGACGAAGAGCCATTTGAGGAAGAAGAACCAGAAAACGATGAAGATGAAGAAGTATTTGGAGATGCAATGGAAGTTTATACAGGCAACGCTGCTGCCAAGAGAAAATGAAATGCAATTAAATATATATATTTTACAATGATTTTCATGGCATGCTCACTTAGTGGGAATACTAGTTGATAGATGGCACCACCGAAAGAGATTTTTCCGCTCGCGAGGCTTCCGCTCTAGCTCAGTGCGCGCTCGTTTCAACTCTCTGATTATGAAGTCTTTTGAATTTACAAGCGATTTACGATTTTCGTGGTTATAGATGAATGGACAAAAAAAGAGATGTATTTAATAAAATTCATACAGTACCCACCAAACTATTAGGTACACCCCCCTTTTTTCAGTGCATTCTTATGGCACTACGTGTCCTAGAAAAAATCCAATAACTCTTGAACCGCTTGGGCTAGATTTTTTTCCTTTTTTCCCTGAGTAGATCTAATGATGATCTACATTTTTTCTACACATAAAGTTGTCGTAGGATTAACCCCCACGGCGCTACGGTATCGTTCAGTTTATTAGGTACACCCGTTTTCCCCCATAAGCGCCATGTTAAAACCAGCTTTTTCAAAAATCGAGAAAAAATACTTTGCAACAAGATAGTGAAATCTGGTTTGCACACAAAGATAAATTAACATTTAAATAATAATATAGCGATATTTTCATAATTTTACGGCATTTTTTAAAACCCTCTTCCTATCCCTCAAACTTTTCGATTTCAAAATTTCTCAAAAAAGGGGAATTCTGCCTATCTCCCCAAGGTAAAGCCGTTAGCCGGACCCCTCTTTTTGAGCGAAAAAACTTCGAGGGATAGGGAGAGGGTTTTGAAAAATGCCTTAAAATTATAAAAATATCTTAATATTATTATTTAAATGTAAATTTATCCTTGTGCGCAAATCAAATTTCTCTATCTTGTTGCAAAGTATTTTTTCTCGATTTTTGAAAAAGCCGGTTTTAACATGGCGCATATGGGGGAAAACGGGTGTACCTAATAAACTGAACGATACCGTAGCGCCGTGGGGATTAATCCTACGACAACTTCATGTGTAGAAAAATGTAGATCATCATTAGATCTACTCAGGGAAAAAAGGAAAAAAATCTAGCTCAAGCGGTTCAAGAGTTATTGGATTTTTTCTAGGACACGTAGTGCCATAAGAATGCACTGAAAAAAGGGAGGTGTACCTAATAGTTTGGTGGGTACTGTAAGTTGTCAGATATTTTTATTGAAAATGAAACTGCAACACATTTACCTGTCGGCTATTTTCTCGATAGCCGATGTTCAACGATCAAGTGTTGTTTTTTTTCTGACTGTCCGCGATAGATTTTAGGGCGTCAACCCTTTCCTTTTCAATGTCCAGTAGTTTTCTTCTCCAATTTTTTTCTCCTTGTTTCTTCTTAGGCTATACAATTTTCTTCCCCTTCGGTCCTTTATCGTTCACTTCTGCCACATGGTCCAATTCGACAGCTGGATCGTCACCGAAAATTTCTTCCATCCTTTGAAACCATTTCCATCCTTTGGACACAGCTCCGGGCCACTAAGCAAACGGTAATTTTTTTTTCATATTGGCAATTTTCTTGGACAACGTCGCAACGGATCTTCCCATCCTGGCAATCGTATCTTGTTTTTATAACTAATAAAAACATATTAAGATAAAAATGTATGATATGTTATAAAACAGATAAAACCTTGATCCAGATCTTCATTTTTTTTTTAATAGGGAGTATCAAATTGAGGCTTGAACTCAACGAAACTATCTAAAAGTCGATCAGTTTGATAATGAGTTCATTTATCGGAATCTCTTTCATCGTCATCTTCGTCTTCGTCGACTCCGTATTCATCGATATCAACCACGTCTTTCCGTCATTTACGTCGCCTGAAAAAATAAATTTAATTAATTGACCGTCCAAACTCATTGTCTGTAATTATTACCTATCTTGTGGGATGTCGATGCAGATGGGGGTGAATCAATAACAAGCCTTTTCTTAACGGCAGGCATACGGAGAGATGGCAAGGTAGCTTTTCTTTTGCCTCCTGTCTTTATAACAGCTTCCTTTGGCAACACACGAATATTGCCGTCGATAACAGCAACACGGGAATGGCCTAGAGATCGTACGCGTTGCTGACGACTAGTGCCTGGCCCTTCATTATCCTTCTCAGAATCTTCTACTTGCTCTATTTAAGAAAACATCTTTTACATATGTTATGGCATCGAAAATTTTACATCACGTCGCAAACAGAATACACACTACATTACTGAGTAATTATATGCCTACTTTAAAATTATAAATAACGTACCAACATGCCCATCTAGTATTCGATTTTCTTCTTCCACCCTTAATTGTTCTTGAATATTTGTTTGTTCTTTTTGTTTCAAAAACTGGTTGTAGACAGCATCCGTAATCTTCTTTTTAAAATCTGGATCTGTGAACCAATTGCACACCAAAATATGTTTATTTCTTATTTTTTAAGTTTAACCTATTCGAATTATCTGCATCAAATCGCCGTTTTTCTTCTTCTGACACTTTAAGAAAACTAATTCCGCCACAGGGAAAGATAAATTTAACTACAACTTTCTCTTTTGAAATTAATTCCGCCATTCCTGTTTCTAAGCCAACACGCCTTCTCTTCACTAATGTAGAAATTCAACTAAACGTTTTCCTATGTAAAAGTCCTGCGCAGGATTTATCTTACCTTACCCTTTCATAGCCAAGCAAATTCTTAAAAGATGCGCGTAATTTTTTGGTTTCTTGGTGGGCCTTTACGTTCCAAGCCCTTCCCTCTCAGCCGAAAAAATGTCCTTCTATCCTTTTTCTCTTGTTCTTTTTTCTTAATAGCGTTATAGGAAATATTATCTTAAAATAATCAAAAACTATATCGATAGCTGATATATATCTATTATTCTTTCCATTTTCCGTAATGAAATATTTCTAAAAAAATGTAACTTCTTCTTTATTTATACTTTTATATTTATAGTTGCATTCCATGTATTTATTTGAAAACAATTTTGCAGCATTTCATATTTCCGCTTTTATAATAACTTCGTCTGCTTGGCTGTAAAATTTCCCTGTAGATCAGTGACCAAGCTGAGATCTTAGTTACTTGATACGACCCTAGTTGGAAGATTCTTATCTAAGGACTTATCTGGACAAGATTCCTTCGATAATGTCCTTCGGGGATTTTTGGTTTATTGCTAAGATACCAATAAATTTATTTATCCACATAATTTATATTCCAGGACAAATAAACTAGAAGACATGCAAAATGTAAGGGAAATTATGGTAAACTATGATGGGTGGTCGAAAAAATAGCTTGATGAATTTTTTTCAAGAAGTTTATTACTATCAACAATATGAATCTATACGTTCAAAATACTTTAAGAAATTATTAAATATACTTCCAAGAACATTGAATTGAAATTTAAAATGCCAGATTGATGCCGTTTGATGCCAGTGTTTTGCACCGGTGTTACATCAACTTTTTTGCGTGATAGGACAGATTTCACATTGGTATTTATAACTTTTCTATTTCAGCAGTTTTTTGGTTTGTTACCCATTTACCCCGGTTTAATTCCAGTGTACAAGGGCCATTCTCATATTAATTTTATTTTAATATTTTCTTTTATTTTGTTTGTTTTATAGTTTCGCCACTAGATATATAGTTTCTTTATTGAAAAACATGGCTAACTAAAGTTAAGCATTTCGTTCGCTTTTTAAGATAGCATATTATTAACTTATTTAGAATATTTTGCATTAAAAATCTCGAAATAAACTAGTTTACAAAGTTCATTCGTCAAATAGATGATATAATGTAGTTGTTTCGGTAAAACTATATTTTGGTCTGAGGACTAATTGATATCATTCATTCTAGCAACTCATTTCGTTGACAGAAATGAAGATATGCAAATAAAAGCGACAAGACTTTCACTATTCGGCAACCAACTAGATAACGACTCGTTATCTACTTGTAAGATATCTACTTGTAAGATTGTTATCTATGGTCTTATATCGTTAAAAGATTTTTATCTATTACCTTGTCCCGATTCCTTTAATCGGAACCCTTGTTTTCTTCCAATGTTTTTATTTGTTAAATCCCCATAATTAACTGTATTATATAACAAATTTGAATTTGAATGATGAGTCATTCATCATCATCATCATCATCATTCTTTATCATAAGGCCTGACATATTGATTGCTCCATCAAAAATATCAATAGAACGCATGATTTCTTTTATCAGGCATGTCATGAGAGAGAGAATATCTGAAAATCCAAAAATGAATAAATTTCGCCACTACATATATAGTTTTTTAATAGAAAAACATGGCTAACGAAAGTAAAGCATTTCGTTCGCTTTTTAAGATAGCATATCATTAACTTCTTTTGAATATTTTTGCATTAAAAATCTCGAAATAAACTAGTTTATAAAGTTCATTTGTCAAATAGATGATATAATGTAGTTGTTTTAATAAAACTCTATTTTGGTCTGAAGACTAATTGATATCATTCATTCTGGCAACTAATTTTGTTGACAGAAACGAGGTTATGCAAAAAAATGCAACAAGAATTTCATTTACTAGGATTCGGCAACCAACTACATAACCAGTACGCAAATGAAATAAAGTAACTGTCATAAAAACAAACTGAAAATACGACGGTGACCTCCGCTAAATTATGACAGAAATTATTACACACAGGGAAAAAAACGTATACCAACAAACATATTGGACTTTTTTGTGCACTATAAACCCTCTGAATTCTACTCTCATACCCTTCCCCCTATACCCTACCCCCTATATATATTCTTTAAGGACCTTCGTATATATATACCAAATATATATATATATACCCTCAGGGATAAAATATTCTTAGATAGAGACCCTGCCTCATAACATTTCCGCGCGCAAATCTTGGCGACAAAAGAAAACTCCTGTGCCTCTAACGGACAAAGGCAAAAGCAAATGAGTCAGGGACTTTGTACATGTATTTTTTACTCCGTGATTCAATCTCACAATATTCCCGGGCAATTAATAAAAAAAGGGGTTGAGATATTCCGATAAAACCAATTTCATGGAATAAAGTGCCCTGTGGGCAATTCATAAAAGAAATTTCAGTTTGATATCTTAATGTCAACAAAAGATATGGCCGCCTAAAAAATCGGTCCCGCCATAAGAAAAGCACGTAAGGAAAATATTTTCTAATAATTCTGAATTCTCGCGTACAGCCTCAGCGGAAGGTCGTACTGCGATGCTTTTTTTACAAATACATTATAAGTCAATGTATTTGAGAAAAAAAAAGAAAAAATCTAGCTCCCGTAGTTGAGTCGTAATTCAGCGAAACATTTACATGGGGGCTTATGAGAAATCGAAAAATTTCTAACATTTTTGGTTACTACTGTATTGCCTTGTCCCGATTTATTAAATTGGAATCCTTGATTTATTGCATTGTTTTAAATTGATAAATCCCCATGATTAACTACATTCGCATTATGGGTCATTAATCATCATCATTTTCACAATTTTTATCTTAATGCCTGACATATTGATTATTGCATCTATCTACATCGTACTGTTGACTTTACGACATCAATAAATCACATCAATACTTTTTATCATGATTGAAACGAGTGAGAGTAAAGTTTCATTACTAAATATATCGTTTTCTTATTGAAAAATATAGATAACGAAAGTATACCATTTGGTTCGTTTTTTAATGTCATATTTTTAAAACGAATATTTTTACATTAAAAATCTCGAAATAAACTAGTTTAGAAAGTTCATTTCTCAAAAAAAGATATAGTTTAGTTGTTTTGGTAAAACTATATTTTGGTCTAAGGACTAATTGGTATCTGCATTCTGGCAACTAATTTTGTTGACAGAAACGAGGTTATGCAAATAAAAGCAACAAGAATTTGGCTTACTAGGATTCGGCAACCAACTAGATAACCATTACGCAAATGAAATAAAGTAACTGTGGTAGCTATTGGTTGTAAAGAATTGATGGCCTACCTGTCATGGGTGGACTGCATGGGCGGTCCAGTTTAACGTACATCGAGCAAAATCCAGTTTCCAATTTGACTTTGTATGTCGATCCTTAATGGGCATGGTGTTCACAAAAAAACACCTCGTGGAAGTTTCCCAAATGCAACACGTTGAATTATTCCATTATTCACGGATGGAAATCCAGATTTCTTCATAGGAATAATATGTGATTTGAAAACCACTATAAAAAATTATAATTAAATTAGTAAACATAACCGCTATTAATTATGAGAGGAATTTTGAAGAATTTAATTTCTCATTATCTAAGACTCTACTCTATCCCCCTATACAGCTTCATTATTCCTCATCGAGACGACGAACCTATTTTGACACACAAAAGGTTTCATATCCCTTTTTTTATTTCAGATGATGATTAGATTATTTAACATACGCCATATGATATCAGGTCCAAACGTATTTTACAGTACCTTTACAAGTAACGGCATAAGCAAGAATTACAAGAGATGACAAAGGTAGGGCTGAACCCTACCGGTGGGAAGTACAGGCGACGCTCGCACCTGAGACTAAACAGCATCTCATTTGCTTGCGCAGTCTGGTTTGTATCACGATCATTGACAATTAACAGTCCCTTATCCTTTTATAACTACATACTGACGACGACGACGACGCCATAGTACGGACCAATAACAACGTGGAAGGTACATCGTAAAGATTAAAATAATATTTAAAAAAAACCAATTCAACATATTTCTTTGAAAGGCTACAACAATTCATCAAAGATGGAGGTTGCGACCACCCGTCATAATTTGGTAAAATTAATTTGGACAATTCAAGATAAAGCCAACAAAATTGACCTAAACGCTAAGTTTCTCGTCACAAGACGTTCCTTGTGCTGTGCTGGGCACAGCAATTGTATGATGACAAGGCAGTCATTGCCATATCCAAAACCAGTCCCAAAGACGAGAACCCCAAAATATGGGGAGTCCGTGGGACGTTGCAACCGTCCCAACATGACATCTAAAAGACGTCTTTGGCCCAGGTGTGTGTTATCTGGACACCATCAATGGTATTTCTACCTCTTCACTTTTTATAGAGAAGTTCGCTTTGTGACATCTAAGTATAAGTATTAATAATGCGTCATTGAGCTCAGCTGCTGTGTGGACCACGGTCTTTCCGTGGTCCATGATATTAACGTCTGCCCCATACGTTAACAATAACTCCGTCACGTCATGTTTTAGTAGTCGAATACTACCGTGAAGTAGTGTCGTGTCATTGTCAAATCGACTGTTAAGAAAATTGTCATCTCCCTTAGGAACTGGGATAGACATTCTTTCCTTGATGAAGGTGCGCAAAGTTCCGCGTGGAACGTGTAAAGCCACGTTCAGACTACAGCCTTTTTGAGCGTTTTACGTACTACGTATAACGTTTTTACGCTCCGAGTTACGTAGCTGGGAACGGAAGAGTGTTCAGACACAACGCTCTACGTAGTACGTAATACGTAAACTCAAAACGCAATCAAAACGAGGTCAAAACTGAGCGTACGTAAAAATGAGATCAATCTCATAGTTTTTTGGACGTTTCGCGTACTACGTAGCCAAAATCTCTTGCGCTTGTGTACATTCTTTTGTTTTTTGTTGTGATTTTAGCTGTTTAAGTACTAAATTGACAGTTTCTTCTGCTAGTTATATTTTTAAATTCAGTAATTGACAATTAGTAATTTTTCAATTTATTTTGTGCAAATTCTTAAAGTGTGACCATAATTACCAACAAAGTGATAAACATGGTCAGTAAACGAAAGACACCCAATAATCTTTTTGAAAAGAACAAGTGATTTTGGTATTTGTTTCTGTATAGTTTATAACCTTTTGATATTTTTGATTACATTAACCATCTTATATTACTGAAATTGCAAAGCAACTCTTTATTTACAGACAACAGTGAAGAACTATTAATGTAGAATAAAACCTATACTGATGATTTCATATGACATCCTTGTTGCATAACTTTGTACTGTATGCTACGTCAGTGAATTATAGCAATACAAAGAATTGTAAGTAACTTAATGTTTATCAAAGTAATTAATCATATTCTATTCGTTCCCAGGAGCAAGTGCAAGTGTCTTATATCGATTGTGCATTATTATAGCCTAATAATAAGACAAGGCTGCTTTTGACATTCAAACTTGAATCTTGCTATCTATAGGGTATAGATCTTTATACATAAAATACTAATCAGAAACATGAGAGAGATTAATGACTTGTATTAATTTTTAATTTGTTTACACATATTAGTTAATTATCAACTTAATAATAAGTCTGTGAAAAAATTTAAATTCTGCAATCTCTGTGCATAGACATACTTTAAAAACGTAAGAGTGAAGTGTAGTCTGAACAGACTACGAACACATTTACGTAAATATGGCTCCGTAAAAAACGCAACGAAATTTACGAAGTACAAACGTAAACTTTTAACGTTATACGTTATACGTAGAAAAGAGCTGTAGTCTGAACGATACTTAAAGCGCGCAGCGACAATTCTCCAGCTTCTAACTCGATCACTGCCATGAATCGGTCTTGTTCTTATTATATGGGTACGTACTTGAGCGACATCAGATTACGGTGAAAAGTCGTTGTCGATTAAAAATGGTGGTGGACAGATACCAGGTGTCAGTGTTTGTAGATCTTAATTTCACCGTGGCGTCACTATCCATACTGGATTCGTCGCCAACGATATCTTCATGTATGACAACAATTGGTGTTTGGTTATCCATTTTCACTTCACTTAAGATTGAACTGCATTTGGATGATGTGTTAGAAAGGTGTTTTAACTAGCACGGTGAAGAGAAATTTGTTTTTTCGATAGTGTTTGACTGTCTTATTTATATGGGGGGGGGGAATGTTAGTCATAATAATTAATTTGTATTAGTGTGGTTGTTAAATAAGTACATGATTCTTTGGTGTCTCTTCTTCTTTTAAAAAAAAATTCGAATTAGTTAGTGTGGTTAGTGTATAGTTATTATTTTTATTTTGTGATTACTAAATGTTGTGGGTAGAAGAAAAGTTTTTATTTTTTAAATTTGTGATTGTATCTAAATTTTGTCCTTGTCACTGCATCGGCATAAGTCTTTCCAGACCATGCCATGTCCTACTACATAACTACATGTTGTATGTGGGCCTAAACATTTATGTGAGTTGGCTTTTTTCTGATGCGAAGTAGTTATTTTATTTAATATATCAGTATGGGTTAAATGATGAGTCACGGCCGTTGACATTCCTGGTGCGCTTGGCTTTGCTGTATGTTGTGGTATATTCATTTTGTTAGTGCCGTGTAATGATAGAGGGGCATATTGCTTTACGAAGTTTGGTTCATTGACCGAGAGTAAGTTGTATACGGCTTTCTGCCCTACATTCAACATTTCTTCTAATTCTACTGTAGAACCCTGTTTTTTTCGGCTTTTTATAAAGTTTGAATTCTGAATACTATGTTTTACTTTGCTAATTTTAGGAAGGATTTTACAGGCTATAAAGAGTCGGATACTAATTAGAAAAAGGATAAATCATATTGTACATAATCCCATTATTTGTAGTGTATCAAACCATGAGAACTTGGATCCGATGTTGTTGTCTTGTTCATCTGTTACCGATATTGTTATCATGATATCTGATAATACCTTTGCTTCAGTACCGTTTAATCGTCCTGCTAGGTCATGTAGTATGTTTAGTTGTTCCATCCTCATCACATCATGCGCTGGGTGGGCTTTGAGCGCCAAATCAAAGTCATTTAACTTTAATTCTTCAAATTCAGCAATTAATTCCAAGTGGGCAGTATGTATTGTAGGTGTTTGTTTAATCCATTCTCCATTGGTTAAGTTATGTTCCCAGGCGAATGCATTTTCATTGAGGTTCGCAAAATGTTATTTCCAAAAACATGCCGAGTATGGATGAATGGACCATCATCCATCCCGATTGTATAATTCTCGTTTGCATATGTAAAAAGAGGTTGGAAGCCACACTCTGTTTCAACTGCTGTTAGTGCTACTGTTTTCACTGCACACTGTTGTAATATCATCGTCTGTCCTAGGCCTTGAATTATGCTACATACTGGTAGACCAATAGCTGAAGCGGCTAGTAGGCCATTTGTTTGAGATAAAATTATCGCCTGATTTTTCTTTGTTGTCGACAGTTGGCAATATACGTCGCGAATTTCTTTTGCTAATTCGTTTGCGTGATTTTTTCGAAATTGACTTTGAATTGTTCGTGCATTTTGGCTAGTTTGTATTTTAATTCTTCACCAAATTCGTTAAATGATTCTGTCAGTCCAGTGTAAGTTTGATTTTCTTTACTAGATTCGGTTTGCATCATATCGTCGTCACCGTCTATATTTTTCTTGTAGGTTATTTTATGTTTTCTGTTTTTCAAACGTTGGTCATTTTCTTCTATATAAGATGTACCTGGTTCACCTTTAAGTCCTGTGGCACCGGGTAGTCCATGGATACCAACTCGGCCGGGTATTCCTGGTTCTCCTTTAATACCATCTTTACCGGAGGATCCAGGTTCACCACGAATTCTGATCGAACCTGTGTCTCCTTTGACTCCGGGTGGGCCAGGTTCACCTTTTGGGCCCTCCTTACCATGTAGTCCATTCACTCCGTTTGTACCGGGTGCTCCTTGTGCTCCACTGGGTCCTGATTCACAAGGTTTTCCATTATTACCAGGAGCTCCGATTGCACCGGTTTCTCCTTTCGCTCCAGTGAAACCAGGTGGTCCTTTGGGTCCTGTTTCGCCAGGTAAGCCGTTGATACCGTCTATGCCGCCCATACCAGGTTTGCCTGGTTCTCCTTTGATTTCTTGTTCACCTTTTGTTCCATGATTGCCAGTGGTTCCATTCAAACCATCTTCTCCTTTGGCACCAGACACTCCTTTCTCTCTGGTGGTCCACTAAGGCCTGTGGGCCCTCTAGGTCCGTGTGGAACAGAAGAACCTACTGGTCCTTGTAGCCCATGCGCCCCTGGAATCCCATTATAATTCCGGGATTGCCGCGGTCTCTCTTTGGTCAAGACAGTCCTGTTTTACCAGGTGAGCAAGAAGCTCCTTCTGCACCTGAAGCTCCGGGTGGGCCGATTGGGCCCGGCTTGCCGAGAGTACCATCGATACCCCGTTACCCGTCGAGACCCTTGGGACCAGGTGGGCGTGGCAGACCGGGGAACCAGGCGGTCCAGACGGTCCAGCTACCGTTGGTGAATAAGTAATTGATGTGTCAGTTTCTGCCATCGTGCTAGGTATCTTTTTGTCATTATCTCGTTTTTTAATTGGAGGTATCTCTGGTATTGACAAGAGGTGAGGTGTGATTGGTATTCTAAGCGATAATGGCGGCGGCTGAAAGACTTCTTGGTTGATAAGGATTTTTATATTCAAAAGAGAGATGTTGTTTCTTACGACCTTCATGACAACGACCAAGCCCTTGTTTTCCTGATTTTGTTGTTAGACATTTCCGGTTTATTGCTTTTGACTGTAGACCACTTCTGTCTGTTGCCATTATAGTTGTCCTGTGTGGTTGAACGTTCCTCAAATGGTACTGGTTTCTGCACAAACCTCTATTACCAACATTGTACTATTGGCTTTGATACAGAAATTGGTATTAAATGGTCTTATCGTAAAATTGGATGCATATTCTAGAGCTTGGTGAACTTTAGCTTCTACACTACAGTTAGCGACTGATGTTTGTGTTTTTATTAACGGGTCAATACCGGTCAAATGTTTTTCTAAAAATTCTTGACATTGGGTCCAGTTATGGTCACCTTTCCAATGTCAACACTTCGCACGCGCCATGGTAAGTTACGCATTTTATTTTTGTCTGATCTTTTGTTCTTAAAAGTCCCCAGTATATTAAATCCCATACAATATTTCCTTTTCCTTGGTTGACTTTTGAAAGTCCACCAAATATCGGAGAATTTATTGTAGTGGTGAGAGCGTTGCTTTCTTCAATTTTTCATTCTTCTATGTCATTAATGGATTATTTTCAATGATATCTGTGTTTATATTGTCGGTTTGGAAAATCCACTTTTGTAATTTTTTGTTACTCTCACAATGTTGAAGAGCTAAAAAGAATGTGCTAGCTACTGGTACTGGTGTCGCAGTGGTCGCGATTGGTGACTTCGTTATAGATCCAACTCTCTTTGTCTTGGAAACAGGGGTGAATGCGATGGCATTAGTTGTGTCTACAACCATACAAGGTTTTTGTGTCCTTTAGACGTATAGTATGATCTACAAGGTGTTCGAATTCTGTTTTCCTTAATCCGCCATCCCTTGTGAATTCTGATTCAGTTCGTAGAACAATCCAGTTCATGTGTGGGGAATTATAGGTGTAATACATATACCGTTTCTCCAATGTTTTATCGCTATTAAATGGATCATCGTTTTCTGGATCTAATTTGTCTTTATGCTTGTGGTGACTACTGTATCTCATAACAAAACACTTCTAAATTATGATACAATAAAATATATCAACAGTTACTTTTACGAAAAGTGAATGAAAAGTGATTAGCTGGTAGTGGCTCGATTACAGGCCAATCAGGTTGGGGTAGGCTCAAGTTAAGATGAGTGGAACTCGTTCAAATTTGGAGGGAGTTTGAAACATAAAAAAAATACGATAAAGTGGAATAAAATCGGGAACAGAACTCAAATGAACGAGAATGAATTGACGGAATGAGAGTTTGTCCTGAATAGCTTTTATATCGGGTTTTTTTAATTTTTAAGTTTACTTGTGTAACATAGGGGACACATTTTCTCCTATATTACACGTGTAGGGGAAAATAGGGGTCCACTTTTTCACGTTTTCCGTTTTTGGCACTTTTTCCATGGTCTCTGGGCGGAACTTGTAACGTTGGCACTTTTTTGCACGGAAAGAATAGTTTTCTAATGTTTTGCACGGAAAGTAAACATTTTTGCACGTTTTGCACGGAAAATAAGAATTTTAACTTGGAATACCCCCCCCCCCCCAAAAAAAAAAAAAAAATTGTCTTTCTTTTTAATAGAAAAAACTATGCTGCAAGCATACATAAAATTCATCACACATTCCCGCTTCAAAATCTTATGTTCTCTATCTTTTATTTTATGGGACTAAAAAACCAATTTGGAGGAAGTTCGCTTTCCTGCAGTTGTTAAAGTTGTATGTCTTCTGTTTTAATTGCGATGAAACAGAAGATTTTTTCAGCAATGACGTTGCCGAACGATTATTTAGCAAATTAAAAAAGATCAAATCAACCAGAGAAACCGACTAATTCCAAGATGCAGGTTAAATAGTTTCAAAAGTTTCTTGATTTTCGGATGCTTGATCAAATGATAACAGATCAGTACAATTTTTCTTTTTTTTGTATTATGTTTTGATTTTTTTGTATTATATTTGATTTGGATGTCGAACTGAAAAAAATAACACGTGAATATCATATACAGTTATACACGCGTAAAAAAAGATTTTAAGAGAAATGCACAAAAATTGCAAGTTTTTCTGTTAAAAAATGCACCTTGTTTTTGCACGTTTTTTAAAAACCAAAATGCACGTTTTTCACGGAATCTGGCATCGTTGTGCACGCAATGCCAAAAATCAGAGTGGACACATGTATTTTCCGAAAATACATGCTGCGTTTCGTTTTTTATTAGCGGAATCATGTCTGATCTCGCGTAGGCTCGTTGAGGCCTCATGTGAAAAGTGTACGCAAAAGTAGATATTTTGGGAGGTAAAATATAAATGAATAATATTTTACTACCAATGAATGGATAACATTTAATGATGAAATATGGCGGGTGATTAAAAAAACGAAGTCTGAAAGCCACAAGGGGCGGTAAAGAAACATGAAAGTAATATCTTATATTCTGGGAGGGAATATGGGAAAAATCAGCTTCCTTAATTTCGCTAATATCTCCGCTAATAAAATCTGTAAAAATATTTTCTTTTGGATTCTTATAGCGAAACTCTTAAAAAAGCTAACAGAAGAATTCATTATCAAAATATTTTCCCAATTGAAAAAAAAGTTAAACACCCCGAAATCGAAGAATTTCAACAATTTTCAAACTTTAAACTTGAATCACTCCAAAACGACAAGTTTTTTTCCGGATTTAGGAAAAAAATTGCGTCCCTAAATCCAAAATGGCCAACTTCTCTCGTGAACTGCTTGTTAAAAAGAAATGTTTTATCAATTTTATAAAAAAGTTAAAAAAAATATGAAAAATATATTTTTTTATATCGATATAGATATCCTGGTCACATCGTAAAATATAAACCAGAATAATGGCTGAATTTGGGTGCTAAATTGGAAGTATGGAGAAAAGATGTCATCCAGAAAGCAAATTTTAAAAATAAAATTCAAGAGACCGAACAAGATGAACGAATGGTGGAACCTATCAAGATGTAATTGTTTTGATTTCAGTTATCGACAAAGCACCATGAATTCCAGATTAAATCCACAATTTGACTGAAAAAATTAGTGGATTGAATGTTCCGAAATTTGAAGAAAAGCTCACATTTTTAACATTCAATCCGCTAATTTTTTTATCTCAAGGAAGGTATATTATTTTTTCCACTGCTCTTAGCCGCAGATATATGTCTAGAATAGCTTAAAAAAGAAATTTCTACTCTTTTAACAATATTTAAGACAAATTAGCATCTTAAAGTTCCATAAAAATCTCGACTTTTTGAATCGGTTAAACTTTTAAAATGTTCAGCATAACTGCCTTTTTCAGTTATTCCATATGAACGCTTAATTTAAGGGAAAACTTGTTAGGCAATTTTATCATTCCTAAAAGAATTTCTTGACACCTTTTTTTAATATTTTAAAAATTCTCCAATTAAACAAATAGTTTAACCCACGATTAAAGCAATTTGACTGCTTACAACAAAGATTCCGTCATGATCTGTATTTACATCCCCTTTATTTCCATTCTGTAGTAAAACTCACGCAAATGATGATTGATCATGGATTCATGGTGAAACTTTGTGCTTAGTTGACTTTTAAATTTTGATGTGCAAAATAAGTCTCAATCTCATTTTCATAAATATGCACTTCTGTGTACTCTATTGGTGTCATTTTAAGATTCAATCAAAGTTAAACTAAAACTAGGTAACATCTTGTAAAACTCATTTTACCTCAAACCTCAAACGCATTTTACCGCTGCTCCCTGTTAAGAGGCAAGAGCTTTGATAGACGTTCTTAGATGGCGTTATCAAGTTAAACATTTAAGCGGTTCCATAATCCTGCCAGTGGAATTCTAACTGTTGCTTAAAGTTGAAGTGTGTACTTTAAGTGTAAAGTTTTGTACTTTTTTATGCACTTTACTTAAATATTGAATTCTAACTCCTATTCAAATGTTTTTAAGGGCACAAAGGTCTCTTAAGTTTAAGCAAAAGTAGTCAATTTTTCAATCCAATTTTTTTCTTGGCTTGAACGCAAAAAAGTAGACTACACGTGTTTATCATACGTTATTGTTTATAGGCAGTTTCAATTAAAATGAACGATAGAGGTTTCAACGAATGCTAGAGCTCTACCTAGACAACTTAGATAAAATGAACTACGAATTAACAAATAGTGATAATGACGAAAAAGTTCAGCGTGAAAGGCGCATTGAAGTACCAATGAATGGTTCCTTTTTATTCTAGCGACTTACCGATATGTACGACGAGTTTCTTAACGACGATCAGTTACAAAAAACCTTTCGTTTTGATAGAGCGTCTCTTCAATTTATTGAAGTCATACAAAATTTACCATACTAATGTTTAGCGTTCAAAATATTTCTAGTTAAGACTAGATAATACAGGAATGATAGATGATTTTCTCGGAAAAAAAGTTAAATGGTCGAAAGTTTCTTACACCGATGCAACAAATTCAAGCTGCTCTAAATTTTCATGCAACCTGAACTTTTCCAAAGAGGTTTGGCTTGTTCTTAGAATGAGTCAATCATCTGTGTGTCGAAGCGTACATGACGTTTCAAGTGCATTATGCTCTATAGCACGAGAATTTATTTCTTTTCCAGTAAATTTAAATATGATACATATAAGATAATTATATAGTTTCTCATTCCAATCTCATTGCCTTTTATTTATAGGTATGTCTCTAGTTTTTCGGAATTTGTTGGTTTTCGTCGTATAATTGGTGCAATGAAAATTGGTCATATAAAAATAGCAAGGCCATGGGTTGAAGAAAAAATCTATGTTAACCGTGAAAATTTTCACTCTATCAACGTGAATGTGAGTCTTTTGGCAATTATGATTCGATAACCAGCCTTGTGATATGCAAACATTTGAGCGGTTTTGTAAAAAAACGGAAGCACAGTTGAGCGTGTTTGTAAAAAAAAAACGGAAACACTAATGATGCACACAGTTAAAAGTAATATGTACACTTAACCCCACTTGCAAGTGGGGTAAATGGAAGTACCCACTTATAAGTGTAGATGCCGACTTTGAGGTGTATGCATACACTTAATTATAGGCTACACCTAAAAAAAAGTATCCCCCCACTTAGGTACTAAGTGTGTTTAAGTGTACCCAAAAGTCCTATACTTATTCCTAACAATAAGTGTACAAATAGGTGTATAATAAGTTGGCTAAATTTAAGTGTACAAAATATTTTTTGAAAATTTTCATTTAGTAGGAAAAAGCACATCAGAGAAGTCTGCATGGCCATGCAATAATCAGTATTTAAAAACCAAATCAGAATGTTTCTCAATCAAACAGTACAATTTTACACATAATAATGAACAAAAATAAGAAAAAAACACTTGGCGCTTCTTTTAAATTGAACATCATTAGGTAGAATCAGAAGAATTACCAAATGTTTTAGAGGCAATGTTGTAAAGCATAAGTTAGCAAAAGACGGGGCAAAAAAAAAAAGATAAAGATAAGATAAAGATTGATAAGAAGGATTAATTGTGTAACAACTTTCCCCTAACAATATCTGATGAAAGACAAATTGTTCCAAAAAGGATAGAATTTGTCTATATATTTTGGAAATTCCAATCTAAACATAAAAAAAGTGGCGAATAGGACATTGAATGCCCTAGAGCAATCGCTACCAAGAGGGAAAACAATGAAGTCTAGAATCAGGTTTAAAAAAACAAATGGTGCTATAGGGATCCAACAACAATGACAAAGAGCTGCTTGTGATGAACAACATCCTTCGTCTTAGGCCCTTAGCGATAGCTGAAATCTATGCATTCCCCTGTTGAATTAATCATTCCGTCAGATTTTGTTGAAATACATTAAAATTACTTTTTTTACCTTTACGAAGTGA
This sequence comes from Daphnia galeata, assembly GCA_030770115.1. Lineage (NCBI taxonomy): Eukaryota > Metazoa > Arthropoda > Branchiopoda > Diplostraca > Daphniidae > Daphnia > Daphnia galeata. Next base: position 744,879 of record CM061120.1, on the reverse strand, counting down.
AAAAAGCGATCAAGTTTGGAATCAAAAGATGTTTTTTGACGTTCTACACTGCTGGAATGGGCTGCAACATAAAATGAGTGATTTCATGATATCTAAAACAAGTCAACAGAAAAAGTCATTGCAATGTAAAGAATTTAGTTATTTAGGTAGTTACCATCAGATGACTTCAGGACGTTCTTGTTTCCCCTTTTAGCCGAAAACAGTAATGGGCCTGGGTTTTTCCTTTTGAGTATTAAAGGTTTAAATTACAATGATAATATTACACGTATGAAAATATTTAAAATTTACCTTTCAGAATATTGGTTCGTTTTCGTGAAATCCTTTCGTTTTTTTTAAATATTTCTACATCGTATTTATCACACATTTTTATTACACCATTACTTGGCTCCATTTCATTAGCAGTTGGTTTCAGTATTTCAAGGCTTTAAAGATAGTACGCAAGACAAGGAAGAATAATTTTAAAATATTTAGTTAGTTGTCTATATAATGTGACGAGGGCTGACTTATTTGTTTGAATCATTAGAAACCATCAGAATCATTTAAAACAATGCTTTTCACGGAAATTCTTTGTAAGTGCTTCGTAAAGGCCTTAAAAGATCAAAAACCATTTAAAACAAGTAAAATTCCTTTCCCTGATCATTCACTTTTAACAAGTGTTGACGATGCCCACCAAACCTACACTATGAATGGGTACACTTAATAAGTTGGCTTAGGTGGGCAAGCCAATTTTAACTGTGCAGCTTTGTTTGATGGAAGTATAATAGTTCAACGCGGTTAGCTAGAGGCAATTTTTCTCCATTTCATTTAATAAGGGACAGTGGCTATGCTTGTACACCATATTTACTTACAACGTATGCCGTGCCGATCAATGAAACAAAAAAAAGATTTAACGTTGCTTACAGAAAGTCCTGGTGTGTATAATCGAAGTTTTTTTGGTATGGTAAAGCGTAGGTATCCGGCTCTTTTCTTTGGAATACACACGTTACCTGGCCGAGCATGTCACGTGATAATGCATTGTTCATCCTTCACAATATAGCCCTATCACGTAGACAACCAGATTTCGATGACGATATTAGTAGTTAACCGATTTGAGGAACAAGATTATGACATCAACCCGATAGGCAAGAAAATTTGGCTCAAGCACTTCTACGTCTACGAAGACAAGGTTTTGAAAAGCGAAATCAAATGACTGATGATGAATGATTTCACTCGTTAAATAAGTTGCTTTCAATGTGTATTACACATGTTGATTAAAAGAACCAAGCGACATTTCCCAGTAAACTTGAACATAGCTCTTTCAAATTGATTAAGATGGGTTGTTATTCGTGATTTCTAAAAGGTCTGCCGGAATTTCTTTTTCTGCAGCCTTTGGTTTTCCCACGGAGGAGAGTCCATCCGTCTGAGTCCATTTCTTATTTGAAGCCGCTGCCCCCGCGGTTGTCCCTCGAGGGAAGCGGCTAGCGCGCATAGGCTATATAGTGAATAGGTCCAAACTTTAAAAATGTATTATTAAATAACGGATAACGATAACAAAACGGGGTCTTTTCATCTCGATAGGAAGATAATGATCTTCAAAGCAGTGAAATTTTTTTTCCGACTTAGGTCGTATATAGCCGGAATTAAATGTTTAATAAAAATAATGAAATGCTAATAAGTATAAATATTTTTAGGTAAAATCTATTCGTCCTTCGGACGGAAATATAGCACCGGGGCTATTCTTCCGTCCGACGGACGAATAGTGCCATTCCTTTTCAGGGCTATTCGTCCGTCGTGAAGAAAATTGCATATGCTTTAAATAGGGGAGATTTTATATAACTATTTCCGCAAGTAAAGCCTAGTTCGCGGAAAAATCGGTCGTTTTTGAATGGAATGACCCAGGATGAGAAGAAAGAGGAACATCGCTCCATAAGCCCCTACAGAAAGAAGAGACTCCACCAGTGTACCTTTCTGAAAATTTGCCAGATTTCGGGAACTGGACCTAAAAACAAGCATTGCCAGTTCTAAGAAACGACTTTTTGGTGAAAGTGCAAGTCTGGTCGAAGATGTCTCGTCAATCCTTAGTGACCAATCGCACCGGCGCTTTTTCTACTGGGGAAAGTCGATTGTTATCGACTAGTCTGCTAGTAGCTAGTTAGCTAGTTTGTTTATTATATAACCTATATTATATGTTTATTACTAATCTAACCTAACCTTACCTAACCAAACCTAACAATAATTATCAACGTCAATCCACAACATCAAGACCTTGGTCAGAAAATAGTAAATATTTATGAATCCCCTTAATTTTAAAAGAAAACTAATGATAATGAAAATTAGAAAAATGCTTAAGATGGCAAGATCACTTGTCAAATATGAAAATATTGATTGCTTATCATCGTCAAGAAGGCAAAGTAGGAACACCCACAAGAGAATTTAGAAAAACAGGAAACCAGCTCGATTAGTGTCTGCAATTTTATTTAAAAAGTGTGACATTTGATATCCATCATAGTCAACACAATTTGGTTGCCAATTCCAAAACGCAAGGATGAAAAAACACTCAAGGCTTGTTAATTTTTTCTGTCATAGTTTGAGATCGGTATTTACTGTTATTTTATAATCTCTTCACATTTAGAAAGTTCCTACAGATTTTAACCTGAGACATAGTCGAGAATATGAGAGAGCACTTGGAGTGCAGATTGTCAGGTTAGCAACCTTGGCACATCAATTCGCCTCACAAATGTTTAGTGATTTCGTTGACAATTCCGAAAAACTATCTAATGACTTAGGTAAATATTGTCTTTTGTTGCAGTTATGATTGATAAAAATATCTTCAACGGTTGATTTCATTTAAATATTTTAAAACGATTCTAGAACAAAGTTGGCCGCTGCTGGATATGAACTACAAACTCTACTGCCCCAGTAATACTTTACTGTCCCGGGCCAACGTCACTCTGCCCAGCTTCTACGTTACTCTGCCCCGGTCATACTTTACTATCCCGGGCCCACCTCACTCTGCCCAGCTTCTTTGTTACTCTGCCCCGGTCATACTTTACTGTCCCGGGCCCACGTCACTCTGCCCAGCTTCTACTTTACTCTGCCTCGGCCCTACGTAACTCTGCTCAAACTGTTCTTTACACTGCCCCAGACTTTATTTACTCTACCCCAGCTTTAATTTTCTCTTTATCACGTAACCAAATGGTTAAACATACAGTGGCACTAAAAAAATTATTTCGAGGACACGGGAGAAAGGCACAATTTCATGCAACCGTTAAGTCAATGCCCGTTCACATGACGTCACGATTTTTTACCTCTTCACGACTCCATCCTCAAAACATCAGCATTATTCAAAGACTCGTTGGTGTGTGTGTGCGGGGGGGCCATACACACACACCAACCCAATCCCCTTTAAAAAAGATTTTTTTGTAGTCGTGATAGCTTTTTTAAGTTTAATCAGGGAGGACACCATTGTAACCTATAATCTGTCTAAAATAATAGAAGTTCTTTAAAATAATACCTCCACCCAGGGTTGAAACTAGCGCGTGCTCTTAAGCTCAAATGTTCCAATTTTTTTACGTGTAAAATTTGAGCTATCGCGCAAACTTAGGCGCTCGAATCTTACACTTAAAAAAAATAAAGGGAAATTTTAGCTTAAGACCGTGCGTTCTTTTAACTCTGTGCTCCATCTCTATTCAATTATATTCAAAGATTATTGAAAATTTAATTTTTATTAGACTATTAGTACAATCTCATTCTTTTTAAATTTAAGTTTAATGCAAAACCCAATGACAGTTTGGATTTCCGTTTCCTACACTGAAAATTCCCCTTTTTCTAGACTTTTGCAGCCACCAAAAATATAACAAAATCGTTATCATCTAGCGGTCCTATTAGAAGAACATATGTTTTATTCAAGTTATGTATTTAACATGAATTAATTTGCGATAGCTTTTGTGTAAATTCATTCATATTGTAATGACTCTAAAAGCACGTTCAGCCAGCCTCGCTCTTATTATACGCAGAAATACGAGCAGCAGCAAGCTGAGAAGAAGTGGCTGGTATCCCAAGGTCAGATGCCCACACATGGTAGCCGGCGTCCCCCGTCTATCGGTAGTCGCTGCGCTAATGCGAAAAGCAGCGTGCGTGAATATACGCGCTGCCCTAACAAGCCTGCAAAGTCATCAAGATGAACGATGGAGCGCGAATGGACCATTCGCTGGACCAGTATAAATTCGCGAAGCTTTTGCAACGAAAAGCAGAGTTAGTTCAACTTCTCTGTGAGCCTCTACTCTCCCTTCTCTCTCTCTCTCTGTTTGATTACTTGTCTGTACTTTGGCTATTACGGCAATACATGGGTAACCCGTAAACACTACAATATTCATTTTTCCCGGTTCACCACAACGCCCAGAAAAACTGGTCGATTTTAAGTGGTGTTTAAAATCACGAAATAGCTACACCAGCCTCGCGACATCGCAGATAAGACCTACGATACGACTCAGTTTTTAGAAGAATTAAGAAATTCAAGTGATCTTAATAAATCTTTACACCAGGAACTTAACAGCAAGGAAACACAGACGACGTTAGATTTAAAAAATATAATAGAACAGAATAACGAGCAAGCCGACCTTATAGCTAAGCTACGAAAAACAAATAGTAAGCTACTTAAAAACCGAAGGGCAAGTATTACATTCATGGGAGTAGGTGCAGGACCAAGTCATGGTAGAGGAGGAAACAATAGCGACGACGATGAAACAAGAGATCCGGTAATCCAGACCAAACAGCTGATATAAGTACGTAGAGAACAAGACCAGCTTCTGAACTATACGGATTGGCGTAAAGATATTATTGAACGATTTAGAGACTCATTCGATATCGCGACACTAAAACGGAAATTACAAAAGCTCAAACAAAGACCAGAAGAAAGCTGCCGTACATTCATATCCCGACCAAAAACCTTGTATGAAAGCATAGAAGGAAAAAAAAGAAAAAAACGGATAATTCGAATACAACGGTTATGGAAGACACACTACGTCAAAAAGTTAGAAAAATGCGAGACAAAGTTCTAATTAAAAAACTTCTTCAAGGCATTCTACCAAAATTTAAGACGGAGTTATATTTCTGAATGCCCGAAGACAACAACGATTTCGAGGCTTTATGTAAACAACTTATAATATCGGAGCAAATTTTTCAAAGTAAAGAAAGTAGTGAGGATAAGGAAATTACAGCAGTAATTGCTGGTATTACTCATCATGAAAAACAACAAGACGATGAACTAACCCAACAGAAATTAGAAATAGGGAACCTTAAACAAAGAATTGCTGAGTTGGAAACTTATAGTAAAAGACGACACTCTTCGAAGGACCGTTGCAGCAGTGAAACGCTACAATCCGAGGCAAACTTCCTCGCTAGATCGTCATTCAAGACGAGATTCAAAAGTGCAATTCACGAGACCATCATCATCACAGAGTAAAGACTCTAGTTTTTCTCACCGGTGATGACGGAGTAACAGCTACTCGCGTAGCAGTCTCAGAGTCCAGCGCATTACAGGGAAAATTGTTTTCACAGGAACAAAATATCATATTCAAACGATCAAGGGAACGAAAGAAACCAACAACCAGCACAGCGCTATAACACGCGATATAACCTAAGTAATCGCAATAGTTATTCAAACCAGTTTAAGTGGCAAAATAATAACAATGGTAGCCAAGAACCAGCAGATATACAAGGGCAGCGGTCTTTTGCACGATGGATACAACCTGTTATAACTGCGGAAAAAAGGACATATTGCTAGAGAATGTTGGACGGATATGGCTCGTGCCAATCAACCATACAACCACAACAATTAGTGTGTGAAAATATTGCTATCAATTGTATATTATCAATCAATAATCTGACCCAACCGAATAACCAAACCCTCCCACAACTAATAAGAATTCCAATTTTAATTTTTGATATACGTACCAATGGCTTAATTGATACCGGCGCTGCAGCCAGCCTGGTATCCACTGATATACTTTTTAAGCTTAGAGGGAAAACAATTAAATCATTAAAAAAACAATTATGACAACGTTTCCACATTTAGAACCGTTTCAAGACAGGAATTACATTCGATCCTTAGGAAAATACGAATTACAGTAAAGATAAAAAATAGAGACAGTACTTTTCGACAATTTTTTTTAATGAATAACCTTAAAAAGGATTTAAGGAATAGAAAGCATTGAATCAATACAGGGGATAACAAACCAGTAAGTATGCGATTTGGGAGCTGATTTATATAAAATTTGACAAAACATGCCTTTCGGATCAACAAACGCTCCAAACTCTTTTTTAACGCGCAATGAATAAAATAATGACATAACGTAAATGAACTATACATACTTGTATTAGTTTACTTGGATAATAGTATCATTTGCAGTAAAATATTTGATGGCCACAAAGAGTTATTGATCTATTGTCTTAATTTACCTTAACCCTATGGGTTAAGGTCGAATAGGACGAGTGTGAATTTCATTTAAATCCATTCAAGTTACATTGTATTAAAAAATGATATTTCCCCAACCTAAATTAACCAAGAAGATAAAATCCATAACCAAATATCCAAACCAACTTATCAGAAAGAGCTAGGATCATTCCTAAAGACTCGCGAGCTATTACCGATAGTTTTTCGTGCATTCGAAAAAAAGTATATCAACTTACAGCACTGACTAAGAGAGCGCACAATAGAAATTGGGCAAGGAGGAGAGGGGCGCCATAAATTGCATTAAGCAATGCTTGTTGACTGAACCTATCCTGGGGTTTCCAAACTTTCGCGAAAATTTATCATCTATACGGATGCAACAGGTACGGCTTAGGCGCAGTATTGACAAAAGCAGACTCCAGCTCTTGCCGACCCATTGGAAACCAGCGAAGCAAATTCCGCAGAACCTGGTGACCAAGAGGTCGTAATATTATATATTATATATTATTATATATTCAAACATAAAAATGAACTGACGAATATTGTCAGATGCTGGTTTTAAAAAATGGCGCTGAAGCTAGCCAAGAGGCTAGGGGCCAGGCCCGACTTGAAGCCGACCAAGAGATCGGGAGCCAAGTAGACATTGAAACCGAATTTAAGGACAAAGTTGAAAATAAAATAAGCCAGTGAGCAATAAAGAAAGTAAAGCCGACCAAGGAGTCAAGGGCTAAATAAATAAAATGAGCCAACGGGATAAAGAATTTTAAAAAAAATGAAGACGACCAAGAAGTCAGGAGCTAATCGTATAATAAAGATGGCACGTATGCCGAAAATAAAATGAAAACAAAGAGATATAATTTTAATGAAAAAAATGATTAATGTTAATAAGAGATTAATAGTACTACAAGAACAAATTAAAGGAATTTTAATAAAAGATCACGACCACATGCTAGCAAGACACTTAAGTATAGCAAGAATTAAAACGACATTATAATGGGAAAGGATTTAAAAATAGTTAAAAAAAATATAAGAAATTTGGGAACTTCCACCCACGTTCCAGGAAAACAGCTGCGCAACAATAATAATTTTCACACTCTCGAACAGTTGTTTTGTTTTTTTCTTTCCAACAACTAATTAGCAGCAAAAAAAATAAATAAACCTTATTTTCTAACGACAAATTATCTAACCAATTATGCATCCAATACCCACACTGTATACGTTATGATAACCGAAGTATACATGCATTAAAAAAAAATAATAATCCATGAAAATATTTTGAATTTCATTAAATTCTAGCCAAACAACAGAATTCACAAAACGAGAGATTTCATTTTCAAAACAAAGTTACTATTACTTAAGGCCACGACATTTAATATTAAGAAAAATACCCATATTCAAACGCAACGCCTGAGGCCATATACAAAATTACTCTCGGTCATTGATCCAACATTAAAAAATTAGGACAACTCTCCAACACACTAAATGCACCATTTCGAATATAATTTACCGTTACATGCCTCTGGCACTACAAAAATCCCGAATATATACAAGAAACCAAGAACTCTTGGTAGATCCTATCACAAAAAAATTGTATATTCTGACACACCAATAAATAACCTTTTCACATAAAACAAATCAGACCCGCATAAAATGTTTAGGCCCATAGCCCCATACACCACTTTTATGTAATAGAGCACGGCATGTCTAAGAAAATGTGAAACATGAAAGATGTTTCATTGCTGAAGATGTTTATTTCGTTCGGGCCAAGTTCCAGGGCAGGCATTGCGTTGTACAAGATTACAGCCAGGACATGTCGATTATAGTTAAGTCAAATCATATCGAGAAAGATCGGAGGCATACACACGGAGCTGCTGGCGGGACGAAACAACAGCTGCCGCATAGCCAACATCAACCTCTACTCGGACACATTATAGACAAGTTTACAGGAGAATGAGCTCTTTACCACTGAGCTGATGTCTGCAAGTTCACATCAGGTTTTATACCAGAGTCGAAGGCCAAACCAGGTCACATAGGGAGGGATTCAAGGTTAGCGTGGGTACTTAGCACATACAAGTAAATGAACGTAGGAGGGGTCGGCGGATTCTCACAAAAATCTATACCGCTTTTAAGTAAAAATGACCCATCAACATAATCAAGTAAAAATAATAACAATATATTTAAAAAATAAACATTTTTTTTCCCTTACAAACTGAAAAGATAAAACAAAACACACCAATAGTAAACAAAAAGAAAACAAAAAAAACCTATAACTCAGTGTTTGCGCTACTTTGAAGTCCCTCGGGACATTGTGGAAGACAAATTTGAAAATCCACCGGCTGGCTCATCAAGCCAAACGACTTTCACTTCGTCGATCAACCATCATGGTCAGCTGGTGGCTTCCTACTATGAAACACCAACACAACCAGGATGAGCAAACACAACCAGTTCGACACTCGGACTATACCACATTCTCTATTTATGATCCAAGGCCACAAAAGGGCAAGAAACTACCCACAGTTTACTTCTCTCGATTTTGAGCAGGAATATAAATAGACAGAAAGGCACCCCATCGAACAACCCAAACCGAAAAATTACAACAAACCACCCCTGTAACAATTGCCTACTACATTAATAAACCAGAAGATTACAAAATGCACTTATTACATTGGACCACACAATGGCAGCAAACTACAAAGGAGCCAGTAAAAAATGAACGTAACATTCAAATGGATAACAACCAATACCGGCCTTTTGTCACCATCTTTTGCGACATTCCCCGCCCCGGTAAAAAAATTACATGTAATTTTATGTAGTTTTTTACATGTATTACTGCATAGATTTTTCATTTGTATGTAGCAATACATCTAGTATTGCATGTACTGCCATGGACTACTTAATACTAAGGACTGGACTCTTTCCCTATCTCGCCGTGTTAAAGACTGTCTAGTAGACTTTTTTACAGCAAAATAAGGAAGAAACACAGTTAAATAAAGTTTTCAAAGGCGAGTTCAGCTATATAAAAATTTTTAATATAAACTTAGGAAAAAAAAAGATATTAAGTTTTATTTGTCGGAGAAGGGGAAGTTCGTCCACTTGACCATTTCGCCATCTATCCACCAAACACACTAAGTTCTTACAAAATGGGGTCTGCAGGCGGCAAGAATTTAAACCAGCCTTTTTGTTTTTCTTACTTACCCGCAGGGCCCATTTTGTAAGTACTTAGGGTGTTATTCCCTAATAATGATATGAGGTAATTGAGGTAATATGAAAGGTAAATTAATAGTATGCTATTAGCAAGTTACAACTCAGCACGATAGTAAATTATACATACAACAAATAATTTTAATTTTTTGCGAAATTTTTTATATAAAATTACGCCAACTTTTCTAATGATATGTTTTTTTTCATGTCAGAAAAATGTTCAGAAAAATGCGAAATTACATTGAAACTAAAATTCTTTTGCAAGTTCTTTTACCGAAAATCAAGAGCGAATTATATTTAAGAATGCCAGCAGATTTTAATGACTTTGAAAAGTTGTGTGAGCAGTTATTCATTTCCGAGCAAATCTTACAAAATAAAGAGAGTAATGAGGATAAGGAGTTAACAGCGGTAATCGCTGGCATTACGCATCACGAAAAATCACAGGACGAAGAGTTAACGCAGCAGAAATTAGAAATAGGAAGTCTTACACAAAAATTAGCTGAGTTAGAAAATTTTAGTAAAAGATGACACTCTTCGCAGGACCAACTAGCGACCGTCGCAGCTGTGGATCACTACGATTCAAGGCGATCTTCTTCGCTAGATCGTCTCCCGAGACAAGACTCAAGAGTACAATTTTCGAGACCCCATCGCAGAGTAGGGACTCCAGCTTTTCACGACAGCAAGGACGAAATAACAGCTACTCGCGTAGCAGAGACCAAAGCCCAGCATATCATAGGGAAAACCAATTTCACAACAATAAAAGGTCGTATTCAAATAACCAACCTAGATATCAAAGTAACATTAGAAACCGACCAGTACAGCGCTATAGATCACAACAAGATTTAACCAGTAGAAATAATTATCGAAACCAAAATGGGGGACGAAATAATTTTAACAGACCACAAGTAATAATCCCACGGCAAAATAATAACAATACTAGCCAAAATCGAGGAGACTCACAAAGACAACCGTCATCAGCTCGGAGAGACATAACCTGTTATAATTGCGGTAAGAGAGGACATATAGCTAGAGAATGTTGGACGGATACGGCTCGCGCCAATCAACCGTACAACCACAACAATTAGTGTGGGAAAACGTAGCCATAAATTCTATATTAGCCATAAATAATCTAACACAAACCAACAGCACAAACCTTCCACAACTCATAAGAATTCCAATTTTAATTTTTGATATACGCACCAATGGATTAATTGATACCGGCGCTGCAGCCAGCCTAGTATCTTCCGATATATTGTTCAAACTTAGAGGAAAAACAGTCAAATCATTAAAGATGAAGAAAACGCACCCATATTTAGAACCGTTTCAGGACAGGAATTACGTTCTTTAGGAAAATACGAATTCCCTATAACAATAAATAAAGATCACACTTTTCTGCACAGCTTTTATGTAATGAATAACCTTAAAGAAAACTGCATTTTGGGAATAGATTTTCTATCTCAAAATAACGTTAAAATAAATACAAAAAATAAACAACTAAACTATGATCACGCAGCAGCCGAACAGATACTTGAAACTGATTGCCCCATATATAGCCTCACAATCGGAGATGATCAAACCGAAATACCACTAACAGCATATGATAGACCCTATAATATCATTAGATGAAGGGAATTTGAAATACCCGATGAGTTAGTCACAACCGAGAACACATATCAAAGCCCAGTAGTATTTAACCAAATGAGTCCGAACTACAAACGTATAGCTGTTTTCCCAGATACGTATGAAGAAGGACCAATTACCGCTAATGATTTACTAGACTTATTACCCTTCCAATAGTTTATTATCAATGATGATGAAGAACTAGTTTCAACTGTACCAGTTAGTGAGTTTGACCTAAGTCACCTAGAGCCAGACAAACGTCGTATTGTTATTCAACAACTGCACGAGTTTGAGCAAAAGAATCTCTTTTCAAACAGAAAAGGAGATCTGGGTCTAGCAATAGATGTAAGACATTTCATAAATACAGGAGATAACCCACCAGTAAGCATGCGATCTAGACGTACACCGGAAGCATTAAAATCAAAAGTTTGGGAACAATTGCGTAGCATGTTAACGAAGAATGTAATAATAATTAGTTCAAGTCCGTACGCAGCAGGTATTGTTATGGCCCTAAAGAAAGATGGTACGTTAAGACTTTTCATCGATTATAGATTATTAAATAAAATCACTATTAAAGACAAATTTCCGCTACCACGAATCGATGATACCATTGATGCACTGTATGGTGCTCGATACTTTTCGACACTAGACCTTCTAAGCGGATACTTGCAAATCAAAATCAATGAAACCGACAAGCATAAAACAGCTTTTATTTGCAATCTAGGCTTATTTGAGTTTAACCGAATGCCATTTGGACTAACAAATACTCCGAGCACTTTTCAACGTGGAATGAATAATATCTTCAAAAACGAGTTATACAAATTCGTATTGGTCTACTTGGATGATATTATCATCTACAGTAAGACATTCGATGACCATATTGTACATCTACGAAGTGTTGTCGAGCTATTGTTATCCGCAGGGCTAAGGTTAAACAGAACAAAGTGTGAATTTTTCAAAAATAAGATAGATTATTTAGGTTATATTGTTTCAATAGACGGAATTGCACCGAACACAAATAAAATGGAATCCATTACTTCATATCCAGAATCAACTAATCAGAAAGAGTTAGGAGTTAGAAGCGGCCCGACGAGCACAAGAAGATGCAGCGTTAAGACAAGCAGCAGAATACCAACAACAAGTGGCCAACGACAGAAAGGAGAGAGAACTTAAGGACGAGATAGAACTACAACGACTCAGCGGTGCCATTATGAAACAACAATTACAAGATACTACTGAGCCTGACCTGTTTGGACCATTGCTACCCTCATCTGTGACGAGTGGACCATCGTTAACATTGCAACCTACGTCGTCAATATTAAGCTCGCCACTAGTTGGACCTCCACAAACGAGGACCAGGACACAGACCAGATTGTTCAGAGCGACTCAACCGACGTCAACTACGATGCCGTTAATCCCACTTCAACCAGGACCTAGTTCGGGTGTATTCAGTCAAATGTTTGGATTGGCCTCTAGGGCCTTTACGCCTTCGAGCAAACTATCGAATCGTCAGACGCCAACAACGATTCAACAGACCTCGTCAGCCTCAGCGTTTCCGGTCGCCACCGCCAGCATAACGAATTCCACCTTCTCGGCAGTCAGTTGCACTAGTATTTCTACGGCTCCTACGTCGCAAAACCAGTCGATCAGCGTCACGGCATCTCACCCGGTGAGCAGCAATGCAGCTCTTCATCCGACGTCAGCTCCGATCTTTAATCCGACCTCGGCCCCTGTCACCCTTCCAAAATCGATCCCGCTCACCCTTCCAACATCGATTCCGTTCGTTGGTACAACATCGATTCCGTTCGTTGGTACAACATCGAATCCGTTCACCATGCCAACGTCAATTCCGTTCACCAATCCGACGTCAGTTCCTGTTTCTAACCCGATTTCATTTCCGCAATCAAAACCGACGTCGATTCCTTTCTCCACTGCGACGTCAATTCCGTCCTCCACCTCGTCGAATAGCACGTCGAATCAAATACCGCACGTTCCCCCGGTTTCATCACGAAATCAATTTGGCCCGGCTACGACCATGCCGACATCATCGCACGTCAACGCATCCAGTGGACTGGCGTTCAGCAATCCGTCGTCTGTCGCTGGTCCCCCTCACAGTATTCCGGCGTTTCCACACGGGCCGGCTCCGCCCAGCACAACTACACAGCAACCCAGCACCTCAATCAGTTACGCAGCCTCCACGTTTTCGGTGCCGAGCAGCGGTGGACAACGGCCTTTTGCATTCCCTGGAAACATATCGGCATCTGCGTTTGTTCCGAGTGGACCGACATTTTATAAACAGCCTTCTACTGCACCGGCAGGCAATTCAGTGCCATAGTATCCGGTTTATAATAGCTCATCGGCGGTATACACACCAGACGACTGGATTCACACACTTGGCTCACCACACGCTACGACGGGTCGTTGAGGCGTCAAGCCACCCCGTATGAAGGTGCCAAGTTTCGACGGTGATCCAAAGGGATGGCCGATGTTTATTCAAATGTTTAAGATTTTTGTGCACGATGCTGTCACTTCCGACGCGGAGCACATCGCACATCTTCACGAATCTCTCACGCCGAAGGGAAGAACTCCAATGATGGCAGCACTCCCAGCATTCCGTCTAAAAATTGGTTATCCAGCCTTCACACACAACGGTGTGGACTATTTTGGTCCAATTGAGGTCGCCCTTTTCCGCCGGACTATGAAACGTTGGGGCGTAATCTTTACCTGCCTTTCGACTCGCGGTGTGCACATAGAAACGGCATATTCTTTGGACACCAGCTCTTACATCTCTGCCATGGATCGCTTCCAAAACCGTCGCGGTGTTCCGGCATCGTATTATTCTGACAACGGTACGAACTTCGTCGGAGCTCAACGCGAGTTAGCTGAATGTCTCCAGAACTTCAATCAACACGCTATTCAAGAGCACCTCGGCCGCCAACCAACGAAATGGTTTTTTAATCCGCCAGTAGCTCCTCACTTCGGAGGCGCATGGGAACGGATGGTTCGCGCTGCCAAGACTGCTCTTACGGCTGTATTGGGTAGACAACGACTCACTGACGAGATTCTGGTAACCACGCTCACACTTGTGGAGAACGTTCTCAACAGCCGGAAACTCACAACAGTGAGCGAAGATCTAACCGATCCTGAATATCTTACGCCAAACCACTTACTTCTTGGCCGCGCGAATCCAAACATCCCGCTGGATGTCTTCTCCGAAGATGACTTATTCGCCAAACAAAGATGGCGAATCGCACAAGCCATGACGGGCCAATTTTGGAAGCGATGGATGAAGGAGGTGCTACCAAGTCTTACCGAACGAGAAAGTTATTTCTACTGAGTTATTTCAATTTTTCTTTTCTTTTTGTGTATTCAATTGGTATCAATACTAATAATTATTCTATTTAAAGTCACAAATTATTTCCATGTACATGTGTTATTATCTGTTTCATCATCATCAGTGTGTAGAGCGTTATCGCTACACTGATGTGTCGACTGCAATTTGCCGAAACTGCTGTTTTTTTACTTTAAAAAAAGCTGAAATGCATGCCAAGTGTTGCTAAAAATTTTTTTGAAGCGTTTGCATTCATTTTTTCAGTGTTTTGGGGGCAAACTGCAGTAAACGATAGCTAAACACCAGTAGTTATTGTCTGAATCAAGCCAAGTCTGCAGCAAGTTTCGGCTATCCCCCGCCACGGTGCGCACTTGTCGAATAGCCGCACGACTTTTGGCTTTTGGTGGATACGAAAGCATGGGTAAAAGGTTTATGGTCCATTTTGTAATTTGTAAAAGATGTTATGGGGTGTGCAACTTAAAAACAATTTACATTCTTTTTGGACAGTATTCTGATCAGCATAGCATAAATAGGTAATAATGAGTGTGATTTATTTAATTTCTCGTCTAGATTAATATTGGGTCAGGACTAAGGATATTATCGATACATCAACGTTGTAAGTCATAGGCTATTCATTTTGACGGTACGCATTTTAATTAGAAAATTTTAGTGAATAGACCATTTTCACCTTGCAAAAAGCAGTATTAATGTAGTCCGGCAACGCTGCAATCCGCTGTCTAGTCCTGTCTGTCATGTTCCATTCATGATTGTTTTCTTTGGTAAGGTTTTCTGGTCTTTTTAGATATTTTTATTGGACATTATGCTCAATGTTTTTAAATCAGCAATTTACTTTTAGAATTATTGGCGTGAAACTAAAAATTTATGCGTAATGGCTTCCAACAAAAAACTTGAAAAGCGTTCGAAGCGTAAACAGGTAAAAATTCTACATTAACTTGAATAAAGTTGACTTAATAGAAGATATGTTTCAGCCGTTTGAAGACAATTATCTTCCAGAAATAGATGACCAAGAAATCAGTCTAGAAATTGCAAAGCGTTTAAAGAGTAAACAGGTAAAAATGCTAGGTCAATTTCAATTGAGGCTAACTTAACATTGAATAAATATTTTAGACGATTGAAGCTAACAATATTTCGGAAGTAAATGATCAAGAAACGAACCAAAATGGTCTGAAGCATCAGGTAATTTTTATTAGTTATCGATGAAGTTTTCTCAATTTCATTTTTATATGTTAAACTAAATTTTCTTAGCGTTGTTACACAAATAAGCGTAAAAAAATCTGGAAACCCTATCTCTAATAAAGTGGGTTGCGTTGAGCGTATACAGGTTAAAATGCCACATTAGTGTGAATAAAATTGACTTATTGAGGCTAACTTAAAATTCAATAAATATTTTAGACGATTGAAGCTAGCAATATTTCAGAAATAAATGGTCAAGAAACGAACCAAAATGGTCTGATCCATCAGGTAATTTATATTAGTTATCGATGAAGTTTTCTCATTTTCATTTTTGTACGTTGAACTCCATTTTTCTTAGCGCTGTTACACAAACAAAATAGTAAAAAATCTGGAAATCCTAACTCTTTTAAGGTGGGTTGCGTTGAATTAAGCAATCTTCCTGTTGGAATAGAAATGAGTGAAACAGATCCAATTTTAAATAAGGTAACTCATTTATTTGCTTTTGTTTCTTATTAGTTATCGATGAAGTTTTCTCATTATCATTTTTATATGTTGAACTCCATTTTTCTAAGTGCTGTTACACAAATAATAGTAAAAGATCTGGAAATCCTAACTCTAATAAGGTGGGTTCCGTTGAATCTAGCAATCTTGCTGTTGGAATAGAAATGAGTAAAACAGATCCAGTTTTAAATAAGGTAACTCATTTATTTACTTTTGTTTCTTATTAGTTATCGATAAAGTTTTCTTATTTTAATTTTTATATGTTGAATTCCATTTTCTTGGCGCTGTTACACAAGTTAGCGTAAACAATCTAAAAACCCTAATTATAATGAAGTGGGTTGCGTTGAAACTAGCAATCTTTCTGTTGGAATAGAAATGAGTGAAAAAGATCCAATTTTAAATAAGGTAACTCATTTATTTGCTTTTTTTCTTATTAGTTATCGATGAAGTTTTCTCATTTTCATTTTTATATGTTGAACTACATTTTTCTTAGCGCTGTTACACAAACAATAGTAAAAAATCTGGAAATCCTAACTCTTTTAAGGTGGGTTGCGTTGAATCTAGCAATCTTGCTGTTGGAATAGAAATGAGTGAGAAAGATCAAATTTTAAATAAGGTAACATATTTATTTTCTTTTGTTTCTTATTTCGTTATTTCATTTTTTTGTTTCATTAGCTTTTTCCTGTAGAAAAAGATATACAGTCATGCGTAACATTTTTCTATAGTAGGAAAATGGCTTTTCATGTTGTTTTTTTTTAATGTGACGGAGGGGTCAATAACGCCCCTTTACCTATGCCTATTCATTTTCCGCTCTAAGCTATTATTCTCTTCTTTTACCTTTAATTCAATTGTCCCAGCTTTTCAACAGTTGAAAAAAAACACAAAAAAAAGCGGAGATTCAACATTACATTAGCTTCTTCTGCAGCAATATGATGTAATTCATTATTTTCCAACTGATCCGCGATTTCAAGGGTTATTGATATCTCCCCGAGGTGTCAAAATTGACCGCAAAAACTGCTCAATGGAAATTCAGAATTGTTGCGATTGTCAACTATACATTTGCGTTACTAACGGATGTTTATCAGCCCTTAAAAGAAAAGGAATTCCCAATTTTGCGATTGCTTATGGCAATTATATTGGTCAACTTCCGGAAGCGTTACGTGAAATGACTTTTGCCTCTAGATCCTTAATTCGACCAGTTACTTCATTCGGTCGAATGGGTTCTTACTCTGATACGAGTGGGACGTGATTGACAGGTCATATTTATTCAAATCGTCTTAACACAGCCCTTGTAAGGCAGAAACTCCCGATGGCTCCTGCAGATACAGCGATCCGTGTATTGATTGTTTCGCCAATGGCTTCTGACCAATCCACTGTATCAAGAGCAAAATTTGCTTCAGTGAAATCTGATTATATTGTTGAACGCGAAAAATTACCAGTTCTTTGCTTTTTTTTCCGCAATTTTGGCAACAAAGTAATGAAATGTTGAAATCGATCAAGATACAATCAACAATCTATCTGCTGATAAAACGTCAGTGCTGGACATGGTTTTTACGACAGAAATGGAAAAAACTGAAGATCCTCATCAGGATTCTGATGAAGAAATCAACGACCACGAAAAAATTGCTCGGGTGTTAACCACGATACTGGATGATGGTAATTCATTATATGTTATCTTATTCTTCCTTGATTACGTATTTTATTAACTTCTGTATTTTTTAGGTACATCTTTAAGCGATATGACTAGCCATGATGAAATGGGGACCAATTACACTTCATCTACTTATGTTGTACGTCCAGAAAAAGATTTTGCGTCTGATTCCAATCCTGATTATCTTGAGCTTCATTATCCTGATTTTTTCCCATTTGGACGTGGCGGATTTGGAGAACAGAGGAAGAATCAAATTTCAAGACAAGCTTTAGTAAAGCATCTTCTGAATTTGAGTACCAGACAATTTCAGCAAGTGGATTTTGTTCTACCCATTTACGACATGGTGACCCGTCAGCAAGTATCAAATATGGCTTATGTGCGATCTATACTTCCATCTCGATTGTCGTGTCCAGAACGAGGTACTTGTAGCAAAGGAGAAGCATATGGTCGAGTTCCGATGGAAGATTTGAAAGCTGCGCATGATTATAAAGTAATATGCGCAGACGCTGCTAATCGGGGTTTGCGATTTCCTCCACCTCCCACGAGTCTTAATCGATTAGCAATGGATTTCTACACAGATATTCGACTAGCCACTCAACCAATGCAACATTCAAAAGCAGCAGGAAATCGAAATCGTCAAAATGTTTATGCTGCACACAATTCCCTGGGAAAGGCTCAGATTTGGTTTACAGTGAGTCCTGACGATACTCAATCGTTCAAGATTGTTTGGTACGCACTGGATGCAAAAGAAGCTTACTGTAAAAATCCAGTACCTGCTGGAGATTTTCGATTCAAACTTTTGGCGAAACATCCTGTTGCAGCGGCACTTCATTTTCAACGCATTATGAAAATTGTTGTCAGAAGAGTCATCGGTTGGAATAAAAAAGAAAATTTGCCCTACAAATCAGGTGGCGTGTTTGGCGTTTGTAAAGGCTACCTGAGAATTGTAAAAGAACAATCACGACTCACATTGCACGCTCATTTTCTAATTTGGCTATATGGTCATGAAAACATCGAACGACAACTTCAAATCGCGTCTCAACTGGATGAATGCGAAACAAAGGACTCGCCGTTTGTTGATCATGATTTATTTAAGGTAAAGAAACATTCTTTTTCATTTTATTCATGAAATGTGATGTAAACACTTTGCAATTGATAAAATCTGATTTCATTTTTAAAATTCAAACGTTTCTTTAACAGAATACTGCTGGTAATAATAACGAAGAGCATTTCACAAACGTTGCAAAAGTATTGAAATTCGACCACGTGGTGTAGATGAAGAATGAGAGTTGTGTCGATAGGACGGAAAGTTGTGAGCAAAGAAGGCGGCGTCTTGACTGTCTACTTTGCCCCTGCTCCATTGCTTGGTCATACTCTCTTCTTTAAGTAAACGAGAATGGAGGGTGTCGATTGTCCTATCTGCTACAGGGACGCTATCCCATGCTGACATGAAGCCTCGATAGCTTGGTGGAAGAGTACAGATAATCTTCGTCATGATTTGGCTTTCGGTGACAGGTGCGTTAATATATCGAAGCTGGTTAGCGATGGTCTCAATCTCGGTGATGTGGGACATGACATCATGCTCTGGTTGAAACCGATACTCGAAGAATCTCTGTTCGAGTGCATGTTGATTATCAGCAGCATTCTTGAGATGTTGAGCTGAAATACGCAGCCACATTTCATGTGCTGTATTACAGTTGACTAAAGTGCGTTGTTGGGGAATTTCAATTGTGGCAATGAAATAGCTGCGAGCAAGAAGGTCTTTCTTATTCCATGTTGCTATGGCAGCAGCGTTTGTAACCAATCCATTTGCATCTTTAGCCTACATAAATTAAAACAAAATGATCATCTGTTGGATTGCGTACTATATAATTATATAATGTACCTCAACAGGAAGTGTTTCTTCTCCGATAACCAACTTCACCAAATTGTGTTGCTGGAATAAGATCCAACATCCCAATTTCCATGTTGGGAGATTTTGGCCGTTGAATTTAGCAATATTGCTAACATCTCGCATGGTAGTCATCTTGTTTTCAAAAAGTTGAAGGTACTGGGCCCATAACCTGTTGAGAAACAAGGATATTGTATTGTGTGAGCGAGGCTTCTCGTATTTAATACGAGGTATGACATGAATATACATATGCCAGAGTAAATTATACATCACAATACATTGAAACAGTAATTACCTTTGAGGTGGATAAACACACAATATAGGAATAACTAACACACAGAGAAAATACTGTTGAAAAGAATAAACTTGATTCAATGTCCTAAGTGACAGTTGAGCGAGAGAGAGCGACAAGTCGTAGGCCAACGTCAAAACGAGAGAAGGGAGAGAGAGCTGCTAAACAGAATCTAAGAAAACGTCTTTGGATTCAGGGCTTGCTAGTGTTGTGGAGGTTACGTCATCTCCATCACACGGCGCCATCTAGTGCCAGCAGAACGTAGTATGGTTGAAATCAACACTCCCTCTCAAACTCTCAAACATATGATAGTGCGAACTCCCTCTAGAATTGAATAGATAAAGGAAAGATTAGATCGGATTGCTTGGAATATCCACGATTCCCATTTTTTCTCTTAATGAAGAAAAACGGGGATTGGGGAGAGGTTTCGTTAACGGATCGGCCAATTGATTGTCGGTGGATATTTGCTTGATGTCGATCTCTCCAGCCTCTTGACGTTCTCTAACGAAATAGTGTCGGACATCGATGTGTTTGCTCCTCTGATGGTGGACAGAGTTTTTGATGAGATCAATAGCTGATTTGTTTTCGCACATTATGCTGATTGGGCCAATCCACGTAGGGCTGATTTCTTGCATTAGTCGGCTGAGCCATATTCCTTCTCTTGTCGCCTCAGATGATGCAACAAACTCGGTCTCTGTGGTTGAAAGAGCGACACAGGATTGGCGTCGACTACTCCAGGCCACTGGTCCCCCACTGAGGAGGAAAAGGAATCCGGAAGTTGATCTTCGGGAACTCGGATCGCCAGCGAAGTCCGAATCGCAGTAGCCAATTCATCCATCTTTCGATGGACCATAACGAATGCCGTAATTCATCGTTCCTTTGAGATAGGAGAAGATTCTGCGTACTGCTGTCCAATGGATTGTTCCCGGATTCTCACAGAATTGGGAGATCGGCGAAAGATATTTCTGGTCGGGAAGCAAGTCCTAAATACATCAGACTCCCAACTGCCTCTCTGTATGGGAAATTTTCGGTTTGATTCTCGCCCGTTTTCTTTTGTAGACGTGCTCCAGGATCAGCTGGCAGGTTTTTGGGAAGGCAATCTAGCATGTGAAAACGTTGCAGAATTTTTCGGATGTAGTCTGGTTGTGTAACAAACAGCGTCCTTTCATGACGGTTCCTTGATATAGATAAACCGACAAAGTGATTAGCTGGGCCATGACGCATATCAAAATGCTTGTTTAGATAAGTGATGATTTCTTTGACCATCGATTCATTGTTGCTGCATACCAGACCATCATCTACCCAAATGGCGACAGAGAGGAATTCTTCTTGATGGTGACGTAGGTAAAGACAGGGATCAGCAGTACTTGGGCGTAGACCAAATTTCTTGAGAAAAGTGTCGAAAGTTGCGTTCCACACTCTGGATGCTTGCTTTAGTCCATATAAACATTTGTGTAGACGACAGACTGCGTTTTCTTATCCTGCAATGATGAATCCTTCCGGCTTTTGTAAGTAAATCTCTTCATTCAATTCTCCGTACAGAAAAGCCGTCTTAATGTCTAACTGTGACATTTCTAAGTCCTGGGCAGCAACGAATGATAGTATCATTCGTAGAGTGTCGTACTTGACAACTGGTGAAAAAGTTTCTCCATAGTCTATTCCGTGACGCTGTGAGAATCCTTTGGCCACCAATCTAGCTTTATAACGTGGAGATGAGCCGCATACCCCAGGCTTGACCTTGAAGACCCAACGCGATTTGATTGACGTACGCCCAGGAGGTAACTGTGAAATAGACCAAGTTTTGTTTTGCATGAGTGAATCATACTCATCTCTTATGGCTTCTTTCCACAAGGAGGCTTCAGCTGATTGCATTGCGTCTTCGTAGCTGTATGGCTCGTAGGGTTCCTTTTGAGTAGCAATAGACTGAAGTGAGTCCCATTGTCGTTTAGGTTGTCGTATCCGCATCGGATAGGGAGAGACTCCTTTCGGGTTAACTGTTGTTGAATCGGTTGCCAGTGAGGTGGCCTCTGAAGGATTGACTGTAGGTGGATTGGCATCAAGTGGAAGGATTACTGGTGGATTGAGTGTTTGCTGGATGACATCGGACGGATTAGTTGGAATTTGAAAGACATCATTTTGATCAGACGGCTCATGTTGAAAAACTGGAACAGGATCTTCAATCTCCCCTTCAACTTGAGGCGTTGCAGTATCTTCAACTTCATCACACGGCAAAGGGTATTGTTTAGCTGTAATGGGAGATAGAGGCCGTCTAAAGAAAAATTCCAGATTATTAATTTCTTTAGGTGAAAGTGAAAGAGGTTGAGTTTCGTTGAGTTGTTCATCAAAGATCACATCTCTACTGATTTTGATTTTTCTTTGATTTAAGTCCCAAAATCGATATGCTTTTTGAGTAAGAGCATATCCTACAAAATAACATTTCAGGCTTTTAGAGTCCAGTTTCCGTCGATCAGCTTTGGGAATGTGAATGAAGGCGATAGATCCAAAGATTCGTAAATGTGAAACATTTGGTTTTACGCCATACCATATTTTATGTGGTGTGGTTGTCGACATACTGTTGCTGACTCGATTCAACGTGTAGGTGGCGCAGGCTATTGCTTCTCCCCATAGTTCAAGGGGTAAATGTTTTGCATGTAGTAGGCTTCGCCCGGCTTCAACGATGGTCCGATTGGCCCTCTCAGCAACGCCATTTTGTTCTGGAGTATGTGGTGCTGACGATTCAAAACGGATTCCTTCTTCTGAAAGCCAAATTTTAAATTACAGGCTCATGAACTCACCACCATTGTCTGATCTAAGAGTATGAATGAGGTTTCCGGTTTCACTCCGTAGTAAGTTGACATATATAGTCTTTAAAGAATTCAGGTACGTCGAACTTCTGTTTGAGAAAGAAGACGTGACGCCACCCACTGAAGTCATCTGAGGGTAATAGAAAAAAGCGTGCTCCACTTGGTGTGGTTACATGCATTGGACCGCAGACATCAGCATGGATGAGTTGTCCAACTTGATTAGCTCTTGTCCTTCCAACTGGGAATGGTAGACGATGCATCTTTCCTGCCATACAGCCAATGCATGGATGGTTGGGTGTAGTAATGTTGGTTGGTAGGATGAGTCCCTAAACTGCTCCATTTCTTGCCATTTTCGAGATGTTCTTGTAACTTGTATGCGCCAATCGTTGATGCCAAATTCCCATGGAAGTAGGTGATGGTACTGCAAGACACGCTGAGTGTCTGGATTCCTTGTTGCTAGAAAGTTTGGGAGTAATAGCTAGATGATAGAGGCTTTTACCAATGCGTTCACCCACCATTAGGGTTGTTTGAATCTTTGAGAAAGCTACACGAGTCTCAATAAATAATACCGACAGCCCTACGTCGGTGACTACTGCTATGGAAAGAAGATTAGTTCCTAAACCAGGGACGTAGAGAACATGCTCCACTGTAAAGTTGCGTTTGGTTCCATTAACTGTAGTGAGGAAATCGACGGATCCATGTCCGCGGACAAAAAGACGTGATGAGCCAATACCTCTTACAGTCCACGACCCATTTGAGACTGGTGTAAATGATTTGAAAGATGAACGTTGATCTGTCATGTGTCCAGTGGCTCCTGAATCGGCGAACCAATCCTTGGTACAGCGAGAAAGGAAACATGTTGCTGATACGTACGCGGAGTCATCTTCTTCAGTGTTTTCTGTTTTTGTCGATTCACTTGCTCCTTCATTAGATTGGATCGCTGGAGCCGCCTTTGTGATGGCATCTTTTTCATCACGAAGTCTTTTACGGCATACCTCAATAGTGTGTCCAGGGATGTTGCATCTATGATAGGTGCAAAATCTATACGGATGTTGTCTTTTGTTGGATTGATCGCCTCTTGAGGTGCCTCGTCCAATCCTTCCACGTCCTCGACCACGTGGTGTAGATGAAGAATGAGAGTTGTGTCGATAGGACGGAAAGTTGTGAGCAAAGAAGGCGGCGTCTTGACTGTCTACTTTGCCCCTGCTCCATTGCTTGGTCATACTCTCTTCTTTAAGTAAACGAGAATGGAGGGTGTCGATTGTCCTATCTGCTACAGGGACGCTATCCCATGCTGACATGAAGCCTCGATAGCTTGGTGGAAGAGTACAGATAATCTTCGTCATGATTTGGCTTTCGGTGACAGGTGCGTTAATATATCGAAGCTGGTTAGCGATGGTCTCAATCTCGGTGATGTGGGACATGACATCATGCTCTGGTTGAAACCGATACTCGAAGAATCTCTGTTCGAGTGCATGTTGATTATCAGCAGCATTCTTGAGATGTTGAGCTGAAATACGCAGCCACATTTCATGTGCTGTATTACAGTTGACTAAAGTGCGTTGTTGGGGAATTTCAATTGTGGCAATGAAATAGCTGCGAGCAAGAAGGTCTTTCTCATTCCATGTTGCTATGGCAGCAGCGTTTGTAACCAATCCATTTGCATCTTTAGCCTACATAAATTAAAACAAAATGATCATCTGTTGGATTGCGTACTATATAATTATATAATGTACCTCAACAGGAAGTGTTTCTTCTCCGATAACCAACTTCACCAAATTGTGTTGCTGGAATAAGATCCAACATCCCAATTTCCATGTTGGGAGATTTTGGCCGTTGAATTTAGCAATATTCCTAACATCTCGCATGGTAGTCATCTTGTTTTCAAAAAGTTGAAGGTACTGGGCCCATAACCTGTTGAGAAACAAGGATATTGTATTGTGTGAGCGAGGCTTCTCGTATTTAATACGAGGTATGACATGAATATACATATGCCAGAGTAAATTATACATCACAATACATTGAAACAGTAATTACCTTTGAGGTGGATAAACACACAATATAGGAATAACTAACACACAGAGAAAATACTGTTGAAAAGAATAAACTTGATTCAATGTCCTAAGTGACAGTTGAGAGAGAGAGAGCGACAAGTCGTAGGCCAACGTCAAAACGAGAGAAGGGAGAGAGAGCTGCTAAACAGAATCTAAGAAAACGTCTTTGGATTCAGGGCTTGCTAGTGTTGTGGAGGTTACGTCATCTCCATCACACGGCGCCATCTAGTGCCAGCAGAACGTAGTATGGTTGAAATCAACACTCCCTCTCAAACTCTCAAACATATGATAGTGCGAACTCCCTCTAGAATTGAATAGATAAAGGAAAGATTAGATCGGATTGCTTGGAATATCCACGATTCCCATTTTTTCTCTTAATGAAGAAAAACGGTGATTGGGGAGAGGTTTCGTTAACGGATCGGCCAATTGATTGTCGGTGGATATTTGCTTGATGTCGATCTCTCCAGCCTCTTGACGTTCTCTAACGAAATAGTGTCGGACATCGATGTGTTTTGCTCCTCTGATGGTGGACAGAGTTTTTGATGAGATCAATAGCTGATTTGTTTTCGCACATTATGCTGATTGGGCCAATCCACGTAGGGCTGATTTCTTGCATTAGTCGGCTGAGCCATATTCCTTCTCTTGTCGCCTCAGATGATGCAACAAACTCGGTCTCTGTGGTTGAAAGAGCGACACAGGATTGGCGTCGACTACTCCAGGCCACTGGTCCCCCACTGAGGAGGAAAAGGAATCCGGAAGTTGATCTTCGGGAACTCGGATCGCCAGCGAAGTCCGAATCGCAGTAGCCAATTCATCCATCTTTCGATGGACCATAACGAATGCCGTAATTCATCGTTCCTTTGAGATAGGAGAAGATTCTGCGTACTGCTGTCCAATGGATTGTTCCCGGATTCTCACAGAATTGGGAGATCGGCGAAAGATATTTCTGGTCGGGAAGCAAGTCCTAAATACATCAGACTCCCAACTGCCTCTCTGTATGGGAAATTTTCGGTTTGATTCTCGCCCGTTTTCTTTTGTAGACGTGCTCCAGGATCAGCTGGCAGGTTTTTGGGAAGGCAATCTAGCATGTGAAAACGTTGCAGAATTTTTCGGATGTAGTCTGGTTGTGTAACAAACAGCGTCCTTTCATGACGGTTCCTTGATATAGATAAACCGACAAAGTGATTAGCTGGGCCATGACGCATATCAAAATGCTTGTTTAGATAAGTGATGATTTCTTTGACCATCGATTCATTGTTGCTGCATACCAGACCATCATCTACCCAAATGGCGACAGAGAGGAATTCTTCTTGATGGTGACGTAGGTAAAGACAGGGATCAGCAGTACTTGGGCGTAGACCAAATTTCTTGAGAAAAGTGTCGAAAGTTGCGTTCCACACTCTGGATGCTTGCTTTAGTCCATATAAACATTTGTGTAGACGACAGACTGCGTTTTCTTATCCTGCAATGATGAATCCTTCCGGCTTTTGTAAGTAAATCTCTTCATTCAATTCTCCGTACAGAAAAGCCGTCTTAATGTCTAACTGTGACATTTCTAAGTCCTGGGCAGCAACGAATGATAGTATCATTCGTAGAGTGTCGTACTTGACAACTGGTGAAAAAGTTTCTCCATAGTCTATTCCGTGACGCTGTGAGAATCCTTTGGCCACCAATCTAGCTTTATAACGTGGAGATGAGCCGCATACCCCAGGCTTGACCTTGAAGACCCAACGCGATTTGATTGACGTACGCCCAGGAGGTAACTGTGAAATAGACCAAGTTTTGTTTTGCATGAGTGAATCATACTCATCTCTTATGGCTTCTTTCCACAAGGAGGCTTCAGCTGATTGCATTGCGTCTTCGTAGCTGTATGGCTCGTAGGGTTCCTTTTGAGTAGCAATAGACTGAAGTGAGTCCCATTGTCGTTTAGGTTGTCGTATCCGCATCGGATAGGGAGAGACTCCTTTCGGGTTAACTGTTGTTGAATCGGTTGCCAGTGAGGTGGCCTCTGAAGGATTGACTGTAGGTGGATTGGCATCAAGTGGAAGGATTACTGGTGGATTGAGTGTTTGCTGGATGACATCGGACGGATTAGTTGGAATTTGAAAGACATCATTTTGATCAGACGGCTCATGTTGAAAAACTGGAACAGGATCTTCAATCTCCCCTTCAACTTGAGGCGTTGCAGTATCTTCAACTTCATCACACGGCAAAGGGTATTGTTTAGCTGTAATGGGAGATAGAGGCCGTCTAAAGAAAAATTCCAGATTATTAATTTCTTTAGGTGAAAGTGAAAGAGGTTGAGTTTCGTTGAGTTGTTCATCAAAGATCACATCTCTACTGATTTTGATTTTTCTTTGATTTAAGTCCCAAAATCGATATGCTTTTTGAGTAAGAGCATATCCTACAAAATAACATTTCAGGCTTTTAGAGTCCAGTTTCCGTCGATCAGCTTTGGGAATGTGAATGAAGGCGATAGATCCAAAGATTCGTAAATGTGAAACATTTGGTTTTACGCCATACCATATTTTATGTGGTGTGGTTGTCGACATACTGTTGCTGACTCGATTCAACGTGTAGGTGGCGCAGGCTATTGCTTCTCCCCATAGTTCAAGGGGTAAATGTTTTGCATGTAGTAGGCTTCGCCCGGCTTCAACGATGGTCCGATTGGCCCTCTCAGCAACGCCATTTTGTTCTGGAGTATGTGGTGCTGACGATTCAAAACGGATTCCTTCTTCTGAAAGCCAAATTTTAAATTACAGGCTCATGAACTCACCACCATTGTCTGATCTAAGAGTATGAATGAGGTTTCCGGTTTCACTCCGTAGTAAGTTGACATATATAGTCTTTAAAGAATTCAGGTACGTCGAACTTCTGTTTGAGAAAGAAGACGTGACGCCACCCACTGAAGTCATCTGAGGGTAATAGAAAAAAGCGTGCTCCACTTGGTGTGGTTACATGCATTGGACCGCAGACATCAGCATGGATGAGTTGTCCAACTTGATTAGCTCTTGTCCTTCCAACTGGGAATGGTAGACGATGCATCTTTCCTGCCATACAGCCAATGCATGGATGGTTGGGTGTAGTAATGTTGGTTGGTAGGATGAGTCCCTAAACTGCTCCATTTCTTGCCATTTTCGAGATGTTCTTGTAACTTGTATGCGCCAATCGTTGATGCCAAATTCCCATGGAAGTAGGTGATGGTACTGCAAGACACGCTGAGTGTCTGGATTCCTTGTTGCTAGAAAGTTTGGGAGTAATAGCTAGATGATAGAGGCTTTTACCAATGCGTTCACCCACCATTAGGGTTGTTTGATTCTTTGAGAAAGCTACACGAGTCTCAATAAATAATACCGACAGCCCTACGTCGGTGACTACTGCTATGGAAAGAAGATTAGTTCCTAAACCAGGGACGTAGAGAACATGCTCCACTGTAAAGTTGCGTTTGGTTCCATTAACTGTAGTGAGGAAATCGACGGATCCATGTCCGCGGACAAAAAGACGTGATGAGCCAATACCTCTTACAGTCCACGACCCATTTGAGACTGGTGTAAATGATTTGAAAGATGAACGTTGATCTGTCATGTGTCCAGTGGCTCCTGAATCGGCGAACCAATCCTTGGTACAGCGAGAAAGGAAACATGTTGCTGATACGTACGCGGAGTCATCTTCTTCAGTGTTTTCTGTTTTTGTCGATTCACTTGCTCCTTCATTAGATTGGATCGCTGGAGCCGCCTTTGTGATGGCATCTTTTTCATCACGAAGTCTTTTACGGCATACCTCAATAGTGTGTCCAGGGATGTTGCATCTATGATAGGTGCAAAATCTATACGGATGTTGTCTTTTGTTGGATTGATCGCCTCTTGAGGTGCCTCGTCCAATCCTTCCACGTCCTCGACCACGTGGTGTAGATGAAGAATGAGAGTTGTGTCGATAGGACGGAAAGTTGTGAGCAAAGAAGGCGGCGTCTTGACTGTCTACTTTGCCCCTGCTCCATTGCTTGGTCATACTCTCTTCTTTAAGTAAACGAGAATGGAGGGTGTCGATTGTCCTATCTGCTACAGGGACGCTATCCCATGCTGACATGAAGCCTCGATAG
This sequence comes from Daphnia galeata, assembly GCA_030770115.1. Classification (NCBI taxonomy): domain Eukaryota; kingdom Metazoa; phylum Arthropoda; class Branchiopoda; order Diplostraca; family Daphniidae; genus Daphnia; species Daphnia galeata. The sequence goes on along the minus strand of CM061120.1, from coordinate 715,811 downwards.
CTTGGTGGAAGAGTACAGATAATCTTCGTCATGATTTGGCTTTCGGTGACAGGTGCGTTAATATATCGAAGCTGGTTAGCGATGGTCTCAATCTCGGTGATGTGGGACATGACATCATGCTCTGGTTGAAACCGATACTCGAAGAATCTCTGTTCGAGTGCATGTTGATTATCAGCAGCATTCTTGAGATGTTGAGCTGAAATACGCAGCCACATTTCATGTGCTGTATTACAGTTGACTAAAGTGCGTTGTTGGGGAATTTCAATTGTGGCAATGAAATAGCTGCGAGCAAGAAGGTCTTTCTCATTCCATGTTGCTATGGCAGCAGCGTTTGTAACCAATCCATTTGCATCTTTAGCCTACATAAATTAAAACAAAATGATCATCTGTTGGATTGCGTACTATATAATTATATAATGTACCTCAACAGGAAGTGTTTCTTCTCCGATAACCAACTTCACCAAATTGTGTTGCTGGAATAAGATCCAACATCCCAATTTCCATGTTGGGAGATTTTGGCCGTTGAATTTAGCAATATTCCTAACATCTCGCATGGTAGTCATCTTGTTTTCAAAAAGTTGAAGGTACTGGGCCCATAACCTGTTGAGAAACAAGGATATTGTATTGTGTGAGCGAGGCTTCTCGTATTTAATACGAGGTATGACATGAATATACATATGCCAGAGTAAATTATACATCACAATACATTGAAACAGTAATTACCTTTGAGGTGGATAAACACACAATATAGGAATAACTAACACACAGAGAAAATACTGTTGAAAAGAATAAACTTGATTCAATGTCCTAAGTGACAGTTGAGAGAGAGAGAGCGACAAGTCGTAGGCCAACGTCAAAACGAGAGAAGGGAGAGAGAGCTGCTAAACAGAATCTAAGAAAACGTCTTTGGATTCAGGGCTTGCTAGTGTTGTGGAGGTTACGTCATCTCCATCACACGGCGCCATCTAGTGCCAGCAGAACGTAGTATGGTTGAAATCAACACTCCCTCTCAAACTCTCAAACATATGATAGTGCGAACTCCCTCTAGAATTGAATAGATAAAGGAAAGATTAGATCGGATTGCTTGGAATATCCACGATTCCCATTTTTTCTCTTAATGAAGAAAAACGGGGATTGGGGAGAGGTTTCGTTAACGGATCGGCCAATTGATTGTCGGTGGATATTTGCTTGATGTCGATCTCTCCAGCCTCTTGACGTTCTCTAACGAAATAGTGTCGGACATCGATGTGTTTGCTCCTCTGATGGTGGACAGAGTTTTTGATGAGATCAATAGCTGATTTGTTTTCGCACATTATGCTGATTGGGCCAATCCACGTAGGGCTGATTTCTTGCATTAGTCGGCTGAGCCATATTCCTTCTCTTGTCGCCTCAGATGATGCAACAAACTCGGTCTCTTTGGTTGAAAGAGCGACACAGGATTGGCGTCGACTACTCCAGGCCACTGGTCCCCCACTGAGGAGGAAAAGGAATCCGGAAGTTGATCTTCGGGAACTCGGATCGCCAGCGAAGTCCGAATCGCAGTAGCCAATTCATCCATCTTTCGATGGACCATAACGAATGCCGTAATTCATCGTTCCTTTGAGATAGGAGAAGATTCTGCGTACTGCTGTCCAATGGATTGTTCCCGGATTCTCACAGAATTGGGAGATCGGCGAAAGATATTTCTGGTCGGGAAGCAAGTCCTAAATACATCAGACTCCCAACTGCCTCTCTGTATGGGAAATTTTCGGTTTGATTCTCGCCCGTTTTCTTTTGTAGACGTGCTCCAGGATCAGCTGGCAGGTTTTTGGGAAGGCAATCTAGCATGTGAAAACGTTGCAGAATTTTTCGGATGTAGTCTGGTTGTGTAACAAACAGCGTCCTTTCATGACGGTTCCTTGATATAGATAAACCGACAAAGTGATTAGCTGGGCCATGACGCATATCAAAATGCTTGTTTAGATAAGTGATGATTTCTTTGACCATCGATTCATTGTTGCTGCATACCAGACCATCATCTACCCAAATGGCGACAGAGAGGAATTCTTCTTGATGGTGACGTAGGTAAAGACAGGGATCAGCAGTACTTGGGCGTAGACCAAATTTCTTGAGAAAAGTGTCGAAAGTTGCGTTCCACACTCTGGATGCTTGCTTTAGTCCATATAAACATTTGTGTAGACGACAGACTGCGTTTTCTTATCCTGCAATGATGAATCCTTCCGGCTTTTGTAAGTAAATCTCTTCATTCAATTCTCCGTACAGAAAAGCCGTCTTAATGTCTAACTGTGACATTTCTAAGTCCTGGGCAGCAACGAATGATAGTATCATTCGTAGAGTGTCGTACTTGACAACTGGTGAAAAAGTTTCTCCATAGTCTATTCCGTGACGCTGTGAGAATCCTTTGGCCACCAATCTAGCTTTATAACGTGGAGATGAGCCGCATACCCCAGGCTTGACCTTGAAGACCCAACGCGATTTGATTGACGTACGCCCAGGAGGTAACTGTGAAATAGACCAAGTTTTGTTTTGCATGAGTGAATCATACTCATCTCTTATGGCTTCTTTCCACAAGGAGGCTTCAGCTGATTGCATTGCGTCTTCGTAGCTGTATGGCTCGTAGGGTTCCTTTTGAGTAGCAATAGACTGAAGTGAGTCCCATTGTCGTTTAGGTTGTCGTATCCGCATCGGATAGGGAGAGACTCCTTTCGGGTTAACTGTTGTTGAATCGGTTGCCAGTGAGGTGGCCTCTGAAGGATTGACTGTAGGTGGATTGGCATCAAGTGGAAGGATTACTGGTGGATTGAGTGTTTGCTGGATGACATCGGACGGATTAGTTGGAATTTGAAAGACATCATTTTGATCAGACGGCTCATGTTGAAAAACTGGAACAGGATCTTCAATCTCCCCTTCAACTTGAGGCGTTGCAGTATCTTCAACTTCATCACACGGCAAAGGGTATTGTTTAGCTGTAATGGGAGATAGAGGCCGTCTAAAGAAAAATTCCAGATTATTAATTTCTTTAGGTGAAAGTGAAAGAGGTTGAGTTTCGTTGAGTTGTTCATCAAAGATCACATCTCTACTGATTTTGATTTTTCTTTGATTTAAGTCCCAAAATCGATATGCTTTTTGAGTAAGAGCATATCCTACAAAATAACATTTCAGGCTTTTAGAGTCCAGTTTCCGTCGATCAGCTTTGGGAATGTGAATGAAGGCGATAGATCCAAAGATTCGTAAATGTGAAACATTTGGTTTTACGCCATACCATATTTTATGTGGTGTGGTTGTCGACATACTGTTGCTGACTCGATTCAACGTGTAGGTGGCGCAGGCTATTGCTTCTCCCCATAGTTCAAGGGGTAAATGTTTTGCATGTAGTAGGCTTCGCCCGGCTTCAACGATGGTCCGATTGGCCCTCTCAGCAACGCCATTTTGTTCTGGAGTATGTGGTGCTGACGATTCAAAACGGATTCCTTCTTCTGAAAGCCAAATTTTAAATTACAGGCTCATGAACTCACCACCATTGTCTGATCTAAGAGTATGAATGAGGTTTCCGGTTTCACTCCGTAGTAAGTTGACATAGTCTTTAAAGAATTCAGGTACGTCGAACTTCTGTTTGAGAAAGAAGACGTGACGCCACCCACAGAAGTCATCTGAGGGTAATAGAAAAAAGCGTGCTCCACTTGGTGTGGTTACATGCATTGGACCGCAGACATCAGCATGGATGAGTTGTCCAACTTGATTAGCTCTTGTCCTTCCAACTGGGAATGGTAGACGATGCATCTTTCCTGCCATACAGCCAATGCATGGATGGTTGGGTGTAGTAATGTTGGTTGGTAGGATGAGTCCCTAAACTGCTCCATTTCTTGCCATTTTCGAGATGTTCTTGTAACTTGTATGCGCCAATCGTTGATGCCAAATTCCCATGGAAGTAGGTGATGGTACTGCAAGACACGCTGAGTGTCTGGATTCCTTGTTGCTAGAAAGTTTGGGAGTAATAGCTAGATGATAGAGGCTTTTACCAATGCGTTCACCCACCATTAGGGTTGTTTGATTCTTTGAGAAAGCTACACGAGTCTCAATAAATAATACCGACAGCCCTACGTCGGTGACTACTGCTATGGAAAGAAGATTAGTTCCTAAACCAGGGACGTAGAGAACATGCTCCACTGTAAAGTTGCGTTTGGTTCCATTAACTGTAGTGAGGAAATCGACGGATCCATGTCCGCGGACAAAAAGACGTGATGAGCCAATACCTCTTACAGTCCACGACCCATTTGAGACTGGTGTAAATGATTTGAAAGATGAACGTTGATCTGTCATGTGTCCAGTGGCTCCTGAATCGGCGAACCAATCCTTGGTACAGCGAGAAAGGAAACATGTTGCTGATACGTACGCGGAGTCATCTCCTTCAGTGTTTTCTGTTTTTGTCGATTCACTTGCTCCTTCATTAGATTGGATCGCTGGAGCCGCCTTTGTGATGGCATCTTTTTCATCACGAAGTCTTTTACGGCATACCTCAATAGTGTGTCCAGGGATGTTGCATCTATGATAGGTGCAAAATCTATACGGATGTTGTCTTTTGTTGGATTGATCGCCTCTTGAGGTGCCTCGTCCAATCCTTCCACGTCCTCGACCACGTGGTGTAGATGAAGAATGAGAGTTGTGTCGATAGGACGGAAAGTTGTGAGCAAAGAAGGCGGCGTCTTGACTGTCTACTTTGCCCCTGCTCCATTGCTTGGTCATACTCTCTTCTTTAAGTAAACGAGAATGGAGGGTGTCGATTGTCCTATCTGCTACAGGGACGCTATCCCATGCTGACATGAAGCCTCGATAGCTTGGTGGAAGAGTACAGATAATCTTCGTCATGATTTGGCTTTCGGTGACAGGTGCGTTAATATATCGAAGCTGGTTAGCGATGGTCTCAATCTCGGTGATGTGGGACATGACATCATGCTCTGGTTGAAACCGATACTCGAAGAATCTCTGTTCGAGTGCATGTTGATTATCAGCAGCATTCTTGAGATGTTGAGCTGAAATACGCAGCCACATTTCATGTGCTGTATTACAGTTGACTAAAGTGCGTTGTTGGGGAATTTCAATTGTGGCAATGAAATAGCTGCGAGCAAGAAGGTCTTTCTCATTCCATGTTGCTATGGCAGCAGCGTTTGTAACCAATCCATTTGCATCTTTAGCCTACATAAATTAAAACAAAATGATCATCTGTTGGATTGCGTACTATATAATTATATAATGTACCTCAACAGGAAGTGTTTCTTCTCCGATAACCAACTTCACCAAATTGTGTTGCTGGAATAAGATCCAACATCCCAATTTCCATGTTGGGAGATTTTGGCCGTTGAATTTAGCAATATTCCTAACATCTCGCATGGTAGTCATCTTGTTTTCAAAAAGTTGAAGGTACTGGGCCCATAACCTGTTGAGAAACAAGGATATTGTATTGTGTGAGCGAGGCTTCTCGTATTTAATACGAGGTATGACATGAATATACATATGCCAGAGTAAATTATACATCACAATACATTGAAACAGTAATTACCTTTGAGGTGGATAAACACACAATATAGGAATAACTAACACACAGAGAAAATACTGTTGAAAAGAATAAACTTGATTCAATGTCCTAAGTGACAGTTGAGAGAGAGAGAGCGACAAGTCGTAGGCCAACGTCAAAACGAGAGAAGGGAGAGAGAGCTGCTAAACAGAATCTAAGAAAACGTCTTTGGATTCAGGGCTTGCTAGTGTTGTGGAGGTTACGTCATCTCCATCACACGGCGCCATCTAGTGCCAGCAGAACGTAGTATGGTTGAAATCAACACTCCCTCTCAAACTCTCAAACATATGATAGTGCGAACTCCCTCTAGAATTGAATAGATAAAGGAAAGATTAGATCGGATTGCTTGGAATATCCACGATTCCCATTTTTTCTCTTAATGAAGAAAAACGGGGATTGGGGAGAGGTTTCGTTAACGGATCGGCCAATTGATTGTCGGTGGATATTTGCTTGATGTCGATCTCTCCAGCCTCTTGACGTTCTCTAACGAAATAGTGTCGGACATCGATGTGTTTGCTCCTCTGATGGTGGACAGAGTTTTTGATGAGATCAATAGCTGATTTGTTTTCGCACATTATGCTGATTGGGCCAATCCACGTAGGGCTGATTTCTTGCATTAGTCGGCTGAGCCATATTCCTTCTCTTGTCGCCTCAGATGATGCAACAAACTCGGTCTCTGTGGTTGAAAGAGCGACACAGGATTGGCGTCGACTACTCCAGGCCACTGGTCCCCCACTGAGGAGGAAAAGGAATCCGGAAGTTGATCTTCGGGAACTCGGATCGCCAGCGAAGTCCGAATCGCAGTAGCCAATTCATCCATCTTTCGATGGACCATAACGAATGCCGTAATTCATCGTTCCTTTGAGATAGGAGAAGATTCTGCGTACTGCTGTCCAATGGATTGTTCCCGGATTCTCACAGAATTGGGAGATCGGCGAAAGATATTTCTGGTCGGGAAGCAAGTCCTAAATACATCAGACTCCCAACTGCCTCTCTGTATGGGAAATTTTCGGTTTGATTCTCGCCCGTTTTCTTTTGTAGACGTGCTCCAGGATCAGCTGGCAGGTTTTTGGGAAGGCAATCTAGCATGTGAAAACGTTGCAGAATTTTTCGGATGTAGTCTGGTTGTGTAACAAACAGCGTCCTTTCATGACGGTTCCTTGATATAGATAAACCGACAAAGTGATTAGCTGGGCCATGACGCATATCAAAATGCTTGTTTAGATAAGTGATGATTTCTTTGACCATCGATTCATTGTTGCTGCATACCAGACCATCATCTATCCAAATGGCGACAGAGAGGAATTCTTCTTGATGGTGACGTAGGTAAAGACAGGGATCAGCAGTACTTGGGCGTAGACCAAATTTCTTGAGAAAAGTGTCGAAAGTTGCGTTCCACACTCTGGATGCTTGCTTTAGTCCATATAAACATTTGTGTAGACGACAGACTGCGTTTTCTTATCCTGCAATGATGAATCCTTCCGGCTTTTGTAAGTAAATCTCTTCATTCAATTCTCCGTACAGAAAAGCCGTCTTAATGTCTAACTGTGACATTTCTAAGTCCTGGGCAGCAACGAATGATAGTATCATTCGTAGAGTGTCGTACTTGACAACTGGTGAAAAAGTTTCTCCATAGTCTATTCCGTGACGCTGTGAGAATCCTTTGGCCACCAATCTAGCTTTATAACGTGGAGATGAGCCGCATACCCCAGGCTTGACCTTGAAGACCCAACGCGATTTGATTGACGTACGCCCAGGAGGTAACTGTGAAATAGACCAAGTTTTGTTTTGCATGAGTGAATCATACTCATCTCTTATGGCTTCTTTCCACAAGGAGGCTTCAGCTGATTGCATTGCGTCTTCGTAGCTGTATGGCTCGTAGGGTTCCTTTTGAGTAGCAATAGACTGAAGTGAGTCCCATTGTCGTTTAGGTTGTCGTATCCGCATCGGATAGGGAGAGACTCCTTTCGGGTTAACTGTTGTTGAATCGGTTGCCAGTGAGGTGGCCTCTGAAGGATTGACTGTAGGTGGATTGGCATCAAGTGGAAGGATTACTGGTGGATTGAGTGTTTGCTGGATGACATCGGACGGATTAGTTGGAATTTGAAAGACATCATTTTGATCAGACGGCTCATGTTGAAAAACTGGAACAGGATCTTCAATCTCCCCTTCAACTTGAGGCGTTGCAGTATCTTCAACTTCATCACACGGCAAAGGGTATTGTTTAGCTGTAATGGGAGATAGAGGCCGTCTAAAGAAAAATTCCAGATTATTAATTTCTTTAGGTGAAAGTGAAAGAGGTTGAGTTTCGTTGAGTTGTTCATCAAAGATCACATCTCTACTGATTTTGATTTTTCTTTGATTTAAGTCCCAAAATCGATATGCTTTTTGAGTAAGAGCATATCCTACAAAATAACATTTCAGGCTTTTAGAGTCCAGTTTCCGTCGATCAGCTTTGGGAATGTGAATGAAGGCGATAGATCCAAAGATTCGTAAATGTGAAACATTTGGTTTTACGCCATACCATATTTTATGTGGTGTGGTTGTCGACATACTGTTGCTGACTCGATTCAACGTGTAGGTGGCGCAGGCTATTGCTTCTCCCCATAGTTCAAGGGGTAAATGTTTTGCATGTAGTAGGCTTCGCCCGGCTTCAACGATGGTCCGATTGGCCCTCTCAGCAACGCCATTTTGTTCTGGAGTATGTGGTGCTGACGATTCAAAACGGATTCCTTCTTCTGAAAGCCAAATTTTAAATTACAGGCTCATGAACTCACCACCATTGTCTGATCTAAGAGTATGAATGAGGTTTCCGGTTTCACTCCGTAGTAAGTTGACATATATAGTCTTTAAAGAATTCAGGTACGTCGAACTTCTGTTTGAGAAAGAAGACGTGACGCCACCCACTGAAGTCATCTGAGGGTAATAGAAAAAAGCGTGCTCCACTTGGTGTGGTTACATGCATTGGACCGCAGACATCAGCATGGATGAGTTGTCCAACTTGATTAGCTCTTGTCCTTCCAACTGGGAATGGTAGACGATGCATCTTTCCTGCCATACAGCCAATGCATGGATGGTTGGGTGTAGTAATGTTGGTTGGTAGGATGAGTCCCTAAACTGCTCCATTTCTTGCCATTTTCGAGATGTTCTTGTAACTTGTATGCGCCAATCGTTGATGCCAAATTCCCATGGAAGTAGGTGATGGTACTGCAAGACACGCTGAGTGTCTGGATTCCTTGTTGCTAGAAAGTTTGGGAGTAATAGCTAGATGATAGAGGCTTTTACCAATGCGTTCACCCACCATTAGGGTTGTTTGATTCTTTGAGAAAGCTACACGAGTCTCAATAAATAATACCGACAGCCCTACGTCGGTGACTACTGCTATGGAAAGAAGATTAGTTCCTAAACCAGGGACGTAGAGAACATGCTCCACTGTAAAGTTGCGTTTGGTTCCATTAACTGTAGTGAGGAAATCGACGGATCCATGTCCGCGGACAAAAAGACGTGATGAGCCAATACCTCTTACAGTCCACGACCCATTTGAGACTGGTGTAAATGATTTGAAAGATGAACGTTGATCTGTCATGTGTCCAGTGGCTCCTGAATCGGCGAACCAATCCTTGGTACAGCGAGAAAGGAAACATGTTGCTGATACGTACGCGGAGTCATCTCCTTCAGTGTTTTCTGTTTTTGTCGATTCACTTGCTCCTTCATTAGATTGGATCGCTGGAGCCGCCTTTGTGATGGCATCTTTTTCATCACGAAGTCTTTTACGGCATACCTCAATAGTGTGTCCAGGGATGTTGCATCTATGATAGGTGCAAAATCTATACGGATGTTGTCTTTTGTTGGATTGATCGCCTCTTGAGGTGCCTCGTCCAATCCTTCCACGTCCTCGACCACGTGGTGTAGATGAAGAATGAGAGTTGTGTCGATAGGACGGAAAGTTGTGAGCAAAGAAGGCGGCGTCTTGACTGTCTACTTTGCCCCTGCTCCATTGCTTGGTCATACTCTCTTCTTTAAGTAAACGAGAATGGAGGGTGTCGATTGTCCTATCTGCTACAGGGACGCTATCCCATGCTGACATGAAGCCTCGATAGCTTGGTGGAAGAGTACAGATAATCTTCGTCATGATTTGGCTTTCGGTGACAGGTGCGTTAATATATCGAAGCTGGTTAGCGATGGTCTCAATCTCGGTGATGTGGGACATGACATCATGCTCTGGTTGAAACCGATACTCGAAGAATCTCTGTTCGAGTGCATGTTGATTATCAGCAGCATTCTTGAGATGTTGAGCTGAAATACGCAGCCACATTTCATGTGCTGTATTACAGTTGACTAAAGTGCGTTGTTGGGGAATTTCAATTGTGGCAATGAAATAGCTGCGAGCAAGAAGGTCTTTCTCATTCCATGTTGCTATGGCAGCAGCGTTTGTAACCAATCCATTTGCATCTTTAGCCTACATAAATTAAAACAAAATGATCATCTGTTGGATTGCGTACTATATAATTATATAATGTACCTCAACAGGAAGTGTTTCTTCTCCGATAACCAACTTCACCAAATTGTGTTGCTGGAATAAGATCCAACATCCCAATTTCCATGTTGGGAGATTTTGGCCGTTGAATTTAGCAATATTGCTAACATCTCGCATGGTAGTCATCTTGTTTTCAAAAAGTTGAAGGTACTGGGCCCATAACCTGTTGAGAAACAAGGATATTGTATTGTGTGAGCGAGGCTTCTCGTATTTAATACGAGGTATGACATGAATATACATATGCCAGAGTAAATTATACATCACAATACATTGAAACAGTAATTACCTTTGAGGTGGATAAACACACAATATAGGAATAACTAACACACAGAGAAAATACTGTTGAAAAGAATAAACTTGATTCAATGTCCTAAGTGACAGTTGAGAGAGAGAGAGCGACAAGTCGTAGGCCAACGTCAAAACGAGAGAAGGGAGAGAGAGCTGCTAAACAGAATCTAAGAAAACGTCTTTGGATTCAGGGCTTGCTAGTGTTGTGGAGGTTACGTCATCTCCATCACACGGCGCCATCTAGTGCCAGCAGAACGTAATATTGTCGCGTGGTCAATGACCACGCTACACGATCCGGCTGGTATTCAGGCCAACCGGTAGTGCATCCGCCACCGCCACCCGACCCTCGCTAGCGCTCGCTAGTATATAAGCGTGTAGTGCCTCTTTGTCGGGGCTGTTCCCTTGTAGCTCTGAGACCGTTAATACACGCCAACATAGTTGGCACGTTACATGGTGGAGACGCAGGGTATAGTCAAAGTTTTTTTCACGTGTCGAGAGAAGCGCGGCGAGTGGTGGGTTGTTGTTAGTTTGTTGTTTGTTTTGTGAGTTGTTCGTGTCGAGGCGAGTGGGATAGTGTGAAGACGGTGAGTTAGAAAGTGGTCTGGTGAACAGTGAGCAGGGAGAGGTCGCCCTGCAACAGCTGGAATTTTGGAAGGAGTGAGTAAATGCGGAGGATCAGAAAGAGAGACGAGAGAGGACGATTTGTGGCCAGAGGAGTTAGCCCGAGGACGAGAAGTCGACCCCTGCTAGGGAAGAACGAGGATTGTGGAGAGGAGCGGCCGGGAGTCGAAAAGAAACAGCTCAGCTTCGCTCAACCGACGGCCGTCCAACAGGCGTACCCACTTACTTTTGACGACGGAGAGTCGGAGCAGTGGGAGGACGTGGACGAAGAAATCGACGCAAGGAGGACAGGAGGAGCTCAACCCGAGTGGGATCATTCAGAATTCAGGAGAAGATCTTCGAATTTAAGCTCACTTTTCCGAGCAACGAGAAGTCGTCGGGGTCTGCCGAGACGTCCAAGTAGCCCACAGGGAAACGTTGGCGGTCAGCAAGGAAGAAGAGGAGGACAGATGGCGGCCCAGATAAAATTCCTGTAGTCACCAGCGTTCGCAGGGAAAGAGAATGAAGATGTGGGTGATTGGATGTACAAATTCGAAAGAATTGGACGGTACAACAGATGGGGGGGACGACGAATTGCGAGGTCACGTGGAATTGTCGTTGACGGGGGCAGCGCAGAAGTGGTTTACGTGTGCGGAAGCGGCGGGTCAGCTGTCAGCCGATTGGAGGACACAGAATGGGCCACCCAGGGTCGTAGGGGTAAGGGAGCAAATTCTGACCCAATTTACCCCTGTGAACCAGGACCAGTTCAACGAGAGACGGCTGAAGGAGCGGAAACAGGAGCCAGAGGAATCAACGATAGAATTTATTTACGACATGCTAGACCTTTGCAGAAAGGTGGATCCAAATATGACAGAGGCAGCAAAACTCAGCCACATGTGGAGAGGATTGAAACCGAGCCTGACTGAAAAACTGTGGAGCCTGAAGCCTGCCTCGTGTGATGAGTTTCTAAGAGAAGTAAGAAGATACCAGGAGATGACATCGAGGGCTCGCCAGGAAGACTGGGCTATGGGGATGTTAGGGAAGCGGATGCCACCGGTGAAGGAGGACAGAATGGAGCGGCTTGAAAAGATGATGGAAGGATTAATGGGGGCGATCGCGCCGAAGCCGGCAGGACAACCTCCGCAACAGGGATGGAACCCAGGAAACATACAACAACGCCCTGGGTGGAATAACCGTGAACTGCAATGGACACCGGAGGGACAACCGATCTGCTTTGGATGCCACCAAGTAGGACACTTAAATAGGGATTGTCCAACGACGCCACGACGTAGAAGCCGGACGGAGGACGGAAAGATCATCTGTTTCGGGTGTAATGAAGTAGGACACACTCGTCCATTTTGCCCAATGTATCAGCAACAGGGTCGAGCACCAGGTCAGTGGCAGGAAAACACGGGAAATCAACTGATGGGCCTGGTAGGATCGGGAGGAAGCCAGCAGGAGGGGACGTTACCAATTCTAAAGATCGACGTTAAACGCATGGTTACCCAGGAAGTATTATGCGGAGACAAGAGAGTATCAGCCGTGATTGACACCGGGGCAGGGTGTCGGTGTGCTCATCTAAGTTAGCGGAAGAGCTGAAACTAGTGAGGACTCCTTGGCGGAAGAATCGTCTCGTAGCAATTGATGGAAAAGAGATTACACCAGGCGGGGCAGCCTGGCTGTCGGTGTCAGATGGAGTGACAAGAGTGGAGGGGGAGGTTCTAATACTGGACGGGGACATAGAACTTCTTCTGGGAGAAGATTTTCTGAAGAAGCTAGGAACGAGAATGAAGATCGGTGCGCTTCCGGAAATCGTCATCGGCGAAATGCCGATTGGGGCCGTGAGAGATGAAGAAATGAAGAGCAGGAAAAGAGTGGTGTTGCGGGAAGCGGTGTGGTTACCAAGAAAAGCGATGGCAGTCGTGGCCACTGAGCCACTGGATCTGGAGGAGTGTCGAAATAGCGTAACGATAGAGCCTTCCGAAACACAGATGAAACCGACAAGAGCGTCGGTGGGGAGGGCAGCGGTGGACGGGAAAAAAACGCGGACGTGGACGGAAGTCGGCAGAAGGCTGAGAGACGTCCAGGAACGGCAAAAACAACGCTGCGACGCGAGTCACAGACCAGCGGAGGAATTTCAACCGGGAGAAGAGGACGAACAAACAATGGCGGACACCGGGAAGGAGACGAACGCAATGGAGGATGTGCCGACGGATACCCGTCAGGAAAAGCCATCAGATGAATCAGCCAAGGAAGGGGAGGGAACGACGGCGCCGGAAGAGACGAGACGGCGTTCGGAACGGGTGCGCAGACCGCCAGTGGGGTACAACGCAGCAGAGGCGGCGATCGGAGCCGTTTTTCTCCTGATGGGCCTACTAGCTCCCCTTCTCGGTGTGGGGATGGCAGAAGGAAGAAACGTCGAATCTTTCAACCGGGACGGGGTTATTTTTAAGTATCAGGAGGATATCTTCTTCAGCGACTCGGAGTGGGTGGTCGTTACAGACGTGTCCTTCACCCCGATCGAGACTGCGCTGGCAGCGGTGCGCCAGTGGTACTTGGGACAAATGAGGGACGATCCGAGAAGAGCGGAAGCGAAAGAAGGCGAGCGTCTTCGAACCCAGTTACGTGACCGGGCCCGTGAGGGGCTAGACTGCTTGGAGGTGATCGATGGCCGCTACCAAGTATTGAGGGGGGCTCTGATTGGAACGACGGACCGAAAAAAGAGGGGCCTGGTCGACGCGGGTGGAACGACGTTGCAATGGCTGTTTGGCGTGGCGACGGAGCGGGACTTGGAGGGTGTGAACGACCACTTGCAGGCCCTCAGTAAAGAAACGACAGCAATTGTTCATGCCGTTTCTCATCAGGCTTCGATGGTGAACGACACCTGGCGAGAACTAGGTGAGCACGCGCTCATCATGCAGCAACTCGACAAGGCACACCGGGCGTTGGAAAAGGAAGTCAACAGGTGGAGAGTCAACATGCTCGAGACCATGAACTCATTGGAATGGCAATTCATCATGGCTTCAAGAATCGACGATGCCTTTCGATCAGCGCAACGGACATTGGATTGGGTCAGAATGACGTTGGAGGATTGTGGTGTGGGGCTGGCGATGCTGGCTGTCGGGAAACTACCGCCCGAACTTTTTCCACCGAGCCGGCTGCGTAAGGTGCTTAAAGAAATTCGGCCACGTTTGAATGCTGGGTGGGACCTCACGCCTGCGTTACAAGCGGGCAATTTATGGAAAGCCTATCAGGAAGCGCAGGTTGTCTCGGCAGCAACCACTCACGGCCTGCGTCTGTTTATTCATTTACCAGTTATTGAAGTGACACGAAATTTTGAATTATATGAAACCTTCGTCTTGCCGGTGTTTGGTGCGACTGGAGATTTTGGGCTACAATATGCCAACATTCCTGCATTCTTGGCAGTGGATATGGATCGGCAGACGTTTATTGAGTTATCGGAAGCGGACGTACGCTCTTGCCAAGGCCGGGCGGGTGCGGTCTGTCCGCCACGTGGAGCCATCTACCGGAAAAATTTTCGAAAGACTTGCGCGATGGCGCTCTTTCTGCAGGACCCTGAGAGAACAAAGGCGGACTGTGACAAAGTAGTGGTTGAATGGAGAGGCCCGGAGGCCAAATACTTGGGACACCGGCAGTGGGCGGTGTCGATGAAAATTCCTCGATCACTGGTGATGGCCTGCCCGTTGGTGACTGGAGCTCGTGATTTTCCCAAAGCTGAATTGCCATCGGTGGGCATCGTCGAGATTCCACGAGGGTGCTCCGTTCAGACGGACGAATGGATATTACAGGCCAGCCACCAATATTCGATGACGTCGACAAAGTTGGGGAGCGCCTTTACTCCACGCCTGAAAGGAGTACACTGGCCCGTAGCAACCGACTGGAGTGAGAAAAGGGGTGGAGCCAGCGAGCAGCCGGTGACTTTATTCCCCCACATATCTTTGGCAGCGTCCTTGGAACGTATAGCCGGCGGCAAGGCAACCGCTGACAACTTTGGAAAAACGGTACGGGCGATTGAGGAGGGGGATAAAGAAAGGAGGGAAGGCGCACTACGCCCGCGGGCATATCCTTATGAGCTGTGGGGTGGGTTGCTGGCAGCAACCTTGCTTTGTAGTGGGGCGTTTGTGTGCTGGGTGCGCAGAGGGGGAGGGAGGGGGAGAGAGGTGGCTGAGCTGTACGAACGCGTCGGGATGCTGGAAGGTACCCTGCGAGGCGAGATGGAGGAGCGTCGCAGCCGTCGATGGGCAACGACTGATTGCCTCACGCAATTAGATGGACGGCTGAAGGCCCATGAACGGACCTGCATGGCGGCACTGACTGAGCTGGAGGAGGCCGCTCGGGCCTGAGAGAGAGCCGGCCAACTTACCCTTCGTTTTCTTATCATTTTCATATTTCTCTCCTTTTTTGGCGTATAGTGTGCGTGTGCCATGTTTATTTTGTTTTCTTCTCTCTCTTCTTTGTTTTTTTGTCTTCTAGTTTAGTGCGTGTGACTTTTGTTCCTGCAGTACGTTTTCTTGCATTATTGTGGCGTATTGATGCATTATTGTGTCTCTGTAGTGTAGTATGTTGGTTCGTCGTTTTTGTTCTAGGGGTTTTGTTGTTTTTTGGGGGGCGGGGCTTTATAGTGTAGTGTGGTTTTCTTTTCGCCTTGGACTGTTTCGGTCCCTTTGAAGCTTTGTAGTGTTCCTAATATTCAAATGGTAGTGGCTGTACGTCGAGAGTCGGCGCATTCGGGACGAATGCGACTGGGGGGGGGGGATGTCGCGTGGTCAATGACCACGCTACACGATCCGGCTGGTATTCAGGCCAACCGGTAGTGCATCCGCCACCGCCACCCGACCCTCGCTAGCGCTCGCTAGTATATAAGCGTGCAGTGCCTCTTTGTCGGGGCTGTTCCCTTGTAGCTCTGAGACCGTTAATACACGCCAACATAGTTGGCACGTTACAATATCGTTGAAATCAACATTCACAACATGCAAAATTATTACGAGTCATTCTGTAGAAAGAATTGCCTATCAGAAGATCATTTGTTTAAACGAGGAGATCCTATTCCTGCAGTGCCAAGAGACGATATCGACGATGACATCGTAAATCTTCTTGACGTGGAAAATACTTCAAGCACACCAGTTGGTGTCCAAGACGCCAAGTCAAACAGCGCGACTGATCCTTTCGTTAAACTTCTTTCATCATTCTACGAAAATCCTGTACGCTTAAAACTGGTATCTGGCTTTACTTTAGTAACCCCGGAACAAGCTCTGTCGGCCATCAATGTATTGCTCACCAAAAACAGTAGCAAGAAATCCGTATTTACTCTGCCTGGTAGGTCTCAAGTTGGAGCGTTAGTAGAAGATCCAAAAGAAGACCAGATGAACAGTAAAGTGTTTTTGGATGCACCTGTACACACGAGTAGAATTGCTTCAAAATATTGAAAAAGCACTGTCCAACAGGTCTAATTGTTTTTTTCTATAACTACAAATCAACCGGCAAAATTGGAACCAAATTTTCCAACTCTTCAACAGCAGTCCCGACATTGGGGACTAAACGAGAAACAACACATGGCTTT
Organism: Daphnia galeata; assembly: GCA_030770115.1. Taxonomy (NCBI): domain Eukaryota; kingdom Metazoa; phylum Arthropoda; class Branchiopoda; order Diplostraca; family Daphniidae; genus Daphnia; species Daphnia galeata. The sequence continues at coordinate 699,233 of CM061120.1, read as the reverse complement.
TGTTTTAATTGGGTCTGCTCTTCTGCAACATGTCGCTTTGGCCAACTGTGTGAGCTCAGGAAATTCATCAATCAGCAGTTCTGATTGGGGGTTGCACTCTCCATTCGGCACTAGGCATTTCTGCAAGATAGGTCGATTCCGACCCCAGCAGTGATCAAATCATTGCCTGGTCTGAAATTGGATTGCTAATTTTGGACAAATTCAGCATGATACAACCGGCCTTATTCGACTTCATGAAACGAAGGCTAGAGAAACTGAAAGGCAATTCAAAACCTTATGGTGCAATACACCTTGTGCTAAAGGGTGATTTTTAACACCTTTCTCCGGTCGGCGTCACCATTTACAAGCTTCCTACCCGTCAAGAAAATAATTCGGACGACCACTCACTAGTATCAATGCGTGCTCGTGTAGCATGGAAGGAGTGCCTCACTGATGTTATTGAATTAACCGAAAATCTTCGCCAAACTGACACGCGATGGGCAGATTCACAAAAAAGATGGCGCGTTAATCAACCTACCAAGCAGGACATTAACGATGTCAACAAAAGATTAATTTACCCCACAAGTGCTGTCACATCGTCACCTCCTTTGGGTACCGTTATCGCCGTTCCAGAAAACAAATCAAGAGAGGAGGCACTCAAATTTTGCGAAGTTACTATGCTGTCCAATTTGCCTTTGATTCAACGCAACAGCACTGATTGGAGTAACCGTGGCGTACTGCTTATAGAGGCATCAATCTCAAAATCATCTGTTCATCAATCTGTAGATCCCAATCAAGCAGAATACATCCGCTCATTAGGATCGAAGCGATTGAAGGCACCCGGAAATCTTTACTGTTTCATCGGAGCAACATATATGGTCACTATAAATTCGGACGTATGTAAAGGAGTGGCAAATGGAACGGACGCAAGACTGGAAGACATTTGTTTGCGAGATTCAGCGGTAATTAGATTTGCTAAACTGGACAACGGAACTATGACTCATGCCGTCTATGCCGAAGATGTCCTTTGTCTTGTGTTTAAACACGCTTCTGGGTGGAGTGAGTCCTTACTTTATCCACGTCTCGATAAAGGATGTTTTCCGCTTGTCGTTTCCAAAAACTGTGTGAAATGCAGATTAGGAAAATCGGAAAAAACATTTCAAATTCAAGGAAGCCAATTTCCTTGTATCCTCTCGGTGGTTCTAACCGGTCACAAAGTTCAAGGCAAAACACTAGATACGATCATACTTGGCTATCTGTCAAAGCATCATCTGTATGGAAGCTCAGGATGGATTTACGTTATCCTGTCACGCGTTCGCAAATTATCGGATTTTTATACGTTGACTAGATTAGATACTGATGTAAAGAAATACAAACCTAGAACTCACGTGATTCGCGAAATGAAACGGTTATCGGCTATCGAAAATTTCACCATTCGAAGACTTCTCTTTTCTAACTTCCATAAATATCTAGTCCACCGCCCGCGGGTTTTACCGCTTCGAAAATACCTTTATGGTATATTCGACAATAGAGTAGGAAGGGGTTACATACCCACCCTTAAGTTTATTTTCTTCCTTTCTCAAGCTTTGGTAAACATACCGTAAAGATGATATTTATGGAAGCGAGTGTACATGCAATACTACATGTAGTGCTACATACAAATGAAAAATCTATGCAGTAATACACGTAAAAAACAACATAAAATTACATGTAATTTTTTTACCGGGGCTAGCTTTATATGAATCTGAAAAAAAACTTTTTAAAGTTACTAAAATGGAAAGAATGAGTTAAAAGAATGCATATTAAAAACAAACTACTGTGCGAATGTTTATTCATTTTTCTAGGTTCAAAAGTAACAACTTTGTTATTAGCTATTTAAATTCAAAAATACTTCGTTATTAATTTCACGGATCCATTCTTGAATTTCGTTGTATTTGGAATATGATTCCATTTCAGTTTCATCCATCTAAATGAATTTTAAATAAGATGATTACTAATTAGTTTCATTTCAGGTATGAAGTAGTTGAATTTACCAATAAAATTGAGTCTGAAAAAAAAGAGCAGGTTATGGGTAAATGATCTACCGCTCGTATGACCTTGATGCCTTTGATTGCGATGATTGCAGAATTGGGAATCAATTTCTTTTTGAGTAGTAAAATCTGGAATATGACCCTTTCCGCATCGTGAATCACCATCTATTTCAAATAATTTTTCAATCATTAATGCAATATGACGGTTATAAGTTTAAATGTGCAAAGTATTACTTGCTCAGTATCACGGTTCATCAGAATAAGAGATTTCTCATCGGTGGAATCAAAATCACACACGTCAGTTACCATACCAATTACATCTTTTACAATTAAAAAAGGAAAAAGCGTAGGTCATTAAATTCCTTTTCAAAATTATGTTGAAAATTCAACTTACCAATTATGTCTCCATATTTTGAATCGCTCGACAAAGAATTAAAATCTTTAAAATTGAACTGCAAACGTGGAATATCATATTGAGCTACGTCTGATTCAGAGATCAAAATACACTAGTCGTCCATAAAAAAGAAACATATATGAAATAAGATTACATTACACTGAAGAAAATATTTACTTGAGTCTTATCGATAAATTTAGCCTCCACGTCAATTCCAGGAAAAGTTCTAGTGTATTCTGTTTTCTTAAGAAGCAATCCCGATAGCATGTAAATGTTATTTTTCTAACAGAATTTAAGAAAAAATTATTATACGACAATAAATTTTTTTGTTTGAAAAGAATACCTTCAAAACGCCTGACCACTTTTCAACAGATTGCTCCACACAGTGACTTTAATTTCACCAGATTGATCAAGAAAAGTTAAATCAATAAGTTTCTGAAGTTTTTTATTGAAAAAAACGTCCTTGACAACCATGTGAATCAATCTTGCCGCCAATTTAAAATTAAACAAGATAACGAAATATAAATCACCAGCAAAAATCATTTGAGCAACAGAAGCTTACCTTGGATTTCCTAAAAACAGTGAGGCTATAGAGACTACTTGATTACTTTTGCTTGCGTTCGGATGTTTGTTTTTCATAGCCTCAATTTTTTTCTTGGCTGGGGATGAATTGGTGCTTGTACCAGCTCCACAATTTACGGAATCGATGATAATTTTACTCATTTCAGTTGAAACCCTTTTTCTTTCTGATAACGTATCAGCTTTTTCTTCCTTCGTTGGAGTTAACTCGATCTCGTTAACGCCTCCTCCAGTTTCAAGCAAATCCATGTTATTGCTCATCTCGGGCTTCTCAATAAAATCTTCCATAGTTTTTAGTTTCTTCCCTAAATCCACGATAACCTTTCTTCTGCACTGTTCAAAAGCAACTGATCTACCTTCTTGTGTGAAGCGAAAACTATAACAACGAACGTAATGAAAACGTCTTAGTTTTCATTTCCCTAGAAAAGAAATGTCGACGTTTGATCAACGCCGTTCTGAGAATTTGTTCTTGTCTTTAAAGACTTGCTGTTACATCGGGTACTGATACTGGTATTTAAAAATCTCAGAAAACTGATCGATACTAACTTTTCGTTAACATTTTTCTTCTAATAAGCTGTTCTCTGAAAAGAGGGAAAAATTTCGACTGAAATGAAAATAAATTTAAATCTTTAAGGGAAAGGGGGAATTCCAACTGATTTCCTTTAAATGTGTAACTACGCCTACATAATAGAAATTTAAAAAATCTCCTCTCAAGTTATATTGAGAGCACATTCCAGTAATCAGTTTCCATCATCATTGTGGACAGCATGGATTCACTCATCGGAGACAAAAACGCTTTTCAGAAAGTCAGCAGAATATAGCAGGAACGTCAGCCAAAAAACCGCGATCAGGAGATAAAGGATTAAACTCTGTTATTTCTGTAAATCCAACGTAAGTAAAACATTAATTCGATCACTTTCTACTCAGCTTAAAACAAATCTATATTTTATACATTTGTTTTAAAGATTCAAACTGCATGCTAGACTTACCTTTAAAAGTATGAAAACATTTGAAAATGGCAAGGATTACCAACTGACCAACTGGATTGACTGCGAAGCAACAGAATTTGTAGGCTTATCATGTGGAAAATAGCGTTACATTACAACGACAAACTACAGGTCAGTAGTGAAGCGAAACCATTAATTGCGATAATCAGAAACTGTACACCATATAAATTTTATATAATCTTCTGTATAAAAGGAAAACTACATCTATTGCATTACAAACGCTGTCGTCTCCATCAAAACACAAGACAACAGCAGGATCCCGCTAAGCAAATGAATAACTCTAAACAAACAGACTTTGGTAACCTTATTATCTTGAATAATAGGGGATTAACAATAAAACAATAATTTTTCTACAGATTGAACGAGTTAATTATGAGGCCACTGAAGTATTATATCACTTTCCTAATATATCATACTCCTACAAATTGATCGAAGAAATTATTGTGCTAGACCAAACCATCGAAAAACAGCGCATTGGTAAGAGGAACCATAACGGGAACCATAACGGATGAAAAACTAATGCATCAAATTAATCATCATGTTACATTTAATTACAGATTTTATTGGAATATTTTTTGAATGGATTGCAGTGGGGAAAAAAATGTCGTTAAAGACACCAAGTGGAAAGGTAAGAAATTTTGACACTAATTCAAAAAACTGTAAAGCCCAATATACAAAAAAAATTACTTTTTAGCTGATCGTGCATGTAGAAAAAGCTATATCACAAGTTTGTCACCAAGATTTTATTGAGATGGTAGGCTTACCGTATTGCGCAACAGTCAGTTTCAAGGACTTGCAAATGGACGGAGATGTATTTTCATGTTTCAATGACACTATCATTAAGTTAAAAAAATGGATGCACTGTTTCTGAGCATTTTGAGTATTTCATTGTTTCTGCAGATTAATAGATTCTGTCCACAGTCCTATGAGTTGGCAGACTGGCTCGAGGATACATTGGAAAGAAATGAACCATATGAAGAAATCTGGTACAATGGTAGCAGCAGCGAAGATAGTGGTGTTTTCGGATTTGAACTGCCCAATCCAAATCTAAATTAAAAATTTTTATTATGGCATCATTTCAAATAAATCAGTTAAATCTGTCGTATTTTTTAATTTTATTTATCAAAGCTATATCAATTAAGGCTATCATACAAACAATAACAAGCTATTACAACTTGATCAGGGCTACATAACTTAATTTTATCTAAGTAAAGGATCCCATGTATATATAGAGGCTGGCATTGAAGGAGATTGAGTAAGCTCGGTCTCATGAAAATACATTCCCCCTTTAAGCACTACCATGTTGATCTCTACTGGTTGGGGAAGTTCCTCTGTAGGTTGGAAGGAACACTCCTCGTCCGGAAAGCGAAGAAACCCGACATTGGTTGCCTCACTACAGTCGCACACCGTTGCGTTCAAGGCGTTCAAGGGACAATAGATAGCGAGGACGAAAACCAACACCACAAACAATCTCCATAACATACAATATTACTTAAGGGTTCACTTGTTTTAATAAATTCCACGGTCTCAAACCGGCTCGTCGGGGAGGTCGTCTGTCTGGGGGAGGGGTTGATGGATCTACAGGGCTGTTATGGGGAGCCACAAGAGTAGGGGATCAAGGGGGTGTAGGAGTCCGTAGAGGAATAACGGGATCGTCAAAATTCACCAAATCTTTGTCTTTAGCAGGGGGTAAGGGCTCTTCTGGAATTATAGGCAGAGGGGAAGAGACAGGGGGAACAGTGATAGGAAGTCCATTCTCGACATCGCTAAGGATACCGGACTTGCAGTTGGGCCACTCGGTGGGACTTGTCCTAAGCCCCGACAGTATATTAGATGTGTCAAAACTAATTTCGAACCACCCAGAGTTACACTTAAAATAGAGGAATGTACGGTAAAGGCACTAGTAGATAGTGGTGCAGGGAGGAGTACTATTAGTTCTAAATTTTTGAACAACTTCGTCAAGCAGGTGTGGGGTTTCATTTTTCGAAGAACGTTGATGTCAATCTTTTTGATATCAATGAGAGAAGACTTGCACACGTTTTATACGATTCGGCCACTGGCCGAACATCTGAGAACATCTGAGCAGCTCAGCGCTCTTACCACTGAGCTATACATTATATGAATTTTGTAAGCAATTAGGGGTATTAATCAAACACTAATGCTGTTTTATTTATTAAAAACAAAACAAAATTCAGCTTAATAGCAGAATAAGCTTAAAAATGAATATATGAATGAAAATCTAGTTTTCAGTACCTTGGACTGCATTGCTGGCAGATATAATTGAAGGGAGAATTGTTCTTCTTCATCTGCATGAAAGATGTATCTGTGATGCGCATAGTGGGATGGCATTTTCTGGGCCTTTTCCCTTCCCCTTGTAAAAAAATAAGTAAATAGAGAAACGAATTTTGGCCGAAACGTAAATTTTATAATTTTTGGCCGAAACGTACAATTTATCAATTTGTCCGAAAAGCATAAATAAAATAGCAACTTTTGGCCGCAACCATAAAAAAAATTTTTGATTGGCCGAATCGTATAAAGTAATAACATATAAATAATTTACGTTTCCACTGGCCGAAACGTATAAAAAATAATGTACGTTTCGGACAAAACTTTTGGCCGAAACGTATACCAACCCGCTACATAAATAGGCTTGAAAAATGCTCGTCGTACCAATTGAGCAATTTGACAGCTAGTGAATTTCAGCCCCTTCTTACCAATACAATCAATAATGCAAATTTAAAGTGCATCCTACATCGTTAAAAGTTAAAAAATACCGAAGATTCGTAAAATGTAATCCACTGGCATTATTCAAAGAATTAGAAACACATTTCATGAAGCAATATGCCACAATTCTCGACGATAATGGTTACGACAAGAAAAACGAAGTTGATTGCAATGTAATAATTTTTTGTTAAATTTCAAGGGTTATTTGAAATATCTGTATTATTAATTAAACCATCTCCAGTTTTTAATAAAGGATAATGTGATTCCTTTTAATGCAACTTTGTATGAAATTCTGATAAATTATGGTAAACAAATTATTTTTTAAAATGTATATCATAATTTACATAGTTTTTCTCTAATTTTCTAAAAGATCAAAATGAAGATACTGTGGAACCTTCAAATAATACGTTCCAATCTAAAAATCTCGATAATGGAATTGGGACTAAAACTCACACAATATTTTATCGACTATGAAGCGAGTAATAATTAATTGCAAATAACCATTTCAATATTCTTTTTAACGAAATATTCAGATGGCTATAGGAACCAGTGCGATTTCAGAATTTTATTCTGTTGCATCACGTCAATAACTGCAGCAATTCGATAGCAAATTAATGAAATTATGGCGCCAAACGACAACTTGTAATTCTGTTTATTAAAGATTATATTGTGTGTAACACTTTTTTAAGAATCATCTAATTTCAAATTAAAACGTTTTTCAGTCCCTAATTCAATTCCTAGGAACGACAGCGAGCACGCACAGTCAATCTTAATTGTTTCCAGAATGCTATTTATCGATAAAAAAGGATGAAAATTTTTCCCGTATCTGTCAAGCGTTTCGATTTTTTGGACAATTTATCGCAAGATCAATTATGGATTCTAAAATGGTAGCTTGAAAAATATCCTAATCTCAAAAACAATAAAAAACATAACTTTATATTATTTTATACAATATTTAGTTGGATTTAGATTTTAACCCAATATTTTTTCGTTGGCTTTGTGGACACCAAAAATGTCTAACCCAACTTGATGTCAGTCAATTAGATCCTGCTTTAAATCGTACATACGAAGCGTTGATAAATATTGTTAAAAACAAGGAGCTCATCGATATTGATTCATCACTTACAAATGAAGAACGAAAAACTGAGATTGAAGCGTTAAAAATCGATGGTTCTACTATTTAATTAATGATCTCTTAACTAAGTTGACTTTACCTTCTAAAGTATCGTTTGAAAAATTTTGTAAAGGAAATAAAAGTCAATTTATCACTTTAAAGTAGGTGGAAGAATATTTACAGGTAATTGATTTAACAATTTTAGAGGATTCAATTATAAAGAAAAATAAATGAGTGACAAATACTTTATATCTATTTTAATCCGTGTGGATAGCGACGAAGGGAATTTAGACACTTGAAAATCCATTCTTCTATGGAATTAATCCTAAAGTCGGAATCCGTGTGGATAGCGACTTCCCGTAAACAGGATGTAATGATTGGATTAATCTATCTAATCTCGTGTTATGACAGAATGGATTTCCATGTAACTCCATATTTACTCCCATATATTTACCCATTGGTTATTCTGGTGAAGGGAAAAGGAAATGTAGTGTTTAGTTTATTTTAGTCATATTATGCCTTTATTACTTTACTCATTTTATGCCTATACTTTTCAATTTTCACTCATAATATTCATTTTGTTCTTCACTATGATTAATTCCCATTTATTTTCGCCAATACTATTTCCGCTACTATTTCATTTAGCATTCATGCTATTTTCTTCTATTGGTTCTCTTATATATTATGTTTATGTATCCATTTTCCACTTTTCCTTCTCTTTCTGAATTAGGGGACTAATTTCTTTTCCTCGCAAAGGGGGAAGGAATGTAATGACCCTAAAAGCACGTTCAGCCAGCCTCGCTCTTATTATATACGCAGAAATATGAGCAGCAGCAAGCTGAGAAGAAGTGGCTGGTATCCCAAGGTCAGATGCCCACACATGGTAGCCGGCGTCCCCCGTCTATTGGTAGTCGGTGCGCTAATGCGAAAAGCAGCGTGCGTGAATACACGCGCTGCCCTCACATGCCTGCGAAAGTCATCAAGATGGACGATGGACCATTCGCGCTCCATTATAAATTCGCGAAGCTTTTGCAACGAAAAGCAGAGTTAGTTCAACTTCTCTGTGAGCCTCTACTCTCCCTTCTCTCTCTCTCTCTCTCTGTTTGATTACTTGTCTGTACTTTGGCTATTACGGCAATACATGGGGATCCCGTATCCACTACAATATTCATTTTTCCCGGTTCACGGCAACGCCGAGAAAAACTGGTCGATTGTAAGTTAAAATCACGAAATAGCTACACCAGCATGTAAATCTACACCAAAACTTTTAAAAAGAAACATCCATTTGATATAATACCTCTCTCTCTCTATTCAATTATTGTTGGGTATCATATGTATTTGTATATAATCTTATTCTTTTTTAATTTATTAAACTAAACCCAATAGCAGCTTAAATTTCCGCTTCAAAAATTCCCTTTTTTTCTAGACTTAACCGGCAGTCTAGCAATCCACTACCAAATAAAAAAAAATAAAAAACAGCTATAAAAAAAATCTATTTCTTTTCTTTTGATATGCCATCCAGCGGTGGAGTGGTGGAGGCATCCAAATCAGAGCCGCATTGGGCAAATGTAAAGAACCATGCGACAATGCAAATGAACTTTTTAGTCCATGGACTACAAATTTCATTTTTTTAAAGTGAATTAATTAAAAGAGTTCTATCATTTAATTGCATTTAAAGAGTGTGCTAAACTTAACTTTAATTGTAACATTATTAAATTTATTTTTTTTTTGTCGGGTTTTAAGAGAACGTTTAACTAAACAGAAGAAACACAGCTCATTAAGAAAACTAAATGTTGCAATTAAGTCAAGGTTACACTACTTTTTCAACTAACTCTCTTCCACTATATTAACGGCAATTACTAGGTAGTAAACTACCATCAATATTGCCATCATTTTTCTAAGAACTTGTTATTCTTGTAACTTAAAAGTATATTCTCGGAATATTTAATATTCGAATATTCAACATTCTGAGAATAGGCCTATACATTAGAAGAATAGCAACAACGACGAACGACTTTCGTCGTCGCCGAAAGCTCAGCACGAAATGTAGAAACAGTCAAACAGTCAAACACGTATAGTTGCGCTGAAGGGAAAAAGGTGGGGGGAGGGGGCAGCTGATTCTCAAATTTCTTTTGGGAAGAAGATATTTTTTTAGTTGAATGCGTCATGGGCGGGGAACGGAAACTGAAGCTTACTGTTGTATAGTAAAATAAATCCCAGACGGCTTTTGCGACACCCGTTTTTTTGCTCAAAAAACGTGGCTCGGCTGACGGCTTAGCCTTGGGGAGATAGGCAGAATTCCCCCTTTTTCAGAATTTTTTGGTTCGAAAACTTCGAGGGATAGGGAGATGGTTTTAAAAAATTCCTTAAAATTATGAAAACACCTTAATATTATAAAATAGATGTTAATTTATCCTTGAGTGCAAACCAGGTTTCGCTATCATGTTGCGAAGTATTTTTTATCGATTTTTTTAAAAAAAGCCGGTTTTAACACTGCGCTTATGGTAGGAAAAGGGGGTGTTCTTAATTTGTGAACGAGGGTGTAGGGACTTGGGGGTAAGTCGTACAACAATGTCAAGTGTGTATGATTTGTAGATCGACTTTTCATCTGATCGGGAAAAAAAGAAAAAAAATTCTATCCCTAGCCGTTAAAAAGTTACGCGAGTTGCAATGAGCACGTAGCGCCATAAGAATACACGCAAAACGAGGGGGGTGTTCTTAATAGCTTGGTGGGTACTGTAATTACAATAAGATATACAGTATTTTTGATTTTATCACTGCCACTTTAACTCACTGTCCATTAAACTGTCATAAACCTGGTTTACATTTATATCTTCGTGATCCTTGTGTCAAGAGCTTTATTCTTCCGAATAAAGTTGTATCGAATAAAAAACGTATTCTGAATAAGAATACGAATAAATTCTTATATTCTTTATTTCAAATAATTTTTAGCTGTATTTTATTCTTATTCTTTATTCGATTATCCAAAATTTATATGAAAAAATCGAATAAAAAATAAAGTTAATGCGAGCTGATGCAAGTTGAAAATTTCATGGTACCGCTACGTCCGCTAGTCGTTGCTCTTTTGTTGGATTTTTTTTTTCTGTTTAGCGCTTGAAAATAGTCCTATTCCTATAAGGCCAATTATTGTCTGCTAACATTTATTTTATTTGAAAATTTATTCGAAAATTTATTTGAAATACGAATAAAATAAATTTTATTTTTATTTTTTATTCTCATTATTTATTCGATCTAATTTTCGTTTTGTTCGTATATATATTCAAATTAATTTTTACCTTATTCGGCAGAACACTATCATTTTCCAATAAGATTTAATCATGTGTGCTACGTCTGATTTACATGTAATTTTCGTCTATTTCAATTTTCTGTTACAATTTACTTATTTTCCTACCACCCAACTCACTGCACTAATAAGGAAATCTAACTAAGCCTTTAATAAAACGTTCAAACTTGTTTATGGAAGAATTCAATCGTGTAAATGAATGACGAAACGTTTGTGAGTAAATATGCTTTCTATTTGGAACGCGTCCTATGAATAATTTTTTCTTTAACCTTACACTGGACATTTGTTCTTTATTTTTAATCGATCACCTGATAGAAATATGAATGACCATTTATCACCAAACTTTTGATGACTTTAATTATTTTCTCTTTTACATACACATTTCCCTCGACTCGGGTCGAGTTCTATCAGTGCACTACAAAAATGAGGGGAAAAAAATGTACACGTAATTGGGTGTTGATGACAATAACCTCGATTTTTTATACTAAGCCCAAATAATTTATTATGGGTCAATGTTCCTCCCTTCTTAAGCTTGGAGAGTTGCTAAAAACTCGGTAACGATTTTCTTCAGCTTGGCATCCGTCTCATCAGTGATCTTTCCGTCCTTAGCAATAGCGGTCAGAACATCTGCGTGAGTAGTCTTGATGTGTTGTAAGAATTCCTTCTCGAAAGCGGTGATCTTGGATGGATCGAGTTTGTCCAAATAACCTCGAACACCACAGTAGATGACGGGGACCTGCTCTTCAATGGCCATTGGAACTGTTGACAAAAATTAAAGTTAAAATATGCGATAATGATGAAAATAAACATAATTGTCGAGTTGTCAGATAATTTACAGCCAAAAAAAATTGTTTCATTTTGATCAAACGGTAACTCGTTCTCATCATAGTATTCATTATTTATCATCATGGTAAAATTTGTTTTTACCGTATTGGCCTTGTTTCAGCAATTCAGTGAGACGCACACCGCGGCTCAACAACTGCTGGGTGGAGGCATCCAAATCAGAGCCGAATTGGGCAAATGCAGCAACCTCACGGTACTGTGCAAGCTCAAGTTTCATGGAGCCGGCCACCTGCTTCATTGCACGCGTCTGAGCAGCCGATCCGACACGGGAAACGGAAAGACCGACGTTAATGGCTGGTCGAATACCCTTGTAAAACAGCTCAGTTTCCAAGAAGATTTGGCCGTCAGTAATGGAAATGACGTTGGTCGGGATGTAAGCAGAGACGTCACCAGCCTGGAAATACATGAGTCAATAAGTTAACACAGTGAAAAAAAAACACCGCAACAACAAGAAAACAGTTAATTGAATCAGTTCTTCTTAGAGGTAAGACTGCTCACGGGTAATGCAGCACATGCTTATTTCATCAGTTAATCAATAACTTAGCTCTCAAACTTATGTTTATGTGTACCTGAGTCTCAATAACTGGCAAGGCAGTCAGCGAACCACCCCCGTGCACTTCGTTCATTTTAGCAGCACGCTCAAGCAGACGAGAGTGCAAGTAGAAGACGTCACCAGGGTAGGCCTCACGACCAGGAGGACGACGCAACAACAGAGACATCTGACGGTAAGCAACGGCTTGCTTCGACAAATCGTCATAGATGATCAACGCGTGTTTTCCATTGTCACGGAAATATTCACCTGCAATAGAATTTCAAGAAATCAACGAAGTTTTAATTAGACTTAGTATATATCAAATTACCCATGGCGCATCCGGAATAAGGCGCCAAGAATTGAAGGGGAGCAGCATCGGAAGCGGTAGCAGCCACGACAATAGTATACTTCATGGCATCAGAATCAGTCAGACGTTTAACGATCTGGGCGACAGTTGATCGCTTTTGACCAATAGCAACGTAAATGCAGTATAGTTTCTTTTTTTCATCAGCACCATCGTTGAAACGTTTCTGGTTGATAATTGCATCAATGGCAATGGCGGTTTTACTATTAAAAACAATTGTGTTGATTAATTTAAAGCAAAAATAAACTATATTTATAATTTGCAAATTATTCTCAGTACCAGAAATCCCTTTCTTTAATTAAAATCAGAGACAAATTCTCATAAATTAAAATTTTCATCACGGTATGATTAAAACACTTATAGAAAAAAGTTTGTTTACCCAGTCTGTCGATCGCCGATGATGAGCTCTCGCTGACCACGACCGATGGGGACGAGAGAATCAACGGCTTTGATACCAGTCTGCATGGGTTCGCGTACGGATATACGAGGGATAATACCAGGAGCTTTAACACCGACACGAGCACTGTAAATAACAACAATTATAGGATGCCATAAATTTAGTTAGACGATGAAATACCGTTTGGCTCCAGCAAGGGATCCTTTGCCATCAATGGGATTACCCAAAGCGTCAACGACTCGGCCAAGCAGCTCAGCGCCAATGGGTACATCAACGATAGCCCCTGTTCGTTTTACAATATCTCCTTCCTTGATGAGCTTGTCGTTACCGAAAACGACGACACCGACATTGTCGGGCTCCAAGTTAAGGGCCATTCCCTATGATATCATGAGCAAACATTAAATTCTGCAAAGAAAACTCTAAAATAACAGCCGAGTACCTTAAGCCCAGAGGAGAATTCCACCATTTCCTCAGCCTGGATGTTCTTGAGGCCATAAACTCGAGCAATACCATCTCCAATGCTGAGTACAACGTCCAGTTTCTTCCAAGTTCTCCTACATATACAGAATTAATTCAAGTTGTACACCCAACAAATGAGAAAAATACCTTGGGAGCCGCTCCCAAAATGCGCTCTTCCAAAATAGAAGAAATCTCAGCTGCTTTGGTTGTTGGTGTTACGTGCAATTGACGAACAGCAGCCTGGATGGCTGGCAAGGACCTGCGTGCCACCTAGATATCCAACAAGCTATTAGTAAGGGACAAAAGAAATCTTTTTTGTCTGAAATTATAAAACTAATCAGACAATATATGCAGCCAAGGAGCAATTTTCAAGAGGTTCAAATGGTAACTCCTGTTGTCATCATATCAAGTATGCAGTTTAGTAATAATACATTCCCATCGTTCTAAGAACAGAGAATTACAACAAATGAGAAAAATTGTTTCTCATAATCAAAACTTCTAAACTACTTTCTTATTAAGAAATCTAAGAATCATCAAAGCTTTGAATCAACAATTCGACAGTAAAAATATTTCTACAAGATGGCGGCTATCACGAGCCGGGCCGGCCGGTAAAGACCATGTATATTAAGCCGATTTAAAAAAAAATCGCGTATGAAATTTCACGATATTGCTCAATTATTTGATCTATCGTTTGTAAAATGTGTTAAAGCTTACCTTTGGGACATTTTTAGGCAGCTGGCGCGCAACTGACGATACCAAACGTGCTGACAGCATTTTCTCGACTCAAGGAATATCTGCACTTGAAGAGCAAGAGAAGTGGAAATAGAACGACTATGAGAATGGAGGTTGGGAGCCGGATGATGTCGTGTTGTCATGTCTTACTAATTGTCTGAATCGTTGCTACGTGGAAATTCTGGCCGTGATGCAAAAGTATATTTCCATCACGAAATATTATTTTGAATTCAGTAATAATATTGTATTTTCAAAGGACTTTTTATTATAACTAATAATTGCTAGGCCTAGCCTTTTTTTCAGATTAGAGCAAAAATAAAAAAATTCCGTTAATTGAATAACATATTTAAGAAAAACTCCTCTTTCAGAATTTTTTTTATAAATTCAAGATTTCAAAACAATTATCGAAAAAAATATATATAACACATAACAACATAAGAGTTTAACAATACTTTGTATTTTTGCAATCTTCAAATTTTGTTATCGTGCAATGCTTTTGATATCCTTAGCCATTTATTATTTGGCGCGGTTATTTAAAAACTGCTGTTATTGGGTTTGTTAACAAAGTAAATGATGGCAAAATTGTTATTAATAACAGAAATGTGAGTATTTTCGAAATGTTATCGGAATTTGTGCAAAGGTCTACAGTTTAGCTGAAAATATATAAATTTTGTTTCATAAAAAATAAGAAAATAAGACGTGCTATTGTTACTATAACCTGGCTACTGGCAACGTTGGTACAAAGGCGCCTCAAAAAAATTCAGCCACAGTGAAAATTGTTTGAATGTTTTCTTTTTTGAGAAATTTGTAATAAATGTATTGTAAATCTTTTAATTGTCAGTACTATGGCTTCGAGACCAAGCATAGTTTTTCTCTTTGATCTAGACTTGCCTTCTGTCAGATCTGGAAATAGTTTAGTGAACAGTGATGATGATTTCCCCTCACAGTGTATTCGTCTCTTAAGACACGTCGTCCTCAACATTTTGAACTATTTCAGTGAGAAACAAATTAACATTCAGTGGGGCTACCGCTTCTACTCTTCTTCAAACTATCAACTAACAAACAAAGCACGTTTTGTGGAACTTACCACTCAGACTGTGGAGGAGTTTGAGGAAGCCTTGAGTGTTCGTTTTGAACAGAACAATGCCTTGGTTGAAGGAGCTACTTTGAATCAAATGACTGGAGCTAGTGTTCTCAATCGAACTCTTCAAGATATATTTTCAGATTATGATTGGAAAACACCCTCTGATTCCCTGACCCCTACAAGAAAAGGGAAAAAAGCTGGAAAACAGCTTGATCAGAGCTTGCAAAATTTAGTGTTCGTATTTACTGAAGTACCAACCGATGAAGCAATAAGGTCATTCTGCAGATTCAGTGTTCAGGATGAACTGTCAGTTAAATCAGTTACTGATGCTATTTTGCCTAAGGAGTTGGCAAAACGCTTTCAAGAATTTCAATTAAGTCTAAATTTCATTGATTTGTCAAATGATACAAAGACAATATTTAGCAAAATTGCTAGTAATCTACGTGGGGCAGTAATTGATGCCTTGTCATTTATCTCACCCTTTAGTTTTAGTCAAATTTTGCAAGCTTCTTGTTTCACAGAAGTTAACTCTAAAGAAATTTGTCATTCTTGCCAGTCTCTTTCACTTGGTTCAAACACAGTTGTCTTAGTTCTTAATGAACAACAATTTGAGTTTCAGTTGCAGTGTTGGAATCCTGGTTGCATAAAATCTAGTCTTTGGTATTAATTTTATTTTCTTAAAAATTTTAAGTTGACTTCTTTATGAAATGCCTGTCTTTTTTAATATTCATGGTCGCAAAGTTCGGAAGACGAAAATATTAACAATTCTGTGATCAACTGTAAAACAGTACAAAAAACATCAGTCCCAAGTCAAAGCTGGTTGAGGTACGAGTCACTACATCTGCTCTCCAGCAGGAATTCGTCATTACCGAAGCTTCTTTCACAGAAAATATCATGGGTATTGAATTTAAACGAACTATTAGAAGTTTCCGTGTTTAAACTAATCCCCTTGAATATGATTTTGTTTTTTCTTTAGATTGGTCAATTGAACGACCGATTTTGCTGCATTTCACCACTAACTTCCCGTACAGCTTTTATGATATTCCCATCTTCCGATTGCTTTTCCTTTCGATCCTGGGCTACGAGTCTATTTGGTCCAATTAACCGTGAAAGCCCTGATTTTTCAAGAACTCGGAATTTTGTCGCAAGAATTCTCGACGATGAACGCAGAATATCTCCATGTATGGACGATCTTGCACCCTTAATTCCTGACCAGGGCTACCAATGGTCTGTACTCAGCCACCTCAAAGGAAATTATGCTGAAAAGAAAGGGATTCACTTAGGAATGCATTGGCAAAATTTAAAAAATTGGTAATTCGCCTTTATTATTTGTGATATCAAACTAACCTATTTACAATTGCTTGCATTTCATCAGCTTTCAGAGTGAAGAGGCACAAGAAAAGTGTTTAAAAGAATTCAACAATAATTCTTTTGATCAACTGTCCCATTCGATTCCTCAAATCGACACTCAGTCCGCTAATTTTTCCAGTGAAGGAAATGCACTAAAAAAAATTGGTTCTAATAGAATTCAAAACCTTCGCGCCTCTACGCTTCTACAAAAAAGTCAGGAAGTTCGTGCAAAGAATGATGAAATAGAACGAGAGAAAATTAACCGAGAGAAACAAGTAGCTGAAGAGAAGAAGGAAAAGATTTGGAAAGAACTTAAAATGTACTTGCTTAGTCTGCGTTCATCGATTGAATTTGGTGAAGATAAGGTTAAAATGGTTCCAAGTAAGGTAGATTTCGCTCAACAAGAGATATTAGATCGCTGCTTGAAACTAAAAAATCAAGAATTTATCTCCCATCTTGAGGACTGGCAAATGTTCTGCCTAGTCCAGGTAATCGCTAGTACAATTCTCTATGTGTGGCAAGAAAATAAATCGATGGTAAGTAAGAGTTTTGAATGACTTATATTCGGTGTGTTTTGTTCAAGTAATTATTTTTTAATAGGTGAAGGGATTTGAAACAATTCGGCAAAACTTTCTAAAAAAACCAGGAACGGTTAATCGCTCAACGCCGAAAG
Organism: Daphnia galeata; assembly: GCA_030770115.1. Taxonomy (NCBI): domain Eukaryota; kingdom Metazoa; phylum Arthropoda; class Branchiopoda; order Diplostraca; family Daphniidae; genus Daphnia; species Daphnia galeata. The sequence goes on along the minus strand of CM061120.1, from coordinate 681,668 downwards.
ACAGCAAAGTGCACGAATTCAAGTTTCAAATTTTGCTGCGTCTTGAATTGTGTTGGGTAAATTTCAATTTGATGAGAGACTAGTGACGCAAGAAAAAAACTAATAGAATATGTGTGAATTTGATAAAAGGTTGTCCCTTCGCTGGTTGGAGAAGAAGAAGAAGTGTTGCAGGACACAATTAGCTTGTTCCAAATGCTGGCGATTCATTCTAATCCTCAAATTATATCAACTTTTTTCCAGGACGGTTTGATAGTCAGGTATCAAAATCGTAGTTATAAACTTGGACGACATTTTTCTATTTCTTATTTTTCTCTCTGTTCAGCTTCGAAAATATGTTACCCGAGTTCCTTGTTAACTTGGGAGAAGAATTAAATCAACCCATTCCGGCCAGCTTGAGCGACATTGTGCGATTAAAAAATTCAACCCGGACCCCTAGTCCCACATTAAGTTCTAGGACGTTATCGATTCATTCGATTGCTTCTCAAAACGAAACAATTGACAGCCAAAGATCAGTCGCACGCGATTTAAGGTGAGAGGGTTGTGCTTAAAATCGTGTATACTTGAATGGTAATGATGTTTTTTCTAAATTACAGGTCGAGGACCCTGTCTAGGCAACCAAGTCTAAATGTTCTTCAGCACAAAAAGCAAATAACTCTTCCAAATAAAGTCGAAAGGAATCCTGTCGCCGCTAAAAAAGAAGGTGATACCTATTACAATTTTCGTAACAATTGAATCTGATTTCGTTTGATATTTTTCTGTTAGAATCCAACGAAGTCGTACGAGTACGACGTAGCTTGCAATTTGGGGGAATTGAGACACCTCTTCAGAAGACTCGAAGCAAATCCCCGTCTAAAGGAGCTTATACACCTAGAAAACTGAACACGTCATTTGAACCACTGGCGGTATTCACTACACCTAACAAAGCAACTGGTATTTTTTTAGTATTCGTGTTCATCTTGCATAGACGTATCGTTTAACTTTTTATTATGGGTTTTTCAGATGATATTTTAGCGCCAGAGACCCCATCACGCCTTCGCAGCGATAACAAAAATAAGAAAACTGATGGTATTCACGTTGTTGGTGAATCCCCAGAAATTAAACAAGAGAGTATGATTCATATATATCTTTGCGACTTTTTTTTATTGTTATTATTATTTTATTATGTCTTTTAGTAATCTTTGCTTCTTTTTTTTCTTCTGCTTTTAGTTTTGCGAAGGAGTCCTCGACGATTGGAAGCCGCCATCGCTTTACGCCGACGAGCTTCTTTTTACTCAACGCTAACCTCTGATGTGAACCCTGAAAAAGGAGCATCCCGAAACTGGACGAGAGGGGAGAGTCAAGTCTGGTCAGAGAAGGCCAAAGCTAATACTAGCATTCAGCCTATAGAAGACAACAGTCATCAAAGTGGGCAATCGGCACGCTTTCTCTTTTCCAAAATTCTATCGCGCAATGATTCGATGCCTATCAGTGATCTAGGCTTTAGTCCTAAAGTAAACGCTGTCGAATCCGACAGTTCACAGGCAATGCCATCACTCACCACTCCACGAAAGGGTGGATCAACTATGCTTTTACCCCCTTCTACACCGTCACGACAACGATTAACGTTTCCTGAAACTGGTGCTTCAGTGTTGGTGCAAGGAACACCTCATAAGACTCCAATGAAGACGCCCAAGCAAGTCCAGTTTAATTTCAATTTCCAACCAGCTACTCCTTCGTCAAAGGTAGTACCCGATCCCAGAAGTATTTTGAAGTCGCCCATGTCATTTCAATCTCATCAAAGCCGGACACCTTGCAAATCTGTTTCTCAAGATCGGCTAGCACACCAAGTGATTCATATTTTGGATGATACTAATTTTACCGGTCGACATCAGTTGGAGCTTCATAGTCCTTTGAAATCAGAAGAAATTGTGACAAAGAGAGAAGACAGATTATCAGAAGAATTTTCAGGGGAGGATTTAGCTAAATTGTCAAATGAGTCTAACCCTGGGCCTAACAATGAAGAAAGTCAAGTGCATAGGCTTGATGAAAACACATTGCGACCCGACGAAGAAGTTGAACTTCAATCCCCTGCAAAAACCGAGAAAGAAATATCGATTGTTTCGCCTTTGATACTCCGTCGTTCACCTCGATACCCACTTTCTTATCAAAACAACCAAGCCAGCAATTTTTATCAACATAACCCCAATTGGTCGGTGGTTGACTATAGAAGACTATCCGTCAATGATCAACCGAGCAATGCTCAACCTCGACCAGGCAATTCACGCACAAATAATAACGGCGTAACTGAAGATCCGTATCAGTTTGACGAAGAGGTCGAAATCAAACCCAAGCGTTTGTCCCTTGCCGATTCGAGCACGCACAAGAGGAAACTTTTCCAATCCTCTGCAGAAAAAAACACCTATTCCCAAGAGGCGGCGTATCATTCCCAATACCTCTCCTATCGAAGAATCGAAAAAAACACCGTCTTGTAAGTTCCAAGCACCGAAAGATGGCAGCTTATTCCACTTAGAAAATTCTCCACTTTTGAATTCTATTGAAGCCAAATTTTTAGCTTAGTTGTGTTTAATTCAAGAATTAATGTGTAGCTCCGTCAAGTGTTCATTACAACATTAAACAAGAAAAAATATTTATTCTTCTGTAGAATTCATTTTATTTTCGTAGTGAAATGAACTTGTAGCCTTTTTTGGGTTAGTTTATTTTATTAGAAACATTTTCAAATGCTACTGAAATAAAAGTTTCTTTGCTACTTTTATTAAATGTTCTTCCAACTTGACTGGGGCATAGAGTGTTATAGCGACTTAGCGAAAACAGTGTTAATTATGTATAAAGTCTATTCAGCTCCTAATTGATTCGAAATAACGTACATAAAGTAAGTACTTTAAAATATTCATTTTATTTTGGCTAATGTCATTCAAGGAGTTTAGAAGTTGTTTTATAATATTTACATCTATATTAAATTATTAATTCCATGTATCCAAAAGTAGCCATGACTCATGAGCGACAGAGAAAGATCAAGATGTATTCGCTGAATTGATCTTTTATAAACAGCGAAAGAAACGGGTACGAAATTCATGTGAAAGTACACTTTGAAAAATGAATTTGTTGCTAGATGTTGCTAAAATGTTCTTTGTCTAACCATATAATGAATAGAACCTGGAAGACTATCGTGGTTTTAATTTAAGGAAAAGCGAACGCAGCTGGATCGAACTGAGCATCGCCATCCATGAATATAAAAGCATATCGCCTGAAAGTCAGTAATCATAAATATGAGTTGCGGTTGGCGGGTTATGCGATATTTAAGAAAAAATCGATTCGTGGGAAGGTCGAAGCGCGGACGCATAGGTTTACGACTCGGTTTGATCAAAGTGACCGAGAGCGACAAACCCGGCTCTGTCTAGAAGCAAGACAACAGTCTCACTTTCGCCCTCGTCAAGCAAGGACTTCTCTGCACAAGAAGAATTAACAATTTTTCATAAATCGATCATATTTGATTGCCAATCAAATCTACTCATATCACGTCCAATGAAGACTTTTTCTCTCATCTTGGGTCTACTTCTGTTTAATCTTTTATTTAGTAAATATGATGCAGCCGCTGTGGGTAAAGGTGCCGTTGGATCAGGTGGTCGTGGTCGCGGAGGTAAATCAATTCATTTGAGAAAATATTTCCGTTCAATTCAATAATAGAAATCGAAGATGAACTTAATTTTCCGTACCACTTTATTTTTTAAGTAGGCTAATACAGAACTAATTTTTTAATTCTGACTGGAATCATGTTTTTCGAATAGAAAGAACATGTTTTGCCTCATTAGTACACCGTATGTGTTGCGACAAAGTTGCTATAAACAGTTAAACACCCAGTCTAATAATTAAACTTTGCTTTACAACATTCGTGTTACTTGAAATAATTTGAAGCTATCTAGAATATGTTGATAGTCAATATATGGATCGTTTTGTTTGATCGATTTGATTAATACGTAAAATGGAATAGAGAATGTTTGTTGTTTTATTGCACTGCACGGCTCCTAGTACCGGTATGGATCTCGTAGCTATATGTCTCACAGAAAATATTAATTTCACAAATATTTGAACGCTCATGGCAGGAATGAAACAAAAATCAGGCGGCGGTAGGAAAGGCGGTGGTGGTCCAATTTTAATAAACAAAGAAAACCGGCCGGGAGGTAAAGAGTCTATTTTAGAAACAGCAGCTGGCGATGCGTATTATAATAATCCCAATGTAAGTTTTCATCTCCTTTGATATGAAGATGACTAGGATGAGTTTTATAAAATGTAAACTAAAATGTCGCTTCACTCGTATTAGGGAGCTTCGATTAAATACGCTTCCCATTTTGAGTCTGAATACATCTTAGGTCGAAAGCTATCATTCTATTGTAAAGCGCAGGGATTACCTCGCCCACGCATAACTTGGCTAAAAGACGGAATTGAACTATATGAACATCCGTTCTTCCAGGTGAGTTCGTCTTTCAATCTACACATTTTAAGTAGCTACACCGCGCATTTCTTTTTTTAAGGATATTAAAATTTGATTACATACCCAGACGAAATCGACTTCATCATTGGTTACTTTTGTTCACAGGTTCACGAGTTCAATGTGGGTAAAGACCAGATCACGTCTAAAATGGAGATCGATCCAACTACTCAGCGAGATTCTGGTTATTACGAATGCCAGGCAGATAATAAATACGCTGTCGACAAACGAGGATTTCGTACCGACTACACATTGGACGTATATTAAAAACTCTTGTTTGATTGAAAGTCGCCATTTTTTAAGTTTTCTACCACACAAACTGCAAAACAAAAAATGTAATCATTTTCAAACGAGTCCTCTTTATTCAAGTTATTTGCACTTCTTCATTTTCAAATATCGTACCTTATTATAAAAATATTCTAGTTGCTGGTTATAAAATATTTGTCTTTTTATATATTATGCCCCCGAGAGTCATATAAAACGTCGCCATCCAATCTGTCGTCTTCACTTGCTAACTTTTATACCTACAAAGTCAATAGCTTTTATCAAAACCCAAGAGATACAGTACTTGCAGCAGGGTAATATAGAGCCGTCTTCTGACTGCTGATGGTCAATAAAAATACACTCGGGAATTTGGCAGCCATTCAATATACCTATAACTGTACGTACTCGTTGAATTTGTCGTCCAAATCAACTTTATTTTCGCCAATTGTGCATGTCGTAGCAATTTGTTTTCATCGTTGTTATACAGCCTATCTATCTTTGTGCACCAGCAAGTTTTCAATTCTTTTGTAATACGTTGCCCTTGAAATTATACACACGATTCCATACATCACTCACGTTGACACGCAACATTAAGAAAAAGGAATTTTTCGCATGCAAAAAGTTGGACCCGGAGAATCGAATCAATACAATCTCCAATACCGAGGAGTTTTAATAAAAAACTCCTTAGGATTGAAGATAAGAAATTTTATATCTGCGGAGATGCGGCCCTAAAGTTACGTATAAAAAACGGAATGTTTTTTATTGTGTTGGAGAATAAAGGCAATGAAACAGCATACTCTCTAAGAAATTTGTCGGTATTTTTACCGAGATATAACTCGGCAATCAACGTCCAGACTTTAATACAGGGAATTTTTTGCCGAGAATAATATAGGGAAATGAGCCTTTAACTATTATCGGTTTAATTTGTCAATCCCTATTTTGATTGTCGGTTTTTTCCGTCTGCATTCATAAGAGAAATCCACCCCCCATTATTCCCAAGGTCCATCCGTCTGATTTTCCTCTTCCTCTAGTCTGCTGTTTTCAAGGACTGAAAATGTTATGACATCATAAAAACATCCCTCCTAACCCCCCCATCCTACTTCCCTTTTGTGCATAGTCTTAACGCGCCCGCAGAATTATTTTCAAGTTTTTCACGGTCCTAAGTCAGACTCGAACCTACTGATCTTAACGTCAGCAGTAATTTCGCTGACTGTTGCTCTACCAACTGAGCTATTTGTTCATATCGATCTTAAGATTATATAAAACAAAATACTGTATAATAAGAAAGTTGGGACTTGGAGAAATTTTGACGAAACATGCCGTTGACAATTTTCTGCTGGATCTACTGTATACAAACTAAACTTTGAGTTTTCAATCAACTCGTTTATCAAACCAATCTATGCGATATATACTTATTTCATTTATTGATTTTATACTATTTTTTCAAATTATTACTATTTTAAGGTAGAAAGTTATTCGTGGTGCAAAACACCCTAACAGCCTAATCACAAGGTAATCCCGATTTGAATTGTCGGTTTTTTAGTGGTGGTCTTTCAAAAGCGTGAGTGTAGGGATTTAGGCGGTAAAATTGATGAAAAACCGATAAATATATAGGTAAAAATGTACCGAGAAATAAACTCGAACTATTTTACCGGCATATTTCTTAGAGAGTATCAGTAATGTAGGTTAAACGTTACATTCGAAGTATAGACGGCTAGTGTTTGACTACGGTACTAATATAATAGACTAGTTTACACTTGTATAGGTAAATACTACAAGGACGTAGTACGTACTACATAAAACATCGGATACTAATCCCGTAATCAGTCACTATACAGCCACCACAGTAAACCTGATTTTTAAATTCCTCGTTTAATTCAATTACTATAGACATGTCAGTTAATTAAAACGTAAACATGAGCATTGGTGGACATTAAATTCCTTCATAAATTCGCTTAGGTAAAACAACATTTTTCTTCATTTAATTTGAAAGTGTTCTAGTACAAATCAAGAAAGAAGACGCAATTTTTATATTTGTTATAGACAGACGCTTTTTATTAGTTAATTTTTTATTTGAAAAGAAAAGACATTTTGGAGAATCACGGGAAAATTTAGGAACGAAATCCAACGACAGTTCATTCTTCATTTTCTTCGTCGCTGACATAGTGCCAGCATCTTTTGTTGATTTCTGGATTGCTACGAAGAGATCCCCTAACAATTGTATGTATGTAATTATGTACTATTGTTTTGATGGGCAATCTATATAGTTTTTTTTTTTATTAAGAACAAGAGATCCGTTATCCGCATCTCTCCAGCCTTGATCGCTTCCTGTTGAAACAATAACTCATTAAATTAAAATGATATACAAAACGAAAAAAGGCAAACTACTTGCATTTTATTACTTATTTATCCTTATCAAAATGAATAGAGAAGCAATAGATGTTATAGCAATAGCGCCACCTACGGCTCCTGCCATAGAAACTTGGACAGTTAACCAATCCTGAAGAGTTTCCGTTTGTCGTGCATCATCTATAAATGATAAATCCAAGTTAAAAAAAAATTAAAGTAAACGGTGAAATGGAACATAAATATCCGTAATACAACATACAGTAGGCTATATATATATAGTAGTACCTACGATGAGCCAGGAACTTTGAACAGATTTCCCGTTTTTGTTTGTAACTAAGCAAAGGTATTTACCATCGTCTTCATGCGTGACGTTTTCAATGGAAAGAATTCGCCTATCCTTACCACCGGAATAATCAACCTGTTTTATGAAATGTTTGGAAAAAAGTGGAATCGCCGATATTAGACTATCAAGTAAAACGATGATCTTATAGTACAAATTTTAATCAAATAATAGGGGCTTACGTCTAATACTTCGAAGAATGGACTACTTTGAAAAGGCATTGAATCATCATCAGTTGTATTGACACTCGTCTGACGCAACCATTCTACGGTGGACAGATGATGATCCTGGGAAGCCATGCTACAGTTGAGGCGGGCCGTCTCCCCAAAACGAACTGTAATATTCTGCATTCCAAGTAACTTTGGCTTCAGAGGGACAACATCTTCATTATTCAGAGAGAAAGAAACACATTCTAAAGAACCTGCAGACTTGGTATTATGTTCAATGGTATTTAGGTATAGTTACCCAGTACACTCAGTTGGAAGGTAAAATTCAAACTTTTGCCTTTGAGGTTAGACAAGACACAAATGTATTCTCCGGAATCTTGCTTTGAAATCGTTTCTAATGTTAATGATCGACCGCTCTTTTCTGTTATTGGACGTACAATTTGTTCTCCATCTTTCCTCCAGTCAATCACCGAAGTCGAATACAATCTATTACTATCTGATTTTTAAACATACATTTTATTATTGAATTATATCCTTTTGAAATGGTCAAATGGTCTATTTTAGTGAATAGTAAATTTGACTACCATGAACAGGACATTTTAGCGTCACAGATTCCCCGTTACGTTTCACTATGAATTGTGGTTTCTTCCTTCGTTGAAATCTTCTAAATTCAGGATTTATGGGTTTTCTTTGAGAAGAAGAGTGAACGTCGACAATTTCTTTTTGTCGTGAATTTTCCATCATTTGAGTTGCATCACCTACAGAAAGTAAGTCTCCATCTTCAAGATCTTCTAATACCTCGAGGGTGAAATTACACCAAGTTCCCGATTTTATTTTGGAACTAGATCCAACGATACTAATATTGTAGTTCCGCGAACGAGGCTTTACTGCAGCCCAAACTCCTTTGTCGTCGGAGTGAACATCGTAGATATAGATCCTATTCCTAAGAAAATATAAATATAAAATAAGGATGCCATTTAAAAAAATATTTATAGTAAAACAAACCGACGGAAAGAGAAGCGTAATCGGCGGAGAATATTCGCATCCACAAGGTTACCATTCTGATACCACTCAATTCTAGAACGGTGGAAGTTATTTTTTTTTAATTTAAATTTTTTGGGGCAAGGGAATATGGCATCATCTCCCTGATACGCTTGGATTTTGTTTGATTTAGTGGATTCCCCTACGAGATATTATTAAAAAAAAACTTAATCTTTAATATTGTTCTTGTTATGCGACGAAAAAATCAGATTGTTAAAACGAAACATTATATACACTTGCCTGTGCGCAAACCAGTCGTTTCGGCTAATGTCAATGAAATCCAAGATACCAGCAGGGATATTAAAAAGAGAAAGATAGACACCAACTGTGTAGTTCTAGGTAGTCTTCCCATATCCGTGATTTCTGTTTCCAACACCAAGTTATTGTAGTTAGCAACAAATATAGTGTTACCGTGAATTATGTCTACGTTATATTATCACCGCAATCTAAAACAGAAAATACTTTGGAAACTTACGTCTTATACGTGCGTAAAATTCAATAGATTTCTTGTCACGACCACCACAAGCTAACTATAACTATAAAGTCAGCAAATTGTTAACGTGCGAGAATGTATAAGCAACCCTAATTGAACTGAACCAATTAAAAATGTAATATTTTCAAATTTGAGACGGGTCATCTCTTATACGGTTACCAAATGAGATGACTTGTGAATTGGAAATCTAACACGGTTAAACGGGAGAAGTGGAGTTAATTGGAAGGGAAACGATGTAAAACAGTTGTTGAAGAACCTTTGAGAGCGTCCATTAGCGAGCGCTGAACTCGACTTCTCATTGAAGACTAAAGCTTTTCTCTGTTACTCATTCTCTTTTGACCGAGCAATCAGCAGGCGAGTTAGTGTAAATAATTGCTTTGAAGTGCCAGAAACAACAGCAGATTGCAAGACAAATTGAATGATAGACGTTTGCCGCTCCAAAAACAGGACCAGATGTGTAACGAATGCCGCATATATAAAGCGTTGATAACAAAGGCCTGGCAAACTCTCCGAACACTTTACTTACAAGTGGAGGGGTTCAGTACACTGGTAATAATATACTACTGTATGTACTGGCTTATATGCTCCTTTTCTGTTTCGCCATTCTGTCATACAATTTGGCTTGTTATTTGTTTACAATATTACAGCTTCTGGCATAGGTCATTTCGTCAGAAAAAGCACTCACATCAGGTGTCAACTGTCTGGTGTGAAATTTCAGAATATATATATACCACCCAGCACTTCGAGCGCAACACGCGCGTTAGCTACTATTCAGATCATTTAAAAAAAAATATGTTGTCACTAACGACCCATTGTTTACAAGCTCGGGTCAATTGTAGTATCAAAAAGTTTATTTCCAAAGTTGACATTGGGCCAGATTGTCTTTTTATGGTCAATAGAAAATACATGTCAAGACAGATTACGGAGTCAAAAATGTCATCTTTTACCCGGTACCAGAGCCGGTACCATTTTTGAATATTTTTTAAAAAAATTGGGTCCCTATAATGTCTGTCTGGCCGAAGAGACTAGAATCAAGTCAAGATATAGAAACTGCGATTGAAAGAGATTAGACGGGAAATAAATTCGAAGGCTGCTGATGACTTCATGAAATGTGTCGTGTATTATACTCGGAGTTACTGTCTTTTCACGCATAGTTTGATCGGTCCGTACAGTCGGGTTAAATTCTTGACAAGTTGAATCTTCTTTTTATGAAGAACAAAAAACCTTTCATATTTCATGATGTGCATGAAGTGGAACATTCAGCTAAGCAAGGCATATCCGGTAGTTAATAAGCACTGACAAATATGAATAAGAGACTATTTTTCATAATTGGTCTCAGCAGCCAAGCATTTGTTTATAAGGTTAAGGGAACGAAGGAGAAATAGATAGTGAGGGTCAATAGCTTATCACAAGGCAGAGATGGTAGTGGTTCACAGTAGTATGCTAATGCACTTGACATTGTTTTCAATTGAAGCATACAAACTTACAAAGTAATTCAACTAAGAAGGAAAACCAATTTTTTAAAGAAAAGTAAAAAAAAAAATAAGAAAACCACGACCGGGCGTAGAGAAAATAGTATCGACCGTTGATGGAATGCCTTGCGCTGAAATTCTCCATCAGCTTTTCACCTTTTTAACAAATACATTATTATAAATTAATCAAATTAAACGTGCTATTTACCAAGCAAAAAATTGAAAAAGATAAATAGTAATGTAGGAAATGGGAAAAGAGAAGAATGTGCAAAATGAAGCAGGTGTCTTAAAGTGGATGTGTAATATTCCCCCACATGTGCGTACGTTCACAGCCTCATTATTTATTTCAATTTTTTTTTTTTTTTTGTATGTTCATAAAACATGAGAATGGGGAGCTTTTTTATGGTTAACCATGGAATAAAAATGGTATTACAGCAAACGAGACCAGATATGAATGATAGAACTTACTTTGCTGTCTTGGACTGGTATTTCTGAAAGTCATTGCTGCAATCTTCCATTACGAGTAGGATTGGCTTCTTTGATGTTGCGTGACATTTCTTCCTCTGCTTGTAATTCAGCTCTAAACGCAGATACTTTGGATTTCAATCGTAAGAATCCCTCACCGGCCTCAGCTAATATATCTTCCATTTGCTGAACGTAAGCTAATGAAAATATTTGAATAATGCTCAAACAAATCAAAAAGAAAAGAATAAAATGTTATTGTACCATCTACGTCATAGTCGACTTCATTGGTCATTGCCAAAAGGGTGGCGCAAGCTTGATGCCACTTTGGTATTTGATCTAACACTAGCTTATGACTATCTAAGACATCCTCTTCCATTTCTTGAAGATGTGAAACGGCCTCGTGGAATGTGTATAAATCGGCCGATAATTCTCCTTCCTATCAAATTACAATGGAATAGAATGTTAAGGTTTATAGGAAGAGAGGCAAACTATATTGTCTTTCGTATTACGTTCAAAGATCGAAGTTGTGCTAAATCATCGTCAGCGTCTTGTCCATCTTCTTCGATTAAAGGTGAAATAGTGCCAACATCAACGGCATTTTGAGACCCCTTGCCTCCAGCATCCAATGGATCGGCTGCAAGTTCCTTGACACGATCTGCGTATCGTAGCGTGTTTAAAGAGTGTTCGCACGACATCAACCCAGGACTAATCATGGCGATCTAATTGATAACAATTTTAAGATTTAATTTCATCAGTTATTTTTAAAATTTGAACGCATCTAATTATACCATGCAAGTTTTCGACTTTTCGCCAATGAAAGAATCACGTAAGACCTGCGTCAATTTCGACGCCCTGAATGGTAAGTGTGCACCTTTACGACCAAGAGCTCGAATACATTCCTTTAAAGCCAAAAGCGATTTGTTGATCTCAGCTCCTTCCATTCCTATAATTAAAAACAACAAAACAATCAGTTAAAAAGATAAAGCAAATCACTTCGATGCTCATGGATACTTACGAGTTTGGCGATTGGCAGACGACGTGTCTGCACCACGCTCGTTACCAGCTAAATCCACCAGAGAAAATTTTCCGTGAAGACGGGTGCTGGCACGTGGTCGGAGAATGACTTGAAACACAGCGTGCGAACGAGACTTTTAGGGTAAATACAAATAGAATAAATTCCTCGTGACTAAATGTGTCGTATTATAATGGTATTACGGAGTGTGCGTTGGCAGATGTAGAACCGGAAGTTCTCACTCCATTACCATGCTGAATCAATTTTAGAACCTCCTCCACACTATCAACGGAGCGCTCACAGAGGCCAACCAATTGAACTTGTTGCTTGCCATCTTCAAGGACTCGTAACTTAGCTTTGCCGTTCAGTAGATCAAATACCTGAATAACAGTTATTTATTATTTGATTGTTTTTTAAATATATTGTAGAATTAAAGAATATGAAAAATGTCAGCAAACCTTTCCAGAGTATATTTCGAAGAAGCTGGCGGAGACAACCAGGTCAAGTGAACGATATTTTGGACTTTTGAGCAGTTTGAAGACATCTCGAGCTGTTTTAGCATAAATGCCTGTACTACAATCCTGAGTTTTACCCTGCTTCGAAATTTCAGGAAAAATAAAAACATAGACACATAAAAAATGAATTAAACTCTAGTTTAGATAAATGCGCTAATTGTGCTATATTACCTGGAAATCACCACCCATCGTGTGCGTTTTGCCACTGCCCGTTTGTCCGTATGCAAAGCATGTGGCCATGCCACCTTCGAAAATGGTCTGAACCAATGGCTTGGCAGAATACTTGTATACTTTCTCGTTATCGCACGAATCGTCAAAAGCATAATCAAAACGAAAGTTTTGATTCTCCAAGTATTTGGTTAGATCAACCTGTTCCAAAACAATCAAAATCAGTTTGTTAATATAAAAACATAATTTTTATAAATATCACTTTTGTTTTAGGTTCATGGACTATGATTCGATCCTTGGAGGGCACAGTTATCACATCCACCTCCTTGCGCGCTAGCTCTTTCTTATTCAGTGGCCTTTTGCGTACACATACAGTAATTTGATGATCCTCAACTCCATCTGTATCCCGAATTGGCCGGAATTCTAGAGTTGCTTGAAATTCTCTGAGGAAGTTAAACAAACAAGATTTTTCAAATATAACGCGTGCATAAAGATGACGCCCAAAGAATGCTTTTCAAATATCCTACGACCGCCCTTGAATGAAAATGTTTAATTCCGCCAACACCCAAATGAATCATCAAGGTCAATGGTGCACGCAAATAATATATCTTTTGCAGCATTACCTAATCATGGAAAGGAACTCCCAATTTACCTGAAAATTTTCAGAATAAAACCATTTACAAATATACATGAGAAATAAATCGTTACATCAATAATATATTTTTGAATTACGTTGCCGGGATCCATGTTCATGAGTGCTTTTTTCTCTTCTTTGATTTCAGCTTGTACGTGCTCGTCGCTCCTCACGATTTTTTTCTAATCGTTCGACTTCTTTCACAACATTTGATCGCCGACGAGCAGCTGCTCCACCTCCTGTGGCATGAATATCAAAAAGTAGTTAACATTCTAGAATAAGAAAACAAAATGCGAGATTTCTATTAGACCTTGAGGATTCATAGCAGACTGGCGAGTGACTGTGCCGCCAGGAGGAGCTACTACAGAAGGAGCTGGTTGAGCTGCAACGGGAGCAGGAGGAGGCATCATACTTTCTACTGGACGAGGGGCTACAGCTACAGCAAAAAGTTTCAATTGAATTTTCAAGCAACAGTTTGAAAAAAGTTTTGTCATGCCTGTCTGAGGTCCATTTTGTGAGAAGGCCAAATTGTTTTGGTTAGCTAAAAGGACATGAGCAGCTTGTGACTGCCGCGTGGAACGTGTAGAAATGGAACCACCCTTGTTATTTGGTACAATAGCAACTGATGGGCGGGACTAAAATTCAACAAATTAAAACATGCATTTAATTTGAGAAAAATAATTTCAATTAAAAATCTTACTGGTGCTGGTAATTTGGAAGGAAGAGTTCGGACATTTTCAGTTGGTTGAGCTGGAATCAAATCAGGGTTCAATGCCAAAATGGCATCTAGTTCAATCTTGAATTGACAAGTTCACAAAACATGAATAAATACAAAGAATATTCAAATATTATAGCATGAACTGGAAATAAAGTTTAAAAGATAATTGCAATTCTAAATGAAAGTGTATTCAATCTGCAGTATTATTATAACAGTTTACCTCTTTCCCTTTGGTTTCTCCTCTTTCAAACCATTCCACAGTAACACTCCGAGTAGTTGTATTGATTCCAGATACAACAGCTGAATGAATGCGTCCTGCAAGTATAGAAGGAGAAAAATGATGAAATTTCATTAATTGTGCAAGTCACACAAAACCTATGAGAAGGAACAAAACAGGAAGTAATGTGGCCTTGAATATTGGGATCAAAAAGAATAACTGACGACTAGCTATTTACATGAATCTAACACTTTGAAGTGTTTTACTTTACAGTGTCAAGAGAATAAATACATTTTACTACGATAACCCACCGTCAGTTCTCTGGATATCCACCGAACCACCCACTTTGATCAGATCAAACAGCTCGTCCATTGTGGGTATGAAAATTGAAAAACGAGCACGAACACAGACAAATTAACAAAACCTGTCAAATGGTAAATACCGAAACACTTCCGAATCAAGTTGATCACAAATAAGGGATATCAAAGATTAGTTGGTTGGTTGTTGCAGCTTTGTGAAATTCAAAAAAAAATCCTGATAAAGGCGCAAAACCCCCAAGATAGTAATGTAGTCTCTCTCCCTCCTGTCAACCGGGGCAAATAGCAACTGCCACTCGTGTTGGCTCTATACACAAGGATAGGTTAGCCGCTACTTCTACGGAAACAGCCTTTAAAACCCCGCCATCTGGACGTAAAGGCTTTATTATTAACATTATTTAAAAACTAAAATTGTTTTTCGTAAAAATTAAAAATCAGTTCATCCTATGATGGCTTGGAGAACATTGGAAGTTATCTCATTTTTCCTAGTCTACCAGTAGAGAAGGTACGTAATAACTCTCAGGTAAACAGCAAGTATCCCCTGAAGAAAAATTCAACTTTCTTCCCCCACCTCCAGGGAAAATTTCCAGCTAGTTTCGACCAGTCTATACATATCTGTGATTGGCGCTAGTGTTCCAAAAAAATAGATAAACCAAACCGACAAAAACTCTTTTTCTGTTTTTCACTAGAAAATCAATATGTTGCATTGCCTTTCTCACCACGTTAACTATATCTATGCCGCTGGATTATTTAAGTTATTTAAAAATTAGAATGTAGATATATGTTATAAAGTTGTTCAACCTTTAATACAAAAATCGAAAAATGTCTTGACAAATTATGTATTTGTAAGGCTGTTATTAGTTTATGACTCAATTTTAAAAAACTTGATCAAATGGTCGTAGGCTCGTAGTATAATTTATAACAAATATAGAAGTATGATTTCTATAAATCTATTTGTTTGACAATATCAATATTATGTTTTTAAACCACTTACCACTACTTTACCACTACAGACCTATTAATTTCATTTTATCGACGCAAATTCTCCGTGAACACTAGATATAAATCTGGATTTCAAAATTGTCCATCTCCGAGTTTATAACTGCTTTGGTCAACGAAAAATTCTCTAGTAATATGATGATATAACATGTTATAATTAACTGACCACCAGCTTCACTGGTAATGAATTCAGTGGCTTTGAAAGTCCTCTTGTAAGCTATATACTTTGAGACTTGTAATTCTTAAAAAATATACATACATACTATACTACGATATTATAAGAAATTCGAAATTTGCATTTATATACTTATGCCTCATGTTCTGCTGCACTGTAATAAACTATTAAACAAGAATTTCTTCCAAAGCCATAAGCCACAACATTTGTATTATTTATGTGTACAACAACCCGGACTTTCCGATGTTTGCTTGGCAACTTATTTTTACATTTACAGAACGAATGTGTGTCTACTGCTTGACAGCAGAAGACACTTTGTTTTTAATACGATTTCTCATAAGTTTGTAACTATTTACGGTGTGTCATCAATATTGTCAATCAATGGAGTTAAAATTTGATTGGATGTCAAATTTCAGGACAATATTACACCGTTTCGTTTTAAAAATTTACAATTTACAAATCACAAAGAATTACTAGTTAGTATTGGTATTTGTTAAGTTAAAAAGAATAACAACGGAAATGAATCATTTATGTTTCTGAATTAGTGATCGCGGACTATAAATGCTAAAGCTTTGAAACTGTTTGAAAAATTCTATATTTTATTTAGTCAGTCAGTGTTGTTTGACGTCACCATGGTGACGGTTCGCGCCAATAAAATCCGTCGATAGGGGGCAGCAGTTGAAAAATCCGAGGCCGAGAGATTCATCCCGTTCGCCGTTCTTCTCGACAGTCGCCACTCTAACATCAGTCGGGTAACAGGTCGAAATCAAGTTTCCCCTGTTATTTATAAGGACGTTGAAGCGCGCCGAACCGCCGAGTCTCTCGGCTGACAAGTTATTGTTTGTTTTTGTAGCCGACTAGACAGCCAGTTTTAGCAGTTTCTCCCCCCCAGTAACGTGTTTTTGGAAAAAGAGAAATACCATGTGAACAAGAAACGTCTAACGATAGTAGAAACCTCTGCTGGAAGTAGTTGTACGTCGTTGTTGAAAGTGCCTCATTATATTATCGATCCCTGTGTTGCTTGAATAAAAGAAAAACAAACAAAAACGAATCTTCAACTCAGTCAGTTTTTGTATTTTACCGTCATCGTCATTTCATTTTCTCCATGCCTGCGGTAGCAAGCTAAAGAATTTCGATAGAAAAATCGAAAAAAATCCATCATCATGTCCGTGTGGTCATCAGTCAGCGTCTCTCGCGTGATTCCCATGGCGAGCGGCCTGATGTTGTTACTGTTGCTGCTCTTGTGTCACTCTACCGGATGCGCCAATCTGACGCCAGGTAAATGATAATTCAGTTTCTGTTTTGGACCTCGTCGTCCCGTTGATCTAATAACATGCCTCCACCTTTCCGTCGACGTATATGTGGACGAATGCTTTGCCAATTGAGTACCGGTAAGCATCTTGCTCTTTCTCTGTTTCCCTGTGTCTGTTTCGGTTATAATAAAATAGCAATGGCATCACACTCGGTCGGAATATATAAATATAACACCCTTGAATTGGTGCCAATAGTGTTGTGTGTGTGTGTGTAGATGTAAGTGGAGAGAGAGGCCCAGTGTCGTTGTGTGTTCTCTAATCGATTGCCAACAGTCGACCTTTCTCCCACGAAGAGTTGACCCTCTCGAGAAAGAATTGAAGATGGAGAGACGCGTTGAAATAGATGATATGGGGCTCTGCTCTGTTCATAGAAAGAGCCTCGACTGCTACGAGCGCGGCTTTATTGATCGACCGTCTGATGCACGAAGGACTTGGTTCCATCCCTCCTTGCACGTCTCACGAAGCTTCCTGCCTCCGTCTTTTATAATACTTACAGTATATTCTTTCATTTTTTGATACATTTATGTATGCAGTACGTGCACACTTGCCTGTCGCACCGTTTTCTCACTGTTGTTTCGACATGGCTCCGTCAACACAATTTGAAGTCTCATCATGATGGCGAGTTTGACGACGTTGTGTAATTACAGAGCACCTGGACGTAGCCTTTTCCAGCTGTTGATAAGCCCCCTTTCCTTTTTCATGATTCCATTTTTAGCTTCTTTTAAAAAAAAAACAAAAAAAAAAGACTAGACCAAATGGAGACACACATACAGAGAGAGACACGAAGAAAAGCCAAGCAAAAGTGATGCCCCGTTGAAATCTAAGTGGTTTCGGCGGCAGGGCGGAGGCGACCGGATGGCGCCCTCATCTTTTTTCTTTCCTTTTTATTAGTTTTATTTTGCCAACCTTCAAAAGAAGAGAGTGAGGGGGGAAATAAAATACACACACACACACACACACATTCGTTCAGGGCTTGGAAGAAAGACAGTGGTCGTCTCTTCAGATTAGAGACAAGAGGCTAAAAGAGACGAGAGAATCTTCGAACAACGAGGGAAAGCTTTTAGTCTCCAAAGTAGAGGCGAGTGTGTAATGATGGAGAAGAAGTGGAGGGCCTGTCCAAAATCCCAATGAGCCCGTCATTTCATTGATATTTTACATTAATGCCAGATTTTCTTTTCTTCTTCTTTCACGAGGTCATTGATTTTGCCTTCTGCTGAAAGACTTTTATTTATTTATATTTAAAAGAAGAAACGTCAAGGGAATGACAGCAAAAGAAAAGAAAACTTTTCAACACCTTTATACCAGTTGGAATTACTATGTGTTTGTTAAAACCAACTTCACATTGTTTTAACGTTTTCTTGCTTCATGCTGGTCTTTTCTTTTTTATAAACAAAACATAGTGCAATATATATATGTAGTTATATTATATATACCTACTATTATTATTGTAGCAGTAATAAGAGGAGAAGGCAGCAGGTCAGCCAGGCTCTATGGTATAGCCCTCCTTTATCCCCAAGGTCGGCGCCGGCTTCGCTCTTCAAACAATCAACCCCGCCCCTGTTTTTCCCTCTTGTTTTACCCGAGGGCTAGAAAAGTAGAAAAAAAAAAACAAAATATATTTAACTGACGAGACTGCTGTTAGATGTACTCCCTTAATGTCCAGCCAACCTACTTATTTATGCTCATTTGTCTCTTTGAACAAATAGTTCTTTGTTCTCTTTTTTCTTTAAAAAAAAAAAAGGAAAAATAGAAAAATAAAGAATGAATGTAAATTAACGTACGTGTGTTTTTTTTTCCTCTCTCTCTCTCTGTGTATATTGTTTGATGTAAAAAGAACCGTCTGAACCATCCCGACCTGCTTTGAAAACGGCCCGTTTGAATGTGAATCAAACTCGACTTGCTACGGCGACGACAACCTCATTATCTCCCGCCGAAGTCAAAACGGCGACGGCCAAGACCCTCAAAAGTGGCGTCGGCGGCGGCGTGAAAACAGCCTCAAAACCAGACTGCAAGTGTCGACCCGAAGAGTTTACCTGTTCTTCTTCTTCTTTGTCGACTGGTAGCAGTGCAGCCAGTAATAACAGTCGCCGTAAGGGACAACTGTCCTTCACTGTCAAGGTAGTTGTACTATTAAACTTCCATTAGCCCTAAATGTTTTCCTTCTTTTTTGTGTTTTCTTTTTTGTCTGGCTTTCAATGATGTTCTTTCCTATCTCTTTCTCGGATGCTTAATGACTCGAATTTCCGCGACCGCAACTATGAACGTGACTCGATTCACAAAAAAAGACCGGCCTCATCTTTCCGTCTACACTGAAATCCTTTCTCTTTTTATCTGACATTTTTCTTTATGTGTCGTCGTCATCTTCTTCCTTTACTTTTTTTGACTCTATCGTTTATCGACTAGGAGTGGATTTTTTTTTTCAGCTTTGCTGTGTAAATTGCTGACGATTCTTTCTTTTATTGACTTTTCTTGCTTTATTCTTTCCTTGTCATATGTAGAAATAAGCGAAGGAAAAAAAGGGAATTGTTGTCAAGAAGAGAGAACCATGTGGGATGGAATGGATAGGAAGAATAGATGTAGTCAGGCCTTTTTTTTAACTTGTTTAGTGCTGTAGAAGCAGCAGCTCCATGTTAAGTAGAGTCTATAGAAAGGAATTGTTCCGTGTTTGATTGAGCGGGACGGGCAAGGTCAGCTGACCGGAATCGAACAGCTACTGATAGCATGTAACCTCATTAGTACCACGAAACTAAAAGCCAAGAACTAAAATCCCTCCTCCTTCCTATTAAAAAAAAGAAGAAAAGTAGAAAATCTAAAGAGAATGGAAATGGAGCGACGGAATCCAACAAGCAAATACACAGACGATGAAGGGAAAGGGAAAAGAGCGAACGAGAGAGAAAGAAAGAAGAAAGATGTAAAGATTGGCTTGGCTTGGATATCTTCCAGAATTTTCTTCCTCTTTCTTCTGTTTCATCCAAACCATCTTCTCCGCTATTCCGATCGATAACTCTGTTGACTTGGAATAGACGAGAAAAGAGAGAAAAGACAGGGAGATGAAGCCTCTTTCCACACTTGTCGAACTTGTGTCCTGCTTAACTCGACTACCGTATTTGATTTGAAATTCTCATGTCTCTATTCTTTACTTAATTTTGCAGCAACAGAAAAGTCAGAACGGAACAGTCAACGGTCAAAAGAGCACCAACGTCTTGGCCGTCCAACAGCAACAAGGCTGTGTTTGCGTTCCTCTTTCATGGGTTCGTAAAAAGACGACGTCATTTCCAGATGGGATTTAAAAAAAATAAAAATTCTTTTACATTTTCTTCCTTTCTTTATTTTTAATGAAACAAAAAGGTTTGCGATGGGAATCAAGACTGTGATCACGGTGAAGACGAAACTGATTGCGGCGAGACAGTTTGTCATGGCATCCGTTGCCGGAGCGGCTCGGGAGGACACCCGACGCCTCGATGCATTCAACCCGACTGGCTCTGCGATGGCGACGATGATTGTGGCGACAATTCTGATGAGATCCATTGCGGTAATTTGACCACCATTTTTCTCTTTTCCTCTCCTCGTTTGAACCTGAAGAATTACGAATAATCAATCATTTTGTTGTTGGATGAACTTAACTGATTTGACGATAATCTTAATCATGTTTAGTTAATGAGATGAATTAATGTTTGTGATTGCGATGCAAAAGAACAAAAACAGAAAAAGACAGCGTAGGAGGGGGAACCGGAACCATGTATGGCGTTTTGAATATTGGCCCTCTCTGACTTATTTTCTGTTTTGTTTCTTGAGTTGTATAATCCTATCAGCAGTGGCTGGATGCGCTGGACTGAGTATCCATCATCATGCATGGGGTGTTGAAACCCACCCACGTGTTGGGTATTGATCTCGTGCGCTCTCTGTATTGCCATTGTCGCATCTACCCGGAACAGAGACCACACCACACACCGTAGTGCCATTTCACAATGGTCTCTCTATGTAGTGCTGTAGTCTCATTCTGTCTGCACGAACTGCATAAAGCATGAGCTGGGAATGTAAACAATAGTTGCAAGTCCCTACAGTCTGACAAGCTGTTCACATTCTTAATGGATTCAACTGGAAATAATAATTTCATGTTGATGTTGTTTTCTTTTGTTTTCTGTTCACATTTAGAAGTTAGCCGGAATTGCACGACGAGCTCATTCCGATGCCCCAACAACGGCAATTGTATTCCGCAAGTTTGGGTGTGTGATGGTGATCCGGATTGCGATGGAGGAGCCGACGAACGAGACTGCTCTGTTTTGTTGTCGCGGACATGTCCTCCATCACAACACAGATGCGGCAACGGCGCCTGTTTGCCAAACGAATGGCGATGCGACGGTGATCCAGACTGCTCTGACATGTCAGACGAAATGGGCTGCCAACAGACCAGCGATGGTGGGGCCGATGGGGCCGTCGATCGAGACTGTGGGGCCGATGAGTTCCAATGCGCTTCCGGGCATTGCATCAAAGGAGCTTATCGTTGCGACGGAGAAATTCATTGCAGGTACTATATTTGCATTTTTGTTTTTTGTTTATGATTATTTATGCGGATTTGTGGCTCATTTTTCATTCATCTAATTACAACTGACTATGAAGGGATGTGAGTGATGAATTGGATTGCGGTTCGTTACTTCCGCGTTGCGTTGAGGGAGATTTTCGCTGTCCAGATGGCCAATGTATCGCCCAAGCTTGGAGGTACGTACACATTAATATTGTTATTGTTGTGATTTATTTTTTCCAATCTTGTGTTTGGTTTCTTTGGGTTTCATGTCCTTGTGTCTAAGCTCTTCTTTTCTTTCTTATCCGTCTGACTCGCAACATATAAATCAACGTCGTAGGATGACAATAGACCATAACTCGTACTCCCGCTATTTTGGTGGTTTGTCAACTGATTCTTTGTACGAGATATGATGTGTTCAGTAGACTGTAGACAGTAGCAGTTTCTTCTACTCCTTACCCACAATCTGTACAAACAGAAACAGAAAAGTCTTTTGTTTGTTTCTCTCTTTTCTTATAGGGAAAATGTCATTCAATATAATGTACCATAGAAGAAGAGTTAGAAATAATGTCTGATTCGATTGTTGCAGATGTGATGGCGAACAAGACTGTGAGCCAGGAATTGATGAAGAAAACTGTGACAGCAGTACGGTGGCCGGCGGGGCTACCCACACTTGCGGACCTAACCAGATGGCTTGCTCATCTTCTACTGGCAAAAACGGACCTTGCATCTCTACTTCTTGGGTGAGTTACTGTCTCTTTTAAATGCATATGCCGTTTCGTCTTAATAAAATGCAATGAAAACAAGGTCTGTGATGGCGAAACCGACTGTCCTGACGGCCAAGATGAACAGAACTGTCCGGCTAATCATTGCGGAAAAGATCAGTTCTCTTGTTCCAACGATACTTGTGTAGGATTCAGTCGTGTCTGTAATGGTGAACGCGATTGTCCTGGAGGCGAAGACGAATTTGACTGTACCATCCAGAAGGAATGTGAGGCCGGCAGCCGATGTCAACACACTTGCCTCGTCTTATCCAATGGTAATAAAAATGTTTTTAAAAGGCATGCTAAAACTCTCATTCCATTACTTAATAATTGGATTTAATATTTATTGCAGGAACGGGAGCTTGCGGTTGCCGCAGTGGTTTCCGGCTGACTAGCGACGGAATCAATTGTGTTGACGTCGACGAGTGCGCTACAGAAACGTATTGCAGTCAACTGTGTACCAACACAGTGGGCGGATTCAGTTGCAGTTGTATCGATGGTTACGTCTTGCGTCCCGATAAGACGTCATGTAAAGCCCTTGGCCAGCCCGTCCGTTTGATCTTTGCCAATCGAGTCGACATTCGACAGGTGTCCCTTTTCGAGGAGGAATACACTTCAGTCATTGACGGACTTCAAAATGCCATCGCCCTCGATTTTCACTACCGAAAAGGAATTGTCATTTGGTCCGACGTGACCCTAGATGCCATCAAACGAGCCTATCTGAACGGTACGGCAATGCCAGATGCTATTTGGTGGGGTCTCAAAAGTCCTGGCGGAGTGGCAGTCGACTGGATCCACGATAATTTGTATTGGACCGACTCTGGAGTTCGAAGGATTGAAGTCAGTTTACTTGATGGAACTATGCGACGGACGCTGGTTTGGGAAAACGTCGAGAAGCCTCGTGCCATTGCAGTCCACCCAGGAGCGGTGGCTGTGATTTGGACAGACTGGGGGAATCAACCTCGGATTGAACGATCCGACATGGACGGATCAAATCGGCAGATTTTGGTGACTGAAAATCTCGTTTGGCCCAACGGACTCACCATTGATTATACAGTGGACCACATTTATTGGGCCGACGCGAAACATCACGTCATTGAAAGCGTCAGACTTGACGGAACCGGGCGGAGGAGAGTGATGGAACGTGGACTGCCGCATCCGTTCGCCATCACCATCTTTGAAGATTCACTCTTTTGGACCGACTGGCACACGAAAAGCATCCACCAGGCGAATAAATTAACTGGACATGATATCCGGTAACGTTTAACAAAAAATAATGTACGAAACGAGACGAATAGAATTAATTGACTTAATTTTTGATCTCTTTGAATAGAACGGTTAGGACCAATTTGCATTTCCCCATGGACATTCACAGTATTCACCCATTGAGGCAACCGGAATATGTGAATCGTTGTGGCAGTAATCGAGGAGGTTGCTCGCATCTTTGTTTACCTAATCGATCGAGTTACACGTGTGCCTGTCCTCCCGGATTGCAACTGATCACACCGAACGGCCGTACTTGTACAAATCAACCGGGAGAATTGCTTATTTTTGCCCAAAAATCCGAATTGAGGCTGTTTCCGCTCAACGTCAGTGGCGAAGTCGATCATGTTCTTCCGTTGACGGGAGTGCGTTCAGCCGTTGCACTCGACTGGGACGGCGCCAGTAAGTGGATTTATAAAGTTTTTAGCAAATCAACAGCGATATTCTATAGAAAATTAAGCAGCGTGCTAGCAATTTGTTTGGAATGGAAGTGTAATTTTCGTCTTTTGTTTCTCATTCATCTCTTATTTGTCTTTGGCAGGTCAAACCATTTTTTGGACCGACGTCGAGTCGGATGTCATCAACCGAGCCTTCTGGAACGGTTCCAACCAACAGACGCTTGTCGCCAACGATCTGGAATCGCCTGCTGGTATTGCTGCTTTTCTATATTTATGCTTCCGTTTTAGAAGGATTTGTTTCTTCCCCTCTTTCACATGTTTCCTCTTTGAGCTCTTTCTTCGTCACGTCCGGTCATCGTTGCCATAATATTCTCTATTAATACGCCATCGAGATGATTTACTTATCATATCGTTTTATGTACATTATAACTATATACGTACATTTATACAGTATCCTATATAGTATATGTGTGTGCATGTGTGTCCATATATATAAAAATGTATTTACTAAATATTTGTTTTTATTGTTGTTCAGGATTGGCTGTAGACTGGGTAACGAAGAAACTCTACTGGACAGATGCGGGTACTAACCGCATAGAAGTGAGCAACTTGGATGGGACTCTGCGAAGTTTGTTGATCTGGGACGGATTGGATCGGCCTAGAGACATCGTTGTCGACCCTATTGGTGGTTACATGTACTGGACGGATTGGGGTCAAACTCCAAAAATTGAACGGGCAGGCATGGACGGATCACAGCGGTCTGTCATCGTCATCAGCAATCTAACTTGGCCAAACGGATTAGCTATCGATCATGAAGGCGAGCGGCTTTATTGGGCTGATGGAGGCACCAAAGCTATTGAATATGCCTCGCTAGATGGAAAGAACCGGACGGTGTTGATTGGTGCTGAACTTCCTCATCCCTTTGGATTGGCCCTGTTTGAGAATCAAATTTTCTGGTCCGATTGGGACACGGCGGCCATTCACAGCACGGACAAACTCAACGCCAAACGACGCACTATGATTCGTTCCGGGCTCGATGATTTAATGGACGTTCGAGTCTACCATTCGAATCGCTACTCTGTTCCATCACTGTGTCAGTCGCATAACGGCGGATGTTCCCATTTATGTCTTCTGGCTCCGCTTCCAGCCGGCCACTCGTGCGCGTGCCCTACTGGGATCCAACTTTCCACAGACAGGCGAACATGTCGACTTTCTCCGTCGACTTCGCTTATTTTCTCGCAGCGTTCTAGCCTCCGCCGCATGTCACTGGACATGCCATACTTGATTGACGTTGTCCTCGATCTTCCACCGCAGAAGAATGTCGTGGCATTAGATGTTGATCGTGTGACGGGCCACTTGATTTGGTCAGACACAACTCAAGACAAAATATTCCGTGCTCTGCCCGGTGGCACATTGTCTGCGTCAGCGGTTGAGGTTATTGCATTTAATTTGGACACAGTCGAAGGATTGGCTGTCGATGAAATTAACCGCAAACTCTATTGGACTGATGCCGGGCGTTCTAGTCTCGAAGTGGCTGAACTTGAAGATGGTGGTCACCGAAAAGTTTTAATTTGGACATTGATGGATAAGCCCAGAGGTCTGGTTCTAAGTCATTCTACTGGAACACTTTTCTGGGCTGACTGGGGAAAACAGCCGAGAATTGAACAGGCTGATATGGACGGACATAATCGCAAAGTGATGGTATCCAATGATCTCGGTTGGCCCAATTCTTTGACTATTGATTACGCGGCCAACATGCTCTACTGGACGGACGCCCGTAAAAAAAACCATTGAATCCTGTGATCTATCTGGTATTTAAAATATATCTCTCTCTCTCTCTCTCTCATTATTCAATATATTTCTTTTGACTATTCTATTAACATATTCACGGTATTGAAATTCAAGGTCTTCGTCGGCGCGAAGTTTTGACCGGACTGTCTCATCCGTACGGTATAACGGTTCTTGATTCCTATCTCTATTGGACAGACTGGGAAACCAAATCGTTGCAAAGAGCTGATAAAAATACGGCGCTGGATCGATCCACTATTCGAGTTGGTCTTGATAATCTCATGGATATTAAAGCCTGGAAGGTAAAACGGATAGCATAAAAATGTCGGCTTCTAATATCAAAGGCTTATTTATCTATTCAATATTTATAGGAGATGGACACATCGTCACATCGAGAAAATCCTTGTGGAACAAACAATGGTGGATGTTCTCATTTATGTCTGCGGAGTCCTTGGGGTCGCGGCTATTCTTGCAGCTGCCCTACAGGAATCCTGATGAGTGCTGACGGATCGACGTGCCAGCCATCACCCAACTCATTTTTACTCTACGCCACACGTAACACACTATCCAGCATCTCGTTGGACACGGCTGATCATTGGGATGTTCGTATAATATCAAATTACCATGTTTTGTAGATTATAGACGCTTATCAATAAGTGTCACATTTTGGGTGTCACATTTTGGCCCACTCATTTTTTTGCAGTTGTTTTGTTGATCGAAAAAGTTGAAAAATTTTCTAAGTATTTTCCATCCGCTCTGGAGGATACGTCATGCAATGGCTATGATATAATTCAATTTTTTTTGTAAAATAGGTGGCTCTAAACGTGCCAGGTGTCCACAACGCCATCGGAGTTGATTTTCATTGGGGCCGGCAACGATTTTATTACACCGATGTCTATTTGGATGTTATCCGTAGTGTCGATGCCCGTAATGTTTCCAATGTCGACACTCTTGTCTCCAGCAATTTGACTACTCCAGATGGCCTGGCCGTTGACTGGCTAGCCGATAATCTCTACTGGACAGACGCTGGTCGAAACGTGTTGGAAGCATCGCGTTTGGATGGAACCAATAGAAAAATTATTATCGGAAATGGGTTGGACGAGCCCCGCGCAGTTGCAGTCTTTCCTCAACGAGGGTAAACAAATCGATTTTTAGTTAATATTTTTCGATATTAGCAATTTTTTAACATTTTTATTTATTTATTTATTTATTTATTTATTGCAGATTACTGTACTGGACAGATTGGGGACAGAGCCACAAAATCGAACGTTCCTTTTTAGATGGATCGCATCGAGTAGCCATAGTTACTTCGGAACTAGGATGGCCGAACGGTTTGGCCATTGACTATGAGGGTCAGAGACTGTACTGGGCCGACGCACAACTTGATCGGATAGAAACGTCCGATTTAAGTGGTCGTTTTAGAGTCCAGTTGGTACAAGGTGCAACTCATCCCTTTGGTTTGACTCAGCTGGGCGGATTTCTTTACTGGACCGATTGGAGAAGCAAATCTATTGAACGTGTGGATAAAGCTACTGGCAAACAGCGATCGGTTTTGCGTCACGGCTTGGAGGGATTAATGGAGATAAGAGCTGTTGCTAGGGAGAAGCAACTGGGCAAAAATCCTTGTTCTACTGCCAATGGAGGATGCACTCACCTCTGTCTTTTCCGTGCCATTTCCTATGTCTGCGCTTGCCCAGATATTCCCGATGATATTCCTTGTACTTCTTGTAAGTTGTGAAGCAACGTGAATTTCCAACGTGTTTATATGTAAATGTCTATTTATTGTATTATGTCTTATTTATTTAGCTGTCGTCAACATTTCCGCCAGTGATGATTACTGGAGTCCTGCATTGGATCCATTTGAGAACGATTTAGAACCAACCAACAACATTTACCCTCACAATCCATTCCGTCTCGATCCGAGTGCTGGTGCCGGTGTCCTTCACCCGTCCATGATTGTCCTATTGGTTGTGGGCATGGCCGCACTTTTAGCTGCAATGGCTGTTTTATTGATTAAATGGCAGCGTCGTCGCTACCGAGACTGTCCCTGGAATTCAAGTATGACCCTCATTTAGTCGCCGGGCGTTAGTCACGATGTTAATACAAAATAGGATGCTTTGAATTCTTAGGTCGTGGACCTCGTCAGCCACAGCAAGTGTCCGTCTTGACTTTCACCAATCCGAATTACTCGCCGTCGGCTCCTGACGTAGTTGTGGCCGAAAAGAAAGGCTTCTCTTGGCAACGCTGGAAATATGATCGAACTCAGGAACGCGTATACGACATGCAGGTAAATGTTGGGTTAATTTCGATTCAATGAAAATTCACAATTATCGTTGTTGATAATTATCGTGACAACAGGACGAAAAGCAGAGTCAAACGGAAGCAGCTTCATTGATTCCACACAGCCAGCCTCCACCAGAAGTGGAAACTGATTTGGAAGCCGAAACAGATGTGATCGAATCGTCATCTGGCCCATCTTCTACTCCGCCACCGACTCCACCTCAGCGAATGGACTCAATTTGCCTGCAATAAAGTTAGGCAACTTGAAACAAAACAAAAACGAGTTATCGAGATCTTGTAGAAGTAATGACGTCATGTTGAACGTCACAACGATTTCGATTCAAGGAGAAAAGAAAGAATGCTGTGATTATGGAACATTTTAAAAAACAAATTCTTTGATGAGATGCTGGAGGCGGACGATGGCTCAACACGCAAAAATTTCGATTGCACAACATTGTCTTACTCAACATTCTCTTTCTCGATGTGACCGATTCCTTCCGACGAGTAGCTTGAAAATGTTGAAATTTCATTTTAACTCTCGACGTGTGCCATACTATAATAATCTTCACAAACACACTGAAACATATAAATATATTCTATTTGAAAGTGGGCATGATTGCCTACGTACGTCGTCTTATTTGAATTCGATGTTATGACACGATTGATCTCGATGTTATCCTGTTTTATACATAATTTTTTTTTTGTCATTTGTGTAATATGTGTGACACTTTGTTAGATTAATGACAAATCGTGCGAATATGAAGTTATTGAAGAAACTTGAACTTGATGAAGAAAAGAAAAGAATCTAAATATTAGCAGTGTCTAGTCTATAAGCGGCCCGTCGTCTTTGACAGGTGTGTAAATTCGATTGAGACTCAACCAAGTCATTCAACTGCTGAATTAACCTACCATTTCGATATTTCCGCCCAGAAGTTTGTTTCATGGCGTTCTGCAACACTGTCGTTACAATTTAATTAGATAAACATGTTTCATATTAACTAGGATCCGTGCGGACTCTGCAAGAAAAAGATTATCATGCCCAAATTCCAAGGAAAATGATATAAATACAAAAAATTCTAAATCTACCATCTTAATGTGTTTCAATTGTTTTCGCGCTGTTTTAATTCTGATTTAATGTTTCAGAAAATTGCTTACACATTTTTTTTTTTTTTATTCGAAACTCAAATGACCAAACATGTGTAGGCTATTTCCATCTGGAAATTTATCAGTTTTGTCTATTTCTTATAAAGATCTAAATGATTCGACAAAGGAGGTATCCGATTGCTTAAGCAAGGTATTGTTCTCCAGTTTCATCATCATCATCAGTAAAGACACGACTTGCTAGAGGGATTGTTCTGCGCCTCCATTCGTTATGATACAAGTTGATGAGGTATCTGTCGATAGAGTAGCTCTAAAAAGACAAAGGTTAATAAGATCAATGACATTTAATCAATACACCGTTATATTAAGAGGGTTATGTTCGAGGTAGAACGAGGTATCATATGATTACGAAGAAGAAAAGAAAGTAGCCTATTTCCGGTTAAAATAATATTGCACTAGCTTGTAATACGATTTGATATTTATTTTAACTTCATCCCGGTTCTTCCAGTTGGTTTTCTCGTTATAAAAGATTTACATATTTTGTTGTTGTTGTTGTCTGAAAAATATAGACCTGGGGCATATAAAATATATATGTAACAAGGACGGATCTGAGAAAACGAGGACAGGGAACTTGCGTGCCATCCTCCTTCGATCTAGGGCTTATCGGGTGCCACTCTCTGAACTGGATATATAGTATCCACATGTTCCAGATAGAAAACAGCAGGAAGCGGTTTGATCAAAACAATTACACTATTAAGACATTAAACAGCTCGGCATTTGTAAATGTCACAACGAATGTTCATTGAAAATAGCCATACACAATGAATTGACATTAATAAACACCATTTACGCCTGGAATACCGAGAAAACATCACCATTAGTAAAAAAGTACTTATTTTTAGCGCTTATTGCTTTACGGAAAAAATTACTTACACGACCATGTTCATAATGCATGTTCGTAAGAGGGGTGTAGGCATACACATCTGTAATTGATAATATTGTTGCTTTTATCATTTTAGTATAAATGGAAGATTACAAAATCATTTTTGGAATTTCAATGGTTAATAATTCTCAAATTTCTACAGTCTGTGTGCATCAATGCGCAATTTTTTTTTATTTTGGCTACTGAAGTACAAAAGAATATATAGCTAAATTACCTATATTATCTATATATGACATCTTCGACGATCCTCGACGACAGATTTAACAGCTTAATAAATTTTTTTTCTTGCATAATTATTAGGGGGGGGGGGGGGGCTATTAGAAACAGGACAACCCATCCCGCGTATTGATAATTGATTTATTTTTTCCAACTCGAAATTCATTACGAAATTTGGTAATGAGTTTTAATCAAGTATCAGTAATTCCATAAAATATTTTGAATTCCGTATGTTATGGAGTCACCCCTTAAATGAAATGTAATAAAGAATGGCCTGGCGTGTATTCCAATAAAACGCACGTACATACACTAGACTGCAGAGGCAGTCGCATACCAGAACCGTCAATGAGGTGGCTTCAACTTGGACCTACCCTTCTCAGAGACGACAGTATAAAAAGGCTGGTCTTCGTTGTTGTAGAGAACAGAAGCACGCAAGTAAAGAGACGAAAAAGAGAATCTCTGCTATACTAGCTGCTCCCGATATTATAGACCAGTCAACTAACGTTAGTCATTTGTCAAAGTTTGCTTGCAGCTGTTGAAATAATACAGCTAATAATAGCTAATAAATAATCACCCGCAGTTATTTCTCACCGTATATCTATTTAGCAATGAATTGTCTCAAGTTTCGGCTTGTCGCCATCGCGATCCTTATTTTCAATGTAGTCGCCGCTCTGAATTTCCAGGTAAAAATACATTAATATTTAACAACTCCTCACTATTTCTATAAACAAGTTTAGTTTCTAGAAATTCAGTCGTTTTACCTTCTTATTATGGCTTAGAGTCAACTTTAAAAGCTTTTATAACAAGATCGCTGTTGTTGAACAAACGAGTAGCCTAAAATATTTTTTACAAATTCAATTGTGTCTTATTTTTGTTCGCATGAGTAGATTTATGTGTATTTATGTTTATCATATTACGCACATTTAGGGCCCATATCTTAGTACAGTATAAAAAGATCAAGTTGATGAAAAAAGTACGACAAACAAGAGAAATGGAGATATAAATTTGTCGCATAAAGTTTATGCAACAGGGAAAAATGAGTAAATTGAGGAAAAGTGCTTGTTGCATGCCTGCTTACTCTTCCCTTTTTCCCTTATTCATTTTCTTGACTTACTATTTTTTTTTCTTTTTTCAAATTAGACTCTTCAATATCAGGGTGTGAGTAGGTCTTAAATTGATATTAACAACAGCCTAAAATATAGTAAATACTTTATGCTGTACCGGTAGTGTAGTCCGGTGCCACCTCGTATTTAAAAAAAAAAAACGTGACAAGGCGAGCGCGTGCCATACTTGACTGTATTAACCATTTCCTCTCTTTTCACCTCGTTCAATCTCATTTATAGAGTGAGGAGGCGATAGGAGTGGAACATGAGCGCGATCGGGATAACCTTGGAGGAGGCCACATTCTTCGTCGACTGGATTCAATAGGGGAAAGCAATCTACTGCGGGCAATTTATCGAGGTACGTTGCTGGTTAAAATTAATTGACGTAGTACCTTTCGCGATCTCTAAAGTACTGAATATCACTTTTTTAGCCTTTTTTGGTTATTTGGTTTGACCTTACTCCCGTTTAGACTTGATTGTATATATTGCATGAGTACAAGAATATTATACATACCACGTTGTTTGCGCATAAAGTAAGATTGGACTAGCCTATATATTAGTGCAATTAGTCTATGGCACATCCTTCCTTCTCCCATTTGACACAGACATTTTTTTCTCTTTTTCGTGAGTTATAGGCTTATAGCGTTAGCGTACCATTTTATAAAGAGCTGGTTACGCTTCAAATCGAAGATAATGCTGTTTAGGAGAGGATAAAGGAACTAAAAAATTCATAGTTCAAAAGCTAAGAAAATACATCAATGAAGCTGCTTAGTTTGATTTTATTGAATTTCTGTAGCACTTTCTAGTCTGGCCTTTGAGGGCCTTACAACAAGCTTCATACCGTACACATTACACAATATCAAAGCGGTATTGTGCTTAGGCCTGTGCTAGGCTACGCTTAAAGGAAAAATTGCAACGTAGCATTCGAAGTAGCCTACTAAAGTACTAAAATAATAGAGATCAATCATAGTTTTCACAGTGATTTACTGCATTCTTTTAAAATACATAACTGTGTTTTACATCTCTATCTACAATTTTATTGCAAATTAATTTTTTTCGTATACTTTCAAAATTCCATAATAACTTCTCTATTTCAAACGTTCTATATGGTACTAGGTCCTATATTTATAGCATTCTCTATGTTATATGCAATAAAAAGTTGTACATTAATCGCAATTTTAAAAAATTTGTATTTTATTAAGAAAAACCCCGTGATTTCTTGCGGATAAATCGAGGACTGGACTCTCTTAGTGGAGCGTCTTTCGGCATCGAGAAGCGCTTAGATTCTTTGACGTAATATTTTGCTATTTTAATCATACTCATTTTACCATTTTAATATCCACTGATATTATTTAAACCAAATAATACTTTCTTAACAATACTTTCTGATATCAGTGGCCTAGGGTTCGGCAGTCACAAGAAACGAAACTTGGATGAAATTGATCGGTCAAATTTTGGCACATTCGCCAAGAGAAACCTGGATGAAATTGATCGCAGTGATTTTGGTCGCTTTGTCAAGAAGAGAGAAACCATTGAAGCGGAAAGTTCTCAACAGCAGCACTGAACAGTGAACAAAATATAGTTCACAATTTGTGTGAAGTCCAATATGAATAGATATATAGTTATAAGCGGCTTTATCATAGACCTCACCATCTTCAAACGAATAGTATATAAATTGAATGTCATCATGTTTGCGATGACAAGATCACAATGCCCTTAGCACTTAGGCCTACACGCGGCATTTCATAGTTGTTCACCACGGCTCTATATATTCTTATTATGTGTATCCAAATATGGTGACTCCTTCCAATAAACCAAAATATTTCAATCAAATACAACACACATAATTTATCGATAGGAATTGCATGTATCTGAAGAGGAAATGTAGTCCGTAGTCGCGAAGTCGCAATTCATTACGAATATATTGAAATCGGAACATAGACCATTAGACTTGTAGACTATACGTAGAAAACGGAACTATTTATTTCAAATTTTATGATTCCATTATTTTTACTTCTACAATTTTGCGTGTTATCGAGTTTTAAAATGTTGGATTGATGAGAACGAATTTTCGTTGTGACTTACCAATTCGGTGCCGCAGTCACGAAGGAAGTAATACTACTAAACTAAAAGTCGTCCTACTTTTCAACCAATGTGCAATTTTGCACCGTGCCATCGTTAACAGCCGCAGGTAGGCTGTGGGCCTGTGGCGGCCCCGCCAGGCCCCGGGTAAAGACTTATTTTGTTCCGGGACTGATTGACAAAAAAGTGGCGCACTTGAAAACAAGTGGTGTTATTTTTAGTAAGAATAAAGAATTGTGTCACCGAAAATTCTGCTAGTCTTTCAATAATTAACTGGGATTTTTTAAAACTGTAACAGTAGATTTTTTTTTACTAAGAAAACCAATACAATTTGTAAAATTTTCTCATTACCGAATATGTACAAAAAAATCATTGAAATTTGTGAAAAATTAAGAAAAACAACTGACGTTGGCCCGATTTTAACGGGTCGGGCCATTTTTGATGACCCATAGGTTGACCCAGTACGCTAACCGACTTCATTAAATAGCTGTTTCAATCGCTAATAATTTGTAATAGCAATCGCAAATAAGAACACGGATTTAAGAAAATTTATTACCTTGAATTGTAACAGTTTAATGTTATATATTAAAAGAAGTCAGTTGGCAATTGAATTCGCTATTTTTTTTTCTTATAGCGATTGCAATCGCTATCCAACAGGCTATATTATATAAGATCGATTTTTCGCTACCGAATTAGTGATGTATAATTTTAGGTTTATTAGCTTAATGGTTTATTTTGCCGAATTTTGCTAAAACAAGAGACCCCAAAATTCCTACTTACATATATTACATCCAAGATTACATCTGGTGACGTGAATCAAAATATGCTTTAGCAGAAAAAATATCCTTATCAATGAATGCTATATATTTAACAAATTTATTTAAACAGTGATGACATTATACAAGATTCAGATAAACAGATTTATAGCAGTGCATGGTGATCAAAAAGAAAACAAACAAAAAAAAAAACGACTCCATTTATTAAAGGCGTCAGTTCAACAAAAAATATAAACTAAAGATAGCAAATTAATTATATACTTCAAAATAATTGAGATCTTTGAAACAGCTCAGCCTTTGAGAAGAAAATGTACCAAAAACATGTTTAATAAAATAATTTTCGTGAACTGGTATTTTGGATTTATTTCCAAGCAAAATACTTTATCTATAGCTTTCTCGGCTTTCTACTCTCACAAATAAATTTTTATATATCAAATGGGGGGCAGATTTTCATCCCGCAAAGCGTATAAGTTTTTCTAGTTCACTATAAATAAATCGGTCTTTGAGACCCAATAATATTTCATTTCAGAAGTATCCTATTTAAGTTCTTTAATATTAATCAAGATTTGTGATCCAGCAGAATTAATTCTTAGTTGTGGTTTCTACCAGTTTACATACCTAAATGGCTAAATGTTTAGCCTGAAATCTTTGAGGTTCGGGTTTGAAATTTTTATTTCGAATCATATTTTTGGGTTGTGTCCCTGTGCCTAATTCTGTTTGCAAATCTTTCCAGTGTAGCAAGTGAAATTATTATCTAAATTTCTAAAATATGCAAAACAAAAAAACAGAAAAACAAAAACAAAAAATACAAAAAACAAGTCGGGCTTCGACTGATTATTATGCAAAACGTAAATTATCTTCTTAACGGAAAACTGGTTCTCCGTTTTTATATTAAAGTGTCCTTAACCATATTTCAGTCACTATAGGTTGGTGTATAAAGATCTCATAAAAAAAATATTCATCCAGTTATACTAAAAATAAAGTCAGTTGACTATTGGTTATATGGTTGTGTGGTAGGAAACTTTTTTGGAGAGTGATAAGCTGAGTTTCTAAGTCGTTAAGGGTTTGATAATTAAGGGATAAGGGTTCGTTAAGGGTTCGTTAATTGATTTTGATAATTGATGTCCCGTAAGACTTGTAATTGTATAAGATGGTGTTTTCGTCATATTGAGGAATGTCATGAGATTTGGGCGGTGTATTAGTGCTCTTCCTGGTAAATTTGGGTTTTAGCGTTGTGCTAGCGAAGGCAGGCTTTGTTATTGGTTGCATATGAAAGGCTTTAGTGGTCTCGTTCGCCACCTTGATTCTCACTCTTTTCACCCAGTCAACAATCGTTTCTCCTTCCGGTATATCTCGAGTTGGAGGGCTCTCCGTTTCGGCCAAACGTATCCACCAAGGATCGATGGGAGTCACAAGGATGCCCGGTGGGCCTCGGTTATTAGGTCTGTGGCTAATATTTCTTGCCGGACTAGTTGGGGCTCGAGTGTTCAACAGAGTGGCTTGACTGAAAATAACCAACCCATCCGGATGGATGGCCGCATACATAAACAAAATCGAAAAGCAAAGAATTACTAGGAAAACAAACATGAGGACCATGATGGCGAACAAACGGCGTCACGTCTGCCTGGCAACGGCTTCCAAATGGAATTCATCATCTCTATCTTCACCACCTATACTGCAATTGTCCTGCCCGCCTTCGTCGTATTCAACGGACGGCTCACGTCTACCTTTCCGATATTTAAATAACAAACGTAAATAAAATGGGTTAGTGCCAACGACACGTTCAATCAGCACCAGCAGTTGGGTGTTCACACATACAAATTTAAAAAAAAAAATGCATTACAAGAGTAGCACTTGAAGAATCTGATGAAGTTTTGAGTCAAGAATTCAATGACTCACTGACCTGCTACTGCTACCACTGTTTGATTTGCGACTGGGTCGATTTGATTTGCTGGAACTTCGACTGACCCGTGTGGGACTACTGAGCTCACAGAGCTCAAGTTCTTGAAGATTGGATCCCTTTGAAGAACCTGGTATTGGTCGGCCTAGATCTCTTGGTCGGGCCGCTGCAGCACCCCTTCGACTCTCACGTTCACGGCCATCTCGGTTTGGAGTCATGGCACGCCCCGGAATCTGATTTAAGAAAAATGTTTGTGCCATTTTGTCATTTTTTAAATTCTGTCCAATAGCTACAGCTACTGCATACTCTTTTTCCGTTGCCTTGTGATTCTCGAGCAGAGGCAGAGGAACCCGTAGAATATCCAGTATCCTGACGTGTAGTGCGTTTTTTGTCTTTCCTAAATACAAAATAATTTGACAATCCATTCTTATTAAATTAGTATTTCAAATTTAGATTTTCTTACGATTGACTGGTTGAACATCGACTGGACACTGAGCGATTGGTAGGTGATCTGTTCATTGGCTGCACGGGTACTGCTGTTTTACGGGGCATTGGCACTGGTCGCACTTGACTGGTACCAGCTCTTGGTTTTGGTGACGGCATTGATCTCACTTCATCTACTGTACCGTAGCGACTGAAATAGAATACAATTCAAGCAAAAAAGAGAATGACAACTGCTATCATGCCATCAACTGTGCATTCATCAATTTAAAAACAACATCATAGTGTGTATACAATATTCCAAATGAAAAGGAGTTAATTACCTGTTGATTCTTCGCTTTCTCTCTACATTGAAAGCAGTCGTTTCTTTCTCTCTCGAATATTCAAGTTCAGCGGAGCTTTGCGATTCGACGTCATCGTTGACCTCTTCATTGTCGTTATCCTCTTCTTCTAAATTGCTAAGTCTCTCGGCTTCAAAATCCGACTCGAGATCACCGACTTCATCGCAACCTCCTCCCAAATCGGCACTAAAACACGTAGACCTATCCGGACTAGAATCTATTTCCACGGACATTTCGGCTGTTACACTCAAATCACCTGTCGATAAAGACCGTCTTCTTCCCTGTAAAGATAAGAAAGAAAAGACATAATATGTAAAATAGTCCAATTGATGGAAACCATTACATAAGAAACGATAAGAAATCGTTGAATAAAAAAATGAATATGAAAAATAGGGGAAAGTATAGTGATTTTCTTGATCAAATGACAGAGACGAATTAACCTACCCTGGAGTATTGCTTCCATGACGTGTCATTTTCGGTGTGAAGAAGAAAAGCGGCACTGTGTGCTGGACTCGGGTAGACGGCTGCTCCGTCGTCCTCGGAAGCTGTACGCACTAATTTCGCGACCGCACGTTTTGGCGGCAATTTCGTTCCACGACTGCTACTGACAGAACCGGAATTCACTTTGACGATCTTAGTCCCACGCAGGTTTCTAGTAGAATCAACGCCACCAGCACCACCTCCAGGAGAAGTACCTCGCTTCTTGGCGGCATTGCTTGACAGTTGCTGATTCTTTCCTATCAACATTTCACCTTGCTTGCTCGATTTGAATCCTTTACGTTTTTCAGCATGGACAACAATAAGCCGGTAAAACTGAAGTGTAATGACTAGTGTATTCTGTAAAGGAAAACGGAGTTATTTGTTGAATGCAAGTACAATAAACTAGGCCTAGTTTTAATCGGGTTGAATAAATTATTTAAAAATATGTACTGTATGCTAAAATACCTTGCAAGTGAAAAAAATGTTGGTTTCGCTGATGATTTTGTAATGCAGGATCAGTAACAATCGAAAGATGAAAAAAGGGGCATCTTGAAGAATGATATTAATAAGGATAGACCATACGTCGACTGAACAACAGACATTTTTGGCTGTGTGGCAACAGTTGTGCTTCTTTTCTTTCACTCGCACTTTGGTTTTTTTGCTTTTGGTTGGGCTGGCCGTTAGAACCATTGTAAATTGAAGCAAACTCCATGACCAAATTGCTAGAATGATTATACATAATACACGATTGCTTGCCACTTTGTCGTCCTGCACGAGAAAAGTTTCAATATTAAGTCTTTGTGACAAGTGTAATTGAATTGAATAGTAGGCCTAATTAGTTTTGAAACCTTGAAAGAGTCGAAAAACTCGATTATGTCCGCTGCCGTGCCAATATAAACCAACAGTAGCTGAGAGAGTTGATCCCTGGTCAGGTCACCTTTTGGTAATAACCACCGTCCAATAATGAGAATGAGCATTAGAAGTTGCTGAATGACGGTAGCCCATCTTTCAGCCGACAATGCTAAAGGAATTTTGACGCCCTATTAAAAAATTCTTGTTACATCAATTTAGCCGGCGAGTAAACATGGTCATAGAACTACAACCATCAGAAACTACTTACTGCAATATCTGTGGAATTGGAAAGTTCCTCCGTCGTACCATTCAACACCGACACCGATATATTAAGTCCTTCCCGTTCTTCCAGCCTTTTGTCTAATTTGTCGAACTCGAGAAGCCAAATGGACGGTACAACACTTGATAAATAAAGAAAAACACTCGGGCAAAACCTAATAAAAAAGAAATAAAATTCGTTTTTTTTTTTAATTTTTATGTTACAACACAAAATAATAAACAATGCATGAGAAATGGCTCAGGAGTCAGCAGGACTATATGACCTTTAATTTCATCTAGACCTATATTATATGCGGTACTGTAGATGCTGCTTTGGCATATTTGTGATCATGAATCATGATTAATAGTTCATATTTAGACAAATGATTAAATGAACGTATCTATAGTTGCTGCTGCTGTTGAATTTTTGGCTATGCTGGTATTTTAATTCACTGTAGTTAACCTAATTGATTTTTAAATATGATCATAGATTCATGTTATTTTTTTTTAACTTTCACTTGTTTATTTCTTTTTTTTTTTTTTTTTTTTTTTTTCATTTTTGCTTGCACTTGCTTCTTTGACTGGTGGGTTGGTCTGGAAAAGGACACTGACCAAATAAAACATGTGAATAGATATACTAGCGTATATGTATATGTATGGGCAGTAAAAAAAAGTTTATGCCTATGCAGTCTGCGTTTCCTTAATGAGAGATTTCTTTGGCCAAATATCGTTTGCACTGAATTCGTGTTCTTTATTTTTCCTCTAAGCAATTCGTAGCCATGCAACCTATATAGCGGATTATAGCCCCATGCTAATGTAATGACATAAATTCGAAGAACAGCAGGAAATGGACACGCCGTAGTTTGGTTACAGTCATCAGATATAGAAAAGCGACAAGATCGATTCTACTTTTGACGATCCACTGAATGACAGATAACGCAAGTCACTCAGCCAAGTAAAGAAGAATGAGCAACATATCCGATGCTGATTCAGTCCTAAATCTCACAAACTCAGCATTTCAGCAAACTCGGCAAATGCTCTTCTGCCTATGTTCTGCCTATGGTTCTATAAAATTAAAACAACCACAAAAAAAGTTAGTACGGTGGGCAACATCTCAACACAAAACATGTCCAATATATTGTGAAAGGAATAATTATACAGGTCTATTAAAACATGTATTTGAATAAAAATATAATTAAATTTATTGTCTTTTTTTTAACTTTAGCGAATATTACCGAATAATATAAACCTACTGACAAAATTTGGATCTACAGAAAACACACTCGAGAGAGCGTTATGGGTAAAAGTCTATTTTGCGGTGTTCTCATTGACATTTAGTTTTCGGCGGAATAATAACGCGACTGCTGGGATTCCATTAAGTATTCAACTATTTATCTAAATTTTTTATTGAAATACCGTTCGCAGCGAAAAGTACAAATCCCTGGTTCTTTCTCAAGTTCCCGAACCTTAGATAATAGTTTTCAGTACGTACAATACATGTTGTAACAGATACCAAGGCCGGGCATTTTGGACGATTTGAAAATGAAATGTGTTACGGTATTTGTAAACGGATTTTTTCTTAAAGTACTAAATACTAAGTACTAAATATTTTGTCGTCGTTCCAACATTTGCTGAGTAACCCCATCGGAAGGCGCAATCTAAATTCATGGGTACTATACGACCATATACGATGACTACTACCCTACTAGCTACTACCAACACAGATTCCTTTTACGTCTATGCAATCGATACCAAGTTTGCGGATTATTTTCCTTGTTTACATTATGACCTAAACCTTTAGTTTGGAACCAATACAGAACAAACAATTATCAGTGAAATTTTACAGAAAAAACTATTCGTTTTCAAAAAGAAGAACAGTTTTAAAAAATTGCCGAAATATTTGGTACATTTCAGTAGCCTATAATAGATAGCAATAATAGAGTGGAACACTAAAATGCCGAATAAATGATAAGAGCCAGAGCCGCCACGGGTTATTCAACTTGATGGACCTTATTCAATGGATGAAACGCGCAGCTCTCTGCTGAGAATGATATATATAAATAATACATCTAGAATATTTTTTATATCCTTCTGATCAATTCTTCTTCCGTTCAATGCTATCCCTATATATAACGCCTTGGAGGAAACTCTTTCCCATAGTTGTTCGTTACTCTAAGTGGTGGCTTTCACTTGCAGTTATCAAGTTCTTGTGCGATAAATTGTCTCTAACAGATCTTTCCAGAAATATATAAATGTAGTACTTTATATCTATTTCTATCCAAAGAAAAAAGATATTTCTTCGTTGATACTGATACGTTTTTTACTTGTTTTTCCCATTAAGCTTTTGTCGTTGTTAATCATGTGCAATTGCAGTATTCAACCATCTTGATTCATTGTAGTTGGTTGCGCCGTAGAAACAAGAAATCCTTTTAAATTTTCTAACGCATCAGCCGACATCAAGACTTTTTACGGCTCAATTTGAATTGCATAATAAGAAAATGAATCCGAAACAAAGTAATGAAATATTAAATAGAATAAAATATCAGCTAAAAACAAACAAACAAATCAAGCAAATGGATTGCTGTTTTCGGGAATCTTCGCCCACCCTAATATTTTGAAAGAGACCATAAATTTATTCGACTATTCGAGAATAACAACACGGTGTTATTGAAATTTGTCCTTTTTCTCTTATTTCGTCGACAGATAAACAATGACTATAGCATATATGGCTATAACGTGTTTATCTCTAACGACTATACGCTGGTAGACTATAAAAGATTGGATTCTTTCGATTGAACATTATTTCCTGCATAAAGAGGGTACCGTAGTACATAACCCAACTATGTATGATGGATTGATGTGTGACGCTTTTACTCCGCCCATGCACCCGCCCATGTCAGTACCTAGCTACATACAAGGTAGTTCTATTTCTGGCAAGGCAAATTTATCTGTTTTTCTTGTTTTCCCCGCATTTGACAGGAGGTATTTGGACTAGTGTTCACTGTTGGTAATCAACACTGACAGATGATATAAAAACTAGAAAACTACAGTCTAGAACTTCGAGCCAAAAAGGTTTGTGATACCTCTTTCATCTCGCATTCCTATAGTTGTCGACGAGCAACGTCAATTGAGACATACCGTAATTTACCGTATGTAGTATAAATACGAAACAATATACTGTGCGAAACGTAGCGCATTATAAAAAAAAAGAAATAACGAACCGAATTATACATACCATCTCCATTCCTGGTTAGCTTTGATAGTCAATGTAAATATTCCCTCAAAGGCAAGTACCAATAGCGAAATCGACAGGTACCAATAGGCAGGATCTTCCTTTATGGTCGTGACTCTCCATATTGCTGTGGACGCAAGAGAAAAACCCGTTGACTGAATTTCAATTTTTAGACGTAGAATTTGATTTTGAAAATAAAGAATTCGCCCTATTAATTATGGGCTTAATCTATTAGGGATCCACAGCATGTAATTTTGGATTTTAAAGGATCGTACTAGTAGGACATTTATAATATCCAACGATGCTTAACCTACTAACCTATGAATCCGTGACCAGCAAAAATGAGGCGTGTCAAAATAGCTTTGAGAACATCCACAACTTTGCCCATGTCTGTCGATCAAACTTCACTTTGAACCAAGTTTTCCTGTTCGGTTATGAATGGATAGGCTACAATAAATCGACTTGGTATTATTATACAACACTTAGGTGATGAACGCATCCAACGAACTCCAGTCCATCAAACTCTCATTTTGCTTTGCTGGAACACTTGCCACTAGAAATCGCAGTCACAACTTTTCGGCCATAAAGAAACGAGCCCGCAATTTAACCGACAAGTACAGCCGTTCTGAATCCACTAGAACTCGAAGATGACTAAATATTCCGTTGCTGCTACTAAAGTGGTTTTGCTGAGTTCTAACCGGTTTGAAAAAAGAGGATAGAGAAAAGGCAAAGGAAGGAAAAGAAGAATAAGAAAGCCAAACAGTCCGCAAAAAAGCTCACGTACAGACGACGAACTTCCGCGCCGCCGCAGTAGTCTGGCATAGTGCCGAAGACGTCAGAACCTTCAGAGGGTCATCATCGGAAATGTTCCCGAAAGAAATCAAACAACAACAACGGTCGACGATATCATTATACTCTTCCGTACGTCGGACCAAGTTGGTATTGTTGAAATGTGTTTCCGCAATCCGCCTTGTTACCGTGTCCCAGCAGGGACGACAGAGACGAAGATGACGGAGAATTATGACTGAATACACAGCAACGTCTCAACGCAACGCATTATCCGTTATATACTTCAAAAAATTTCAAAAATTTCAAATTCATTTCGAAATTTCCGTGTATATAAATATAATAGTTTTTGGCATCATCATAGTCTTTATTTTAACATTATAGTTTTACTCATATATTTATTTACAACTGGATGGTGAGTTTATGTAGTTTAGAACTATTAGCTACGTACATAATTTTAAAATATTAAAAAAAAATCAATCAATAACCGTAAACTCGAACATTTTTACCGACATATTTCTTGGGAGACGAGTATCGTTTATTCACGAACTCTTTTGAAGAAAAAAGAGATAATTACA
Source organism: Daphnia galeata (assembly GCA_030770115.1). Lineage (NCBI taxonomy): Eukaryota > Metazoa > Arthropoda > Branchiopoda > Diplostraca > Daphniidae > Daphnia > Daphnia galeata. The sequence goes on along the minus strand of CM061120.1, from coordinate 638,419 downwards.
TGTTGCCTCTTGCTTGTTACACGAGTAATGGAAGTATTGAAATGGAAAACAACACAATCTTGGTAAGGATGCGCGTTTTCTTTTCGTTCACGAACGGCTGGTCAGTTTTATTATTAGTCTCCCTTTTCTTTATGTATTTTGAGTCTGTATAACGCGCTCGTTTGTCTTCTCTTCTTTTCTATGGTGAAATTGATTGGAGTCACCCAGTTCAAGTGTTTAACCAATATCCTATACAGTATATGTGATAATATAAATAGGAGACTAAACGCTGACGGTCCGTGTTGACGATAGATCATATCTAAACGATAGATCATGTTAATCTATTCTCACTTTCTTCTCACTCAATCTACTTCTACTTGTGAAATTTGACAATGTATGTATTTTGTATTTATTTTTTAAACGTTCTTTTGCATTATGCAAACATTTGATTTTATTTTGTTGAAATTCGTGTCGTGTTCTGAAAATATTGATTTCGAAATGTTTTCGGCCTATCATTCGACAGGAGTGAGCAAAAAATAGCTCCGACGCAATGATGTATGAGGTATATAATAAATTAATAATACAAAATATTTTTGTTGATGTTGGATGCGGACGGGGGAGGAAAGGATGTCCATAGATTTGACAAATGCAACGGCACGAGGCTTTTTGGCAGCTAATCACGCTGACGGTTCCGTCGAGCTCATGAAGGTGTATCTCCTACTCTTTGTGTTTTGGCTACTCTTCCTGCCAACGAAAAGAATTGGTACCACAACTACAATGTAGCTACACATACCCAAAACAAAAAGCAATACTTTCGCCAAACAATAAACATATTTAGCCTATTCAGCATACTAAGAGATCTTTATTCGAGGGCCTAAATACTGATGATGACTAATTTATGATGACAAATTAATTGAGCTTTTTCAAGATTATTTCACAGTATTTATCGTTACAAAATTCTTGGAATTGGACGGAATCAATAGTAAGTAAGTCTATCCCTTTCAAAAAATAATTTGTCTACTATCCCAGAGTGTTAAATGTTGTAAGGAACAACACAAAAGAGCCGAAGACCTTTCAAAGACCATTTTCTCATTTTCTATTGAGTAAAAAACGTTTTTAACCAAGTAACGTTCATCGTACAACGGCAGAACACAAGCTAAACTTAATATACTATTCTTTTCCCCTAGCTATATCCAACCGGAAGGAAACAAAAAAAAACAAATTTGTTGTCACTGTGGACTTACTACGTTTAGAATATGACTACATTTGAAAGAATTTGTGATTTGGCAACCGCTGAAGCAATCTGAAACTGTGTGGTCAAATGCAAATAAAACCGAATAAAACGACGCATGTAACGACGGAAGTGATTTTCTTGGCTCTGGAAATCGTTTCACGCAATCGGCCGTTGCTGTATATAATTTCAAACTGCCAAAGACCTTTCTATTCATATACTTTTCTTTTTAAATTTTGGAGCACGATCAGAAATGATCCGTTTTGGCCTTGACGTTTTAAGAGCAACATTTTGTTTACGTGTATTATTGGTCCATTTAAGGTTCCAGCAGTTTTAGTTCCTGTTCAAATTGATAGTCTGTTTTTCTCCAAAATGGCACATCAGTATTGGTAGATGATCAACTATAAATCAACTTCACAACCACGCTGCGTGATTAACGACTCGCAGGCTGCCACGGCAATTGGCAACGTTTCTCAACACACATTATTGATCATCCAGTTGAAAAACATTATGGTGTAGCTAAATATTGCATTATCTGCATTCGTTTCCAGGAGCTACTCTTTCTCTGTACGGGTGTACTGATTTCAACGTTTCCGTTTCCGCACGTTTCCGGACCCTACCAAGGGTACGACGAAGGTTCCTCATTGTGGAATGTGGATATAGACGCTATAACCTTGAGATTCACTTCCTTGCCTTTGATACCTGAAAAGAGTTTACTTTTTTTTTACATACGCTTAAGTAAAAATTATTTTCTTCCTTTGGCTTCACCTACGTTTCACAAGTCAATATTTATATCAATCTCTTTTTTTATTTATCTTTTTTTTTCAAATGCAGTCCAAAAATTTACTATATTTTTTTCAAACCAAAACATTTTAGAATACTGTAAATTACCTTTCAATGTCTCTAAATGTTAGAAGTTTGCCATCACCCCATCAGTAAGACAATCAGATAATAGTGAATAATTTTTAAACAGTAAATTAAAAACAAACTTAAAACAACGCTTACAGTTTAAATACAAACAAACCGCGTAAAATTTAACTAAATCTTTGTCACACGATTTAAAATAATAATTCCAAAGTTCTGAAATATTTTTATCGCAATGCCGAGCCGCCGAGGTATTAAGATATTGTAAATAAATGTTCAACCCCCCCCCCTCTCTCTCAAACTTTATAAAAAGATCCATGAAGTTGTCAAGAGTCGACTTCAATCTCACTAGCCTTCTCAATCACTCTAGAAACCACGCAGAGACCGCGTGATCAATCAATTCCTAAAGAAGGAATCTCTCTGCTTTAATATATTCAAAATCCATGAAGCGTTTCACAGTACATTTTGTTGTGAAAGATGATAAGCTGTTTTTTTTTAAATGACTTTTTATACGACCATGGTTGAAAATACTTTTTTACATTTTTTTCAGTAAATTTTAAGTGATATACACTATACTAGTATTTAATTATTTAATATTTATGTATACATTAAAATTTTTTTTTTTACTCACAGGAAAATCAAACCAAAATATCAATTGTTCATGTCGATATAACCAACTTATCTGCCATCAGTTCTTGAAAAAGAGGTCTTTTCATGTAAAATAAAACAACAAACAATGCAGTTATATATATCTAAACTTGGAATTATTAAGGTGTCGCGGATAGTGATCGCTCGTCATCACTGCGATCCTTCAACGAAAGGAGATAACGTAAAAATGGGCAATAAGTAGTAAATAAAGTATCAAGAGAAGAGAACGCCGATGCAAGACCAGGAGGAGGTTGCCTTGGCTCGGATCCCAACAATCCAGAAAATGTTACACCAACATTTATTTCTTTTTCTCCTAGTTCTAGTTCTACTTCGTTCATCTTAGTCTTGGGGTTGGTCTTGTTATTTTTTTATATCTCTCTTCTTTCGGAAAAGTGCCGGACATTTCTTAGCACTTGGCACGACTTTCTACGCTCCTCGCCCGTGGGAGAGAACAAGGAAGATCTAAGCTTCCTTTCTCTCTACCGGACAAATGGCTGCGAAATTCAATCAAATTCTCGTTACTTCCGTTCGACAGTCAGATATAATAGGGAGTCAGGCCGCTCAAATCTTTCAGCTCACTGATTCTTTCGCATTTGTGCAGTCTCTTTCTTTTTTTTCTATTTGTTTTTTAAATGATCTATTTTTATTTCTTTTTACCCTTAGTCTTCTTTTTTGTTTATAGATACTGTCATTTCCCAAAAGGGTTGACAAATAATATGGCCAGAATAAGACAATAAGACATAGGTGAGAGCGTTGCTGTGTAGTGCATATGAACATGTTCACTGTGAGATAACAAAAAGAAACTTATACTTTAAGTAATTTTAAATTCGCAGTTATATTTAATAAAAATACTCTTAATTACTGAACTCAAGAAAATTTAATCAAAATCATTTTCTAGATTTTTTAATTCTTCCCTGCTAATTTCGATTGAAGAATTAAACGAAAAATCCATTCAATGAAATAATCACTACTCAAATCGGGACATCATATCTAATAAAAAGGCAAATTGAATGTCCACCTTTGAGATTTATACCGTATACCTTTTTAACTTACCTTATTTAAATTGATTATTTAGGCTACTAATGAATTATTGATGGCAGTACTAAAACTAACTTATTATTGTTTCATAGTGTCTAGTTTTAGCATCGCTGTTTATTAGTTCTAGCGCCAATTTAATCTACAACTAGGAAAGTAGGAATAAGTAGACATCCGAAAATAGAAATAGATAATATTATAGGTACTTCCTTTTCAAAATGTCCTTCTTTTATATCATGACGGTACTATTTGATTTAGTTTTCAGTTTTTCACACATAATTTGTTTGCCTTTTCTCGTAGGAAATCGAGCTGGAACTCGGATGAGGGAATAATAATTTTCAGCGTGTAGCATTCAGATTTCAGCGTCTTTCAGGGAAGAGAAAGCTGTAGTGATGCCTTTCCTCTGACAACAGTGGATTCACGATGATCTTATTCCGAAAATTACACAAACGCAAACAATCAAAATCATTGTCAGAAAATACAAACAAAACAACTCTTAAAGAAGATCTCAGTAGGCCTGTATTATATTTTAAAAATTTCCTATATTGGATTGCTCTTTTCTAAACAAAAAATCTCCTTTCCCTATTTGTTATCCAATCGGCCCACAACACAATAGGTATTGATTTAATCTTACCAAAGGTATGCTTCAATGCATTCACACTAAGTAGCCTTACTGCAGGTTTGTAAGCCTAGACGTAACATTTGACAGTCTGTCCACTAAGTAGCGAATCAATAATACGTTGCAACAAAATTTACAAATTTACATAAAACATGTTTAAAAAAATGCACACATTTTGCCTGGAACACTTGTGTATTATAAAAATGCTCTTATCTCTACGTTAAGAAAGAATTGGACTATTTTAATTGAAGTGTGTGTGCCTTTCCTGCCTGATCCTTTCTATTTTTTCAAAGAGTGATTGAAAAATCAATACATTTCAGTTGTCTGCACTTCAGATTCCTATCAAGCCCTACTATCTACTTGGCTGCAGCTGATTGATTGATCCGGCCTTATTACTAAAATAAAAATAAAAATAATTCCTTAATGTTTTTGTTTTTTTCGAAAACATTATTACTATTGAGTATTGACCCATACATATAATTAGATATGAACTGTTATTCATTCACACTAGTTATTAGACAAGTAGCGGACAGTTTTAGACTTTTAAGGCTTCCGCATAAAAACGTGAATACTACTCGTAATACTGACGGTCACGTTTGCCGCTTCGACCGCGGTAACATTTAAAGCATTTCTGCTTTGGCAGATATTTTGAAGACAGTATTATAAAGTGTGCGCAATAGTTTGTATACGATTTTGAATTTAAATAAATGATTTTTAAAAATATTATTTTTGTTACATTATTTAATTTTCCTATTTAGGTTTAATTTATATTATATTATTTAAAACGAGTGAAAATTGTTTTTCACAAGCAGACATTGCGCATTTCCTATATATATTTAGAAATATAACTTCAAATTTAAACCAATCTCAACTCAAATTTCGTACGAAGTGGTGTACCAATTGTATCCGTACCCGTGTTCTGTTTCACATTTGATTAACAGTGAAAGAGACACTAGTAAATTGACACCAGATTGACATTGAGTTCTTGACGGTTGTTCTTGTCCCTCTTGTGTCTATTTGATGAAAAATTCCGACGCATCAGTAAACTAAATGTTGGACCTTGCTATTGTGAAGAACTAGCACTTATAAGATGAGAAAATTCTTTAAGGTAATTACTTATTTTTATTGCATTATTTTCCTTAAATCCTTGGAAATATTTAGTTTCCTTTTTGGAAAAATAAATGAGTTGAAGAAAAGAATAATCATTAGTTTTGGAGAAATATAATAAAATAGGTATGCGCCAAAAGTACGATTGCCAACATTGGTAAAGATTGTTCCCGTTTTCACAACGGGAAACAGTTTTGTTTCCCTCGTGTGAGGAGTAGAGGAAGCTTTTTCCTGTACGTTATTTTTCTTTCATGGAGAAGAGAAGGATCGAGCCCTTCTATAGAACGCGGCTGAGCTGTGAACGGCTTACGATGAACTTCCTTTTATACGACAATAGATGGCATTCATAAAAAAAGATAAAGACATAAAATTCGGAATAGCTAGTCTTCATCAGTTCGTCGATAGATCTTTTTATTATTATTATTACTTGTGTGAAAAAGGGAAAATGGTGTACGCGTTACATGTACTAAGCTTATGGCTTAGTATAGACCTCAAATCTGTTCTTGTGTTAACGCGAATCGAGTAGTATAGTAATTAAATGAAACAGAAGCAATGCGATCTCTAAATCTAGAGTCAGTCACTAACTCACTATGATTATTGATTCGTCATCGAGACACTTGGAATGTGCAAAATGTAGCACTGTAGCCTACTCGAGCCGTCAATCCATGAAAGGTTGAAATCCATGATGGCGCGTTGAGGACTCGTCGGAACTTGGAAGAGACAGCAATCTTGGAACTTGTCTTTGACTAAAGTTAAATTAAATTGAATCGAATAAACTATTTGTATTTTTAAAAAATTATCCGAGACTACTCATTGTCCGAATTTTTAAACAATAAAACAGTGTTCAACAATCTTATGTTAGGGTATCTCAAAATTAAATGGATTTTTATCTCTTAAGCAACTTAGCAGAAGAAAAACAGTAGGCCTACGGCGTATTATTTTAAACTCACTCATGTGTATGTAAAGTATACGCAATAATCTCAAAATTAAGTGCGCAAGAACTTATGGAACTTTGGTAAACATTATATATTTCGCATTTTTTTTAAGGGTGACTAGTGCCTAATATTACTATGACAGATTTCCATACAGTATAAGAAATGTGGCTATTGACGAAGAATTTTGGTTACAAAATATTATTTATTTTAACTACAGTATGTGTTGTATCTTTGAATCACCCTTCAACCTCAATTCTTATCTACTTCCTGAAGTATTAAAATTTTTTCACATAACAAACATCAATGCATGTTGTATCAAGGTGTTATTTGCTTTACTTGTCAAGTTTTCCTAAACCTAATTTTGTTGGCTTCGAGCGACGTTTTGTCGAATGTTTTCTTTTCAACTTATAGTGACGCTTTCTTATTAAGTTTGAAAATAAAAACTTATTGGAAAACCATGGGAAAACCCCATTTTTTCATAAAAGAACAGGCTATCTAGGCCTATCTAGGCCAATTTAGAAAGTGTCTACATTTTGTTAAAGAAGTTAAATTCACGGCACAACAGTGATTCTTTCAATGAAGTCAAATGGAATACATTATTACACATTTGTATCTTATAGTTTGTCTGCATTGTTTTATTAAATACTGTAGGTCTATAAGAGTACTATCAAACTTTGACCGGTTCAATAACAATTATTTTTCATTTATTATGTTAAGATGCTAAAAAATTATAAAACCCAATAACAAAGGTGCTCAGTGACGTTGTTCAGTCACAACTGTTTGATAATGCTGTGTGCTTCATACATAAAACAGTCGCAAACAACCATATTTATCCCTAAATTGTTTTTTTTTGTATGTGACATACACACGTACTGTGTATAATACTTATCGCAAAGACATAAAGAGAGAAGGGCGGACTTGAACGGACTTTTTAAGTGGCAACGCGATCCATTCATCATTAATTTAAAGGGATGAAATGTTTGAGTCGATCTACTATTACTATTAGCGTAGGTTTTCCTATAAACAGATAAAAACCAAAATACACCTGAATACCTTATAAATTCTTGTGTAGGTAGAGTACGCCTACACTGGCGTAACCTCAGTGCGTGCTTTCTGATCCTCCAGTCAACAGCAGCCATCTCTATACGTTGACCACCAATACCGATCTAAACAGTTATATATAACTGTACTTGACAGAATAGAAATAGAACATCTTAAGACAAACTTTGATCTTTGCTTTATAGTTTCAGAACAGACAAGCGGAGGTGTGCAATCTGATTTGGAAGTAGCTACATGTCGATTGGCTATAGCAGAATTCATGGGAAGCCATGCCCAGCCCTATAAGAATCGCAGTAGTTTCCTTTTGTCCTGCGCCTGATCCACAGGAAACAGTATAAATACCGACACAACAATTCGATAAGAACTGTCGAAGAGAGCACAGTAGTTTAGGCCTTAACTTATTAGTACACGAGTTTTAGCAAAAGTTTTAATCAAGTAAATCGGCATCTATTACGCCTAGAAATAGTGTAAGAAATAACCGAATTTTCCTTCCGTCTACTAAAGAACATAAATGTATGTACACATATTATAATGCTTAACTAACTGATTCTTTTTTGCATCACAGTTGACATGTTGGCGTTTTTAATTGTTGGGCTGCTGCTGTCAGCGGTTCAAAATATTCGAACCCAACCATCATTAAATGAAATAGCAGAAACCCCCCAGCCAATAACTGCAAACCCTTTGCGCTGGGCTCGCCAGCATTCTTCGGAAGAAATGTTGCCCTTTGAAAGAATAAATCCTCGTTTTTGGCTCGGTCCGGAATACAGGCAAGCATTTCGACAGATGGCCCAAATGCGTGACGATTTAGTGGATTCACTAACTGATAATGGACTAAATGTTTATCGGGTACGCTATAAAGTTGTTTTTTTAATAATCTGATTTGTTTGTCAGAATTTATTACTAGTCCTCAATAGTATTTATGGTTTTTTTATTTCATTGCATCACGTCTAGCCTATTTTTATCATAATAAATTATTAAATAGGCATTCGAAGGTTATCTATCTTCATTGTGTCCCGTTTATAGGTAGCAGATGGTTTTATTGCTCATGGGTCAAACGCAATGGACAGAACAGATATTAGGGGTCCGTCGAGAGAACGGTAAGCATCATTTCATGAGTTAGAACATAAGAACAAACCCCAAACGTACAGTATAGCTATTGTAATGCGTACTGTAGGCCTACTATATGGTATAGAATTTATCTCTCTTTTAGACCTACAGTACCGGTACATAAATTTTCTCCAATGGAAGACGATGGAAGAGAAATACACTATTTTAAAACAAATTTTGCGAAATTTCTTTAAAAAAATATAATACTAATTTATTTGATTTATTTCCTTTTAATGTGGTTGCATCAACTTTTGATTACAGAATACAGATAGCTACTTCTGATGAGCAGCCCAATATGGAAAAACGAGACAGTTGTAAGTAAATACACTATAAGATAATAAAGAATAAGTTTTTCAATGTTTAATCGGTTCTAATTTTATTTTAGACTTATCAATGTGTCACTTCAAGCTTTGCAATCTAGGAAGAAAACGTCGGATTTCTCAAGGAGGACAGACATCAGAACTTGTTACTAGTGTTACTAGTGCTGAGAAATAAAACTCGATAAATAATGTAACCAGAGTTAGAACTTTATTGATAATGGTGACAAAACTCACGTAACACTAATTTAATACACGAGAATTCCGAATGTAATATTCCGATTACCCGACTTGTGGGGAAGAAATACATTTGTAAACTATGCCGCGTATTTAAAAAAAATTAATCTTTTCACATCAGTAGTAAGAGACCGTTCGTTAATGATGCAGCGCATTGTGTTTTAAATTTATAAGTAGGTTTCTTTAGCAGTATAAGTCTCATTCATGAAACGATCTAGTATACAGCAAGGCCTCCAAGAGGCCTCTAGCTCTGATTATCTAGTTCTAGTCTCAATGGCTTAAAAAACCATTGAAGAGACTTATTTATTCCGCGGAACTTTATTTTCCCTATAGTCCGGTCAGATTAGCTTTTTCCTAATATAAACACAAATTGATACTTTTTGTTTTCTTCTTTAGCTTTATTTCTATCAAATTTGTGTATGTTCCGTCCGTCAAAACCCTCCCGAAAAATATTGAGGTATCCCAGCCAGACCTAAAAAATGGTGGGGAAATAAGATCAAATTAACTCCTCTAATTTTCATTTCCTTATTCATTCCCTCTTGGCTTACAAGAGGGTCCTGTGGGGTGTTATTAGGGCGGGTTTTGGGCGGGTTTTTGGTCTATTTGCGGGTTTCCTCCAAATTCTTTCTTGGATCTTGTCTGTTCCGGGTGGGCTTCATCAAATTTGTTGAGACGAACAATTTGATGTGAAAATAATCCCGATCTGTTCAGCGGATCGTGAGCGCCTGCGATCAAACCGCTTTTATCGTTTTTACGGTTTGGATTTAGGGAAGGGGGTGGATTTTCTTTGTTTTTTGAGTGTGGGCTGGAGAGGGTGAATTTTTTGTGGATGGGGTTGGGTCGATTTTTCAGGGGGGGGGGGGGGAGGGGCAGGGAAGGGTGGCAAGAGTCGCAAGACTACTTATAGTTATAGAATATAGAGTTATAGTGAGTCAAGTTATGACTTCGACATGCATTAGCTCCATCTAACTTCAATAATTGTTTTATTTTCATGAACTTATTTTCATGAACGTTACTATCGATGTTCTGATTTCCCCCCCCCCCCCCCCCCCCCCCCCCCCCAAAAAAAAAAAGAAGAAATAAATCGTAACATCGACAGTAACAAAGTTTGCGGCTTTGAAGAAAAGCTATTATGATAAACCCCCCTCGGCAGCGAACTATGTAGGGCACATTACTAGATTTCGTAGGCCTCACTTACTAGTTGAGATTTAAAGTGAAGGCCGAGGACTATCAGCTTATCTTCAAAGCCGCAAGAGGCGGTATAAAGCCATGAAAAAATGGCTGATATTCTGGGAGGGAAATTGAGCAAAATCTGCGTCTAGAATTCCGCTAATATCTCCGTCAATAAAATCCGGAAACATATTTCCTTTTAGATTCTTATAGTGGAAATATCAATAAAGGTTTCTGAAAAATTAGTTTTTCGAAACTCGTCCCCAGTTTTTTTAAAAGTGATGTCAAACACCCCCCCAAATCGAAGAATTTCGAAATTTTCCCAACTTCAAACTCGAATAACTCCAAAACAAAAAAGAGTTTTGAAATTCTGAAAACGCCGTTAAATCCGGCGTGCGGAGACGAACAAATTGTGTTTTTTAGTTTTTTTCTAAGTCCTTTTCCGGATTTAGAAAAAACAGTGGGGTCCTTAAATCCGGTGCACTTCTCTCGCGAACTGCTTGTTAAAATACAAAAAATTCGAATTTTCATAAATGAACTTAGTTTCTTACTCATTTTTGTATCGGTCAATTTTTACTTACACAAGTTGAAAATGCCGAAAAATTAGATGAAAAATTAATTCCTCCTTCCAATTTCCAAAACACGCGTAATGTTTTTCACAAGTACAAAAATAAATAGGTAAAAAAGAAGAGAATGTCATTTAAGTTTCTTTGCTTGTTCCGTGGTGCGATATTGCATTGCCGTTGATGTGTGTTCAAGTGAAGGTAAAAATGTTTTCCCGTTTTTTCTTCGTGTTTTTGGGTGATTATTATAAATCGCATTTGCATACTAATAGTCAGGGAGCCCATGACAAATGAAACAAAAACCTTTCAAGAAAAGGTTTGACGACTATTTTAAGGGGAGGGGGGGATGGGAAATCTAAATCCACCCGTCTGCCGAGTCAGACTGGTCGCGTTCACTCGTGGTGCACTCCCGAAGTCGGCGTGATTTGGCAAAAAACAAAAACCTCTCAAGAGGAAAAAATTTTTGCACTATAAAACAGAGAAAAATACAGGGAATCTGAATATATTAAGGCAGACGCGTAAATCGGTCGCTTTGTATGAAGCAGACGCAATTTAGTGGAAAAATTCGATTTCTGCACTAAATGGCATCGCTGTAAATTTGGCGGGGAAAACAAACACCAATCTAGTTTGCTGTTTTTGTCGCTTTCTATTCATAACTCATAAAGAAAAAATCAGCTGTGTTATGGCATGAAAAGTAACACAAGTGATTAAGTAAAAGAAACTGGTTGACTATATTCTATACCACTGCGACGATCTGACCCGACCACTTGGCGGCACAATTTCTTTCAATCTCATTCACTGAAATCTCATGTGCAAGTTCACGTGTTATCTTCCCCTATTTATATGGTGTTGGATTGCTTCCGTCACTACTTTAAAACAAACAAACAAACAATCTTGACTCCTTAATCTTGCCAACTATCCGTTGGATTGTATATATTCTGATATTTTCTCTATATTCTCTTTTTTCTCATGCTGCTCTTTTCGATACCAAAGGAGGAAAGGTGAGCGCCGTTTCATTTTTCGTCTTGACATCGTTAAAGCTTAAGTGAGATTACTCATTGCATGGCTTAACTTATATGCGATGTACTTTAGAACGAAATTTTTAATATTGGCTATTGCAAACTTGTTCAAAATATATTTAACTTGCCATACACACAATATTGTAATTCAAGTCTAATTAAGTTAGTTTTATTGTTGTACAAATTTTAAAAAATGCGATGTTTCATCATCTGATGTTGTGTAGGATAAAATAATTCCTTATTGAAGAAGAAATTAAATTTGAATGGCAGTTGAATCTGTGCAAGTGTCAGCGAAGATAAATATAGTTTTTTTGCTGGTCTTTTCGGAAAATCATTCTGTGATAAGTTCTTTACAAAAGCATGCTATTTGACTCGCACCTAGATCACTCGCCGGCGAATGTTCTCCGGAGGCTTTCGGAAAACTTTACATTTCAATCATGCCAGTGCCGTCAAGATATTCGACAACAATCAATATTCACTTAAATGAATTCAAAATAGGCCTACCCAGATCTAATTCAGATTTTTTTTATTCTTTGTTTATTTGTTTGTTATGGTTGATGTCATCACAGAGGATGGATTGGCCGACTGCCCTCTATAACGCAATTGTCACACTTGAAGCGAGGAGCAGCTTCTATCCGCCACGTTCTACAAATTTGTCCAGTTGAGCTGCCGGAGCAAGATCATGAAACGGGAAGAACGTCAGTAGCAATAAGGTTGGGAACAGTAAACGAAACCGGAACGACTACCACTGATGCTGACGACTGGCTCGAGTACGGCGCGGCTGAGTTGCAGACGCGAAACACCAGGCGACGTTTGGAGGCTCGATACAACGTCCAGGCCGAATTTCTCCAACCAGCTGGATGGATTTCTCGAACACCAGAAAGAAAAATTCGTAGTTCCCGATGAAGGGGCTCGTCAGATCCATCCAACTTACGGCTACTATTCGCCAGTTAGAAGTCCCATTGTTGAAAGCGGTGTTTATCGAATAGGTGGTGACCGTCTTATTTGGCCTCGACCGAAGCCAATTTTGCGTAGGGAAATTAGCCCTGTACCACCTATTAGTGGAATATTGCCGACAATGATATCTCAACCTACTGATTATCCGGTAGCCATGCCATCCCATTCAACAGTAACTTCTCCCCAGTTCGGACTCCAAACAATCTCATCCCAGCCATCATCTCCTCATTTAGTTCCTGGCAGTCCCCAAGAAGCGATAAGATCTAGTTCACCAGGTCCGGGATTTCTACTATCTCCCTCATTAGCAAACTTTAGCGACATGAGTTCGGTTCGTCATCCCAGTTCAGCAGAACGATCTTTTTACTACATTCTCGTCTCGCCTTTCTTCCTTCCAAAAGCAACAGACACCAGACTTACCTCCTCGTCAGAACAGGCTCAACCGTTTTTTCCCAACTACTGTTGCTCTTTCCTCCTCCGTATCGCCAAATAAATACATCCAGAACTTCCTGCCCTCCTACCTATCCACCAGCAGCTGATTGTCCAGCAGTCCCCCATAGACAAGTCTCGCCTCCACTAGAGAAGATGCGTACTGTTCGTGCCGAAGTCCATTCAACTGAGACACCTCGGAGAAGGTCAAAGCAACGTGTTCAAAACGAATTCGGCTTGCTTTGAATACTGCTTGAAGACATTTTCATGCTCCGCCTCCTTTCCGACCGCCACCACCACCAGTTTATCATCAACTTCCGTATACAAATTCATATCCACCGTCGTTACAGCGCCCATTGGCAACAAGTTCTCCTCCACGGAGTCGCCTTTTTCCTGATGGCACTGTGCTGTTTTCCCCAGGGCATTATCCTCGGCGTACTGCAGATATTCTTGGTTCACCCGGAAGACGTTCACCACTAATCATAGCAGTTCGACTAAGTCCATCTCGGTCACAGCAGCGAATGAGTGAACGAAGTCATAGTCAAATAGTTGGGTACTCTCCTCAAATCCAATCAAGTTCGAGCGGATTCGATAGTAAAAACATATCACAACAAAAACAAAGTTCCAGTCTGGATCTGGACAATCACAACTCATGGCCACTACCTCTAATTTTTTCTTTATGAGTTATGAATAGAAAGTGACAAAAACAGCAAACTAGATTGGTGTTTGTTTTCCCCGCCAAATTTACAGCGATGCCATTTAGTGCAGAAATCGAATTTTTCCACTAAATTGCGTCTGCTTCATACAAAGCGACCGATTTACGCGTCTGCCTTAATATATTCAGATTCCCTGTATTATTCTCTGTTTTATAGTGCAAAAATTTTTCCTCTTGAGAGGTTTTTGTTTTTTTGCCAAATCACGCCGACTTCGGGAGTGCACCACGAGTGAACGCGACCAGTCTGACTCGGCAGACGGGTGGATTTAGATTTCCCATCCCCCCCTCCCCTTAAAATAGTCGTCAAACCTTTTCTTGAAAGGTTTTTGTTTCATTTGTCATGGGCTCCCTGACTATAAGGTGTATCACTTTCACTATATAGGATTTCGAAAACCAAAAATGAAAGCGAAAACTTCTCTTCCGAGTTTCGTGTTTTTTGAACAATTAAAATCCCCTATATGGCTCTTTTTTCCTTTCTCTTCCTTTACAATAGTCCTCCCTTCAATTCTTTTCACTTAGTGAAAGAAATGTGTTAGAGATTAAAATGCCGCTAATGCTGATGTTTCTGCACGTACTATTCTGTTTATATTTGACCTAGCCATGGGATCCACAATTCCACACTGGTACAGACGTTATTAAAAGACGACGCTCAGTGACGCTGAACGAAGGTAATTTGAAATGACAAAACCACATCAATAATATTAATTCCGATAACCTTTAAGCTTTAACTTGACTGAAATCAACAAAATCGGAGACACACACTTTATTGAATTCCCTAAATATCGTTATTACACAAACAGTTGATACTTCTAATGCGAAAAAGAAAACACTAATGTGAAGTTAAAACTCCCAACAAAGGTCCAGGTAACGGGAAGATGCCCAAGCAGCCACCAATTTTATGATTACGGGAACTCTTCGATAACGAAAAATTTGAAACCAGAATAGCGAATTATCCCCAAAAATTTTTTTTCAATGCGTCACTGAAGACTGACGGAGCACTGGTAGAAGCAAAGAAATTTCAATTAACAAAGGGGAGGGAAAGACCGAAAAATAGTATTAAACAATTATTTTAAAGCAAAGGTAAGGGGAGATAATGGAAGGGTAAAGCAAAAGTATGGTTGAGTGGTTAATTTTTAACATCATAATATTTAAAAAAATGCCCAATTCAAAAGGCTTACAATTACATGTATAATAAAAAAATAAAAAGTAAAAATAATAAATAAAATAATAGCTCACGAAGAATAATGGTTCCAGGAATTTCCCTGGAACGTTTTCTGCTTCTTTTGTTTGGTTTGGAATTTTCGCGATTTACGTTCTAATTCGCGGTTTTTGGCTCGATCAAACATCCACTCGCTCTGCTTCTCATTGCGCCGCATTTTGTCACGCTGTTGTCCCATGGCAAAAAACCAATCAGAATTTAAAGGCTTGTCGCTTTCTAATGTCCCAAATCTATTGCCAGCAATGGAATATGACTGTAATAGATTTGACCAATGGAATTCCAACTTGGAGCGTAGCTTCTCCAAACGACTTTCGACTTCTTCCAATGACACGACGAAGGATTCGTGTTCTTTGTTTACACGTTTCAATAATTCAACTGTTTTTTTTACAGATTTTTTAAATCTTGTTTCCATTTTTTCTGTAACCTTGTTGTTGTTTTCTCTTGTTAGATTGATCAACTCATCGTGGCGCGAACCAATTAAACGAATGCAATCTATAGCAGATTCTTTCACTGAATTTAACTGATCCTCTATTGAACCATTGGGATGATAGTTGATCAAATGATTCCAATCGCTTGTCAGATTGACTCCAAGCGTTTCCCACAGTGTCTCGGATGCGGATAGACGCGGAACGAAGGTCTTGGATGGATTAGAGATCGCTTGTTCCTGTTGCTGTGAGTTCGAAATGGGTTGTCCACAGAGATAGCGTAGCTTACCCACAGTAGCGCGGAGCTATAAAGTTTTATAATTATTTCAAACTTCAAGTTTATGATTTGCTGCACAATTGAATAGCTATGCATACATCTTGATTTTCTGTTTGAAGACGGTTGATTGTATCGCGGTCTTCGACTGATCGAGTAGGTTTAGTACCGTAGCGAATTCGTCCAATAGACTGCTTTAGGTCCCAATTTTCTGTCAGTAGTTCATTAACTTGGAAATCAAAGCGACAACTAGTCGAGTCCTGACTAGAGAGATCCTTCAGTGCCCGGTTTAAATCTTCATTATAAGATGTCAGTCGCTTCACCTCAACTAGCCAATCTTCTTCAGTCCATCCTTCAAATAATGATAGATACATTCGAATTACTTTGCGTTTCGTGTATGTATACAGTATATTGCACACACCTTCATATGAACGAGAACCGTCGTGTTTAATCTGCTCATCTCGTAAGCTGCAACGAGAGGGAAAGTTATCGGATAGTCCTGCAAAGATAAGAAAACGATTATATTACAATCTTATTAATTAAATAGTTATATCAGTCCTCTTTAACCTATTAAATGGCCTATGGCGAATCCGATAACTGCAGCCAATGCGAAAGCCATAACGAAACTCAGCTTTTCGTTGAGACGCTGATTGGGATGGTGCACATAGTGTCGATCTGGAACTATATTACCTACAACTATCTCAGCTGGAAGGTCTGGATTAGTTACAGCAGAATAGTCCATTAGATCTAGTTCCTCAATTCGATTTGCTTCTTCCAAAAGATCAGGTTTCAACATCGCATGACTTCGTTGATATCCGTCAGCTGGAATCAACATAGGCGATGGAGAAAATGAAGGTTGCACAAGACTCGAGACAGACGAAGCCAGAGAATTAATGTTCATCAGTGCTTCTAAACTTAGATCCCAAGTTTCGTCTTCTGATTCGTCTTCCATAGAATCGCTTGATTGATCATCGTCAACTGGTCGAGCAGACTTAGGTTGATCATCGTGAGATGAAAAATCGGTGTCCTGATTCAATTCAAGTTTCCTTTCAGAAATAATAGATTGGACCACGTTCGCATCTTCATGCGTTTCTGTGGAATTCCTATTATATTCGTCGCAAAACAAGTTTTCCGAGTTAGTTAAACCAACATCCATTTCTATAAAACCCCAATTGAAACGGTAAAATAATAAATTTTAAAAAAATGTTTAGTAATGTTACCTTGTTGCTGCTCTCCGATGTGAGGATTTTCATCAACTCTATTATGCTCGTAGGAGTCATTTATTATGGCATCTTCACTTTTAATTAACTGAAGATTGACGTCACTTTCTAAATCACTAATTTCGGTTTCAGAAAGAACTAAAAAAAAACAAAAATTTGTCAGTTGAGAATAATTTAT
This sequence comes from Daphnia galeata, assembly GCA_030770115.1. NCBI lineage: Eukaryota > Metazoa > Arthropoda > Branchiopoda > Diplostraca > Daphniidae > Daphnia > Daphnia galeata. Next base: position 621,115 of record CM061120.1, on the reverse strand, counting down.
CTATTGAGAACTATTATATATTTTGCTGCTTCTCTATACATGTTGATATATTAATACCTATTGTTTGTTGATCAATAGAACCCTTAGCTGAAGTTTCTTCAACTTTAACCATTATTTCAATAGTGTACTTACTATTGGTATTGGTATTAGTGTGACTTACAAAGTCACAAATGGGTTCATCAGTTTCAGGAACACCGCCTATGTAATAATGTTATAGATACATAATATAATAATATTCACAACAATTACCAAATAGATTATTAAACAATTAATTTACTTTGATGTTGTTTTGGACAGGTAACATCACATATTATTGTTGTGTCTGACTTCTCAGCAGGAATAAAATCTTTTAAAATGATTTTTTCATTTTCAACTGATTCAAGGTTAGTGTTGATTTCTATATTATTTTCAGTTAAGATCATGGGGATTTGTTTTCCTAATTCATCAAGCAACTGACTACTTGGACAAACTAAATTGTTTGTCATTATTTTAGATTCCACGACTCCACCATCACCAGGTTGATCTGTTTCATGATCACAGTCCCAAGTATCTGGCTGTTCCATTTCTTCGTATGGGCTACATTCTTTTAAAAATTCATTGTTACTTGATTGATGAGAAGTGTAGGAAATGTTATCAGACACATCAAAACTCTCTGCTTGTTCCTCTACATTTTGTAATAACTCCTGATGGATGGTATGACCTGAATAATGAAAAATTCAAAAAAATGTGAAATTGCTATTAAAACTAATAAAACATCCAATATACATACCCAAAACTGGATGTAAATCATAGGAAGGTACAACTGGAGAATCAATAACTACAATTGAGCTACCTGAATCACTCCCTTGTTCACTGTAGTTGTCTGATATGTCTGCACCATTATTCTTTGTACAAGAAATATCTCCAGCCGTTATAACAAAAGTCCAGTTATTCTCTATTACTTCATCTTCAGAGATTGCATCTTCTGATGCATTGATAACACACTTACTGATATCTTCTTCCATTGTTCTATAGAATAATTAAAAATGTTAGCAAAAGATTTCATCAATATTATTCTACACGCCTAAATCTTTGAAACGTAATACTTTTACAGCAATCAGCTGAGAGAAGTGCTGCTGACAAAAACGTATCACTACCACCAGCAACGTATGACCACTGTTAACTTTCTAATATTTACGCAGCTAATCAAAACAGTCGTACCACGGCTACACTCATTTGAACATTAGAGGGAACGCGCGAGAAATGACGCAATATTTTGTTGAGATGTGATCATGTGATTGGGGTGACCTCTGTGGCTTTAAACTCCGAAGCATGCAGAAAATGTAACGGCTATTGTCCTTTCTCTGAGAAACTCTTCTTTCTGATATTGAACTATTAGTCTTTTACGTTGCTTGAGCAGACACTGTAGACAGTTTTAATGAGATGGATTGTCACTTTTAGTTAACAAAGTATGAAACGGATATCTGGCGTTTCTTTGTTTACTTCGTTTCGTCGTCACGTGTCCTTATATTCATAGTCATAGAAGCCATTCAAGGTGCTTGAAAATAGAAAAGTGGAATAACCGAATAACCCTTCTATTTATTTTGTCACGCACTCACGCATTCTTAAATTCAAGACAAAAAAATGTACCTGAGGGCAAATACATGGGTTTATTTTTGCATGATTTTTGTTTACGATGCATAAAGTTATTAACCTCAATTATAAATCAAATTGTACTTACAATTTTTGTATTTTGTCTCAGTCACACGTATCCTGTTTGGACTGATAACGGGACTTTCGCAAATCGACAAAAACGGAGATTTTCATTTCTGAATGGATTATACAAAGTCGTACAAAGTCATAAATTATGTTGTAGCAAATTAATTTCTTGTTCGGAGTTCATGACAAAGTCCATCACAATCGCATGATACGCTGTCTTCATACAATAAGACGCGATAAGATAAGAACGTATACGGGTTTCTGGCACAGACAATTTACCCACTTGCATTTGTACATTCGGTTTGAATATTAATTATAATAACAGGACTCAACTGTGGAAAATGCTAATATTTACCGGTCTTCTATCAAATCGTTCTTTAAAATCCACCCTTCTTGTATTAATATCAATCGCCTTATTGTCAATAGAAAACGGCACCGACGGATTTTCTTCCAAGTCGCCAAGTATATATTACGTCGATAATTTTGAGAAAATGAAAACTTTCTTTGTAATATTAACTTAAAAATTTTTTTTAGAAAGTTGCCCGGAATATTTTCAAAATGATGTCCGTGTTCCATGTTATTTCTTGGGAGAGAAATGCTATTGTTTTTCAACAGAAATGGTATTCTAAGTCATTTTAGTTAATTAAAATTCTTTTTGAAATCGAATTGAATGAAATCGATGAAATTGAAGCGATTAAAGTATCACACCATTTATAAATGTTTTTCTAGTTTATTATGACGTGGAATGACGCCAGATATTACTGTCGACTAAGCAACAGCAACTACACTTTGATAAGTCTGGAGACAAAAACGGAAGATGATCTAATTCATCAACATATCAACGCAACAGAAGGTAGCTTTACTTTAATCTGTTATACTTTCGTATGATTTTTATAGGCAGCAACTTGATCATCATATTGTAAGTATAGTACTGTCTCGGCAACCGTGGTTTTGGACCTCAGGTTCATACAGTGAGGATCAATGGAATTGGTCTACCAGCCCCCTTCCTGGCGAACCTTTTAATTACTCAAATTGGGCCTCTACAAGGCCTCTTTACAATCTTAATGGTTATTGCACCGAAATAAATTATAGCACTTTTCAAGGTGCATGGGCTGATTTTCCTTGTGACTTTACAAATTTTTTTATATGTGAAGGAAATTCAAATTTGATTTTAGCTGATGCTTAAAAAATGCAAAAAAATTTGCTTATAACGAATCACTAAAGTTTATATCAAGGATTCCGGCTTAGTTTATTTGCTGTACTGTAAAAATAAAGTTATGTAAAATTTAAATTAAATCTGTGTTTATTAAAATTCTTTTCTCCGACCCCGAAATAAGATCGAATCGATAAGATCGGCTACTTGACTGCGTTGGTAAGAAAACAACGTTTTCCGCCCGTTTTCTTTCGTTCCCTCCTGTTCCCTTGGGTTATGTTACACTATGCTATACAGATGACACAACGCTATCATCCACACGACTCTTGGTGTCAATGCACATTAAAAAGGTCTGTTAGTCTGATACATGATTGAAGAAAAATACAGTATTGGAATCCTTTTTTCAAATGTTTACGGTTTTTACATTTATTTAAATAATCGATATGAAATAACTCTCGGTATTAATAATATATTTTAAGAATTTTTAAGACAAATGTAAGAATTCACATGACCGCGAGAAACTCGCATTCGTCGTTCACTTTCAGTCTTGGTTTGAGTGACTGTCGACTTAATCCCCAAAAGTTTGCTGGTTGCAAGTGCCGATCGTTTGCCGTAAACAACCAGCCTATGTGACTGTGACAGTACGAACAATTGACGATTGACCATGCATAGCTGTACACAAAATTAAAGACGCTATGAAGTTCAAATTCTATAATACTAAAAATGCTTCAATTTACCCAGGGAACCAGCTGAATTCAGTTGAGGGTGGTGTAGTAACAGATAAACCATCCACACGATGAACAGTAATGGTTTCGTGGACGTGACCGAAAGGATTCACGTAGACGCCTTGTGGGCCTTCTTTAGACATGGCGAAAACGTCCGTTTGACGGGCAACAGCATAGTCACACTCTCGACAACAAAGAGATTCGCACTGTCAGATGAAAAATAATTAGAAATATATTGATTATTTAATGGCTTATAATTACCCTTTGAAGAATGGAGAGTTCAGCTCGTAATCTCTGGTTTGGATTGTTAATACTCAACAGCTGAAGTCTAAGATCATCATCAAGTGGTAAATTTTGTATGACCCAATAGGAAAGATCAATTGGATTTCGAGGGACAATTGAACCAGATCCGACGTCGGCAAAAGCTGATGAGCCGACAAAAATTGAGGTGCTCAGTTCCAAAAGAACGCGTTGAGCTACAAATTGTAGGTCATACGAACGGTGAATCCAAGAAGGCCAGATCGAGAACGGAACTTTGTACTGCTTATCATAAATTCGTTTCTTTGACAACAGCGAAGCGACGGAAATGTCTGATGAAGTCGCTAATAACAAACGATGTTTGTCGAGGCTGTTGGCACGACATTGGTACAACGATTCTGACAACTCTAGTTCAGGTAAAATTTGTACTCGTGCAATCGTTATTCTAAAACGATTAAAAATAGGGACGACATTAACAATAAAAACGTTGAAGACAACGAACATAATTTTTACTGACCCATCAATTTGTCTTCGAGCTTGGATGACTTTAATACGTTGTCGGATTCTTGCTTTTATCCTGAAGCCGAAACCAGGTTCTAATCCTTCGGCTTCTTCTCCATATTCATATATTTCAGCTGTCGCACCGATCTTGTACTTTGCGTTATTAATGTGTGGTTCAGTGGGCCTATTTAGTTACCATATCAGGGTTTATCTATTTTCAGACAATGACAATTTAAAGAAAATTTTACCTGAAGGACAGAATGCCAAAAATGTGATTTCCTTCAATCACTCGTCTCATCATTGCCATAATATGGGGATGAGAAATGGTCAGAGGAAGGGTTTGCCCAGGAACACAAATGAGTCCTTCTTGAACTACAACAAGCATTTCAACAATGCTATCTTCATCCAAGATAGTTCTTCCCCTTACTTCTTCCATTACTCCTAAATACTAAAAGCAATAATGTAATTACATAATTGCTGATTAAAAAATGTAAACAAACTTTGTTTCTGATTAACTCAGTCTCAACATAAATAACTTACACGATGATCTCGGACAAGAGGCTGATCTTGTGGATTACCTTGCCCTGGTACAATTACAAAATATTCAGCATCATCAACTTCCGATACATCATCAGAAAAATCAGAAGATTCATCAACGTCATGATCAGACATATCGTGATGTGATACACTGCTATCCTCACCTGCATATATGATTATAACGATGGAAATATTGAACAGAAAATTTGAATTGTGACAAAATTATGCCCTGAACGATAAAATTTTTAAATATACCGTCAATTTGTTCATCTCGATTATTTTCCATTCTGCGAGTATCGTACAATTTAGGAATTAAAATTATTTCCTCTTGTTTCACCAAGGTAGCACGAAGTAAGATTCGTCTGCTTGCCCCTGCTCTCGGTAAGGAGTGTTGTCCTGTTAGTGGCAGAAAGATAGCGAAAAAGGGGCATTTGCATTTTGCTCCAACTCCATGTATAAAGCTTTTTTTTTTTCTAAAATGTAGAGAATTTTTCGGAGAATCTACTGTTAAAACCCTTCCCAAAAATTTCCACGGGAAAGTAATTAAAAATTAATTTTAATTTTTTCGTTGTTTTTCATGTATTTAAAAACCAAAATACGAAGTTTACTGCCCTTTTTTCCGAGTTCCGTGTTTAACACGGCGCTTACGGGGAAAGTACCTTCATTTAACTAGCTATATCTACTAAACTATTATCCCCTTCCGCTTAATTTTTAGTATTTATAAAGTTAAGATAGTAATGCAATTATCTAAACAAAAATTATTGAGAAGGGACATTTTGTTCTATTAGAATTCTTGGTTTATATTTTCCCATTTTTAAAGCCCCAAGTGGCGCTTTGTGCTGCAGCGCGCGCGATGAATACCACACCCGTGCGGCCAAAAAATGGTGTGACTCTTAGAAATGGGTGATTTTTAAACGAATTTTTCTAATGGAAGGAAATGTTCTCGATAATTTTTTTTTAGATAATTACATTACTATCGTGACTTTATAAATACAAAAAATTAAGCGGAAGGGGATAATAGTTTAGTAGCTACAGCTAATTAAATGAAGATGGTTTCCCCGTAAGCGCCGTGTTAAACACGGAACTCGGGAAAAAGGGCAGAAAACTTCGTATTATTGGTTTATTTTAACCGTTTTCCAATAAATTTGGATACAAATAAGTTTGAATATAGAACAAGTATAAAGAAACAAAGCTCATGTTTTAGAATTGCAATTTTATTAATATTAATACCTTTTTAAATACATGAAAAACAACGAAAAAATTAAAATTAATTTTTAATTACTTTCCCGTGAAAATTTTTGGGAAGGGTTTTAACAGTAGATTCTCCGAAAAATTATCTACATTTTAGAAAAAAAAAAAGCTTTATAGACCTTATTGCGTTCTATAGGTATGAGTCAAGCCAACCCCTCTAGCGGCGCGTTGTAGTGTGAAGGGGTGCCGTGAACAGCCGCTTCTTTTTTTGTTTGTGGGATGTGGTATGAAGTCAGGCTTTCAACGGTAGCAGCTAGCAGACAAGTGAGACAACTACCACATTTTTTCAACATTATTTTTACATTTTTTCACATTTATTCTTTATTATTTAAGGATGTTTGTACAATTAACTGTAGTAAGAAAGAATAAGGCTGTTGCGCACCAAGGCTGTTGCGCTTTGGTGTGATACGGGCATACGGCTAGCAGAGTAGCAGCGGCTAGGGTGCCAACCGTGACGCACGATAACGTGCTTGACTCGTTGTACTACCCCTTACTCTAGAGTCGTAACACGATATAAAATAGACAGGTAGAGCAACTAGGGTCACGTGACCAACTACAAACGTGTCGATGGTTTTTTCACCGTTGCCATTTAACTTAACTTTAGTAGAAGTAAAATTTTCTGCCTAGCCTTAATGGGAAATTACTTCTAGCCCTATAAATAACAAAAGGTAGCATATATTTACATAAACTCTTTTAAATTATTTGATACATATATAAACCTTTAATTTAAGACCATAACTAGATTTTTACTACAATTAGTTTGTAAATTATGATTTTCTAAAGATTTCAATCGGCTCTTGGCCAATAGCAGCAAAGTTGTCCCCAAACAAAGTAAACATAACAAAACAAAAGTCTGCTAGATCCAAACCCCTCCTCGGGGACAACTTTGCTGCTATTGGCCAAGAGCCGATTGTAAATCTTTAGAAAATCATAATTTACAAATTAAATGTAGTAAAAATCTAGTAATGGTCTTAAATTAAAGGTTTATATATCTATCAAATAATTTAAAAGAGTTTATGTAAATATGTGCTACCGTTTGTTATTTATAGTGATAGAAGTAATTTCCCTTAAGGCTAGGCAGAAAATTTTACTTCTACTAAAGTTAAGTTAAATGGCAACGGTGAAAAACCATCGACACGTTTGTAGTTGGTTTTAATCCCTATCTCCCTCTCTGAGTTGCTCTACCTGTCTATTTTATATCGTGGTCGTAACTCGTAAGAAACTAGAAAGCAGAGTAGCAGACTAACGTGTGCTATCAATCAATCACAAGTGAAGTAGTGCAAGTTCAAAGTTCAAACTTTGGAAGAAATGTTTGAATCCTAATACTGCTAAGTGCTAATACAATCCTCAACCGAGAAAGTATACATATTTTTAAATAGAATTGCAAGAGTGAACTATGTTAAATACAAACCGGTTAAAAAGACGGTCTCAGAATTCAGCCGTTAAGGTAGAGGATCTCAGTCGTGAAGTCTACTCCCTCGACAAAAATTCAATTCAAGAAAATGAAAATGTTTCATTTGGAATAAAAGTTCAGTTGGTATTGAAAAACTCTACATGTTTAGTTTAGTATCTTCATCTAACTTTATCAATTGTTTGTCAAGCAATCATTTTTACATGCTGCAGGGTTTAACAACATGCAGATATCCTACCAAGAGAAATGGCTAAACCATATATCAATCAACTTGTCTCTAAAAGCTTTTAGCCTTGGATTAGCAAGATTTAATAAAAATATTGATCAACTATCAAATGAGGAACTTATTTTTATGTTCAACTTAGTGCTTGAAAAAGGGATTGATAATCCTAACAATGCTCAACTTTTCAACAAGCTTCTACAGAAAATGTTGTTTATAGAAGATTCTTATGATTCTCTAAGCCAAATCTTTTTTAAATCTGAACTTGGTAATTATAGCACTACTCATAAATTTAAAAAAATTACTGAAATCTATTCTTCACAACATTGCATTGCCAAGTAGTTTTTACAATTCCCTTTTGCTTTTTACTTTATTTTTATTTACATCTCTAAACTAGAAAAATAATAAATAAAGAAATAAAGAAATATAGTTTCACTTTCAGCTGTGAACATACAGCCTTGGGATAGAGATGAATATCTCTTTAGGTAGAAACTAGCAAGTATCCCATCAACACTTTTTAAGCTCGCCGGATAGCGAACGCTGTCTCGTCCTGAACGGAAAATCTTGTTTTCCATCTACTCCTCATATTTTTTTGCTCGTTAACAAAGATATTGTCAACCTTCATCTTTTAACTGCATTATTAAAACTATAACCTTCACAAGTACCAGCTTCGAAGTCCGAGACGCAAGGCTTTATATTGATATACTCTCTAAAAAGCTTTAATTTAAATTCTGTATTAGTGTGCTTGATTGTTTAGTAATTTTCAATTGTTTTCCAATGTATAGGAGTTATTGATCTTGAATCCGCAACCATTGACGCCATGTTATGCCAACCTAAGCTACTTGACACCTGTTGTGAGTTGTTGAACAAAACATCGAAGAAAGATTTGCAGAACTCATGGATGATTAAGCTCTGTTCTGAGAGTCCTCGACTTTATGGAAAGTTGTGTAAATGCTTAATGAAGAAATATCCAATCTTTCTTCCTAAATTTGTGAAGTCTGTTTGTCGATGTCATAATAGCATTTTGCCTTATCCTAGTCATGAACAAGCATGCGTATTGCTCTGTGTAATGACACCTATAATGATTTCGTCACCAATAAGAGATTCACATTATTCCAAATTAATTAATGAGGTACTTCAACTCTGGCTTACTCACCGTAAATCGGTTGTTAAAATGATTTACCACTTTCCATGTATAATAGAGTGCTTGACAGAAAGCTGTAATAACAATGTCAGTGCTAAACGATTGTGCCTTCATTTATTGTCTGAATAAACAGATTCAAATAAAGAATGCTTATTATTGGCGTCATTATTAAAAACATGTGCGCTTCGACTCATTAACATGTAAAACAATCGATAATCAAATCGTGTTTTCAAGTGGTCGTACCAAGCAAGATAATCGTGTCCGCAGACGAGATCAAGCAATATAAAAAAATCGACTGCATTGTGCGGTATTTCTTCATAAAGTATGAATCATATTTAAAGAAAATCTACCAACTGCAACACGGAAAATACAAATAAAAAGGAGTATCAAGGCAATCGTTCATGATTTCTGCAAAATATGTTTCAGTTCTGTGATCTGAAACCTACTAGAAAGGTTGGTAAAATCACAAAATCACAAAGTTGTTCATCTTAAATTACCGCTGTGATTCTGCTTCAGTAAAGAATGATTCCGACTTCAGTTTAGCCCTATTAGTGATGAGCGACTGAATACCAGCAAGACGAGCAACATGTAATCCAAAACTTCTAGGGCAATTTCCGGGCGTGAGTGTGTATAGGAAAATCAATGCCTCATTATCACATTCAGCTGGCATTAAAATAATAATTTCTTGAATGGCTATAAAATGATAAAATCACTGTTTTACTATACCGTTATCGGCTACTTCAGACTCCAAGAAATAATTCATATGAAAATTGGCAACGTGACCTGGGAATTCATTTTCCAATTGCACAATTACTGGATAGTGTGTTACAAAAAGCGTAATGCATTGAATCTGTGTAATAGTGAACAATGAATGTAAGTAACTGAAGAATACCAAGATAAAGACCTGATTACCTGTTTCACAATGTATTTCAGCGCTGCATATGCAATAGCACTACCATCATGTGTGCCTGTTCCTCGACCCAGCTCATCGATAATAACTAAAGAGCGAGAAGTACAACTCTTCAGAATGGCGGATGTTTCCATCATCTCGATAAAAAATGTACTCCTTCCTGCATGTATTTCGTCGTGCAATCCCATTCTACGGTCGAAGAACAAAACAAAAGCAAACAATGCGATTGATTTTTAAATGAAAAAAATTGAAAATATTTAACAGAAATTGTTGACTTTACCGCATAAAAATGGATTTGAAGACACTAAGAGTCGCCCTTACTGCTGGAACAAAAGAACCAATTTGTGCAAGGACAACTATAATTCCTACTTGTGAAAGTAAACATGTTTTCCCGCCCATGTTTGGTCCTATATGTGGGTTAATTATAAATATGGGTATGATAATATGGAATGCGAAACAAATTATGCCTGTGATTATCATGCAACGAACGTTATCAACGTTCAATTTTGTGTCGTTTGGGACATATTCAGCTATTGAAGTCTGCTGGAGTACGCGACTCACAACAGGATGACGGCCTTGTGAAATATTTAATATCCCGGCTTCCTCTACGAACGTAGGTCTAATGCCAAGGCTAAGGTAAATTTGGTGTTTGTAGTAATTTAAGTATTTATAACCGCATACCTAACAAAGTTTTCCGATTTTGCCACGTCAGAGAGTGCAATTAGACAATCTAATGTAGCAATAGCGTTATTAGCTCTCTTAAAAGTTGAATATGAGGTCGTGGACACTTGAATCTGAAATTGTAGCCATGCTTCGTCCGCAGCTTTTTGTAACAACTCTTTCAAGCAACACAATTCCCCGAAAAGTTGCTGGACTTCAGGACTACGAAATCGACAGCAATGCTTTGTCCTAGAATTGCAATAATTATGATTTAGCGGACAAAAAACGTAATGTCAGATTTAAAAAAAAAAAAACAAAAACAAGCAAAAAACAAAAATTCTGAAAAAAAAAAAAAAAAATCTTCTTACGCGCTAATTTTGATCCACGATTCGGGGACCGCTCGAATCAATGCGTTTTTAACTTCAATGAGATATTCATCACCAGATATGGTTACGTAATTCAACTTTTGCAAACCAATGGTTTTACAAATAGTCGGTTTCAACGCCTAAACTAAAAGCGTATTAAACGAATTTTAATAGCACAATATATTAAAATTCAAATATCTACTTGAAGTTGGCTTTCTCTTTGCTGGATCTTCTCAATCAACATTTCTGCAAAGTACAAATCAAATTTTTTATACAGTATTATTTATAAATTAAGTGTTATTAAATGAGATGTCATACTCATTTCTGGATAATCCTTAGCATGATAAAATAATTGTGTTTTATCTCCCGAGGATACAGCAGCAGGATTCAATTGTTCAGCGTAATAAGACGCCAATTTTAAAGAATCTGCAGCCAAATCTATCAAACGTGCAATTGACAACGGGAAGACTTTTCCGTAATGAGATCGGAGTTTAACACATAGCATTTCAAGTTGTTCCCACGACTTGAACATTCCATATACCTTCTTTGGGCTTAAAATAGAATGAAGAACCTACATTTCATGTAACATTATTTTAAAAAAAATTAACTTGAATGGCAATAATAGTATGAATGTAATATACTGCAGTTAACTGCTTCTCTAAATCTGGAAGGCATTTAAGAAACTTTTTAAATGACACAAGTTCAATGTCGTTGTAGTGGTCAACAAAAAATTCTACGGCTTCTTGTCTTGATTCGATTAAATAACGGCTAGCCAACGGACGTAAAAGCCATGAACGTAAAAGCCTGAAAACGTAACAAAACAGTTATTTCTGTCACCAAATAATATTGCGTAAAACATACCTGGCGCCAAATCTCGTCCTTGTTTGATTGAGAATATGGAAAACTGAACTAACAAGTCGTGGACCAGTCTCATTGATAAAGGGTACCAAATTTAAATTCCGAACGCAATTTCCATCCTGAACAGACATAAAATTTATGTTATTGTGAATACTAATCAATAAATCAAAACATTCAATTTAAATTAATAAACCAATTAGGCCAACCATTTGTAAAATGTTGTCATCGACAGATTCATAGGGTTTCAGTTCTCTATAAGAAACATTTGAAAATAATAATCGTGATGTTTAGCATTACCAAATTATCCATATTGTAGAACTTGCTTACTTAATCATGTTGACTAGCTTCTCCAATTTAAATTGTTTCAAGTGTCCATAAGCCATAGCAATGCAACAGCGAATTACAGGTGGGAGATTTTTCAGTTTGTCCAGCACATCAAGATCATCACAATAGACTTTTGAAAGCATTTCTGAGGCGCTAGCCCAATCGAAATGTAAAGCATATTCCATTCGAATGCAATCTTTATAAGACATTTTATGTAGAACAAATTGATTAATGAGATCAAGTGTTTGATTGGTAATTCCTCGGTCGGGTAATACTATCTCTGCCGGCTGAAGATGTGTCAATAAACCTAATTTCAAAAAAAAAAAACAACTTATGAAAACGATATTAAAACAACTAATGAATTACTGTCCAAGCGAGTTCGAGGGTAATCATCTTGAAAATGGTCAAAAATCACCGTACTATCTTGAGTGAAGAAGGCCAAGATTCCTATTTGTGCTACTGTTCCATCGGTCTTGGCGTAGGCTTCTTCAACGAAAACTATACACAGCGGAATGTCTGTGTTTTGAACGTCAACGATTCCGTCACAATCATCATCAACAATTAAAGTTGCTTTAGTATACACAGTATCCAGTTCTCTTTTAAATGGTGCATGCTTAGAATCACTAACTGATTTCAAAGCAGTCGTTTCTTTCTGACGAACGATGCCAACCTTACACCCATGTGAAACTAATTTCTTGACGTAAACCAACAGGCGATGAAAAGGAAAACTACAACAAAGAAAATTGTTTTTTTTATAAGTGACCATGTTCAATATTATTCCAGCTTTATCAGCATCTTCTCCAAATAGCTGGAATTTATAGCCACACTCAACCACAAGAAGAAGTTCAGGATTTTCCTCTTTAAGTTCAACAATTTGTTGTTCTAAAGGGGTCAGTTTTAAACTTAGTTCTTTTGGATTCAATAGGCTGCTGCTAATTGCTTTAGGTACATTCTGGTGAGCAGAAGGTGAAGGAAAAACATGTGATGAATGTTTTGCTGTTATTTCAATGTTTTCTTGGAAATCTTCTCCCAAATTATGATCATCCAAATGAATAAATTTCTGCAGTTTTTGTATACCACTAGATAATACATTAGGACTTGTTCTTGCAGTAGTATAAGGCAAATCATTCTGCAAAACATTAATACTGAAGGGAATACCCACCTAATATTAATAATAATAATAATAATAATAATAATAACATATACATAAAGAATGAACACAATTAATATCATTTTAAAGAATTTTTTGCCTTTACACTAAGTACCTTTAAGGAAGTTAAGTGTTTATTGCTACCAACAATGTTACTTAATTCCGTGTTGGGAATGGCGTGAAAAAATTTTGAAATTTTCAACTGATCATTATTGCTGGTATTTTTGGGGGAATCTCCCAGCCATCGCCGTTTCATTTTCAATACCGCTTTTAAAAATTACACCGTTCGCAGGGTAACCAAACCAGAAATTACGAAAAATATGAGAAAACCAATTTTTGAGACACCACATTGACCACACGTGACAGATTCAAGTGCAAGTTCAAAATTCTAAACTTCGAAGAGAAAGACCATTGTATCATTCATTGTATGGCATGCAGTCCGGGCCTGCGGGCCTAGTCGAGTAGTCGACTAGTGGTACAGTTGGCCATAGCCTAGGGCGCCACATAGGTTATACATATAAAATAGGTCATATGCGGGTGTTACTAAAACGCGAAGCGAAACGGTGGAACGCGAAACTCCTAAAACGCGAAACAGTGCGAAACGGTCCCCAAATTTTGGGACCGTTTCGCGGATCCAATGGCCTAAGGGCATCCTAAAATGCGAAACCATTTGCGAAACCTTTGATTTTTGAAATATAAAAAATTTCCTTTTTTTAAATTTCTGAACGCCCAAGGGCAGCCTAAAGTGCGAAACTACTTGCGAAATATTTTACTTTTGAAATTTAAAAATGATACTATTATTTAATTTTTTAAGATAAATAATATGAACATCTTGAATTCCGCCGTTTATTGTAGTTTAAACAGATTCAAAGATGTAATTGAATAACAAAGCTGGGCTTGGTAACAAGTTCTGTTGGTTTCATACATATTTTCGTAGAAAGTCAATAATTAGTTAATTACAGACTCAGACATAAATAGGTTATAGTTTCTGATATTAAACTGGCCGGTATAGCTATTTGGGCATCAATTCAACACAAGATAATTCGCTGATAATTGATTTTGATAACGAGTAATAAGGAAACGAATGCATATATGCCGCTTTGCCCTTTCTCACCCTGGCCATATGGCCGGCAGGTTTTACCTTCTTGCTATAAATACCGACCTTCTTCGAGTCCACTGTCATCAGTGGTTTGTACCAGCAGCAAATCAACAGTAACATTCCCAGCTCTCTCTCTGTCTCTTGCAAGAAATCAAGTTGAACACTACAACATGGCAAAATTCGCTGTAAGTTTTCACTTGAATTCATTTTCTTATTTATGTGTTGCACTGTACATTCATTTTCCGTATAGAGTCCGTTGTTTGCTCTCATCGCTTTGGTGGCCGTCTCAATGGCTGGCCAGCGATCCTTACGGTGGAGACAAAGGCTATTCACCATACGGACACCCAGGATCCCATGCATTCGTACTCGGTCAAATAGTACAAATACGATAACGACTACAAACCAAAGGGATACGACAGCAAGAAACCTAGCTACGGTTATCAATCTTATGGCTATGATAATAAGAAACCAAGCAACGAATACAGTCCTCCATCTTACGGTTATGACAAGAAAACCCAGCGGCTACGAATATCAGCCTTCTCCTTATGGATACGATAAGTACGACAAGAAACCAAGTTACGATTACAGCCCACCGTCGTCGATTGTTTCGCGTCTACGGTTTCGCATTTCAGTAAGAAAGTCGGGACCTCTAGCGCCTAAACTGCGAAACGGTCCCGAAAATTTTTGGGACCGTTTCGCACCACTGCTTCGCGTTTTAGGAGTTTCGCGTTCCGCCGTTTCGCTTCGCGTTTTAGTAACACCCGTCATTTGCTTATCTCATCCTACAATGCCATATCTTAATTCTCAAGTCTCACTCACAAAGTCACAACTCACAAAGTTCAAGCTCTAAGGTCAGCTTCTCTCGAAAGAACAGTGTAGCAGAACAATAATGGAAGGTGTATTTTATACTATGACTGATGCCGAGGTACGAGAAAATTGTATTGTAATGTTTATTTATTTATTTTGAAAATAACTTAACACTTGTGACTAAATTTAAGCTGAAATGTTCTGGACAAAATTTAAGAAAACTACCTCAATCGACAGACCTTGAAAGATCAGATATTGGTCAAATAAAGTACTTGGATTTAAGTTATAACAAGATATCAACGTTACATGGATTGGAATCATATTCTTCACTAGAAACGTTGATCCTTGATTGCAATAAGATAGGTGATCGACACGTCACATTTTCAAGTAGTTGGTATCCAAAAATAAATTCGATTTTTTAGGTGATGACGTTGAATTTCCACGTTGTCAAACCCTGACCACAGTCTCATTGAATAAAAATCAGGTATAATTTATTGATATATGAATAATTTTGTATATCTGAAAATGATAAAAATCAGATGAGTGCATGAATAGATTGCTGACTTGGACCATTTGCTACAAAACTTAAGAAAATGTGCACCCAAACTTCGGTTCCTTAGTCTTCTTGGAAATTATGCTTGTCCACATCAATTGATGGGTTTAGACTATGATGATAGTGACTATCATCGTTACAGGTATATTTTTTGGATTTTGTAAGTTATTCATATTTAGAATTATCCAGGATTAATTTATGACAAATTTTTTATATTTGTTTTAGATGTTATGTAATTTACTGCTTGCCAACTTTAAAATTTTTAGACTCCACTCCTGTTACTAGGGCTGAAGAGGAAGAAGCCATATTAAGGGGGAAATACTTTAGAATTGTAAAGCCAATTGTACTTCAAACTGTAAGTCTACCTGTTTACTAGTAATTTAGTTTATAATGTTTTTCAACTTAAGAATTAATACTGATGGTTTTTCCTTTACAGCAAGTCAAGTCTATAAGGCAAGATCAAAAGGACTTTATTCCATTGCCACCTGCCAAATTAAATTCAACTTTTCATAAAGGTAACATAGCATTATATTTTGAAGTTAAATTTGTTTTTTTAAAGCAGATTTTTCGGAAAATGGAGTAACTCATTTCAAATTGTATATGCGTCGAAAATAAACGCTTATTAGGTATTTATGGAGCTTGCAGGTATCGGTACACTGGAAAAAATTCCGAAGGAAATCGTTTTATTCGTAACCATGACCTCTAAATATCATTTAGTAATCTTTTAGAAGACATATTTTTTTTCTATATTTTTAACAAAAAGGTTTTTCTGACCTTGACGATAAATACACAACGACATCGTATTTTTATCCTTTTGGTTTTCGTTTCGTGTAATCGCCGTTAGATTTTATTTTCTATAATAAGCACCTACCAAGAAGTCGCTAACCTATTACAGCACCCAACCCTTAACACTGTTAAGTTAACAGTAACTATGAAACGGACGTTGTTGATGTCGAAAGATGAAATTTCTTTATAAAATAGAATTGGTGTTTTGTTGGGACCAATTAATGGATGTAAAAGACCACTGGGTGTCCGCCTTCGAGATTTATCTTTGCCTCTTTGACCTCCATTCGGTTAGGTTAGGTTACGTTAGGCTAGGTTAGGTTATTAGGCACAGAGTCACAGACCAAGAATAGAAAGACTGTTATCGGCCTGTACCTGCTGAGAGGATGCTCAAAAATCATGCTCGTGCCTGCCGCAAGTTGGCGCTGCCTCTGCAGCCCGTACTTTTTTGCGGATTTTTCCCTTTCCCTACTGATTCAATGCTTCACACACCCGGGATTTGTGAATAAACTAAGATAGCCAATTTCTTGATTTTTATCTCTTAATTATAAGCAAAAATTCTTTATACCTCCTTATTTATTTGAACTGTATTGGCACAGCCTTATATATGCATACAAATTTAGGTACAAAACCCCATTTTCCTCTCGTTTTCTTGGTTGTTTACTTCTATCGTGAAACGCTGTACCAATGAAGAAAACGAGGGAAAAATGAGGTTTTTTACAGAAATTTTTATGCATATATTAGGTTGGGGATATATCTCATATCTCCACGGGAAAATTGTACCCAATTTCAGCCAATCACTACCCGGCTGGAACCCCTGGGGAAACAATAAACATTTGGGGCCAATAAACACGGCAATAGCCTTCTAGCTTTACTAAAGTAAATCTCTCAGGGACTTTGGATCCATATACTGTAGGTGTTGACCTTGTGTATTACAGCTGATTTTTTTAAGCAGAAACTAAAGACAGTCACCTCAGGCTCACCGGGAATACGCCCCTTCAGATCTTTTTTAGCTTTCAAATAGGAAACATGTCTACTTCGTCTAGTTCGTGAAGTTCGTGAAGTTCGTGAAGTTCGTCAAGCTCTTCGTCTAGCTCGAGCTTGGATTCCGATGCAAGAGACCATGTAGTCGGGTCAGAATAGCAAAAAATGCCTATCTAACCCAAAACAAATTGCAAAGTTTTGTTTTTTACATGAGCTTTATTAATATTAACCTTGTTTATGTTCTCCTAAAACCCTCCCGTGAAATTTTAATATTTAGTATAATTAATTTCAATTATAAAATATGTGTATTTTTGTATTGTAGTTTAATCTAATTAAATACACAAAAATTGAAATTAAAAAAAAATTAACTTGGTTTATTACTAATTGGTCTACATGCATGCCAATTTGTATTTCCCTAACTTGTAAATTAATGAAACCCCACACGAAAAATGAGTTGCGTCTCCCTTTTTACTACCCAAAAACCGCTTCCGTGTTTAACACAGAGCTTACGGGGAAACGGCTTTAGCAAAAATCGTTGCCGTTAGTTACCTGTAATCCCCTCCTCTTCCGTTTTTGTCTTATTTTAAAGAGCATATTCTCTTCTACAAACACAGTAAAAGATTTTCGGGAGGGGGTATTAGTTTTTAAGTTATTAGAATTTAAATATAGCCCATATTTCCTGAAATTTTCTCATAGCCGTATTTATTTCCTTCACACCCGCATTGAGCGACGGCGCTGCATTTTGTATTCTCTTATTAGGAAAGTGAAGCGCTACGTCGCTCAATGCGGTGAATGAACCGAAACTCAATAGCGTCCGTTCAACCGAGCAGGCCGAACCAGCAGATCAGGCCAATCTTCAAGGTGCCGCTCTTCCTCTTGCTGCCCAAGAAGAGAATGGTGAGTTGGTTGTTGCCGAGGCAAAAACAGCAGCCGCGGATCAAGGACCGATTTTTCCAAAGAACTTCCGTCTAGACAAAGTTCGTTCAAAGGAACTCAGGTTATGGATGACCACTACCCAGAAGCCGACGGAGACCAAGCAACTGAGGGAGAACTTTCATTCCTCGTTTGAGATGGATACTTTCGATTTAAAAGTCCCGACACTGGCCCTTCCATGGCATGGAGACTCAAGGAAGTAAGAGGAGGGGAGGCAAGCAAAGCGGAAGCCAAGGAGAAAGCCCTGGTGGCCTCGCAATTCAAGATCTTGGACATCGCCAAACCTCTGCTGTATCTTTGGGGCAGTGCGTCGGCTTCTAGTGACCCTTTTCAAATCAACGCGACAAAGTCGGCGCTTCAGCTGTGGGGCCACGCATTTCACAGTATCGCGACGCAGAGAAGGGAGAACATGCTGCACCAGACGGATCCCCGTTTCGAGGCGCACTTTACTCTGTAGCATGGTCAGAGATGCATCCGATTACCAGAAGTTGAAGTCGCTGGGACAACCTGGGAGCCGTCCATCTACGTCCTTTTCTAGCCGCCACAGCAGACCCAGTAGCAGCTTAACTGGTTGTAAAAGTGGCAGATCTGGATTCGGCTTCACGGCAATTTCAACAAACGCGGCTCAAGACCTGGTTCATCATCCAGTTGCGGTTCAAGGTTAGTCACATCCATTTCACTCGATTCCCCCGTCTCTTTGTCCACAATTTTTCTACATTTTGGCCATCGCTAACGTCCGACGGATGGGATTATGATGCCGTGTTGTTAGGGGTAAAAATTCGTTTTGTAGAAGTTCCGTCGCAGAATCGCCCGGGTAAAAATTTGAATTTTAGTGCCGAGATGAAGGGATCTGCGATGCAGAAGTAGCATCTCTTTAGGCTCAACGCGCTATCGAACGAGTCCCGCTGCGGGATTTAAACTTTGTGAGCGGCATTTTTGTTATCCCGAAAAGTTCCAGAGGGTTTAGTGTTGTCTTTTAATCCTTCCGAGAACAGCTTTTCTCTCTTGAGAGTTATACGAGCTACTTACGTTTGGTTCTTTGTTCTTTCGCCCCTTTGGTTGAGAATGTCGACGTTGCTCTTTCTCTTGTTCCTTTCTCACTCTCTGTCCTACTTTCATACTGTGTGTATCCTGTCTACGCGTCATCCTGTTAATTAATAAGGTAATGATTCATATCTTAACTAAGTAAGTAGGAGCCCTGTGTCAACAGATGGCTTCCTATAAATACAGAGAAATCCCTCATATTTATGAGACGGAAAAACCGAGACTGATGCCCTTTGTTAATTTTCAATATTTAGGCCAATAATTAATTTGAAGAGCCTCAATAAATTTGTTGAACAACCATTTCAAAATGGAGGGCGTCAGTGTAATGAAGGGAATGGTGAGGGAAGGTGATTTTTTTACGAAAATTGACTTACAGGACGCCTACCTCATCATTCCCATTCACCCAGAGCATAGAAAATTTCTTCAGTTTTTATAGGAGGGGTCCCTTTTTCAATTCTCTTGTCTCTGCTTCGGGCTCTCATCCGCCCCCAAGACCTTCACAAAAATTCTAAAACCTCTGGTAGCATTCTGAAGGAAAAAGGGGGGGGGGTGTGGTTGGAGGTAAGAATAGTGGTTTATTTGCACTACTTCCTCATTTTGAATCAGTCCAAAGAAGGGGCAGAGCGCGATTTTAAATTTACTGTGGATTTGCTAAACAAATGCGGGTTCCAGTCCCTAGTCAACTGGAAAAAAGTCGCTGGGCGTGGCCACCCAGAAGAGAGAATTCTTGGGACTTATTGTAGATTCAAGATCTTTATCGCTCTCCCTTTTACCCCTTTTACTCCTAAGACCCTTCAGATCGTTGAGATCTGCAAGGCGTTGACCTCGAAGTCGGTTACCTTAAGAAAAATATTGAGAATTTTGGGCAATCTGGCGTGGGCGATCCAAGCCATCCGCTAGTCACAGGGTCATTATATATGTGTAGGGTCATTATAGGTGCCTCCAACGTCAGTTTTTAAGAGAATCGGCTCGAACCGACGTGGATCTGCCAACTATTATTTCACTAGATAGAGAGTTCAATTTGGATTTGGACAGGTGGGCATCAAATGTGGAGGCGGTCAATGGCAGCCCACTATCAACTCTAGAACCAGATCTCGTCATCTTTTCAGATGCCTTCCTCTCTGGATGGGGAGCCGCCTCAAACGACGCATCGGCAAAAGGACCGTGGACAGGCCAGGATCGTTCTTGCCATATCAACGAGCTGGAAATACTTGCAGCTTTGTTTGCACTGAAATCCTTTACGAGTCAGGCCTCTCGAGTTTCAGTGCGGCTGATACAACGTTGGACAATCATAGTTTACTATGTGAACAAATCAGGCGGTTCAAGGTCGGAAGCGCTGTGTCGGATCAGTGATGAGATCGTAGCGTTTTGTGAAGCGCGGTTGATCGCTATTAATGACGTTTATCTTCTCGGTGCTGAAAATATAATTGCAGATCGCCTATCAAGAGCTCCACCAGACTCAAGGGATTGGATGCTGAATCCGGCCGTATTCGATCACCTAAGAGCTCGTTGGAGCCTAGATGTGGATCTACTAGCCTCGTTGTAGAACAGACAGCTGGATCGATTTGCGAGCTGGGGCTGCCATCCGGCGCGTTGGCAGTAGACGCCTTCGGCATCGGCTGGAAGGATATAGGCGCTTACGCCTTCCCACCATTTTGTCTGATTCAGAAATGTCTGACCAAGATATTGAGGGAGCAGGCGGAGTTGACGATCGTGACTCCATGCTGGCCGGCGCAGCCATGGTTACCGTTGCTGTTAGAGCTGACGTGCGAACCGGCATTGGTTCTCCCGAGAGAGGAGCTTCTGTTGGGCCCGACGGGCCAACAGCATCCACTGGCTCAGTCGATCCATCTAATCACCTGGCGGTTGTCAGGGATCAGATGGAAAGCAGCTTTTCGTGCCAGGTAGTCGAGTTTCTCATGGAAGGAGTCCGCAACACCACATCAGCTACTTATCAATCCACTTGGAACCGTTGGCACAGTTGGTGTGTTCAATAAGGAGCGAATCCCATGTCTCCACCTTTAGCTAAGGTAGTGGAATTCCTTTCATGGTTAGTGGGCAAGGGGAAAGCCTATAGGACAGTTAATCTCTCTTGTTCAGTGCTTTTCTTCCACTCTGGGTAAGATTGTCGGCGTCGACATCAGTAAGCACCCCCTGGAGGTTAAATTGATGAAAGTGGCTTACATAAAATTCACCGGTCCCAAAATATGCAGGTTTTTGGGATGAAAATTTAGTAATAAATTATATTATCTTCTTGGGCCCTGACGAGGGGCTTCCGCTTTTTTCCCTGTCACCTAAATTGGTCATGCTATGATGGTACTCTCATTGCGGTCTCAGAGTTGGCCAGCATAGTCAGAGATTCGATTGTGATCGACGACGAGCAAGCTAAGTTTTTTTTGTCAATTCCTAGGAAATCTCAACGGGCGTCATCTCTTAATCTCATCTCTCTACAAAAATTGCACCCCGTTTGCTTGGCATGCCCAGTAGAAACAACGAAGAATTATATTTCCGTCTCTGAGCCGTTCCGTGTGGGAGAAAAGAGTAGATTACTACTGCTGGGTTTGTCCATCTCGGGATTCGGTGAGTGGTTCAACGGTAGCGCGTTGGATCAAGTCATTTTTGTCTGAAGCAGTTGTGGACACGGCCGTCTTTTCGGCCCACTCAACGCGTGGGGCTCCTGCTTCCAACGCAGCCAACTTGGGGGTGCCGACAGACGCTATCTTGTCAGCAGGTTGCTGGAAGTCTGAGTCTACATTTACCCTTTTTTATCGGCGCTCTATTGCGAGTGCATCGGTAGCAAGTGCATTGCGGTACGGGTGTCGTTAAGCCATCATTTCAGTATGCTTTAAAGTCACCTATATGGATCCAGGTTGAGCCACTTGTAGGCAATTAGTTAATTGCTCGAGGACGCTAACTAGTGACAGAACGGCAATTGTGATTGCCGTTCGCCAAAACACGGAAAAATAAAAACATGAAAAACTTAAAATTCTATAACTTTTGTTGTATTGCATTCTAAAAAAAACCCTTAGCTGGTTGAATTTCGAACAAAATCGGCGACTTGGACACCACACGTTTTGGTCGAGTTCGCATGGATTGACCCAGTAGTATTGTTTAAAATTATTATAATTCGATAATTACTTAAAAAACTATTATACAAGAATAAAAACCGGGAAACCATTCTTGCATTTATTGTCAGCTATCTTCGTTACTCCGTTGTCCGTTAGCAAGAAGCTCAAGGCTGTTGTTTTTTGTAGTTAAAAAAATGTCAAATACGTTTTGGTAATTGTTATTGAATTTTTACTACTAATCATCGTTTCAAAATACAAGTAATTATGTAACCAATAACTTAGTGAGAGGGATTTCGCCACATCGACTTAAATACCTGCTTAACCCGTAAGGTCCCAGGGGACTCGGATAAGCGACGGTGATTCCCGTTTTCAAAATGTCTTCGTTTCTCAACCGATATCGACGCAATACAGTTCGAGGTGGATTAAAATTCTACGTCGATTGCTGTGACTAGATTTAATTTTTACGACATTTAGAGGTAATGCTGTAATGGGCAGAAAACGAGGTCGAAATGAATAAATTTTTAAAAATAGAAGACAGAAAACTACGCAGCAGTTAGATAATGCAATAAGTTTCATCAGAAAAGCATTCCATTTAGATCCTATAAAAAATTGTGGGGGTAATTTTTTTTAGAACCCAGATATCTTTGATTGTAAAACACAGAAAATGTTGAGAACGTCGGAAAAACGGCTTTTTCGTCTGCTTGAAATGGAGAGAAGTTTGAATTTAATTCCGAAAACTTTTTAACAAGCCTTCCGCCACTCAAACAGACCGTTTGGGGGGTTTTTGATTTTCATCGCTGAATGGAAATCATCGCCGGGGGTCCTAAAAATTAACAAATAGACGGGTTTTGTGCAGAATTTTTCGCTTAGTCGATTGGTGAAAACTACAATCGCCTAACTTTTGTAGTTTGGGAGATATTTGAAAAAAAAACTGAGAATGGGTAGCCGAAATTTGGATTTTTGGGGGGTTTTTGTGCAGCAGTTTTCTCGTCAACTGCTGCACCTAAAAATAATCTAAATTAAGGGTTTATATATGTATCAAATAATTTAAAAGAGTTTATGTAAATATATGCTACCGTTTGTTATTTATAGGGCTAGAACTAATTTCCCATTAAGGCTAGGCAGAAAATTTTACTTCTACTAAAGTTAAGTCAAATGGCAACGCTGAAAAACCATCGACAAGTGTGTAGTTGGTCACGTGACCCTAGTTGCTCTACCTGTCTATTTTATATCGTGGTGTTATGCATACGGCATAGCGAGTAAACAAAGAGTCAGAAACATCTTTTTCGTTATGAAAATAAGCAGTAGGTTTAGCAAAACCTTACTTTCGCATCAAACCCATTTTGATGCGGTACTTTTATTTTTCGCACATTTTTGCGGGAGTAGATATTTATGGACGGAATATACGTACTTTATACCAGTTTCAAACAATAAAATCTTCAGTCAGGGATACAATGTACACTACAGGATTCGAACCATAGACCTTTAATATTGCTTATCAGCCGACATACCACTGTGCTATACGTTACACTAACAAATTGTGAAATTGTATAATACCGTTTTATCAATTGGACTTCAACTTTCTGGACAATGATAACGATAATGAGTACCGAGGAACCAATTACTGTGCGCTTTTTTTGTTTTAGAAAGGACTGCTTTTAGATGTTTTATACTTGAGCCTGTCTCAGTCGTCCCATTGGTACGTCCTTGGGACTCGATCGGGACGAGAATTCCTATCTGGGTTGACAAAACTTTTTCCTTCATTAGATACCATCGTCCTTTAGGAGATGTGAAATCAAAACGAACAATGGGAAAGGTGGACTATTTTTCTCGTAGGTAAAAATGAGATAGTATGACATTGAACTTTTATGCAGAAAAAATGTCTATTTTTTTCTTGTCTTCTCATTTCTCTTGTAAAAATCCCATCCCTTTGCAAATCAATTAATAATTGTATAAATAATGTAATTCTCTTGGATCATTCCACCCCAACTCGAATTTTTCCGTCGCGAAAAAAATAGAAATTTCTGATTTTATTTTTACAGTGTTTCTTATGCATCAATCATGCACTGTGTAAAATCTCAGATTTTTAATTCAAACAGGAAGCTGTGAAATTGTAATTAAAGTTTCCGGTTTTGCATTAAAATTGCATGCGGGAATAGCGATTTTTTCCTTTTTTCAACAATTTCTATTTGCGGCACCACAAAACAAAATAAATGAAAAAATCGGAAATAATTCAGGCTTTCTGAATCTTTTTTTAAAAATTAACTTATGTTTATTAAATTACCCTAATGTTAGTTTAAAATTTTAAATGCCTTCAGATAAAATCTCGTTGGTTTTACTTGAAATTTTTTACCGTTTATAGATATCAATAATGTTTATCGTCATAAAAAGTGTCATCGTCCGCCAAAATGGCGTAAATTAGTTATCATCTTCAAATGAATTTGAAACTGTGATGACGTAACTCGTGTAAATGAAAAGACGTCGAGAGTTTTGAACGGATTTGACTTTTGACTCTCCCTTCATTGTTGTCCTTAAGTATCGTATCGTTTCGTCCTTTCCCAATTTTTATCGTTTTAAAAGTCCAATCCGGGGCGCTCCTAGCAGCCAGATATATAAACTTGGTGTTACAAACAACCCAGAAAACATGACAAAAATAGGTTCAGGGAAGCGTTCATAAAAACCAGAAACAATTATATAATGAAAAATACTTCTGGGGATTTCAAGTTAAAGAACCAATCTATCGATCGAATCAATTAGTTTTTTTTACGATTTTTTTTTTCTCCCTGAAACCCATATTCATCGAACCCACAAAAAGTAACTTTTTCCCTGAACATGGAATATGAAATTCAAAATATCTCCGGATTTATAAGGGAAAGTCCGGAAGAAAACGCCATTCGATTTCTTTTCAAATTTCGAATAAGAATTTATAATTTGTTTCCCCCTGCAACCCTTTTCGGATTCAATCTGGAATGGAAAACCCCAGATTTTGGTCTCATTCGTTCGCGGACTGCGTGTTAAAAAATCAGAGATTTTACAGAATGCTTGTTCAATACATTGCTAACAAACTGTAAAAAACCAGAATATTCAATTTTTCTCCGCGACGAAAAAATTTGATTTTGGATAGAATGACCCTCTTTGAATAACATGAGAAGAATTTGCTGACTTGGGCAAAAGAAATTAAGCTGTGTCATATACGGAATCGTTTACTTTTTCAAATTCATTTGCCAAAAGAAAAACGTAGAATTAATATTCCTTGACCTCAAGTTGTTCTTCCACCTATGAGTCTTCCATAATATATGTTTAGGGAGAGACGGGAATTTTTCAGTCAATTAAAATGTTTCAGGGGTCTTAGATCCGGTTTCCTCTTTCAATTATGTTGATTTCCTAGAAAGGTTTTGCTACTGCTTCCAAAAGGAAAATGGATATATTGTAAAATATTGATTAAATAAAAAAAAAGCATGATAAAAGAGCTAAAATTTTTCAATTCAAACCAGTCAAATATCGAGCAAAGAATCATCGAAAATAAACCAATACATCCATTCCTTTTAGATATTTGACAAGGAACAAATAAAGACTACATGAATTCACCTGACAATTTTAGGGCCCGTATAGAGTAATGAAAATGAGAGGTAATGGCTCTGTTGAAATCAGAGATGATGATAAATACTGAAAACAAACGGGTTTTCAGACGGCGAGCCTGAAACTGTATGCTATTTGCTTCGTGATTTTATCAATACACCACTTAAAAAGGCCAACCCTATGCACCGCTCTATTTCTCACGATTAGTAGAACTTCTAGTAATTTTCTTAGTTTTTTTTTAAATTCTATTAGTTTTTCTCGGAAAGACGAAAAAAATTAGGTTGGCAGATTCCAAGTCCATTTTTTTATTTTTTTTGCTTTCCTTTTTTCAGAAAACCTAAAAAACTGCTTTGTTCTTTTATGGCTGCATGTCTGTTAAATACACAAAGGTAGTGATTATCAAAGTGGGAATAGAAAGCTGACCTCAAATGACCCACCAAAGTTTCAATCACTCTAATTATGCATCCAGTAGTTATATATCCACGCCAACGGCCGGCTTGGAAAAAGTCTTTTCATATACCGGTGATCAATCAGTTTTTCCAGATTTCTTAAATAAATGTAGGGGAGAGCGGGGTCACGCTAGACACGTACCAGGTTGGACGAGCTCAATATCTGACGGTGGTGATGAGAAAAAAAAATGCCTGAAATGAAGAATTTTCTAACAAATATAGGGTGTAAGTTTAAATAAAATTCTGAAAATAGGTTTTGAGACATACCAATAATAAAAAAGGTAAAATCTATTCGTCCGTCGGACGGAATTATAGCACCAGGCCTATTCTTCCGTCCGACGGACAAATAGCGCAATTTATTTCTTGGGCTATTCGTCCGTCGTGAAGGAAAATACGTATACAACTGTAATAAAAGAGTGGGAATTCATAATGTATATTACTTGCATTTAAATGATTTTTGAAAAGAAACAAAGTTAAAGCTTATGATAATTTAATGAAAAAAAACTTACAATTTGAACAATGAGCGTAAATGGTAAATCTATCAGAAAGCAAGTTATTTATTTCTTTTGATTGTTGTTTTGAACTAAATCGTGCGACAGAGGACACACATTATTTAACGCGTGTTTTCTTTCGCTGACGCAAACTACCGGACTTATTTGTATTGTCATGCATTGAGAAATTTTCTAGTATTTTTAAATATGTATACAGAGAGAAGCAATGCAAAGGGAAATGAATAAGCAAAAAGACGAAATAAAAGAAAAGAGAATCCATAGGAATTTCACTTGGTTTTCTTGTCTTGTTATAGACAGCTGGCACAGAAACGTTCTTTCTAGGCTGTCAAATCAATCGCGTGTTTCTTAGTCTCTGTCGTCGGCGTTCCATTTTGTCTTACTCGGGGACACGACGAGTTTCTACTGGTTCCGAAATTAGTGTGAATTATTAATTAGGATACGTCTATACTTAAACCGGAAGAGGTAATCGAAGAGAAACGATCCCCAGGTAGTTCTTAAAAACATTGCATTTCGCATTGGGTGTTGAGGACGAATGATGAACAATCGTGAGTAAAAAAATAGATGTTTGATTGATCTGCCATTATTTGTAACTTCTTTCCCTTCATGTTATGTGTTTGGACTTTGGAGCACATGTTCAATTTCAATGTTTTTTTATTTTTGTATGACACATACGTATACACACATAGCCTTATTATATACTATATGTCACCTTAGCCTTTTCTTTTTACAGTTTATTTTAGAGGCCACCCCAAATAAGCTCCGTAGCTAAGTTAGTCTAAGTACGTCAGTTTTAATCTGCAGTGTGCGTCAGGCTCGCGTGTCCGTGAATATAGACCATAACAAACCTTCTTGCTTGGAGTTGATCCTTATTCCATCGATCGTTTAAGTTGACCTACTTCTCATTCAAAACTTAAAATTAAAATTAGTGTGGTGTATAGGGGAAAGGGGGTTATATGGTCAGCAGTAATAAGTGAAAAACTTAGTTAAAAAAAAGTAAATTTACTTCTAAAACTCTAAAATTTATATATGATATTGTTCATACGTATTTACTTTGTTTTCTTAAAATTTATTACTTTTGAATAGTAAGTTTGTAGTTTTTTCATAAATAAACAAAGCCCCCAAATAGTCTAAAAAACAGGTTTTTCTTAAAATTTATTGAAGTATTGAACTATTTTTATTTAGAAAAGCGAGATAGCAGGATGATAGTTTAACCTTTTCTCAATAATCGTACATAAAAATGAAATTGTTAACTTTAAAAATGTAATGTTTTTAAAATTTTCCCAAAACAGGTTTTTGGGAAGGTTTTTGGGTTGGTACTAAACAGGAATTTTCAGTGAGTGGAGCTTAGTGTTGTGAGTGGCAACGCATATAAATAATATTTGAAAATCAACCATCTGTTGCATAATTTATATTTTTTTCTGTCGTTAAATTTTTTAGTTAAATTTATTTTTACTAATAAATAATTTTGAAGATCGATATTTTTCATGATCGATCGATAACGATAAAGTTCAGATCTTCTTCGTATGATCAAGAGAAACATCTTGTTTTTTATAAAAAAAATGTTTTAAAATATACGAGAATACCAAAACACATTACTCGTGACAAATACTAGACGAAAAGTTTTTGAAATTAATTTATCATATTTTAATAGTGGTAAACTTAGAGTGTTTCACTTAGGAGATCCCCTTGTCTCCGAATTTGTGCACTCACTTTTTCCGCAACTTTAAAAATTGCTTGCGTAAACTAACGACTCTAAAATTGAATAGCTACACGAGAAAAACCATAACCAGTCAAATAACTTCACTCTCCGCTACCCGTAAATGGCACTCAGTTTTTAAAAAGGGGCAAAACAAGGAGGAATTTCCCAAAAAGGATAGTTTGCGTCAGACCCAAAGTAAAAAACAAAAGAAGTCCGAGGTTTTATTATTTATTACAAACTTGCTGTATTATATAAAATGATACAGAGGGGATTTAGAAAACCAACGCACCTTTTGTTCTTACGAAACCAACGTCTCCAATTTAAGTTTGTCTTCCTGTTGTGAGAACTTATCGCAGTCTTTTTGGTTTCCTATTTTTGAGATGACAGTTGTTAAAACATTGCAGTGCGTTGCAGTGTTAAAGCCGTTTTTTTAAATTTGATAAAATACTTAGAAAAAACGTTACGAGATTTGGTTTCCACTCAAAGATTCATCAATGTTCATTGAATAATGGTATAGAGTCTATTCGTCCGTCGGACGGAAATATAGCACCGGGGCTATTCTTCCGGTCGACGGACAAATAGTGCCATTCCTTTCTAGGGCTATTCGTCCGTCGTGAAGGAAATTGCATATGCTTTAAATAGGGGAGATTTTACAAAACTATTTCCACAATTTAAGCCTAGTTCTATGAAAACTTTCAATAAAGAGATACTAAAAGATAATTCAAAGACACATTTAAGTATGTAAGAATAAAGAATACATATAAAATAAAAGTAAAGGATAATTTTTTTTTGTATAGAACAAGATTAATTATAGATTTAATGTCTTTAAAAAATTGAAAGTAACTTTTTTAGAAGCAGGGTACGGAAAATAATAATGAAAAAAAAATTAATAATGAACGGAAATTATTGCGGCGTTCACTGTCCGTTTGCTGTTTCAGTATGATGTTTCACGTTTGTCCACCGTTTTCAATTTTTCAAAGGGCTGGTTTTTACACTGCTCGTATTGTCGAAAAATAAGGTGTTTATAATTTCTGAACGAGGATGTAGGGACTTCTACAAATAAGTGTGTATTATTTGTAAATCGACTTTTCTTTTGATCAGGGAAAACAAAATATCTATCGCCAGCCATTCAAATTTGTGCGAGTTGCAAGCCTAAGAATAAACTAAATTAATTGTTCTTAATCGTGTGGTAGGTACTGTATTAAAAATTTGTGAGCTCAAAGCTTACTATAAAACATTTATTGAATCATATTTTTTTGTTATAAATATATTTACTTTAAACTTGGTTTTCATGAAACACAGGAAAATGTCTTTCTTATTTCATTTTGGTGATCTTCTGCTGGACGGTAAAGACCCTGTCGACGACAGCGTAGACAAAATTGTAATAAACTTTCTTTTCTTTACACAATTATGCCGATCGTCCAGTAAAAAACATATTCAAAGGGTTTTAACAATATCATGTAATTTGTTTCAATCCTTCGAATACAGCATCGCCGTTGCACTATCGTCTTTCTTCTTTTGCTGTCGCTTCCACTATTCACCAAGCAGTTTGCCGGCGAACCAATTGAGTGCTTCACGCCTACATATTTTACGGAAGCACAGTCACGTTACGTCAATTCCTATTGTTGGACTGTTTCCACGTTTTATATGGACCAAAATCAACTGCCATCTCAAAGTCAACCACCAACTTCGAATAATAATGGTCCTGAGGCAAAAAGAACCCTTTACGAATCCGATCATGGAAATGGTCGAGTGCATTCGATTGATTATGTTGATGAGTATGAAATTACAACCACCATCCAACAGCAACCACGAGGTCGGCGAGTTCAGGTCAAAGTTAGTTACTACCAATGGGCGCCTATGATTCTATTGGCAAAAGCCATCACTTTCTATGTCCCATTCGCCATCTGGAAATCTCTTGCTCGCCGCAGAGGGATTTCACTTCGCCAGTTGATGAAACGCATCACCCGTTTAAGCCAAATAAGCCCGAGTCATCCTGATCGCCCGAATCTATTGAACGAAGTTTTGGAACAAATAAACTTTCTTGTGCGAGAGCCTAACAAGACAAAGCATTCGAGTACCATGAATAAGGCACAGCGCACATCATCTCCAATCAAGCTTACTATGCAACAAAGTCAGCTGTTTATCACATTTCTTTTCATCAAGTTCCTTTATTTGCTCAATGATCTACTTCAGTTCTACCTTCTAGTAACGTTTCTCGGCGACGATTACCTTACTCATGGTTGGGAAATTATCAGGCATTTGTGGACCAAGAGACAATGGTGGACTAGCCCACGATTTCCACTGCAAACGTAAGTAGAAGACCACCCCATATAATTTTAATTTTAAAATGTGGCCTAAGCGTAGAGGGAGTAACCAAATTATTCAATATTTTATGTAGCCTACAAACCTATAAGTATTTTATAAGGAAGCTGTTATATACAATGGCTATTATATCCCTGGTAGTATGTAATATGATGAACTCTAAATATCATCAGTTTTTAAATCCATGGATTATTTCTTTTACAGGTTGTGTTCAGTAAGAGCTGCGCAACAAGGATCTCTTCGCTTGTATCAGTGTCACTGCGTTTTGCCGATAAATTTATTCAACGAGAAGATTTGTTCTATTTGGTGGTTCTATATAGTTGCCCTATTACCACTCACAATAACGAGTTTGGTGATATGGTGCTACAAAAACTGCTTGGCTTCTGTGCGTATAGAATTCGTCGAACATTATCTACTCCCAAATATCAATATCAACAGCGATGAAGAAGATGACCATCGGCGACTTAATTGCCGCTCATTCACAATGGATTACTTGGGCTGTGACGGGGTTTTTGTCTTAAGGTTGATCGAAATCAATCACGGCAGCACCACTGTCAGGACAATCGTCCAGGAACTTTATAAACGTAGCATATTTCACCAAATCACAAAAAAATCTTGAAACCAACCCATCATCCCCGATTCCTTCGAGTTCCTTTGCCATGCCACAGGTAAAAACACACATGTGTAATAAAAAATTATACATTAAATAGATTCAACTAATGGAAAATTATTCATTGACATACCCACTTCATCTAGGCCCAGAGTTATTCACCTAGGAGTTTAAGACTTCCTGAAGGACAACCTAAGATACACCCATCTAGTCCTGGTCCTCCTAGTCCTAGTGCTGAACCACTGTCTCGACGTTTGACTGTGCTCCCCTCACAATCAGTGCCATTTCCAAGAATACGATCTAGACTTTCTTTGCAGAGCCATTCCTTCCATTCGACAAGTGTCGTATGATCTGGTTTTCTGTACTGATTGTGATAAGTAAAAGTCACAAATGGATGACAGCTTAGCGAACCCGTTTCTTCAGATTGGAACGTCATTTAAACTCTTCCAGAAAAAAATTACAAATTCGGAGGCTGATTCTATTGGGCCTCGGCACGTTTTTATATAAATAATCATTCATCTTTGTTTCGCGTACACAATATAGGATTGTATATTGAAGTAAGCCGTAACTTTGACGAAAGATTATGTTGCATTCAAATTTCCCACACTCTAAACGTTTTATGTGCTGCTAAGGTACTACTATCTGGTATCTAAAATGGATTTAACTACTATTTCGCTACTGCTTAATACACCCACCTACTTTTGGAAAAAGTAGGAGGTATACTTTCGACCAGTACACCACCTACTTAATGAAAGTATATGGGGCTTAAGAGAAAAAGAAGCTTAAAAAAAATTATCTCTTACAAAATAAGGCCACCCGCAACCCCCCTTTGAAGTCCCTGAAGGGCGGAAATTGCAAATATGGAAAATTCCTTTGTTCGTGTATAAAACATTTTCTATTTTTATTTTCAACCTTAGAACAGATTCGAACCCACTGAGCTTGATGTTAGTATTGAATTGACAGTCTGTTGCCCTACCAACTGAGCTATTTGTTAATATCATCACTAATATTATATAAAATAATATCGTATGGTGTGTGTAAGAGCAAAGTTAGGACTTGGTGAAATTTCGTTAAGACATGCCGTTGATGATTTTCTGCTAGGATATATATAGAAACTTAAGTTTGGGTTTGTAATAAACTCGATCATCAAACCAATCTAGGTTATAAACTTATTTCATTTATTGCTTTTGTAGTTTTTTTTTGAAATTATTACCAATTTTAGGTTCGAAATTATTCTTAGTGCAAAACCCCTAACAGCCTAATCACAGCAAGGTGATGGTGAAAGCGGGATTTGTTTCACCCACTATAGGAATGTGGGTGGTGATGGAAAAGGAAAAAAAGGGCATAGGGGGTTAAGAATACTAAAAAGATTATCTTTTTCCATTTCTCTTTCCATAACCTCTTTTCTCCTATCTCCTCTCTTCCTTCGTTTAATCCCCTTTCTCGCTTTATTTCCACATTTCTTTACTTGCCCTTTTTTACACTGCCGTTGTTAATGAGGCTGGAAGGCCGGCGGCGTTTTATCATGATGGCCGCCATAAAATAATTGTTTTCCTCTTTTCTATGTACACGATGTATGACATTTTCTGCATACAATGTACAGAAAATTAACTAAACAAACTAGTGTATAGCTTTTACTAAAGGCCTACTCCATTTTTTAGAGAGTTCCGTTAAAGGAATGTTACTCAACCTTTGCCAGCCAAAATCACTGACACTGGTACTACTTTAAGTTTAGGCAATACTATTAGTCTACTTTAATAGTATACAACACACCAATCTGGTAGTGCGTTCGTTACCTACTATCGGCACTACTATGAGAATAGTAGTGTCCACTACTAGAAAGTAGTCATCAAAAAGTTTAGAGTGCAGATATAACATAGGCAATTAAATATTTAACGACAATCACAAGTTTTAAATATTTTAAGAATTTTGTTGGAGATTTTTTTAGACTGATGTATCTTATAAAGATTAAACATTATAAAGTAAGTTTTTTTAATAATTTTCTTGTCCTTTGGTGGACAACTGTTGGGCCTTTAATCTAACTTAGACTTTGGTCTCTCATTGCACGTTGAACTGGTTTGCTATGTAGCATACAGCTATACTTGTAATAAACGAGATATAGGTTACACTACCCCTAGTAGAACGAGACATCTTTTAAATATCTAATAGACAAAGAGTTATCTACTACAAAGATATCATGCTGTTAAATAAACTACGCCACTACTGTTTCACTTATTTTCTCTAATTATTCATTCCTCGCTATGATGCAGTACCCACCAAACGATTAGGTACACCCCCTCCCCCCCCCCCCCACCCTCTCCCTATCCCTCGAAGTTTTTTGAACTAAAAATGTCTCAAAAAGGGGGAATCTCCCCAAGGTTAAGCCGTCAGCTGGACCCCTCTTTTTGAGCGAAAAAACTTCGAGGGATAGGGAGAGGGTTTTAAAAAATGTCTTGAATTTATGAAAATATCTTAATATTATTCATTTAATGTTAATTTATGTTTGTGTGCAAACCAGATTTCGCTATCTTATTGCTAAGTATTTTTCGATTTTCAAAAAAGCCGGTTTCAACATGGCGCTTATGGGGGAAATTAAGTGTACCTAATCATGTGAACGATACTCTAAGGCCCTGGGCCGGTGTTAGTTCTACAAATTTTTCATGTGTGTAAAATTTGTAGATCGTCTTCTCTCCTGATAGAGAAAAAAAGAAAAAATATTCTATCCCTAGCCATTAAAAAGTTATTGACGTTTTAGTAAGACCCCACATAACAGAAGTCAGTCCGGTAGATGTCCAAAAGATGTCAACTTCGGACATTAGTCCTATCCTTTGGATGTCGGCTAGACACCCTTCGAACATCCCAACAGCCGAAACGGAGATCCAAGGGATGTCATTTTTTAAATTTTTGTCCGCCATAGCCAAAGCCACAGGCTGTTCTATCAACATCCGAAACAGACATATTCCGGATAAAATTACAACTTGTTGAGAACAATGTTGAATATGTTATTTCCCTCAGTATACTACTTTGTTATACATGGCCACTACCACATTCGAACACTAAACCTTTATGTTACAAAGACATCTTGCTAACCACTAAGCTGCTAGACGTGGTTAATAAGGAACAAATTATATATTGACCAAGCTACGGTAAATGATAAATCACTGTAAAATCCCGATAGAGAAAAGTTTTAAACTCTTTTTTTTTGCCCAATAAAATAATCATTGCATAAATAAACATCATTGCCCAACAAAAAAAGTTATTTTCGGACCCTTAAAAGCCCAGATAGGGACTCATTAATTAGACTAACAAAAGCCGTCTGTGTTCCAAATAAAACCAGGCGTGTTGTCTGGGATAGCACTGTTATAATGTTGAGGAGACAGGACTGACTCGCTGAAGGTCGAAAATAGTTCTGATGTTCACTGGTTCTCTTGAATAAATTTATTTCTCTATTTTGGTGCCATTAAAAACTCTATCAGTAGATTTTATCTTCAGTATTACACATTTCCAAATATTTGTACATTTGTCATTGCTATAGAGTGTATGTGCTTCCCTAACCAAATAGGAGCATCATTTACTGGCGTTTTTCACGCCCAAATTTGATTTCTTCATCACATTCCCATAGAGTGGTTCGCGATCGAAGGAGGAGCAACTCGAGGAAATGCTTGGGACGATGCCAGTTTTGCCTAAGGCAGTTACGCCTACTTCATTCCTCCCTCATGGTTTGCACTGTTTCTCTACATACCGTCTATACCGTGAACCACTCTAAAGTCTAATTTCTATTTTTACAACAGAAATTGTCCGTAAATAAACCATATTTTGGTTCAAAAAGTGTTTTGTTATCAATATTTTTCGGTGAATTTTTCATTCATTCTCATCTAAGTGTTAAAACAACATATTTGGTTGCTTGATAAATGTAAAGTCCTATTACGGATTTCTGTATAACATGAACGGACTGTACTTACGAAAATCTTATGTTTATTACATAAAAATGTCATGGAAATGAATGCATTCCGATGAACCGCTTTCTCGGAATTAAAGTAAACAGTCAAAACACTGAAGGAAAATGCGCATTATTTCCGCGTCTCCCGTCAGTCTTAACATGAAACCTTATGCCGGATAGTACCTAAGTAAATTTATAATAACTTAAAATCTATAGGCAAAATTTTTTCTATATAGCCTATCTGAAAAATTCAATCAAATTCTAGCGTATTAGAATCAATCGCTCATTTTTGGTGTTCGTAGGATATATTATTGAGAAATTTACACTTAATCTTTTATTCCGAGAAAAGACTCAAAACAGTTCATCGGAAAGCATTCATATAATTGATACGAGTAAAAAATACTGTTAAAAAAAATTTATTCTTAAAAAAAATGAGTATTTTAAATATTTTCGAAAAAAATTAAGGTTCAATTACCTTTTTAAAGTAGTAAATCCGTAAGGTTTTTTTTTGGCGAATCAGAACATCGATAGAAAGGAACCAAAATCCATGAAAATAAAACAATTATTGAAATTAGATGAAGCTAATGCATGTCAAAGACATAACTTGACTCACTATAAGTAGAGTCTTGCCACCCTTCCATGATGAAGCCCACCCAGGATGGACAAGATCTAAGAAAGAATTTGGACGAATCCCGCAAATAGACCAAGAACCCACCCAAAACCCACCCTATTAACACGCCACAGGACCCTGTTGGAAGCCAAGAGGGAATAAACACCTGCAACGGGAATCGAACTCAAGTTCCTTCGATTCGTAGCCGAATGCTCTATCCAATACACCCATCGCTAGTTGCAAATATGGGCTTATTTTATATCGTAATAGGTATATATAAATATAAATTACAATAACCATAATCTAGCAAATAAAAGTCAGAAAATGCATACAGAATCAAATTCAAAACCATTTAAAAAAAATTTAGAAAAAAAAAACATTTTTTTTTTGCAATTTTTAAATTCTGTTGTTATTTATTTTTTAAACATAAAATTGTGAAATGTGACAATTTTTACATTTTCGAAGGTAAATGATCATAGTTTTTCTTTCAAGTGATAGAAAAATTTCCATCTCTTCCACCGCACGTAATCCACAGAACGTCCATACTCCATAGGACGTCCAAGTTTCTAATTATAAAAACTCAAAGTCTTTCCGTTTTCAGGCAGCCACGGACATCCTATGGACGTTCTTTTTTTGTCCGAATTATTGGTGGTCCAAGTGAGTATATCCATAGAACGTCCAGCTTCTACCCAAAAAGTACGTCCTATGATTGGACGTCCAGCGGACGTCCAAATATGTTCGTTTAATGGGTCATGCAAGATCGGTTCCAGATGGGCAACCGCAGGATATATAAAAAAACCGATCACCCGTAAAATGACAGAAATTGGACGTCCATAGGATTTCCGTAACTTACAATAAATGAACAAACGGAAAATGGACCATCGGATATCCAATGGACGTCCTATGGATAACGTGTGCTAGCTAGTAGGGTTATAGATATGTTAAACGGGTTATTTTTTTTTAAATATTTAAAAGATATATCTGTAAGATATCTACAAAAAAAAGACAGCATAAAGATATATTTCGTTTTACTAGGGGCATATGGTAGCCAAGCGAGGATTGTATCATCTAGCCGCACGGCTAGAGGACCGCTCATGAGCGTTGGCCACTACCTCTCCCCCTACAATATCACACCTGTTCTGCCTCGGATATTTTATGTTCCTCTTAATTCCGTTGTTTAAAAATCTTGTGTCTTTAACACATAAAATCTTTCTGTTTACTCCTTTAAAATACCTTTCAAGCGAGTTTTCAGAACTACCAACTCACTTGGGGTAGGTTTTACGCAGCTTCCTTTCTGCGTATCGTTTCCTTTATTCAGGTCAAAGCCTGACTCTTTCCATATAAAAAGGTGTGACTTTTTACCCGTCATCAATAGTAGATTTCATTCAGTAGTAGTCTTAGCTCCGTTCAGTAGTCTTTAGCCTCTTAAGGCCAACTCTCCATTATTGATTTGGTATGTGCCCATTCTTTTAATTATTTATATTATTGGTTGTTCTATCATATTGTGTTTTCCACATCGATCTGTTTTCCTTCTGATTCGTTTACAGTACAGACATCTCGAACAAGCGCATTTATTTATAATTATTTTTATTTTAGTAAGAGACAAGATGCACCAAAGGTGCAATCTCTTTGAGTAGTTGCAGTAGCTACATATACAAGTTTTATGGATATGGACGTATGAAACAAACCAGTTTGTCAGAACAGTGCTTCCTATCATTTTCTAAAAATAACCTATTTCATAGCATTTGAGCGCTATGTCAACCGGCTTGCCACCAAATTCTCTATAACCTAGCTGGTAGACTCTAAACAATTCCTTAACGTAAAATTAGAATTTAGAGTGGCTTCTTCGATGCATTCTGACCTAGAAGCCAGAATAGGATGACGAATAAGCCACCCCTCATTTTTACACTAGTCAAGAAGCGACTGGCTTCTTTGGTGATCTAATAGTGGCTTTTGGGAAAGTTGTTTCTTGACCATCTACCTATAAAACAATGCAATAAATAAACTAAAATATTATCGAACGACCTTGTTTAACGCGTTTTGTATATGTCGCGCAATTATATATTCATTTATCTATAGATGATTCCCCTTCATACATTAAAAATGTTCCTAACTGGAATCAAACCACTATCATGTAAAATGATAAGCCGGCTAGCAAACCACAACACCATCTGACATTACTGACACTTATTATTTTTTTTTATATTTAAGGTAAAATTACACGTAATTCATGTTATCATGTATAAATGTAATGAAGTATCATGTTATAATGCTGGGGGAAAAGGAATTAAACAAATTATAAAATAATATAGATATGGATACCGCTTAAACCAAAATTTACTAGTACGATACATATATATGTACATACTAGAAACAACTCTTTCATACATACGAGGAATATACAAAATGTATAAATCTCGTACATCCTTAGTATAGACATTTCGGGTGGAAGAAATATTCGAATTTTTATCCAAATCTGTTCATCCAAGGAATTTACATGAGTCTAACCGTTTTTATGAAGACAAATTCATCCCGCGGTACGTACATGGGACGTCGCTTGGATCTCGTGTGCCAGCAGGGATCCGTCGCACCAACCACTTCTTTCCTCTCAATCTCCTCTTTTGCAGTTGTGTGCTTTTGCAGTTGTGTTGACAGTATGTTTCCTCTACGTAATCATGTGGCCCGGGCTTTCGCGTCGGTAACGCTTGTGTATCATTCAGTGATGATGAGTGAGTGATTTCCATACGTGCTCATTATTTGTCATTCTTCTATTTTGTTGTCAATGTGGATAACACTCAGATCGGTATGTTCTCATTTCTATGTAGCTTTTAGCTTTATAGTTTTACTCAATACATCGGCATTGTGGGTAAAGCCTCCGAGTTCATTCCTTTCATTATCGCTATATTGTAAAGTCCCGCATCCAAAAGGAACGACCTTTACTAACCATACTTGTACCTATGTACCCTCAGCACTGTGAATGGCTACGTTTTAGATGGAACAGAAAGAACTTCAAATTTGTGTCCCTCCTCTTTGGTTTGTCATCAGCTCCATGGGCGTTCATCGAGATTTTACGTCCCACTATTGCTCATCTTAGGAGCCTTGGCATCCGTCTGGTTATCTACTCGGACGACATTCTAATTGTTCACTCGTTTGAGGCAGGGACAAGAAAGGACGGTCGGATTGTCAAAAGACTCTTGGTATCGTTAGGGTTTTCCATCAATAGCAGTACCAGGCCAGACGATGAAATACATTGGGTTAATTATCCACTCCTTCTCAATGTCGTCAAAAAATTTTACCGTGTCGAAAAAAATGTTCAACATGGGCTGTTATGCCCGATAGTCCGTAAGTAAAGTTAGAATATCTCTAAATCTATAGGACCTAAATTTTGCCTTTTGTTCTTAAAAATAAACAACATCCTAGCGAATAAGAATCTATCGTCCAATTATGGTGATAATATAATAGGACTTGTTTTAAAGTTAATTACACTTAAACTTAGTCTAGGATTTGATTAAGTTTCCGAAAACATCCGCTGCACTCAGTGGCGTATCCACAATGCGTTTGGGTGGCGTTCATATCATAAAGCGTTATTATGGAAGTTCAATCTTGGCTCAAAAAAGTTGTGATTTCAGCTGAACCGCCTGAACGAATGGAAAATAGCATTGCCGGCCTACTACCACCCCCCCCCCCCCCCCCCCAACCAAATCCCCCCGTGTTTGTGAGCCTGTGTTAAACATTTTTTTTCGACGCGGTAAAATTTCTCGAAATGTAACGAATTGTAAAATTCAAACTATAATACCGTTCATCAGAAAAACATTCATATTTGGTTATATGATGTAGCATAACACAAGGTATAATTTCATTATATTTTTTAATTTTTAATATTGAAAATTCAGTGTTTAATTAATGGTTTAGCGAAATTTTTTATTTCAATTCAATATTTTTAATAGTAAATATAATTATTTCTTAGACGTAACAAAGTTCATTTTAAAAATCAATTCTTGCAATTTGTTCTAGGTTAAGATTCCTTTTGGCATAACTTTACTCCACTATGGTTTCATGGCTCTGGCAAAAGTTTAAAATAATTTATTTCCTGCAATTTAATTTTTTAAATTAATTAAAATTGCACAGAAATAAAACGAAATACAAAACAAGACCCTTGCAGGTTCGCCCTCGGGTAAAAAAAAAACAAACAGACAACTTTATTGATGTTGTGGTTGCCCTAAGTAAAAAAAAGCTAATGACTAAATCCGCATAAAATAAAATAAAATTTTGTATTACCAAATTAATCGAAACTTACCTAACCCGCTGAGATAAATTATTGTAAGTTAACACAAAAATTTTGAATAAAATCGATGCAGTAGTTTAGTTTTCTATAAATTTATTCTGAATCTGAATCTGAATAATGGTTTTGGAAGCCTGGCTCAGAACAGCGTACAGTCCCTTGCATAAAATCGTGTGAAGGCTTTTCATTAAGGGTAAACATGTGTTTGAGACGCTAGAGGTCTCTCATAGTATGGCAAATTTGATTCCACTTTATGTGAATCAAAACGCAGTTTGTTAAAAAACGCGTATTCTGAGGGATTTGGAATTACGGATCTATGGGCTATTGGCTATTGCTAAGGCTTAATGGGAAATGTTCACAATAATGTTCTATATGTCTAAATTAGACTTTCCACCATCATGGAGGAAAATGTATTAATTAATAACGATATTCGGCAATTAGTTGCTGGGGAAAAGAGTAAATAATAGGCTAACCGGTATGAATATAATCTTATCACATATTTTATAAATCAGATGGTGTATAGTTGTTATAGAATTTTTTAAAATAACTACGATATCCGGAAATTTGCTGCTGGGGAAAAGACAAGAGAGTAAATCATAACCTAACAGCTATAAAAAATGAATCAAATTAGATGGTGTAGTTGTTATATATGCAGACTACGAAACAGAATTGCATGCGAGTCGGATGTTCAATTCTTTACTCAAGCAATACTTTTTCAAACATTTGTGTAACATTAATGTTTTAACTTTTTTACTTTCTCTTCTTCTCGATATCGCTCACTAGTCAACTCATGGGTATGATTCATTTTCAGATATACGGTGAAGCTCATAAGTCAACAAAAAATGTCAAGTTCATTTTCCCTACATTTTCGTGAAAATGTCTAGACTTTTTTTCTACAATTTGGACGAACTCTTAGCAACTTGAAAAGGGTCCGTTTTTTATTCCCTTTCCTTCATTGCCGTCGGCGAAACAAAAAGGAATGAACACCAACCCTTTTTTTGCCAACTTACGCTAATCTGTAAGCCTTAAACTGCCTAGAGCGTATTTTTAGGCTGTTTCTTACTCTACCCATACTGGTCTGCTCTATTCCAAAGAGCCAGGTTTATACACCCCCATTTCCCCGTTGGTATATTAATCTCTAAAAAATATGTCCACTTTTTTACGGACACGCATGTCCAAATTGAAATTGTCCATCATGACGAGAATCCTCGAAATATAATTTCGAAAATAAAATAAAAATGTGCTTAATTTAACAAGAGAAAATTAAAATTGCCACCAGAGAGGATGGATACAACGACCTGTGAGTTTATAGGCCAACCCGCTAACCAATATCATGGGAGAGTGAATATTATGGGAGAGTGAATATTTCCCAGAGGAAATTATAATATATTTATTAAAAGAATTACAAGTGTTTATATTTGTTGGCGCGACACCTTAATACTAATTTACAAACAACAATCATAACCGTTGGTATATACAATCAACCATGACACAATGGATACAGCATTCGTCCGATGATCTAAAAACTTCAGGTTCAATCCTAGACTCAGTCAATAAAAAATTCAATTTCATGATGACTTTTATGTCTATTATATATATCAATATAAATTATAAAAGCTATGTTGCTTTTTCTTATGCGAAAAAAGAAATCAACTATTTTCTCTTATAATTATATCGCCATGAAGACAATATAAATGTCAATAATCCTATTCAAATAAATAGGTTGGTAAGCATGCAATTATTTACAGAAGATTCGAGGTATTTTTTCTTCACCTCTTCCCGTTGATGCATTATATAAGTAGCCGATGACGCTAAAACATCAGTATTCTCTTTTAAAATTTTCAGCATCCCAACATTTCCCATTTATCCATTCCTTGGAACATAAAAGGATTTCGACTAATCTGCCTTTTGCTTCGCAGAAAGTGGAATGAAATACTGGAAGAGACCTCTAGCGCCCTATCATATTTTTACCCTCATACATTTTGGCGCTAACTCTTTATAAAAAGCCTTCACACGATTTTATGCAAGGGACTGTACACTCCCCTACACACACACACCCGCATTTACTTTAATGCCTTCTGGTAGTACAAGTACTACTCTCAGGGATAAGGTTTATTTAAAATTTTTGATTGGTTGACGTTCTTAATTTTTTGCTATAGCAGACGAAAAGTGACTTCACTGCTGCGTTTCGTTGTAAAAAAGATGTCAAAGAGGTAGAACAACTAGGGTTTTAACCCGGGTCATGAAAATCCTGGCTATGGCCTGGACTAATAAAAATGACCCGAAAAGCAATATGAACCCGGGTCACAAATTTTTTGGGGGGGTCGGATCAACGTTTTTTTTCCACAGCCGACGTGAACAAAAGGCGCCATTAAAAATTTTTAAAAAGTTTGTTGAATTATTTAATTATTTCTCACATTCATACTATTCTGTATTCTACCAGTCTATGTCTACCAAACGTTTTTAACTTTGCACAACAAAAATTTTAAATTTCAGTTTCTAAAAACATCCGCCGCGTATGCAAAGCGAATGACTAACACAGCGATGGCAACGCTTGCGGCGGATATTTTCGAAAACGGACTTTGAAAATTTTGGCTAAGTCCAAATTCTACTCCTAGTTAATGTAAATAACTTAATTTTTACGACGTAATCGCATTTACGAAACACGGTTTGTGACGGCTATGTGTTTTTCAAATAAAGCGCTCATATTGGGTTGGCTTCTTCCTTTGCCCCTCGAATTGAACATTTGAGATACGCTATTCATTCAATAACATACATACGCACTTTTTTTGAGGTATCAGATAATAGAGTCATGGTATATTTTCTAGCTAGTACCAGGTTTTAAAGTGTAAAATGAGCTTTGCGACCTGTTCGTTATACATTATAGAAGGGTAAAATGGCGATCGCAAAACCTTAAGGGACTATATTTATTTGATATCCTCTACATGGCGGCCAACGAATTATCTAGGGCTCGAGGCAATACTATAATACTATATTGATCTATTTACTTTAATATATATGGTATCAAAAAAAATTTAGTGGTAGTAAATTTTAGGGGGAAAAATTTTTAGGGGTAGTTCCGAATTTGACCACTAGATGGCGGTGGCGTTTTTTGTTTTTTTAGATTTTTTTTTGCATGTCGTAAACGGCGCGCCCTACTTTTTTTTTGTTTTTATAATAAATTTTTTTTGAATACTAATTTTATTTTGGGTTTTTTTAATACTAACTTTTTTTGTTTGAATACAAACTTTTTGTTTTGTTTTCATAGTACACTTTTTTTCTTTGAATACTAATTTTATTTTGGGTTTTTTTAATACTAACTTTTTTTGTTTGAATACTAATTTTATTTTGGGTTTTTTTAATACTAATTTTT
The DNA here is from genome assembly GCA_030770115.1 of Daphnia galeata. Classification (NCBI taxonomy): domain Eukaryota; kingdom Metazoa; phylum Arthropoda; class Branchiopoda; order Diplostraca; family Daphniidae; genus Daphnia; species Daphnia galeata. Next base: position 577,300 of record CM061120.1, on the reverse strand, counting down.
TTTGTTTGAATACTTATTTTATTTTGGGTTTTTTTAATACTAACTTTTTTTGTTTGAATACAAACTTTTTTTGTTTTGTTTTCATAATACACTTTTTTTAATACTAACTTATTTTTTGAATGTACTATTTTGCGTTTTATATCAAACTTTTTAAAATTATTATATTGAAAAATTTGGCACTTCTGGGCTCCTATAATATGGGCTCCCATAGGTTTATTTTAATTGTTTTACAATAGATTTTGATAAAAAATAAGTTTGAATATAGATCAAATATAAAAAAAAACAAAGCTCATATTTTAAAATTGCAAATTTAATTAATATTTGCAGAGTTATAGATGATGGTAGAACCACTTATTGGAAAGGCCTTCCATTGCCTTTTTCGCCTGGAAGTGTTCCGGACCTTAGTTGCAGAGCCACAGCGGGTGTGTTGGGAAACGCAGCTTTTCCTGTTTTTTTTTCTAAGTCCAAATGTTCTCAGAAAAACCTGGCTTTGTCGTCTGCACTAGGAAAAGCTGAGGAAAAGTCAGAAATAATACAAAGTAAACAAAACAATGTTTAAGTCATCATAAAAAAAACTGCAAATTAAGTGTAAGGCAATAGAAAAATTTGTTATTTCTTTTAATTTGTATTTTATTGTAATACATTTTCAGATGTCATACAGACAGTTTTAATCTCAAATGTAAAGGTTGACCCAACGGGTTCATTGTGTCAAACCAATACGGAGAAAATAAACTTAACTATATGAGGCGAATTTACTCACAATGCATGTATAAAGTTAAGACCAAAAAACAAATGCGGGTATAAACTATTCAGTGTATTTATTACGACAGTAGACAGATCTCATAACAAAATAAACACTTCTATAAAAATACAAGACAATAAAATAAAGAAACATTTACTTTAAAAGAAAGGTGGATAAAAACGGGTAGCGGGTAGCTGCTCGAGCGTCAGGCAAATTCGGAGAATTTGGAGAAAAGCTCGAGTAAAGATGAGCGGAACTCGTTCAACTTTTGGAGGAGTTTTTAAAACATAAAAATATTTACGGCAAAGGGAAATAAAATGAGGAACAAGACTTGAATAAACGTGAGTGAGTTGACGGGGTGAGAGTGCGTACAGAATAGCTTTTGCGTCGGGGTTTTATACTTTTTGATTTTGCACGCGCAACATAGGGAGAAATACGCAGAAAAACGGGTCTAGTCTCGTTCAGTCCCTTTGGGAATAAAGTAGGCAAAAGTAGATATTTTCGGGAGGTAAACTATAAATGGATAATATCTGCTGACAATTAAATGAATAACATATAAGTGGAAAAATATTGGCGGGTGATTCAAACACGGAGTCTGAATGCGCCATCTACGTTTGATGCGCCTACGGCTACGTCCTGTGGAGAACCTTTTGCCGTGTGCTCATTGATTGATGAGGAGAGATCGGCAATTATGTCCATTGGGCTGGTCATTGAGTCTGCGTAGGCTGGGTTTGCCTTTTGTTGATAATCGAAGAATTTAACATCAGAATAACGAAAAGCGTTAGCCAGATCCCGTTGAGGCCATACTATAGATGTCTCCACTAGTTGCCAAGTAAAATTTCGATATGAGTGTGGACGGTCATTGAAGTTAACCATTCCACTGGTCCAGTAGCAATCTTTATAAGCTGCCAGCTCCCATCCAGTACGACTAACTGTAAAATTTTTTGTAGCGACGCTGAGCACCACATGATGTGATCTCTGTAGTAAATGTTACGTTGATGGGAGCACATTCGATTGCTGAAACTGTATTGCCAGTGGCTGCTAGTTTAACACATTTACGTAGACCAAGTTGTGAAGCTGCTAGCCATCCATTATATTGAGCTGTAGAAACAGCTTGAGCATGTTTGATGCGTCGCTGCTCACACTGAACACTTTGAATGAGTCGGATAATATCATTTTCATGACGAACTGCTTGATCGGCTAAATATTGAATAGCATAATTTTGGTGGGTATTCATTAGTTCGATATTTTCCCAGTAATTTACGGAACGTGGTATTTGTGGGGGTTTAAACTGTTGTTTGGCGTCCAATTGAATCACTTTTCTTTTGACAAATAGATGATGGTTGTTGACTACTGTCCACTCACTCTGATTTTTATCACATTTCACATTTTGACATCGGCAACCATTGCACATGGAAGTCAACTTGATTTGCTTTGTCCAGTAAAATCATATTGTCTTTGGTTGAGGACTCATACCACAAGCCTTCACCACTTTGAAGTTCGCGTAAAACAATTTCGGTAGGTTTTGCGTAAGTGTCGATCCAAAATAATGTCATATGGTTATGAGAAATCGAGCGATGAGTAATGTTAGCTCTACCGAGAGGTGTATGAATAAAATCACTTTCGTCTTCGTGTGCCAGACTGATTTCTTCAAATACGCAGTTTATTTTTTCAACCGTCACCGAACGGAGCCAATAACCGACGGTTTCAGGTTCGTCGTTGAAAACCCATTTGTTGTCGGAATTTGTCATGGCATTGTCACCGCAGCGTAGTGATTGACGCATGATGTCACATTGTATAGCTGATGTGTCGATGGCGATGCGTTCTGGAACTACGATCAATTGGCCGAGGAAATTTTCAGTTATATGTTTCGTATTTCTCCAACGAGAACATATAAATCCAGCGAAATTTTAAGCTGCTTTTTTGTCAGTCATGATGCGATACTCGACACGAGTTTTCCCGATTTTTGCGGCTGGTTCACAATCACCATCAGAAAAGGTTAGCAACCCTATTCCAGTGTGTTTGGTGCAGTCGCACAGCGTTACTTCAAAAGCGGACGTGGATACGATAAGGCTGAGGAAAAATAACGACAGCATGATCTGAAAAAGGTAGTCGAAAGATACATATAATTGACAGGGGTAAATAAAAGTAAACATGAGTGGGAAAAGAAGATATAAACATGGAAAAATATGCGTACAAGAAGGAAGTTATTAATAATGGACTTATTTAATATTTTGCCGCGCGCAACATACAGAGGGCGTTGGGGACACATAAACATTAAAAGGGAGAAGTACGAATAGCGCGCCGATTGTTGGTTGACATCGATCGCCAAGCATATCGATTGCGAAAAGGTACGAGACGATATGAGAAAAATAAAAGTAGGTCAACGTAAAAAGGAGAAGGTCGAAGAATGGTAAATATATACGGAGAGAAGGAAAACATTGATAAGGAATACGGAAGAGAAGGGATAAGATGGATAGGTGTGAGCAATGAAAACGTAGGTGAAAGTAATTCTCGGAAATGCAACATGGTTTTCGCACTGTCGCTCAACAAAAATAGCGTCAGTTGAGCCCGAGCAGCGAAAGAAGGAGGGTTTATATGAAGAAACATAAGTGAGGGAGAAAAAAAGTGTATAGTTAAAAGTGAAAGAAAACAAGACGAATGAAGGATGAAGAGCTGGGGAGACAGCTGAAAAAGATCTAACAGCGTTGTTCATTAATATTTTGGTTTTGTTTATTTTTATTGTGGGTTTTTTTTTGTTGTTGGTTGTTTTGTTTGTTTTTTTGTTTGCTGCCGCGTAAAATTCATCATCGAGAATTTATACACATAACCAAAACCAATCGATTGATCTTTTTTATTTTTTGTTTTTTTGTTTTTGTTTTTTGTTTGTTTTTGTTTTGTTTTTTATTTAAATTAATTATCAATTGCCCTTTTTGTAACTAATTATATATATATTTTTTTGATTGAAGGTAAAATAGGGTAAATAGGAAAAGGTGAAACAGCACATTAGAAAATACACAGTAACATTTGTTTTCTTTTGTTTTCTTTCTTCTTGCTTCTTTCTTTCTAGTTGTAGCGGCGCCGGATTTCGTATAGGAGTTCTTGGTACTTCTGATTGAGTAGCATCTATCGGTTTACGTACCAACGGTCTGCTACGATCTCCGCGTTTTCCTCTTCGGTTACCATTTTCAGGACTTCCTCCTGACGGGTCACGATCCTCCGTGCATAAGGCTGTACCCTCACCGTTGGTTTGGTTGGGACGATCCTAGATGAGGTGGATGAGGTGGATGAGGTGGATGAGGTGGCCGGCAAATCGTCTGCTTCTGGTCGGGGCGTTTTCTTCGCTAATTAAGACAGGCGAAGACAAAAGGGTCAATAGATACCCCCTTCCACGACGGGTTGTCGGACGTGTTGTTTTTGCCGGTTGAACGACAGAAGTTACAGGTGGTGGTGCTGGTGGTGGTGTTGGTGGCGTTGACCATGCCCGGTACGTCCTGTCAGCTTCTGCCAGGCATTCTTGTATATAGTTGGCCGGCTGGTCTTCGGCCGGCTCGCCTTCCAGTTCGCTTTCGAGATCGCTTTCCGGTTCAGAGTAAGACATTACAGTTCAAAGGTGGAAATGGTAATGATTTTAGAATATGGAGGAAGGTTACATTTAAATCACAGTTGGGAAGTGGGAGGAGTAAATATAGAACGTTTGGGACACGATTGGAACATGTAGGTGATGAGAAGGAAAGAGAAATAAAGGGATAGAAGAGAACGATTAAAGGGATCATTTACTTCTTAAAGACAATAAATTGGTAAAGTAAAAAGTTAAGAAATTATTTGAAGAAAAATAAGAGACGAAAAAAAAGGTGTCATCTTTGTCTTTGGTTTCAAATTTCATTTGAAATAAAGAAAGCAAAGAGACGTGAATAGTGCAATGCATAGTATTTTTACTATGCCTTGCGTTATTTCCAATACTAACTCCAACGAAGAATTCGCTGGTGTTAGTGGAAGTTCTTGGCCAAAAGGAGTCCAGGATCTTCCATCAACTCCACCAGGCTTTTGCAGATCCTGTATGAAGCGTGAAATTTTCACAGTGTTGCCCCAATTGACTTGGTCCATTGGATCCCTTGTTAATTCGGGATGGCTGTCGATGTTTTTGTACAGCTCGTCGAGAGTGGTATCGTCCAATGAGTTTAGGTCTACGGTCGAAGTCTCGGAGTCGGAGTAGTCGTCGTAGTCCGACTCGCTGATTGATAAATCAGCTTCTAGAGTTGGACGCGAAGCCACAGCTTCGATGATCCTCTCTATTTCTTCCCATTCGGCCAAAGTCAATAGCGCGGAAATAGGCTCTGAATCCATGTCTGTGTGTATGGATTTTCTTTTACTGAATGGTTGATTTCTGCCCGTTTCACTGTCGTTTTATAATAAATTTTATTTGAAATTTCTTTTGTGTTTTAACCGCGTACAATTTGTTTTTCGGAGTATTTAGTTTTGAATTTCTTCTAAATTATTCAATGGTTTCACTCGAAATTAACTGGAAATATAATATTGGTGTGTTATAAAGTTCACTTGGATATCATATCCTTTTTGATAAAAAGGCCGACTTTCGGTACACTCGACGTTTTTCGTTGGTTTGTCGATTTGAAAAACGGCTTCGTTTGACACCACTATTCACTTGAGAGTTGGCCGGTTTGGGACAGGTACACATATAATTGTTTTTGATTTTCAGAACCGATTTTCTCGATTTCACCAGGTGGTGACAACACAGTTTACATAAATAAATTTGTTTTCAATTCCATTTCCTTCTCATTCTCTTTTTTATGTTTTTATGCTTCTCCGTATCATGTGACACATGTCTGGATATGATTTTTCTCACTTATTTAGAATTTGGGGGGGTGGCTTTTTCTATTTTTCTTTTACTAGATTTCCATAATCAATCGCGATCTAGGCTTGATTGCAGATCGTGATCGAAGACGTGGAAGTTCGGGAGGGATCAAATTATTTTCTTTTTCGTTTACAATTGTTATCACAGGAGACAATGGGGGAGGGTGTGGAATAATTATGGGAGAAATGTTTCGTTCAAGAATTTCGGGATCAATTAAGGAAGTGTTATCAAAATTGGGATTTTCTACTGAAATGTCCTTCAAATCATCATCAAATACAGATAAAGAGGAGGAAGAAAAAGAACTTGAATCTGAGCTTTCAGAATCTGAAGAGTCGTCTGAACGATCATTTTCATCACTACTCTCTACGTCAAAATTTGTTTGAGTAGAGATATGTTTACGTGAACCTTCTCTTGGATCAGCAGCAAGGATAATATTAGGCATTGGTTCATCAGTCCATAACATAGTTTCATATAAGGGTTTAAGACGATTACAATGAACAAGCTGTGGTTTAAAAGAACTATCAGCAATTTCGACAGTGTGATTGTCTCTAATTTTTATTACTCTATATTGACCTTTAAATTTGGAAGTAAATTTCCTATTATCTCCTTTTTTTACTTGTCTAATATCTAAAAGAACTCGATCACCCGGTTTATAATTAAAAATTTTGGCTCTTTTATCATACTGCTTTTTCTGATTTAATCGAGCCTTTACATTATATTCATTTGCTCTTTGGAAGCTATAGCACAACCTTTCTAAAAGGGTGTCGACATAATTAGAAGAAGGAACTGGGTCTGGGACAGCCCCCAAAATTTTATTTATTGGAAAATTAACATCTCTCCCAAAACACTTATAATAAGGAGACTCATTAGTGGAAGAATGAGTGGATGAGCGATATGCAAAGCATACTTCTCCCAAAACATCCTCCCAATCATCATGATGGCCATCCACCAGCTCTTTACGCAACATTGTAGTCATTGTACGGTTAAATCGCTCAGTTTCTCCATTACTGGCTGGATTATAAGCCGTAGTAAAACGTTGTTCAATATTTAGCTTTTTACAAAAATAACGCATCAATTTTGATGTGAAATTTGTACCTCTATCAGACACCATTGCCAAAGGCGGGCCATGCATTAAAACAACTTCTTTGTAAATACATTCGGCCGTTGTTTGAGCTGTCTGATCAGGTAGAGCGACAGCAATTACGAATTTAGTAAAATAATCAGTTATCACACAAATACAATTATTTCCCTTAGGAGAAACAGGACTAATTGGCCCAAGAAAGTCGATACCAATTACTTGAAATGGAGCTTTTGCTAAATCATGAGGAAATAAATAGGCCCGTAAATTTGATTTTGTGTTAGCAGTACATACTACACAAGCTTTACAATATTCTTTTATGTCTGCTAACATTGTAGGCCAATAATAATTATTCTTTACTTTCAAATATGTACGTAAAAATGCTAAATGGCCGCCTGATAAAGGACTATCATGAAATTCTTTTAATACAATAGGTCTAAGAGTAAGAGGGAGAACAACTTGTTGGCTAGGAATATTTCTTCTACTTTTTGCCGTCGGCAAATCGACGCGATATAGTACTTTATTTAGTAGCTGATATAGCTCAATTTCTTTTGCCCAAATCGGCATCTTTTTCGCACATTCTACAGGTAGAAATCCATTATCTAGATAATTAATAATCGATTTACAAAGGGGGTCAGCCGCTTGGCTGGCTAAAATATCGATATCTGAATTTTGAATTTGAATAGAAGAAACGTGAAGGCGTGAAAGACAATCAGCGTTTTGGTGTATACGACCAGGCCTATATCTTATTTTGTAGTTTGTACCTGTGAGTAAAATAGCCCATCTTCCTAATCTCCCATTGTTATCTTTTTGATTCTCTAGCCACTGTAATGGACGGTGGTCACTAATGACAGTAAAAGGTTTGTCGAGCAGGTAGTGACGAAAATGTTTAATTGAAAATATGACGGCTAATGCTTCTTTCTTTACAGTGGCGTATTTTCTTTCCGCCGGTTTTAGCTGTCTACTAGCATAAGCAATTGGTTTTTCTACACAATTTTGCATTTGTGATAACACAGAGCCTATTCCGTAATCACAAGCATCGGTAAATAATAAAAATTCAAGGTTGAAATCTGGATAAGCCAACAGTAGAGGTGTGATAAGACAAGTACGGAGAAAATCAAATGCTTTCTGGTCAACATCTGTCCAAATAAATTTATTTTTTACTACATCTTTATGAGTTTTTGCCGTCAAAGGCTGTGCTATTGACCCAAAATTTGGAATAAAGCGCCTATAGTAACCAGCTAGGCCTAAAAATGACCGTACTTCATCAGCAGAAATTGGTGTTCTATAATTAGCAATTTTTTCTATTGTTTTTGGATCTGGTTCTATTCCATCTCTCGAAATAATATGACCAAGATACTGTACAGATTTTTTCATAAATTGGCATTTCTTTAATTTTAATTTCAAACCCGCATTTTGAATCAATGTAAAAACTTCTTTAATATCTCTAAGGTGATCTTCAAAAGTTTCGGAAAAAATAATAACGTCATCCAAATAGAATAAAGCTTTAATTCCCGAGACGTCTCTCAGAATATAATTCATTACTCTTTGAAAAGTAGCTGGCGCATTACATAACCCGAAAGGCATTCGAATAAATTCATACAGGTTATTTTCTACTATAAAGGCGGTTTTTTCTTTTGAAGGGTCATCCAACTCGATCTGCCAATAGCCTGAAGCGAGGTCGAGTGTGGTGAAAAATTTCTTTCCATAAAGTCTGTCTAACGTACTGTCTATGCGGGGGAGGGGAAAAGAATCTTTTTTTGTTAAACTATTTAATTTACGATAATCGATGCAAAATCTAAGCTCTCCGCTTTTCTTTTCGACTAATATAACAGGCGCTGCCCACGGAGAAGTGGAATGTTGAATAACATTTGTAGCCATCATTTCTTTAATCTGTCTCTCTAATTCTTCCTTTTGTTTTCTACCTGTCCGATATGGGCGAAGTCGTATAGGCCCTTGTCCTTGGGTGTCAATAGAATGTTTAATTAATCCCGTACTACCTAGTTCAGAATTTTCCGTCGCGAAAAGATTTGGAAAATTATGCAGCAAATCAGTAATTGGTTTTTTTAAATTCAGCATCTACATTTAAATCAGAGATTGGTTCTGCTATAGTTATGTCATCATCTTGCGCATCGGCAACTTGCCAGTTGGTGGAAACTTTTCCCACCATCATGCAAGAGAATTCTATATTTCCGAGAAGGCATTTCCTAGGGAGCAGTACAGATACATTATTCTTGTTTTCTATTTCTATTAAATATTTTCCTTCTTCATTAAATTCGTTAATAAAGTCTTGTATAACAATGCCCTCCGGCAAATTTACGCTTTGCGAAAAGAGAAAGAGCGAGAAGGGGGATATCACATCGGAATGCCCTTGGATCTCTGCCTCCACTACCTGAGAGGTGAGGGGGGCCATCCTAACATTTTTGAACAAGGTCATCAATGTTTTGGAAACTTCTTTCTGTACATGTGTCTCGTGATGAGCAACCAATAGATCCAATGGTTGATCACGTGACAAAAATATTGTCTTTTTGCCGCCATCAAAAATAAATTCATGTTTGATAGCAGCATCCTGACCAAGGACACATGACTCAGAAATACCGTTTGTTACGATAAATTCCTGATGTAATACATGGTTGCCATATATGATTGGTAGGGTAATGATCCCTTTTGTAAGCAATGGCTTGTTATGAATATCATATAGGTCAACATCTGATTCGGTACAAATTAATTGATGATTTGACAAACTCTTCGTATTGTCAGACAAATTAATTTGTTCCGATACAATTTTATTAAAAATATTAACATGGAGCAGGCTTCTTGCCGCGCCGGTATCAAATAATGCATTAAACGGGACATCATAAATTCTTATAGGAAGACGCGGTGCTGAATTTTTACTGAAAGATGTAATCTGCGCTATAAGTCTAGGTTTTTTAGAAATTAATGGCCTATATCCGACTGACCTATTACAGTCGACCCCTAAGCGTTTCCCTGATTTGAAGAATTTTTGGGCTGGCCGAATTATATTTGGTCTATGTACACAGATATTTGACCTGTGGCCCGGCATTTTACAATAAAAACAAACATTTGTATCTAAAACCTGCCGTTGTATACGAAAGCACGTTTCAATGTTGTGATTTGTAAGGCCGCAATTTGTACATTTCATACCAGTCTGTTGCTGAGGGCGATAAATTTGACCTTGTTGCTGAAAATTCACTTGTGGGGGTTGCTGAAAAAAGGGGGGTTGCTGAAACGGCCGGGAAATTTGCTGTGTGTGTACTGGTGGGTGTTGAGCTGCCTGAGGGTTTTGTTGATTTTGCTGAAAAGGTTGGGGTGGGTATTGAGCAGGTAGCTGCGGAAGAAAATTGGGTGGAGTAAAATTTGGATTTTGGAAAGGTTGACCGCCTTGGCCAGCTGATATGGTAGGTGGTTGCTGAACTGCCTGTGTAGCTGGTTGCTGAAACTTATTGCCGGGCCGTGACTTAAAATTATTACTGTCGTGTGATGGGTACGGGAAATTTGTTTGACGAGGCTGATTGCGGTTATTAGCTTGTACATTTTTTTGTTGATTGCGGATAATATCATTTTGAATGTTAGATTGAAGTAAACCACCAAGACTTAGCATTGATTCTGTTAAACGATCCATTTGTTGATGAAAGTCCATATTTGTTGAAGGCTCTTGATATGTTGTAGTTTCTGTAGGTTTGTTTCCAAATTTCAGACTTGTTGCTATAGCATTAATTGATTCGTTCTGTTTTTCAATCGCTTGGATCAATAATGAGTCAGTTTGAGTATTTGTTACAGCATTCACGAATAATTTTTTATCTTTATCATTTTGTTCCAATTGAACTCTTTTTGCGTATTTTTGGGTAACTGCAAAAAGTTCTTCGAAAGTGGAAACTTTTTTGTAACGCACTATGTGTTGTAACTCCGATTCCAATCCTTGTAAAAATTTTTGCCTTAAAAATTGTAATTGAGAAGCCAATTCCTCTTGAGTCTCCAATTTATTAGACGGATATGCCCGTTGGTAAATAGTTTTCAGCTGAAAAGCGTAATTTAAAATATTCCCTTTCGGTTTCCTTTGGATTTCATCAAACTTGTCTCTGTAGAAGTCGGCATCTTCATCACCGTGGAAATTTTCTTGGAATAGAGCTTTTATTTTAGTATAGTCTTGCGTATCACTTTCCAAAATGTTTTGTAAGAAGTCGTATGCTTCTCCAGTTATTTTGGTAGATAGCATACTAATTATGTCTGAATTATTCCAGTTTGACATGGCAACAACATTGTCAAAGAGTTTAATCCAGCGATCGAAACGAACTGCTTGACCTCCTGTATAATTTTGAATATGGTTTAACATTGTGATTGCTCCTCTTCCTTTATTTGAATCTGAGAATGCATTTATTTTCTGTGAGTAGTCTTCTTTCTTTTGCACCGGACGTTTTACGGGAGAAATATGATGATCGTTGCCTGCGGGTTTGAAGCTCTTAGTTGGGTCACCAGACGGCAAATATTCGTCGTAGAATTCATAGTCGTCGCTCTCTGATGTGTCTGATGATCGTGGCTTTCGTGAACGCCCTCTGGTTGTTGACCATCCGCTTGCCTCATTTTTGTAGTCTCTTCTTCTGCCGTCTCTGTCGCTGCGGTCTCTAGAGGTAGATCTCCCTGTTGGTCGGTAGTCTGCGGGTGTGTGGGTTCTAGCCATGTTTCTTTCTTTATTTCTTCTTTCCTCCCTTTCGTCTCTTCCTTTTCTGTCTTTTCTAGTTTCGCTTTCGTTTCTGTTTTTCACCTCCTCCTCTTGATTCTTCCTCTCTGCCTCGTCTGTGCTGCTGTCTGTCACCTTCACTTTGTCTCGTTGCTCCGCCTCTTTTGTCTTTTTTTTTAGCATCAACGGTGATAATTGGTACGGAAACGTGTCTGGCCGCGTGAAGCATTGGCCTATCAATATGGAATTGATTTTGTTTTTCTGCTGCAATGTTAACCTGTGGATAATAACACTTTGGTTGTCCCGCCGGATGATTTCCCCCGTATATTTTGTCCGATAAATATTCCTCGTTATTGGGTTGGTTTGCAGTTCTTCCTGAATGGTGAACGCCCGTAGCGTGATAATTTCTTTCGCTGGTGAAATGTACTCTTGGTGTACAATTATTAGCACCAGAAGGCGCAGCAGTCTCGCCCCTAATTGTGGTGGAAGGATTGAGTAGTGGTCGATGTCGATCTCGCTCGTTAATTGGTGGAACCGTGTAAAGAATTCTCTGATCGCTGAGTGATGGTTGCAGCGCCAGGATAGATTGCAGGTCGTGAATTGACTGATATAATGAGAGAATCCCTCGGCTTTTCTTGTTCAAGGCAGCTCCTTTTGTTTCCAGCTTCTCCTGAAATATCTTCGAAATTTTTCGAAACTCTCCCGTTACCGCAATGTATTTGATTGTCGAAATTAATTCGTCCACTGCACCTATCGCATGTGCAGATAAAAGGGCTATCGACCCGCTCGACGTCGTTCGCCTCTCGTACAATTGATTCGTTAGCAAGATTATTTGCGGAAGAAATTGGAAAGTTGGGAATTTGATCGGAAAGTGTGAATATCGGTTGAATGGCCACCTGTAGGCTTTCTTGATCACCTCCCGGATTGTTTGAATATCCGTTAAAGTTGGCCCCGCCTTGATGAGATGAGTGAGCAATTTGATCGATTTGGTTGGTGTTTTGTAATTTGGGCGTGGCTTCCACAGTTCCACTTTCGCAAGATAGTTGCATTGGGCGTGGATCGATTGTAACGTTGAGTTGATCGTCGCTATGCTGGAATTCATGAAAAAAATTTCTTTCTTCTTCTAATTAAATGTCTAAATTATCTGTAATGTTATCTTCTGCCCCGTTACTGACAATATTTTGTTCTCCTAATTTATTCAAAACGTTTTGAAAATCAATATAAGGTGTGAAAGAAACGGGATGATTGACTGCCTCTAGCGTAGAGCTCTCTTGTTCAGTCGGTATAGGCAAAGATGACGGTTTCGCCGGGCGAGGGTTATTTAATAAATCAGCAACACGATAAAGTACAGTAAAAAAAGAATCAGTGATTTCAGCCGAAGATCTATCGTTAGCTACAAAAATTTCGGCGTTATTTTGAATGAAAGTATTATTATTTTCGACTACGCGCTCTTGAGGTTCCAAATTGCCGTCGGCAATCAGAACTTCGTCAGGTATATTAATAACAGTATCAATTAAATGAGTGGGCCTGACAGAATTTTCTGCAGCGCTTGTTTAAGGCTGATTTGTCAAAACAGGTGATTCAGCTGTAGGGCACACCAAGTTTTCTATCTGAACGTCTTCCGGAAATGTAACGGGTTCAAAAATAACTGAAGCACAAAGTGATGGAACCACAAGTGGCCAGCTCCGATGAGGAAACGAGCGGCGAAAAGATACCAACGTCTCGGTTCGGGAAGTGCGGCGACGCAAACGTAAAGTGCGTAACCGCCGGCCAGGAAAGACATGGATATCATGGAAAGGAAGCGGATTGATCCTAATTTGCTACCCAAATAGCCCATCAATGGACTGAAAATGAGTCGCGCCAATGGCTGGGCTGCGATGAACAATCCAAGAAAATCTGTACCGGCTTATTCGGATCCATCTGAATTGAATTTGATTGTTCAATTCAAGAATCAACGCTATTATGTAATTTTGCTGTTATACCTTGTCGAGATAATCCCTAGTAGAACGAGATATCTTTTAGGTATCTTTTAGATATCTACATATCTTTCTGGTGTCTTTTTTTTTGTAGGCATCTTTTAGATATCTTTTAAATATATACAAAAACATCACCCGTTTATCATATCTATAAAACATTTAGAAAATATCTTTATAAAAACATTTTACGTAAGATATCTAAAATGTTTATAAAAGAACAAAACTGGATTCGAACCCTGATCCATAATATTCACTCGCCAGCTCGCTAACCACTACACTAAGACGTTCGTAAGTGTCACAAGAAATTATATAGTAGCACTGTATCAAACGGACTTTAACTTTTTCCCTTAAGTTACAATGACAAATCTTTAGTAAATCCTGATAGAGACAAATATAAACTCTTTTTAGACCAATTAAATAATCTTTGCGGCCAGAAAAAAAATTATTTTTGGACCGTTAGAAAACCCAGTTTGAAACCCATTAATTAGACCACCAATAGCCGTCTTTTATCAAGCCTATTCGGACGGTATAGACGACGTCTTTTTTTATCCCAAATAAAAATATGTGCGTCTAAATTAGACCGCCAAAAGCCGACTTTTATGTTATCCAGCCTATTCAGACGATCACACAAAGACGTCTTTTTTCCCAAATTAAAACCAAGCGTGTTGTCTGGGTATTGAGACAAAATGAATGAACAATTCGAGTATCAAGTTATTTAGAATCAAATTATTGAAATCGTCCAATGTCAAATTTTAAAAAAAAATCCTTCAAAATACACTTTCCACCACTTTTTTCAACACATTGGAGATTAAAGTAAAGTTGCAAATCTCCTGCTAGGAACTGAGGTCCTGAGTTTCTAGCAAACATTCGAAAACGGCAGCCAACGAAGGAGGAACATTGGACCATTGTTGTTTTTAAAATGTAATTTAATCACGCTTGGATAATTTTACTGTTTGGATGGGCGGATTAGATATGAACTCGATAGTATGACTGGCTAGTTGCAATAAAGTGGTTGCATGCACTCTTGCAAAATCCAACAAGATTTTATAGCTTGCTAATAATACGATTTCTATACGCAAAACAGCTGAAGATTTCAAGGCAACCGCAAATCGTCTACCTAGAATCCTACATGTTGCAGAAAATATCTATTATCTTTAGTTAAAACATAAATCCCATTGTAAAAAAGTATATTTCTTATTTATGATATTGTAGTATGTCATGTTGGTATAGTGGTTAGCGAGTGAGGCTACTATTCTGAAAGTCAGAGGTTCGATCCCCATAGACGACCAAAAACAAGTTCTCGAATGAATAATATGAGAAAGTGAAACAGAAGCGATATCCCAAAAAACACTGAAAAAGTGTTAAAATGCATGCCAAGTGTTGCTTAAGTTTTTTTTTAAGTGTTGGCATGCATTTTAACACTTTTTCAGTGTTTTTGGGGCCAAACTGCATTAGAAGACATGTAAACAACTCAGCCTACTACTACAATCAAGCCAAGTCTGCGGCAAGTTACGGCTATCCTCCGCCATGGTGCGCACTAGTCGACTAGTCGCACGACTTTTGGCTCTGCAGACGGCAACCAATTGGAAATAGGTCTATACTGACTGTGTTATAAATTCGGGACAGCCCTGAGGCAGTTTTTGAATAATTTCGTAAATTGACTTAACTTGGATTTGAACCCAAAATATATTTATGTATGTTTCCGCAGTGGCGCTTCATGACTTCACCCAATGTGCCACAATGTCTGTAAATATTTTAAATAAAATAGAACGTTTCTATAGCATTTTTGCGTCACCACAAGTTTAGTGAATGACTTTTAAAGAAATTTATTTTGAGACTATAGGGTAAGATTTGATAGTTATCCATGATTCTTTAAACCTTGTTAAGATAAAGTTATATTAAAAAGAACCTTTAAACCTTGTTAAGAAAAAAATTGAATTTTAAAGAAACTGCATTATCTAATATTTGAACCGCAGGACTACGAGCACAAATCTACAGTGGATTGGCACGTTAACCACTAGACCAATCAATATTTTGTAAGATTTACGGAAAAGTAATTCAATCAACTGGTTGATGATAGATGGCGCTAGTAGGTGTCCCGTTTTTGGAATCTCTGTCCCATAGTTTTTACCGGTGTCCCGATTTAGAAACGCGTTGGCCTATTCTAAAGCCTGCAAAGTGGCTATAGCCAAAAAAGTGTCCCGAATTAGGAACATTACCCTATTTTTTACATAGGCAACATTTTACCAGAGCCATGAAAGGGGAGGTCTCTCAACTCCATAGGAAAACGTCCATAAGGCAACGGCACAGAAACAGCTACGACGACGGTGCTGCCTCCTGTGGGTGTGTGGTGAACTACAACTTTTCTACGTTTTTTTTTCTAAGTCCCATGTCAAAATTAAAAATCCCCTAATTCCATCAAAAAACTTTAAAAAAACATTTCTTGATGGAATAATGTGATTTATCAGTTAGGCATTAAAAAATGCAAAAAAAAAAGAAAAAAAAGTAAAAAAAAAAATTGATATAAAACAGCATCTGCATAGTATCGATCCTTTAAACCACATCAATTCATATCAGCTATCCGTCGCTCTAACAGCTGAGCGGCATGTAGACATTGGGACGGAATACCACAAGAACTTTTCGAAGCCGACACTAGAACGCGACACAAGAACGTCCAAATTTCTTGTAGACACTAGAACGGCCCCTGCGACACTAGAACGGCCCATGGCGACACTAGAAAGCGACACAAAAACGTCCAAATTTCTTGTAGACACTAGAACGGCCCCTGCGACACTAGAACGGCCCATGGCGACACTAGAACGCGACACAAAAACGTCCAAATTTCTTGTAGACACTAGAACGGCCCCTGCGACACTAGAACGGCCCATGGCGACACTAGAACGCGACACAAAAACGTCCAAATTTCTTGTAGACACTAGAACGGCCCGTGCGACACTAGAACGGCCCATGGCGACACAAGAACGTCCAAATTTTACTGTAGACACTAGAACGGACCCTGCGACAGTAGACCGGCCACTGCGACACTAGAACGGCTATAACAAAATCAGCTACATAGTGTGATTCTTTACCGCCAGATGTAGGACAAGTCTGAGATTTCCGTATTAGGATATTATTTTTATATTAGATTCAAAAACACCCGAAAAATCCTCTTCTTTTTCTCCTTTTCTTTCTTGTTGCACCACTGTGTGTTCTGTGTGCAGTATGTAGCATTTTCAAATGTGTGTATGAGTGGATTTTTATTAATACACAGAAAGATAATCATTTCTCTTGAAAACTCTTCGTGCAAGTGACACGCAGCTTTTAGCGGATGGATGCCGACGTAGACGCTATAAAGAGCCCAGCAATTGAATTGAAAATCTTAATCGAACGATGAAAGGATCTCCGTCCTTGTGCTGCTCTGCTTCCTGTTTTCTTAATAGCTCGTTGACAATGCGATTAAAAGCGGCTGTCTTCCTCCCTCCTGTTGAAGTGGCGATCCCTTTTTCTGGCGATTTGCCGCAGCGCTTGTAAACATAGTGCCAGGTAGACAACGTCATCAGACATGTGCAAAGCAAACTGTAGGCATCGCTGTAACCGTCTGACTTGCAGTCGTGTCAAATTCAGTTCCAACTCAAAAAATATGTTGAAAATTTTGAGAAAATCCTTCGTTTTGTTATTAAAGAGAAGGCACTGACACTGGAAGATTTGGACCGTGTTTGGGCATCTCAGGCTGGCAAGCACGAAGCCATAGTCAAGAATGTTCATGATCTTCTCGCCAAACTAGCATGGGACTTTTCTCCTGAACAATTGGACCATTTATTTGAATGTTTTCAGGTATTTAGTGAAAATGAGTTTAGTCAATGAATTCTAATGACACATTTTAAATAAAAACCTGAACATATGTATTTATTCTCAGGCAAGTTGGACAACTGCAGGGAAGAAACAACGAGAAAAGCTATTGGAGCTGATTCGCCGCTTAGCCGAGGACGATAAAGACGGTGTTATGGCTCACAAGGTTTGTATTTTTTAAAATATTCGTTTCACTCGTGTCGATCTGAATTAATTACAATAATTTACTTTAAATTTAGGTACTGACGTTATTCTGGAATCTTGCGCACTCACCTGACGTTCCCAATGAAATCATCGACCAAGCCATGAATGCTCATGTAAAGATCCTTGACTATTCTTGTTCACAAGATCGCGACACTCAAAAAACAGTGTGGCTGGATCGTTGTGTCGAAGAGATTCGTCATAATGTGTGGGTACTCCAGGCGCTCAAACAGATCAGAGATATATGCTGTCTATATGCCGAGACTCCGGCCAATTACAATCATGCTGCCAACGCCCATGCGGCTCGTGCTCAGCATGTCCTCTATCGACAAGAAGTGGTCAATCGTCTCCAACAGCAGCACGCACTAGTCATTCTTATAACTGACAATCTCTGTGCTTACATGGAGCGTGTGCGAAGCACCGTCAAAGACAATCCAGCCAACCATGATCCGCTCACATATTTACCTGACGGCCGCTATAGCCACGTTCTTCAGGTACATTTCATATACTGTATGTGATTCTAAGTCATGATTCATTTTTTTTTAAATATGTGTTATCGTTTAGGTTCAAGAACGGTTGAGTTTTTTGAGATTTTTGCTGAAAGACGGCCAATTATGGCTCTGTGCACCTCAAGCACGTCAAATATGGCACTGTCTGGTAGAAAGGGCTATATTTGTTGCTGATCGGGAGGACTGCTTCAAATGGTTTTCAAAATTGATGGGCGAGGAACCGGATCTTGATCCCGAAGTTAATCGCGAGTTCTTCGAGGCACAGATTCTTCAGTTGGACCCTAGCCTCATGACTGAGAGTGGAATGAAGTGCTTCGATCGTTTCTTTAAGGCTGTCAATGCCAAAGAAGGGAAACTAGTAGCTCGACGCAAGATGAACGATGTAGGGCTAATCGGACTTGACTACTTATGGCGTGTTATTCTCTTTGAAAGTGATCCGGTTGCTGAAAAGTATAAACTATAGGCTATAATTTTCTTTTTGATTTAAGTTTTGTATAATTTTGTTTCATATGTTGTGATATAGAGCTATTCATCTGCTGAAAGAGACCTACACCAGTTTAGGTCCTCGACTGGTCAACAACCAAGTTGAGATTCACGAAGATCTTATTGGTAGTTGTAGTGACAGACTTCGAGCGTCACACGATACTTTACGTGCGTACATAATCCAACAACAACAACAGCAGCCACATGAAGCCTTAGTTACCGAGAAGGATTTCGCCAATCGAAGCAGACAGGAGACAACGCGCATGTGCAGACTGTTGAAACTACTACAAGAGTATGTCAATGACTACGATTGTGAGTTTCAAATGAGAGAGGAGCGTACTCTGCTTCCTCTCGGAAGAGCACATAGGTAAAATTGGCAGGTTTTTTTTTGCCTTTTCGTAAATTAAAAAGTTGTCGTTCATGCCCTAGGGGGAAATGCTTCACATTGGTTGTCCGGTTTCCTAACCAAGGACGGCAACCAGAGGATATAGAAATATGGACCCATAGCAACTAGACTCTCGCCACTGTTCGACGACGTATCATGGCTCGCGTAAAATCTACCAACCAGACAGCTGCACTCTCGGCCACTGCAGGAGTAAATGCATCTCTAATTCAGTCTCAAGTAGTGGGACATCAGCAGCCGACAGTACAGCAGCAGCAGAGTGGAGTCAAACTGGATCTCTACTTGAATAATGAACTGATAGAACCGTCCGAAGGATATCGTTTAGTAGCAGACTTACCACTCAGGGATAAAACGGTATGCGCTTTTTCAATCTTTGTTTTTGTTTTCTCATAATGATTATTCATGTTTTGTTGATTATTTCCTTAGATGTTGACAGCCAAACTGTCACAATCGAATACTGCTGTGGCGGGATCACCAGACAGCAGCAGTGATAGTAGCACCGGTGGGTCACCACAGCATGCACCGAGTAGTTATCAAGGTAGCTTGGGGGGTCAGCAACACCATCCGATTTCAGCCGCTGCTGCCGAAATTATGTTACCGGGTGTTTTAATGTCGAGAGACAAGCGCATCAATCCGTTTTTGTGTCAATTGGCCGATCTGGGTTCACAGTTACAGCATGCACAGTTGCGTGACGCAGCACGCAATCTTCTACGTCAGTTGCCGGCTGATCCGCAGGCTATTGAGCGCCTTGTAGCCGCTAGCCAAATTCCTCTCGTAGTTTCATCTTCGCCTACAGTAACGAGTAGCGAGAAAACTGGGCCTATCCAATCTCCTTCAGAATTGGAATCCATCTTCATAGCGGCATCACCGTCTACCATTCTGTATCACCTTGAGGTAGGGTGACCTAAAAGAATTGTTTGTTATTTTTTCATCTTTGAATCCTATTGATCTCGTTTATTCATCAGGTTGCCTACAGTTTGCTTATGCCGGCGAATATGTCAGCTTCGGAGAAAACTTCCGAGTTTCAACTTGGATTCATTTTGAGAGGTGGCATTCCTCTGTGAATTTTTTTAAAAGTCAATCTTGTGGATGTTTAACATGATGTTCATTACGTTCTAGATCGGCATATTTGAGCATACTTCGCCTATCAAAGGTTGTGCTGGCCGTAATGTCACATATTTGTTTGCGCAACCTTGTCGAATCGTCCAACCACAACCTTCTGCTTCAAAGTAGCAGTTCTTGTATAGCAACCGACAATGTTGTACGGGCTGTCGCTGTTCGACTTACTCAGCACATGCAGGGTGATTCGGATGCCAACCTTCTCTTGTGTAGCGTCAAGCCGGATGAAGAGGTTGTTCGCTCTTTGATCCGTCTTGCCTGGGCAAGTAGCAATGGAGATTATCAATTGCTCGATTCTCCTTGGGACGAACTCGGTTCCATCAAAATTAACAGCTTTTTGACACCCATCCAAGAAAACGAATATTCCGAGGATATACTGCTCTGCAAGTAATTACCAGGAGAATCAAAGATTATTTGTATGTGGGACCCAAATATTAATTTGTTTCTTTTATTTCTGTAATATTTTTTTAGGGAGTCATTAGAAGTTCTGACAGTAGTGAACAGTATATCACCACGGGCTCTTTATCAGGTGTCGCAGACACCTACATTTTATAGATTTTCACTTGAAATGATGCTGCTCTGCCCGGTGAAACCTCTTCGTTTATCCGCTGCGGAGCAATTTCTTTTGATATCCAGTCAACCTGTGTTGATTCAAGCAACTCAAACGCAAAAAATATTCTTTCCTTCTTCCGACGTCATCAACTTTGATTCTTTCTTCTTGAACAGTCCAACATTCCTTTCGAGTACGCAAGACGTGGAAAAAATTGATTAAATATTATGTAATTCCGTAAAATATAAATTGTGTGCCAATAAACAACTTAGATCGTGAATTCGTGATCGATTATTTTATTCTGGTATCCTTTTTCAAAAGTTCGGGCAGAATAAACGGAAATCTCAGACTAGTCTCAAGCTAAGCACCATCAATCAATCCGGTTATCTTTCTGTGTATTAATAAAAATCCACTCATACACACATTTGAAAATGCTACATACTGCACACAGAACACACAGTGGTGCAACAAGAAAGAAAAGGAGAAAAAGAAGAGGATTTTTCGGGTGTTTTTGAATCTAATATAAAAATAATATCCTAATACGGAAATCTCAGACTTGTCCTACATCTGGCGGTAAAGAATCACACTATGTAGCTGATTTTGTTATAGCCGTTCTAGTGTCGCAGTGGCCGGTCTACTGTCGCAGGGTCCGTTCTAGTGTCTACAGTAAAATTTGGACGTTCTTGTGTCGCCATGGGCCGTTCTAGTGTCGCACGGGCCGTTCTAGTGTCTACAAGAAATTTGGACGTTTTTGTGTCGCGTTCTAGTGTCGCCATGGGCCGTTCTAGTGTCGCAGGGGCCGTTCTAGTGTCTACAAGAAATTTGGACGTTTTTGTGTCGCGTTCTAGTGTCGCCATGGGCCGTTCTAGTGTCGCAGGGGCCGTTCTAGTGTCTACAAGAAATTTGGACGTTTTTGTGTCGCTTTCTAGTGTCGCCATGGGCCGTTCTAGTGTCGCAGGGGCCGTTCTAGTGTCTACAAGAAATTTGGACGTTCTTGTGTCGCGTTCTAGTGTCGGCTTCGAAAAGTTCTTGTGGTATTCCGTCCCAATGTCGCTATCCCGTAGCGGTTCCCAAAAATGCCAAAAGTAGGAGGATGGGAAAGAGTTAAACGTGGTCTCAACTCGGAAAAACCGTGCCGCAGCCCAAGGGAAATTTAGGGCTGTGGCCCGGTTCATGTTTTCAGTCCGTTTTCGACCCGAAAGAAAGCAAGCGAAAATCTTCGCGGCTTTTCTCCTTTGTACATTCATATCCTTAAAACGCACATTTTTTTGCTACGAAAACAAAAGCGATAACGAAGGGTAAGGTACACACAGGAGAAAACCCGCGGAGATTTTCGCTTGCTTTATTTCCACAACCCGTTTAGCCCGAAATGTGAACCGGGCCACAGCGCTAGAAATTTTCTTATGGAGTTGATCGACCTCCCCTTTCATGGCTCTGATTTTACCTATAGGGCTGTTCGACATCTTTTTTAACATTTGTTGAAATCGTGAAACGCAGCAACTCATGTAGTTTTTCGTCTGCTACAAGTGACTTGTTTTGTTCTGCGAAATATGAAATTTCAAACAGTTTGATAGAAATGGGGGTTATTTGAAAGTTTTTATAGGTTTTATTTATATATTAGTTGGTTATAATGTATTTTTAAGCTATGTCACTGTCTGGTTATGCCACTGGACTGAATAGTGAGGCAAAAACACGTTATTTTGATAAATTAAATACTGTTTAATAGTGATTGTCCATATTCTATTCCGAATTCACTGTTTAAAGATGGGACAGACTGTTGTCCTATAGTTCCAAAAATTTCTCGTTAGAATTAAATTTCATATTCAAAATCTGTATATTGGTTTTAGTTGAGGAGGGGTTTCAAACCATGTAGATGGGTTGCTACAAGTCTGCATGGTTTCGTCTGAGATTAATGAAAAAATAAGAGTATGATCATTTTAATTAACACATGGTTAACTAACTCCCATGTTTCCACATTGAATTCGTAATAGAATATGGACATTGGACAATTACTATTAAAAATTTATAACTTATCAAAATAACGTTGTTTTTCCCTCATTATTGAGTCCACTGGCATAACCAGATAGTGACATAGCTTAAAAATACATTATAACCAACTAATATTTAAATAAAACCTATAAAAACTTTCAAATAACCCCCATTTCTATCAAACTGTTTGAAATTTCATATTTCGCAGAACAAAACAAGTCACTTGTAGCAGACGAAAAACCACATGAGTTGCTGCGTTTCACGATTTCAACAAATGTTAAAAAAGATGTCGAACAGCCTATGAAAATAATAAAATTAATTAATTATATAGAAGTTCCTATGCATATATTTATTTGCGATATTTTGTTCTACTGGTAAAATAAATTATAATGCATAAGTTCTAATGAAATATTTTACTAATGGAGTTTTTTTTTCACATTTTACTTGTGGGAATACGTCATAGTGCAACGCAGCCATTAAGGGATTTTTTATTTTGACACGGGACTTAGAAAAAATTACTCTAGGAAGTCTCTAGGAATGAGTCACTACACACTCACTTGAGGCAGCACGGAAAACTCCAGCTTTCACCGGGGTCATGGCCCCCTGTAAACTTTCTTATGGAATCGATCAACCAGAGACTTTATGGCCCTGGCCATGCGTGCAATGGAGATTCCGCGCATGTTAGTGCGCCCGAAAGGCACATTTTAGATTTTACCCAACACGTGGACTCGTGGTTGTCCCGTCGTCTTAGTTAGAACTCAAGTCTTATGCAGTCATGGATGTGGTTGACATATGATTGATGACTACTTTGTCTAGCATCTAACATTGATCGTATTTGTTACAAAAATTCGTTATTGAACATACAGATTCGCTGATTGTACTTTTATGTCTTGATTCAAATTATTGACATGGAGTCCAAAAGTTTTGGATTGTCTCTTTTGCAATGCTATTCTGATGAAGAGAATTCTGATGAAGAAAATTCAAATCAAGGAAATGACAATGGATTGACTTCAAACCTAAATAGTTTTACTGGAGATAACTCAAAAGCTGTATTTGATTTTTTAATTTGGTTACTTCTACCATTTATTTATTCCATTTATATTTTTAGTTTGAAATGGATCATGCTGTTATCAACACAATTGAAGAGAAAGATGTAAAGTTTGTGATTCTTGATCTTCCTCCCAGCTTGGAAACTCAGTCTCTTCCCCTGCATATTATGTAATAAAAATTTGTAGGTTCTCTTTAAAAAATAAGCTTTAAATGTAAAATTAAAAGTAAAGCAATAGTCAATGGATTCACTAATTAGCATTGTTCGTTTGTTGTTAAGAAAACTTAATGAACTGTTGGAAAATAATAGTTATTGATTTTCTTTTGTATATTTACTTTCAGGCAAGAACCTGTTGTAGAGTTTCCTCTCAATTATAGAGTAAACTATCGAAGCAGTGAATCAGAAAGTGAATCTAGTAGTGATGAGAGTTGCTTAACTGTTCCAGTTGGGATTGATTTGAATGCAAGTTTAGAAGAGGATGAAAGTCATGTTGGAACATCTAACAAGGGAGGTGCTTCTTTGAATGGCAAATCAAAAATGCTTGAGGATTTGGGTATCCTTGACTTAGCACCTCTCGATGACTTGAAAATATCTGTTCCAGAAGAAGAATGTATACCAATTGGTGTTGTGCATAAAATAATTGACCCTTTAGTCATTGTTTCAGCCAGAAAAGGATGTCCAGCTATAGATTTAGATTCTGTTTTGTTCTTAGATCATGGGAAAACATTCTTGGGACAGGTCTTTGATGTTTTTGGGCAGGTCAGCGAACCGATGTACATGGTGAGACAATTATTTGTTATACTGAACTGAACACAAATTAATCTTTCAAATATTTTTACAGGTAAGATTTAATTCCTTACAGCACATTGTTGAACAAGGCATTCAGATTGGAATGGAAGTATATTTTGCCCCTCGAACCCGCCATACGGCTTTCGTTTTCGTTGATGCCCTTTTCAAGCAAAAAGGAAGCGATGCGTCGTGGGAAAATGATCAAGAACCACCAGAAGGGTATTTGGACTATTCGGACGATGAACAAGAACGTCGAGCTAAAGCTGCACATCGTATTAAAAAAAATCCCCGTTATAATGCTGAGGATGCCTCTGCAAATCCCAAAAAAACGCCAGACAAAATTCCGCCGTACTAGTAGTAAAGGGCAAGAGCAACTACAAGTGAATCCATTTTACATGCTTCCACTACCAGGTTACGTGCCCTGCTACCCACCACCTAATTCTAATTTTTCAACCCCAGCCTCTAGTTTAATTTCAGCTGTTCCCATTATTTCGACCACGGAACATCCAGCAATTCCCTCACCTTATGTTTATCCACCTACAATGCCACATACTAGAAACCTTCCACTTTCCCTACCGTCTGTTGAAACAGAAAATCACACTTCCAATTCGAATAATCAAAATTCGCCTTACCAGCTAGATTCCTCCATTCAAAAGCCGCCGATACTTTGATACGTGTGTCGTAGTGAAAGAAGCTGTTGAGTGTGTGAGAGTTGTAACTAGGTGAAAAACGCGATGGAAAATATACCGTCGACGCAGGAAATTTGAATTGAACTACCTTTTAAAGATAAATTAATGTATTAATTACAAAGCTTAACTCTTTGTAAAACGAAGCAGCTAATGTGGTTCAATTATGATCTCATTCATACTTGTCTTGAAAAATATTCTGAAATTTTCAAATTTTGGTAAAAGGAATTTATTTATCTCATTTATTCGAATCATTACTGCAGTGGGGAATCATTATGATTTATGAGGTGGGACAGTAAGTTTTTACAAGCATGCGGATAGCCGGTTTGGTTTACGTTTACAACTTTATATTACTAATGTATATAGTTTATAGTTAGTTACTATAAAATTATAATTATCGCCCCGCCTCAAACGTAAAAGCCAATACGCGTTTCCTCTATTCGTCTACAGATGGCTGCCAATCCCATCCCACCGACTTTGGGCAACCTGGTCTCCATTGGCGCGCCAGAACGTGACGGCCTTCGCTTCGCTCTGGCGCGCCAGAGCACGACGTCAACCATTTGTTCCTTTTTCCTCTCGCAAAGCATAGGCAGTATCACACTGTTGCACGCTCGCAGCGGCGGAATCGCTTCAATTATTTCGATTTATGTTATTATTTCTCGTCTTATCAATATCTAAAAATATAAATCTTTTTTCTCTGTTCAAATTCGTTAATCAAATTTCATTTTTGTTGTAAAATATAAAATTCCAAAATAGACACAAAATACAGTTGCTTTTTAGTATCATTCCTGTGTATTCAACTGCAACTGTCAGGTGTCAAAATATTAGCAATTTAGGATAATTACAATTAAAATTAAAATTCTCACATTTTAATTCTCAAATTACAACTTAACTCATCTGTTTATTCCACTGCAACTGCAAGGGTCAATTGTACACATCCAAATTGTAAAATATAAAAAATGGATCCAGTTATTGAGATGAAGAAGGAAAGAAAAAAGAAAGAGAAACGTCCACGAATTCCAAATAAAACAAGCAAATAAACGAAGCTTTGGAAGCTGGCCGTATTTGCGCTAACAAGGTAAGTCCCTAGTAATAAAATGTTTTAAAATAGTTCTAATGTCATTTTTGTATTCCAGTACGAGGTGAAGCATTGTGGTTAGGATGCATTCCACATCAGAATGTGAGTGCACACTTTCCAAGTCATCCCCATCAACAAAATGTTAACTTGTGCTGGAGCTGATAGGTATATTGTATGAAATTGTTGAATTTTTCATGTTTTCCAAAGTTGTTAATTAATTTAAAATATAGGCTCCAAACAGGAATGAGAGGTCCCTTTGGAAACAAGGCTGCTGTCATCGAAGTGAGAGTGGAGTCTATGAAACAATGAAAGAGAATGCTCAGCTGAAACCTGATACAAACGTCAAGTACCGCCCAGATCATGGTCCTCTTACTGCTTGATATAAATGGCGTACGATTTTCAGCCAACGATAATTTTGTTGCCTAACCCATCTTTGTTATTCAACTACCATCTTTGAACTCGTTCAAATTAGAATAAACAGAGGTGGAAATCAAAGTGTTTTTTTATTATTTATTTGAATGGAATAATATGATAGGTTTGGTAAGGCACATTGGAAATGTTTTCAAATGTTAATGATTCATCTTATATACATGTCAATGTTTGCAATTGGTTACTTCATTTTGATTACGATTGTTGTTCTGATCAGCTTTTGTATCTCCAATTGTCGGATTGGAAGAACATGAGTTGGCAGAACCATCGGTAAATGAGCCTTCTTCATCCGAGTCTTTATATCAAGAGGGAGAGGGTAGATTATTAATCACTATTTTAAAACATAACACGCAGACACAACAATCAATTACCTGTTTCATTGAACATATCAGGGGATTTTGGGAAATAGTCTTTACATAATTTCAGACGGGTTGTTGAAGCACTTTGTTATGGTGTAAATTCCATGAGATGACATGTAATTTGAGATGAGAATTGTAATTTGAGAATTTTAATTTGATTGTAATTTTGATGTAATTTCTAGCAGACAGCCATTGCAAGCATTTGATGAAAGCAATGTTGCCAGTTTTGGACTATAGCGAAAGCGGAAGAAGGAGTCAAAATCTAATAAAAAATAATTTTTAAAATTTTTATATAGCTCTGATTCAATTGAAATTTATGTCATATGATAGCTTTTTATCGAATACGTATTTTTCTGTGAAAATATAACGTGTAATTCAATTTAATAACTTGTAAATTGAAATTTTATTTTATGGTAGTAAATTACTCACTAGTACGGAACTGTCTATTTTTTTCAATAATTAATTTACAGATTAAATATGCATCAAAATTCCTAAAACTTTACATCATTCGATAGCTATTGATGAGATCTATCTATTTATGAAAAATTTATAACAAAAATGTCAATAATATCAAAATCCCATGAAAACGGATTTTGTTTACTTGTACTTTTATAGCGACTTGGTTCTGTACGCGACTCGGTTGACAAAACTGAAGAACTTTTGTACGAGAAACTTATATTTTTCACATTTTTATAATAAATTTCATAGATTTAGATAGATCTCCTCAACAACTATTAAATTCCGCGATGTTTAACGAATTTTTTGATATATTATAGCTGCAAATTAATCATTTTAAAAAATAGGCAGTTCCGTACAAGGGAGTAAATTACTGTCATAAAATAAAACACTTCTCTTTCGGCTGACAACTAGTTTGTATCGCTTACGACCAGGCATCTTATGCGCTTTCATATACTTCTTTTTCACTACGAACAATTAGAAAGCAAATAAAACGTTCAATGGCTACTATAAAACAGAAACTGGATCATTTGGTTCTACAGCTTCAAAGTGAAACGGAAACTATCGGTGAGTGACAGCTGTTGCAATCTTTGTTTTCAGACTTCACTTGATTCAACATGATTCCCAGGTGAATACGTCAGTCTCTGTACCAAGTGCAGCGCGGATTGCTGAGTAGGAGAGCTGAGCAGTTAACGGCAGAACGTGTTTGAGTAAACACGACACTAAAAGCGGATGTAAAGGGGATGCGCGATGAAGTGAAGAAGATTTCAGCTGCGTCAGAGTAAAAAAGAAGAGGACAAAGAAAAGAGGAGCAGATTAGGAGACACCGACACCTCGTTATATACATAGAGAGGAAGACGCCCGTCTATATGACATAATAGGGCACTGCTACCGAGAAGTTGTCCCAGTGGGAGTGCCACGTCTGTTATCCCAAAGAAAAGAAGGAAGAATGGAATAGAATGGAATACAAGACGCGCGATTGCAAATGTAAGAAGAAGAAAATAAGAGAGCAGCATTATAAAACAGCCGAGTTGACGAGTAAGTTGTTCAGCTGCAGAGATGCGCACCATGTATTCGGGAAGAATCATCAACATTTGAAAACATTTCCACTGTGCCTTACCAAACTTATATTATTCCATTCAAATAAATGATAAAAACACTTTGAATTCCAACCCTGTTTATTCTAATTTGAACGAGTTCAAAGATGGTAGTTGAATAACAAAGATGGGTTAGGCAACAAAATTATTGTTGAATTGGGCCTTCATGATAGATTTGTTCCAAGCCACAGATGTTTCCAGAACATAAAAACACATGGAGACTTGGGCGGCTGTTTCGCAACGTTTGACGGCCTCACCCCATGTTAGCAGTGCTTTAGGGGGCTCACTTGATGGGCAAGAGCCGGACAAGACACTCTGAACCAGATCGCCTTTACTCTGACCGAGTGGAACTTTCAAGTAACGGCGTTCAATGGTTCAATGGTTCGATTTCCACAGTCGATGCGTGTAGTAAAGGAACCTTGAAATTTACAGGAATGAAAATAGGAAAATAAATGTTTTACAACTATATTACCAATAAATGACTTGTTCTTGATCTCTTAGCATTCACTTTATTGTGTTCTGCAATCTTCTTTTCCATATCGTCAATTTTTCTGTAAAGGGACCTGTTTTCCACCTCCAACACTTGAATTCTTCTTCGAAGAGATGCAACCTGAAAAATCAAACACACATGTATAATCAAATCATGTCACTGTTTGTAATAGTTTACTTCTTTGTCTTCGATATCTCCACTTGTCTGATTTGAAGAACATGAGTTGGCAGAACCATCGGCAAATAATGAGCCTTCTTCATCTGAGTCTTTATATCAAGAGGGAGAGGGTAGATAATTAATCACTATTAAAAAACATAACACGCGGATATAACAATCAATTCCCTGTTGCATTGAACATATCAGGGGACATTGGAAAATACTCCTTGCATAACTTCAGACGGGTTGTTGAAGCACTTTGTTGTGGTGTAAATTCTATAAGAGGAGATGATATTTGAGGTGAGAATTGCAATTTGAGAATTGTAATGTGAGAATTGTAATTTGAGAACTGAAGTGTGAGATTTTTAATTTTAATTGTAATTATCCTAAATTGCCAATATTTTGACACCTGACAGTTGCAGTTGAATACACAGGAATGATACTAAAAAGCAACTGTATTTTGTGTCTATTTTGGAATTTTATATTTTACAACAAAAATGAAATTTGATTAACGAATTTGAACAGAGAAAAAAGATTTATATTTTTAGATATTGATAAGACGAGAAATAATAACATAAATCGAAATAATTGAAGCGATTCCGCCGCTGCGAGCGTGCAACAGTGTGATACTGCCTATGCTTTGCGAGAGGAAAAAGGAACAAATGGTTGACGTCGTGCTCTGGCGCGCCAGAGCGAAGCGAAGGCCGTCACGTTCTGGCGCGCCAATGGAGACCAGGTTGACTTTGGGGCGCCTGGGGTATTAAGTAAAACTTTCTCGCTGTCTGATAAAAAGCACGTAAAATTTTTTGATTTCATTCCATTAAAAATTCTTTAAAAAAACTAACAAATTATACAGTTTCATTTTGAAGAGAATAACTGCTAATAGTGTTCTAGGAGAATATGGATCGCAATATGCCTGTCACTGCAAACTCTTCTCAAGTAAGTTGGTAAAGAAGCGGGGTTCTTGACTTATTCGTTCTATATTCACCATTTGTGTATGTCAACTATTTTTCGTACGCAAACGTTAATATATGACTGTGATAACAGCCTATGTTCTACAGATTAGTGTGGATTGATTGTAAAATGCAATTTATGTAAATTGCATAATTTAGAAATTACATGAAAATATTGGATTCTTTGTATTTATAAATACTATTTATACTGTTCTTTAGGAAATCACTCAACATCATCACTAAATCTGTGTTATTAATGTTTATTCTACATCTTCTGTGTTTTAAGGTTGCTGATGGGACTGCTGAAGTTATTGAACCACTTCTTCCATCTGATGATCCACCACCATTCACACTGACAGTTGCAAATGAAGGATTGGTATATTTCAACCTCAACCAAAAATTGTTGAAGAGGCTGGGATCCTTACAAAATATCTCTTTTAGGTTCAAATACTAAGTGGTGCCAGTCCTTTCAAAACTGAAGATATGGAACCACCATCATATGATGTGGCCATTAAACTTCCTACTTACGAAGAAGCTCAACAAGAGAAAATGATTGCTGAACAGCAACATCGTTATCCTCATTCTGTGGACCCACGGTGTGCACCTACTAGCTCTGGAAGTTACAACTTTATGTCGCCATTTTCCCATCCTGTGGGTGCTGAATCCCAGTTTGATTCTAACACTGCTGAGCTTGCTCTGGGAACTGATGTTTACTTTTTTGCGTCATTTTTAAGTAAGTTGGCAAAAGTAATTCTTACAATTCTACAGGAAAAAAATTGTCTTTATTTTCTTACTTCAGTAGTAGTAGTTAAATCTAGTAAAGCATTTACAACTTTTATATTCATATGCACTGATAAATAAATTATTAATTCATTATATCTATTTTCGATGAGGGATTTTTGCGAACGCAACTTGCCCCTGAAAGTTTTTGGCTAAAAATCGCATCAGTCTGTACATTTCCTATGGGACTGCGAAAAGTGATGATCCGTAAGCAATGAACAGACTGATGCGATTTTATCGCCACAAAGTTGGATTTCACCTGCAAGGTGCGTTTGCGAAACTAGAGGTGTACGCGTTCGTCACTTTTTCATTTAGGTGACTGGGGCGCTGGACTTTAGGTTTCAGCTATTTTTGTTAGGGAAAGCATGAAGGAGGGAGGCGCTACTCGAGGAAATTCCAGGGGGCGATGAAATA
This sequence comes from Daphnia galeata, assembly GCA_030770115.1. Taxonomy (NCBI): domain Eukaryota; kingdom Metazoa; phylum Arthropoda; class Branchiopoda; order Diplostraca; family Daphniidae; genus Daphnia; species Daphnia galeata. Next base: position 546,094 of record CM061120.1, on the reverse strand, counting down.
TGCCTCTGGCAGTCTGGCCATCGCCATCCATATCCACTTGGTGTAACCCTTTTAACCCACTCCCTTCTTTAAACGCGATGAATCACCTAGCGGCAACATTTTCTATTACCGTACATTTCGAATTTTAGACAGCTTAGAATATTTTACTGCTAGATCACGATGTAAAATAGACAGGTAGAGCAACTCGGGTCACGTGACCAACTACAAACTCGTAGAGGGTTTTTCGGCGTTGCCATTTGACTTAACTTTAGTAAAAGTAAAATTTTCTGCCTAGCCTTAGTGGGAAGTGACTTTTAGCGCTATAAATATCAAACGGTAGCATATATTTACACAAACTCTTCGAAATTTATTGATAAATATATTAACCTTTAATTTAAGACCATTACTAGATTTTTACTACTTTTAATTTGTAAATTATGATTTTCTAAAGATTTGAATCGGCTCTTGGCCAATAGCAGCAAAGTTGTCCCCCCAAAAAAGTAAACATAACAAAACAAAAGTCTGCTAGATCCAGACCCCTCCTCAGGGACAACTTTGCTGCTATTGGAGTATTGGCCAAGAGCCGATTCAAATCTTTAGAAAATCATAATTTACAAACTAAATGTAGTAAAAATCTGTTAATGGTCTTAAATTAAAGGTTAATATATTTATCAATAAATTTCGAAGAGTTTGTGTAAATATATGCTACCGTTTGATATTTATAGCGCTAAAAGTCATTTCCCACTAAGGCTAGGCAGAAAATTTTACTTTTACTAAGTTAAGTCAAATGGCAACGCCGAAAAACCCTCTACGAGTTTGTAGTTGGTTTTAAGCCCTATCTCCCTCTCTGAGTTGCTCTACCTGTCTATTTTATATCGTGGCTAGATGCTTCACCTTGGAATGTTGAAGGAACGGTTAAAAACTTGCATTATTTGAGAAAATTACGGCATCTAATTTTTGAAAATTTATTTCTTAATTATAAAGAACAATTATGTATGTACCCTTATTCATTTCAGTTGTATTGTTCTAGCCTTATAAATTTCTGTCCAAAACTCATTTCGACCAATAACCAATCGATAAACGGGGTGGTGGGGGGGGGAGGGAAATATTTACCAATAACAGAAGGAAATTGGTTTCTTAAAATATGAACGAAAAAGTAATCTACAAATGAAAAGTAATCGGCATATCTTGACAATTTATCAAATTTTTCCATGCAGTAGTTACGTTCTAAAAAATTGGCATATATATGTGCATTTTCTTCCCTTTAGTTGCATTTCTTTTCAACTGGATTGGATTTCTTTTGTTAATGTGTGCCTGCCACACTGTTGCTGGGCGTTATGGTGCTCTTGCGGGATTCGGACTATCTCTAGCGAAATGGACTTTAATCGTCAAACATTCCACTGACTTGGCGTCTAATGACAACAATTGGCTGTGGTGGCTAATTATGGCTTTTGGTAAGTAAATATTTAGATTCATGTCTTCGTTCTACTACTGCGAACGCAAAGTAATGGTTGATTTTCTTCTAAGGTGTTCTTATCTGCGTGCGAGCTGTTATTCAATATTTGTGTATTAAGAGAGAATGGCATCGCCTTTCACGTGCTGCCCAGGAACGTGTGGTTTTCTTTTACTAACTGAAACACGACAGCTGAAATCTCATCAATATCAAGACGTTTACTGATTTTTTTCATCTTACTATCTTCTTCTGCAATGTCATGAGACATCAACCTGGTTGATATTCTTTTCCCATCGCTAATTCAAATTCGCAATTTGAAATTTTTTTACCAACATGCGAATATTTAGATCGTCGTGCTGACCCATTTATATAGCTAGACAGTATTAGTAGACGGGTCATGCATGTTCTAATTGTTTTTAAGGAAATAAATGCATTAGCAAAAGACGATCGTTTTGAAAGCTGAATGTTCGAATTTGTTGATAATGCCCACTGCTGTTTTACTTCTGTTCCATAAAACATCGCAGAACTTTGCAATCGGGATTGAACCGTAATGAAGTAGCCCACAACATTTTATTTGTGATTAATTTTATCATTCAATTTGTAGTTCGGCTACAACCGGTCAACTAAGACTGGCTAAAAGCGACTGTTTTGTTTTATTGGTGTCGTAACAATATATCGTTGTGGACAAAATTGGATCAAAGTTTGCTTGTACGATGTTGTATATTATTCTTTAAAAAATTATCGTGAAAAAGGCGACTATAGTCGTGCTTTTAAACAGTAATCGTGTCCGTGTAACATCACAATTTGTGTTTCTGTCGAAGGGTCGGTAAATCCCTACAAAAAAGGCAGCGCCTTTTTCCCCTTTTGTTATGATATGTTTGCTATTTTCTTTACCCCTCGTTACACTACCTCTCACATTTTTCTTTTATTTCTTGCATTTTTCCCCTTTTTGTCTTTTTCATTTTACACAATTGGTAAATTGTTCGAGCGAGCTTTAGCTCGCGATGAACAATTGGGATTGTTGGGGGAATGGAGTGAAGACATTGACTGTGTGCGACCTCTATATTTTAGCTGCTTCTCAGCAAACAAAAGAACAACAAAACGGGGGATAGGTGAGAGATGGCGCTCAGGTGGGCGGATCTCCCCCTTAGACACATCAGCATTGGAAGCATGTAATAACTGCGGGTCTGGCTTAACGGAAAAAGTTTAAGGCGATCCACGGTTCATTTGGTCTATTTTCTGTTGTTGTTCTCGTCGCCTTTATTGGCGGGATTGGCTGTGCCACGGCCGGGATTTGATTTTTGGCCACCGTTGTTGTATCTAGTAAAAAGACAAAATGAAAGAGAATTAGTGGGCCGTCGACAATCAATGGCTGCACCTAATTCGAGTTAAGTATTTAAATAGTTAGAAATAGTTCAATATTAAATATACAATAAAAATAATAATGAAAACGGGAATGACGTGGGCGGGATAGGATAGATGCGCCCACCAAATCTGTATTTCCTGTCACGGTTCTTTCATAGAACCTAGCGAAGGTAGATTCCCGGCTCCAGTGGCCTAAATTCAGGATCGATTGGATTGGAACGCCTCTATTCATCGCCTTAGAAGCGGCTGCTCCTCTTGCTGAATGGGCCGAAAAAACTGACGTATCGATACTTGCTTCTTTGAGTTGCTCCTTGATCCAGCGTCCAATCGTCGAGCTTGATACGGGTTTGTGGGGCTTGTTTGAACCGATGAAGAGTGACTCGCTATTTGAGTCGTTCCTAAGCGGAGCCGTGCGGTCCATATAGTTCCGCATGCAGGCCACTGGGCAAATGGCGGGTTTCTGGTGCCAAGCTCCGACTGACAGCACGTGAAGCGGGCCGGAATGTTGGGCTTTCCTTGGGCGGCTCAAAACAAACTTTACTCCTCCTTCCGAGAAGCTGATGGAATGGAGCTGGATGGCAGCTAGATCGGCGCATCTCGAAAGCGAGGTGAGGGAAAGAAGAGGGGTCGTCTTGCGTGCTAGCTGCAAGATTGAAAAGGCTGTCCTGGGCGCTTGCGGATACGTCTAAGTGTGTCAATACTACAGAAGGGTCCCATGTATCCGTATATCTGGGCTCAGGTGGCTTTTCGTTATAAATTCCTTTCATAAGGTTAACGACCAGGGGGTTCCTTCCGACCTCTAGATTCTCTGAGATAAGCTTAGGGTGGATGAGAGCATTGAACGGGCTACATTTACCGTGCTGTAGCTTTTACCGGAATGAAAATAATCCGAAAGGAAATTTTATACCTCCTTGACGCCAGACGACAGAGGATTGTGGTTCCGTTGACTACACCATCTGCTCCAAGCGACCCAAGCGGACTGGTATGCAGAGTGTGTATTTGAACGAGTTGCTCCCAATATGAGCTCGATAACTTTTCCCGGAAAGCCTCGCTCTTCCAGACAACTCCGGAGAGCCGCCAGGCGATTAGACGGATGGACTCGTCCTTCGTCAATGGATGACCCTCCCCCAACGGGGACCTCAGCAACGACTTGGATGGAAAGAGAAGGAGGGGAATGTCCGTTGCTAGTTCCATCAAGGACGGGAACCAGCATTGGCTGGGCCAGTAGGTTGTCACTAGTACAATCTCGGCTTGTTCTTGCCGAACCTTCGTCAGACAGAAGGGAATCAAGTTGAAGGGGGGAAAACAATATCCCGCGAGAGCCTTCCAGCTCAGCGACAGAGCGTCTGTTTTCCAGGCTCCCGGTTGCGGACCCCGGCTGACAAAAATCGGTAACTGAGCGTTCCAGGAGCTCGCGAAAAGATCCACTTCTACTTCCCAAATTGCCTGAATTGCTTTGAACGATTGTGGGTCCAGTTTCCAGTCCCCTGACGACAGAGGCCTCCGAGATTCTGCGTCGGCCTGAATATTTGTTACGCCGGGCACAAATACGGCACAAGAGACAAGTTACGGCACTCGCACCATTTCGAAATTTCCAATGCGATACTGCAAAGGTTCGCTGATTTACAACCCCCCCCCCCCCCATTCTGTTCACGTAACTGACAGCTGAGGTGTTATCCATCCTTAATTCGATTGTGGTGTCGCGGGCCGTTGCTGTAAAGCATTGTAGGGCCTTGAGTGCTGCCAGGAGCTCTAAAAAATTGATGTGTTCATTGCTTTTGTCCTTTGTTCATGGCCCCCCCCGTTCTCAAATCTTTGCATACTGCCCCCCATCCCGATAAGGATGCATCCGACGCGATGGACAGATCCGGCGCCGGAAAAATGAGCGGTCGGCCAGATAAAAAATCTGCCTCTGAAAGCCACCAAAGTAGGTCTTTACGCGCCTCTTTTGATAGGGTAAAGGATTCACTTGACTTAATCAGACGGCCCTCTGGCCGGGAGTTCAAGATGATCTGAAGACCACGAAAATGGGCTGGGGCAAAGTTAACGGCTGCTGCTGCCCGATAACTGAATTACTCGTTCAGAATTATTAACCCCGTAGTTCTGTGTTTAATTCAGTGGGAAAAAGTAGGCATTTTTGTTTAAAAAAGTTCGGCCGAGGCCATGATATCCCCTTGGGCTACTTGACCAACAATTTTGAGAATTTGCTTGGTTTGGCAACGTCAATTGCTGTTCAACAAAACAATAAAAAAAGAGTTGCAGAAGTTTAGAAAGTTTTGGGTGTCCCTAAACTGCGAAGGCGAAACGCGAAACGCGAAACGCCTAAAATGCGAAACAGTGGTGCCTCACTGATTATCCGCGTAACATATTTCAGAGTCGATAAAAAACTAAAAAATAAACTTCGTCGTTGAGCTTAAATGACTTAAATTTTCATTTTTAGCACAGATAGTGAGATAATAGATTCAGACGTTGTCACTCGTCAATTTTGACCAAAAGAACCAAAAGAATATTAAAGTAAATTCTTTAAAAAAGTTTAGGTTCGCTCTTTCAATCTGATGAAACCCCTTTTGTTAATTAGACTTCCAGAATTTCGCGATGAATTCGGCCGTCGTTGCATATCTTGATGCCGCATTGCGCATTAAGTGCATTTATTCGTGTTTCTCCTTTCGATTCCCTTAGATCTAGCATCAGATAACAGAATTTTTTCCAAGTCCGAATGAAAGAATGTGTCCATTAAGAGCTAATTTTACAATTTGTTTTTTTTTTTTATCCTGAATTTCTTATTAAGTCTTTAAAGGAATATCTTGTCCCTACGACGCCTTTTTCCTTCTGACTGACAGTTATTTCACCGATAGATGTACTTTTAAAAAATACAACGCAAAAAGATAGTAAAGAAACCCAGCCGTCAAAAGTAGGGTTACCCCCGGCCGTCAGAAGGCTACCAGCCTGTCCAGCCGTCAGACAGACCCAGCGCCTCTAGCGGCCTGACGGTGCAATAAGAAAGATATAGTAGGGAGAGTAAGGAGGGGAGGTACCCCCAGCCGTCAGATACACTCAGCGCCTCTAGCGGTCTGACGGTGCAATAGCCCAAAACCCATTGGAGCACCGTCAGGCTGACGGTGCAATAGACATGACCAACACCATCATTCTCCCAAATTTACGTGAGCTAATTTCTTTTTAATTTTTCCTGTCTCTCTTTGAATTCTTTACGAACTTTAGAAGAATTGAATTCAGCAAATTCGCTCTTTTAAAAAACTGACGTTTACATCCATTTTTAATGACAGCAGGCGGCCATAAAAAACCGAGAAAGAAAACAAAACAAAAAAACAATTGCCGACTGCAATACGATACTGGCTGGTCCCTCTGAGGCCTGTGAGCCAATGAGAAGGCTAGAAATGCGACTGTTTTTGGTACGGACACGCCCGTACGACCGTACGTAGGCGGAGACCATGTTGAAAATTTGGACGTTGGGGAGACCGGGGCTATATGGGACAAATTCTTGAAAAAATTTTCAAGTTGGATTTTTAAATACAAAATTTAACGGATTTTAACTTTTTTTGTACAAATATAATAGTAAACTATCTCCCCTCTCAAAATCTTTTTTCAGAATTCCTTTATTTAAAATCTGTAATTAACTACAATTTTTTAAATGACTAGACCTCTTTTTGTCGAACGGGAAAAAAGGCCGGGGTTACCAGGCACTTCAATTTTTTTATTTTTTAGGTATAATGAAGTTATCTATTTTAAAAACTAAGATAGCCATTGTATAAAAAATTTAATTTCCTATTCATTGGTTATAAAAAAGTTTAAAAAAAAATACAATTACAGTGTAGATATTTGTGTAAAACAAAAAAAGTCTTCGAAAAGGCCATTTTTTGTCGGACTCCGCCCTTTTGGGCAGGCCTAAACATGTCCCAAATAGCCCCCAGTGGAAATGTCCCGTTTATCCCCGCATGACTTTCCGCATATTTTTAATTATAACAACTTAGCTATAACACCTACACAAATTTATGTACACCAAAAAAAAAAGTAGAATGAATTTCCTATCGAATGTCCTATCTCGCTTTTTATTTACTTATCTGCAAAATGCACTTATTTTAGCTGAAACATTTTACGAGTTTTCTCCGCCCCCCCAAAAGAATTTATTTTCACTCATAACTAACAAACTACTTTTACAATTTTGATGAAAATTTGTCTCGGTGTCCGTTATGTTAATCTCCATGTATGGTATAAAAATTATAAAAAATATGTTACGGGAACATGCTGAAAACTGCGATGTCCCATCCAGCCCCTGTCCCATATAGCCCCGGTCTCCCCTTCTTGTGTCGCGTTCTACTGTCGCCATGGGCCGTTCTAGTGTCGCAGCGGCCGTTCTAGTGTCTACAAGAAAATTTTGACGTTCTTGTGTCGCGTTCTAGTGTCGGCTTCGAAAAGTTCTTGTGGTATTCCGTCCCACTGTCTACATGCCGTGACCAGTCCTGCAATTGGCTGTTAAGAATTTTGCCAAAAGACACTAAGCTCCTCCTGCTGGTACGGAAACTGGTTTCATTCGAGATGGGCTCTTAAAAAGTAAGTTGCTACAATGCTCCACCATACTTATACAAATATACACCATGACTCTATTCTCTATACCCGTTTGAGAGCACTGAAATTCGGGGAAAATGGCGACCCCCGAATCCATTCCCCGAGTTTAAGCTACCCGACCCCCGAACCAACCCGAGTTTTAGTGGTGCCCGCTTTAGGCTATTTAACGCTATCTAGAAATAGTCCTGTGAAAGACAAATGAAAACAATGTATGAAGAGAAGAAAAAAAACTACCATACTTCCAACACGAATGGTGGCGGTCGGGTGGACGAGTCGATTAAGGCGTCACTTGGATATCGACCTTCATCCTTGGGACCCGAGTTCGACTCGCAGGTGAGCGCAGTTGCTCCCACACCCGGGCACGTACCACCACACATACAGTTCACACGACTTTCCTGCCTTATATCATAGCCTACTGTATATAAGGAAGCCCAACGGTTTGGGCTTTTTTTGGAAGCCAATTTGGGTTCCCTTCCTCTTAATTGGCTCCGCCCTAAGTAGACCCACGGGAGCCAATTTATCGTCTAGTGGCGATATTTGAAAACACGGATTTGTTTACGTTTCTATCGATATGATTTCATTCGCGAAGGAAGGGAATGAGATTGTAAGATAGAGGGCGTTGCTTTTTGCCGCCAGAATAGAAAGAGCCCCCCTTTTTATTTAACTTTCACCCTGAGGTGTCATTATTTCGATCGCCAGATGGCTCCCGTGGGTCTACTTGGAGGATGGGAAATCGGAGGAAAGGTGACCAAAGTAGGCTTCAATTTTCCAACACGCGAGAGATATCCTTCCTTTGGGCTTCCTATAATAAAGTAGGCTATGCTTATATGAAGCACAACGACAAACACTAAAGGCCCGTTCACACCAGAGGTTTTCGGCTAGCCGAAAGATGAAAGATGAAAAAAACGAGCCGAAAAACGAGCCGAAACGAAAAAAAAATTTCATCTTTCCAAAGACGAAACTTTCTAAACTTTTCGGCGCCGAAAAGTTTCAGCTAGCCGAAAAACGAAAGATGAAAACTGAGCAGCCAATCACAGCTGTCCATTTGATGCGCAATTAATTTTCGATATTAGGGCAACATCAGCAATGCCAAATTTGTCTGCTGTCATTCACAGGCTTCTATGAGACGAAATAATTTGTAGTGTGAATAACCGAAGATGAAAACGAAATTTTTTCATCTTTTGGTTTTCATCTTTCATCTTTCGGCTAGCCGAAAAACCTCTGGTGTGAACGGGCCTTAAATGATGGTTACTTTCCATCCCTTTCGTACACCCTATCACACCACAACACTCAAACACTGCTCACTTAGCTCTCAATACAAAAACAAAAATACCGACACTCAAGAAATACGGTGTGTAAGGGCTTCCTCCGGAAACCCGTAATCTGCAACCAGTGGCGCATACGCGCCATGGCCAGTGACACCTAAGGTCTCAAATCAAATCCAACACGAATGGTTGATTGGTTTGTTTCTACTTTCTAATACAATTATACCAAAGTGTATTATACCAAATTTACTAATAGACAACAGCAAGCTTTTATAATTCTCTGCTACGCTTCGTGTCTTTAATGACTTAGTAAGAATATAAGCTATGGAGTCACATTCCCAACTTAACATTGCTATTCCATTGTATGTACCCAACGTGATTGGTAAATTTATATTAATGAGTAAAAATTAGAAATTTGCACATGTATTTAGTAATTGTTTTCTCTTCTAGGTTATATGAGACTTATATTAATAGTCACGGGACACCTTATCAAAGACGAATCTCCAATCACAGCTATGCTGTTTTATGCTATTTTTGCTGCACTTGATGGAATTGATGGGTGGGTTGCTAGAAAACTAAATCAGTGTTCTTCATTTGGTGCTTGGGTAAGAAGAACTGAAATATATAACAAAATATGTTTTTGGTATAATACCAAATATTACATTTGAATTCACCTAAACAGCTGGATGTAATTGTTGACAATATTGGAAGAACTTTGATCTGGTCCAATTTTAAGGTTAAACATTCATTTAAGCAGTAATAAAGTGTAACTATAATTAATCAATAATGCCATGAAAAATAATGTAATTTTCAGTGGGGTGTAGTTATATCAAATCTGGAATGGATCACTTATGTTTGCAATCATTGTCATGGTGCTGGATGGAGACAACACCTATCGAATGATTCATTTGGAAATGCTCCAAATTATGTGAACAGAGTTATGGCTAAAAGTAAAATAAGTTTACTTAAAGAAAACACTGCAAAGATGCCAGTTACCAAATTTTCTTACAATGAATAGATTTCAAAACACCTTATGGGATTCTTGCTATTGGAGGACTACATGTGCTTCCAATTTGGATTTTTGGCTGGAAATATAATGTTTTTGAAACACATTTCTCATTCCTACCCCAATGGATTACTTTATCAGGTATTTTGAGTTGGAGAAAAAAAGAAATATTAATTTACAATGTAATTTTTTTTTTTGTATCCATGAATCCTAATTAGGACTCATTATATTAATATCTGGCAGGATCTTATGTGCAATGGTGGAGCTTTGGTGTATTAAAGTACATATAAAATGCCTTTTAATGGATGGGAATGGCAACATAAAGCCGAAGTAAATCAAGTTTTGTTAAGACTTAAGACAAGTAATATGGGCTGCTAGTCAAAATGTTCGAGTCGTAAAAATAGCTATTCGAATAATTGTGTACAAAAATTTATTGAACTAGATATTTTTTCATAGTTTACTTATACAATGACCTTATTTACTGGGTCTGATTGCGGCTGAAGTCTCAGTCTTTTCAAACAAAACAAGTTACAGTATATAATGTTGTTAAAAATAAATAGCTCTCGGTTAATTACAAAAAAAAAACGTAGTTGCGCTTTCCACCTGAATATTTGAAATTCAGTCGCTAAAGGCGCCAACAAAATAATGATATTCAGCCACACTGTAGTGTTCTTTTACCAATCAGCATTCTTAATTAACTACGGACATTTTTCTATACTAATCATCTCTTCAAATTCTAAGTAGTTTTTAACTCATTAACAAAAGTATTCCCACATCCTCAACGTGGAAACCAAATTTTTCTTACTAAATTTAGAAACCATCTATAGGGAACAATCGAGAACTAAAAACAATCTACACCCATACTAGAAAAACGCTAGGCAAAACCTAAATCCCGTTACTCTTCGGGTAAGTTAAGATTCGGCCGGCAGGCCGCATAAGACCACATCACTATATACGCTATACGCACGGATGTGGTCCTATGCGGCCTACCAAAGAAACGGCCGGCTGGCCGATTTATAAATATGAAAATTCCCATCTTCGAAGGGTTACTTTGAATATTTTCGGTTATTTTTACTGAATTAAAGTTATACACCGAAAACCACAGAATTTACTATGAAACTAGTTCTACGTTAAATTAATTGAAGATTTAAAAAATGAAAAACATCTTCCACAAAATGTTGACATGCAGTTGTTTAGCTATTAGAAGTTTGTTTTCGCGCATTAGAATGCGTAATCGGAAATCGATATTATATAAATTACTTTTGATTGGAAACCTAAACAATTTGGTGTGTGATGTTCTTTCCCATTTAGTTGATCAAATGGTCAAAGGCAAACAATAAAAGCAAAAGCAGAACGAATTGAAACTTTCGAAAGTGCGGCTAAAGAGAATCTATAGTGTGCTAGTTATTAGAGATGTTCGAGACAGTTCTCGCCACTTTTCCCTTTATAAATAAATATCATAAACGTGAGGTTGATATAGCACGAATAATCTTCGGTTAGAACGAAGTGCCCCAATGAAAATGTTTGTGTACATATATTTCAGGCCATGGCTTTATTCAGAGAGACGGAAATATGCAAATAACATGTTAATTTTGCAAGCTCATAATCAATTGTTGTATAATGTATATGGTGATTTACGGGATTCTCTTTTTCTTACGTTTTCCAGTAAAGTTTTGTTAATCGCTGGATCAGCCTGTATAATCAGACTTCACACAAATCAGAATAAACAAGAAAAGGTTCTAAAATCCACGTTGTATATCTAGACTGTAATTTCTAGGAGGTAGCCTAGCTATTCACCTAGTCCGCATTCAATAGACATGAAAAAAATAATTATCATATAGCCTACGTGCTTGACTGCTTGTTGATCACTCGCATAATCGATCTATTCGGGGGCTATACCCTCGAAAAAGTCGCGACATAAAGTAACTTCAAAAAGTTTGAAAACCCGAAGGGTGTTTCTACGCTTTCAATTCGACGTCTTATAGGCTATAACGTGTCTTTCGTTTTTTCGCGATAACTCTTGTTTGAGTTATCGGTTGTTATAAATATTCTAAGTTAATGTGGAAAAACAGGTGGGTTGGGCTCGTATGATGCTGGTTGCTGGACAAGTGTGGAATAATTTTATTTTTATTTTCTTTTTTCTTTTATTTTTTTTAAGGGGGGGGGGGGAGGGGTCTTTGTGGCAAGGGGCGAAGCAGGTCCCAAAAACTAAAAAAACTTGTATTCTATACTATATGACCGGCCTATAAGACATTTGAGATTTATAGTATACGATTCCAATTTTGGCCGTATGGTACGTACACTGCATAGTTGTAAGAGCAGGACGTGTGGTGCTCAATGATGCTGGAAGAGAACACATGTAGGCCTATAAAAAAAATTTTACATGGATTCGTTAGTTGTGCAGCATTTGCATAGTGGGGAAATGGATAAATTATGCGATATAGGTGCTCATTCAGGAAGGTTTGGTCGGATAAAATAAGACAGGTACATAAATGGGGAAGCGGAGTTTCGCCCGAGAACACTCAACTTCGACAAGACCTCGAAACAACTCCGACAGGGGTCGATTTTATTCCGACACGCCGTGAATTAATTTCGACACGTTTAGAATTTACTCCGACAAAACGAGATTTTCCCCCGAATCGACAGCGATGCAGCAAACCTATATTGTTCAAGTAAAAACAATCAAAGTTAAAATACTTTTACGATGTGTTTCTAAGGCTGTTTATATAGGGGGTGTATAGTACATATGCGGGGATGTTTCAATAATTGTTCCCGCGTTAATGAAAAGTAAAAAGGCGGCTGGCCGCAGCACTAGTGTCAACCCTCAAGCTCGTTAGATGAATCCCCCGCAATCACCATTGTCCCTCTTTCGTTGTGCTATCATTTATGCTCGTCTCAATTTTTTGTCTTTCATAAGATGGAATTTCGTCTTTTTTGCATACTTCTGGGTCACTGGATAGGTAACAGGAACTAGAAGGGTAACAGTTTGCTGTATCGCTGTCGATTCGGGGAATCTCGTTTTGTCGGAGTAAATTCTAAACGTGTCGAAATTAATTCGCGACGAGTCGGAGTAAAATCGACCCCTGTCGGAGTTGTTTCTAGGTCTTGTCGGAGTTGAGTTTTGTCGGGCGAATGTAGGGGAGACCGGGGCTAATTGGGACAAAAAAATGAAAACAACCTTTTTGTATTTTTAATCATTACAAAAATAAATTTATCATTTCCTCTATTCAAAACTATTTTTAAAATTTGTTTTTGTGAACTACACAATAAACTAGAATCATTCTAATGAAATCACTTTTTTTTTGAAACACGAAAAAACAACGGGGTTGTTTGGGACACTTAACTAAAATCATTTTTTCTTTGTATAATTGTGGGATTCATTAAAAGTTAAGATAGCCATTCGATAGAGAATATAATTTAGCTTCGGGGGGTGTGTAAGAATTGTGCAAAATGAAATGTTTAAATCCCCAAATAATTTAGAAAACTTTTTTCATGAAAAACGCCCCTTTTTCCTGGTAGGGATAGGCTTTACTATGTCCCAACTTACCCCAGTCTCAATGTCCCAAATAGCCCCGCATAAACCACTCGACTATTTTTACATTTTACGCCTAAACTAAAAGACCTACACAAAAAAAATGTTAACACAAAAAAAAGTAGAATGAATTTCCTTTCGAATGGTGTGTTTCGTTTTTTAATGCCATTTTTAGAAACTACTTTTTTTTGGGTTTTCTTAATGTTGCGGATTTTACGCAAAACAAGAAAAAAAACATTTTTGTGTATAGCTCCTTAAGTTATTGTTTAATTTCAATAAATTTTTTTGTCAACGTGTGAAATACCATTTCACATGTTTGGCTAAAAAATTAATTTTTTAAAACAATGGGAACATGCAAAAAAGTGCGATGTCCCACATTACCCCTGTCCCAAATAGCCCCGGTCTCCCCTACCCTTGCCCATAAATGAATTTTACCTTTACTGTAAAGCTTCAAGCTCGTCGATAATTTGATCACTTAAATCCGTTGGATTGATCCTATATGTTATTGCTGCACTGATGGCATCATTAAATAGCTGTGGACCATAGAAAAATAAATCATGTGTTGTGATTTTTAGATTTTTTAAGAATTTATCGTGCATAAATACCTTTACAACATTTGTGCCGTCAGAGGCAGAAACGTAATAAAATGGCAATTGATTTTTGGTCGGGAAAGCGAAGCTCTTATGGGTTGCTTCAAAATTTTCTTTAATAACAAAACAATGAAAAACAGCTTGTTATGATTTAATTTTAATATCAACGTATTACAATTACCGTCAATCTTGTTGACTGCACAGAAACAGGGAATTTCAGGTCTATATTGACGCAGTTCTTCGTACCATTTCTTTAGATTTTTATATGTGATCTTCCTAACGGAATCAAATATTCTAAAAAAGAAATCATATAAAAATGTGTCATGAATTAGTTCAACTCACTGCACTAAATAAACACGAATATATTATACACTAACAGAATTGCACAGCTTGCTTGGTGATAGTAAGAAGGATGCAAAGATTCAAAACGTTCCTGGCCGGCAGTATCCCAAAAATCTTATTAGTTTTGTAAAAAATATTTCCATTAGAAGAGAAATACTGTTGGTTTTAATATCGTTTCAGAAAATACATTGCAATGTAAAACCCTTATCACGGTGTTGTGGATTTTAATAAAAAGTTACAAATACCGACTGATACAGCTTTTTCCAGAATTTGAGTTTTGTAACGAAACAGGGTTAAAGCATACGTTGACAACTGATGCGGTTTATAATCGTCTAATAAAAACCGCTCAATCAATCTATAAATATAAATATCGTAAACTTGGAGAAAAATATAACTGTATTTGACGATAATAACGTAATAAAGGCAATTTGAATAACGGAATAATAAACGATCAAGTCTACCCTACTTTGATTTTCCAACAGCACTATCTCCAAGAAGGATAATTTTTACCGCTAAATCATTTTCTTTACCCACGACTTCATAATCTATAGAAATTTTACTATCGCCCATGATTTCCATTACACTGGATAAGTGGATAGGAAAAGTACACTGTTTTAGTGTGTAATTCTGTATCACCGATTTCAAAATAGTTTGTTTACTTTCCGTTACCATGGCAACAAGATTATATAAAAATGACGTGCAATTTTAAAATTATAGACCTTTTTCCAATTGCTTGGAATCCGCACTAGCCAAAAGTCCTGCGGCTAGTCGACTAGTGCGCACCATGGCGGGGGATAGCCGAAACTTGCTGCAGACTTGGCTTGATTGTAGATTTGTAGTAGTACATTGTTTACATGTCTTTTACTGCAGTTTTGCCCAAACTGTTGTTTTTTTTTTTGTGTCCCAACAAGTTGTGTTTTTTTCTAAAAAAGTGTTGAAATGCATGCCTAGTGTTGCTTAAGTTTTTTTTAAGTGTTGGCATGCATTTTAACACTTTTTCAGTGTTTTTTGGGCCCAACTGCATTAGAAGACGTGTAAACAACATGAAGTACTACAGTACTACTACAATCAAGCCAAGTTTGCTGCAAGTTTCGGCTATCCCCCGCAATGGTGCGCACAAGTCGACTAGCCGCACGACTTTTGGCTAGTGCGGATACCAAACAATTGGAAAAAGGTCTATACGCTAGGTACCATATTTATGGTTATATTTCCTGATTTCCAGCTCAAACGCTTTCGGTCTCCGGTTAGAATAGATGAATTTGTGTTTTTATTGGCTTCATGTTTTTGAGAGCTCTTTATTTACATAAAAAAGAATTGCTTGAGCGTGAATTTGAATAACCGAGAAAATATTTAACTTCTTATTAAGCATATTAGTATATAGCACAAAAAGTTTGTTATATTCTAGAAAATAAATTTTATTTGACCGTATTTATCGATTTCATTGTTATTTATTTAGCTATTATTTGTGGAATCGCTTTACAATGGTATTTTTCGTGAAGCGTAATAAAAAAAAGTTCGGACGGAATGGAGCACACTAAATTCGTTTAACCTTTCTTCTTTCAAAGTGTATTTTTCTTTTGTCACATAAGGTTGCTTATTATTGAATTTTCAATTGATTTCACGTTGAAAACATGCGTAACGGGATTTTTTCATATTCAAGACTTCGTGGTAAAAAATTCGAATGATCTTACTTCGATTTCTTCACAAGGAATCCTATTAGTTTGAGAAAAAGCATAATAACTCTATGAAGTCTCATTTCTGTATACTAAATTATTTTATACATCAGCTAACTCTGGACTAAGAGACAAGATTAAGTATTTTCTTTGACAGCTGAAATTCCAACACCAACCATAAGACCAACAATTGTAAATCCTTGTGCTGCAATCCTTAGTCTCATCATATTTTGAGACATTTTGGGCCTTCTAGGATGCAACAAACAGAACAACAAAGTTTAGATTATTTCCATAGCCTTACAAAACAAGCAATTTGTATAATTTTACCCTTGGCGGAAGGACCACAATCCATAAGTCAATGCAGCTGCAGTTGCAGCACACCCAATAGGAACAAATGGATTTTCCTTAAATTTTCTGTTAAATTTTTCTTTGAATGACTCCTGATTCTTCAAATTTTCTGCCCCAATTTCCTCTCTTAACTGAATCCAGTTCAGTTCTTCAACATAAGACTCCATTTCATTGTTTTTTCCATTTGAGGTTGACATTTCACTATGTTACACAAATTCAGGGAGTATTATTTAAGTAGTCTTAATTGATAAAGATGAAAATATTAATTTTGTACTATTACTACAGTATGAATAATAATATTCACAATTTGGTACTTTATAGTTTGTATACTTATAGCACAGACTGCTTGTAGTTGTAGCATACGTTGCTCACGATTCCTAGACTTGGAAGCAGACGATTTTTGAGGAATTTAGAGCGCAATGATGGCCGATGGCTTAGGAACACCCCCCAAAGAAGGAGGAGATCAAGAAAGGGAGAACCATTCACGACATCTGACCATCACGTGACTAGGCGGGGTTTCTTTACAACAGAGAGATGGCCAGCTGAGAGGCCGTGATTAGAGTAGGCTATGCCGCTATGGTCTATTATGACATGAAGGAAAATTTTGACACAAAATTATTTCATCGAAACAGGAAGTTGGAGTTGCGAATCTCCTTGTTTCAAGTGAATCCTCAATATAAATTGTAAATGGCCTACGATATCCCTTCACCGTGTGATCTACTTGTAATTGGTACAGGTAATTGAGAAAAAAAACAATTTTAGAAATCAACACAAAATGAAATGAGTATGTTGTCACAGGCCTCACTGAGAGTATTGTTGCATCAGCTGCCTCTAGAATTGGAAAACAAGTTGTACATGTTGATCATCGAAATTTCTATGGGAGTAATTGGGCTACCTTTTCATTTAACAACTTGCAAAATATATTGGGTTCAAAGTCTTTAAACAAAGATTCTACCAAAACTGTAGAAGAAACTCAAAATCTCAATATCAATTTAAATTCTAACACAATTTGTAACATTGTTGAAAAATGGTACCTTCCTGATGAAGATGTACAAGGAAACATTGATAACCAAAAGAATTTAGAAGAAACTATTAATAAAGTTCCAAAGGAAACTTTGACTAAATCAGAAATTCTCAGAGACTCAAGGAAATTCAACTTTGACTTGTCACCTAAGGTATATAAATATTTACTTTCTTAGGCATTCTTTTTTTGAACAGAAACATTATAAATCCGTTAACTTCAATCTTGTTATTTTTTTTTTCAGCTTCTATATTCTAGAGGTGAAATGGTAGATGTTCTAATTACTTCTGGGATTTGCCGTTATGCTGAATTCAAAAATGTTTCTGGCATTTACACGGTTGATAATGTAAAAAGAACTTTACTTTCCGTGCCATGCTCAAGAGCTGATATCTTTAATTCTAAGGACATTACAATGATTGAAAAAAGACTTCTGATGAAAATGTTGTCCATGTGTGTAGAGTGTGAAACAAAGCCAGAGGAGTTGAAAGGTTCTTCTAGTTAGCACAACTAAATCATACATCTTTACCATTTATATTTATTCAGAGGATGAAATGGGAAACTTTGGAAATTTTCTCAATGCTCATAAAATTCAGGGCAAAGTTAAGAAATATCTCATTGACGCAGTAGCTATGGCTACAGATTCCACAAATTATCACGATGCTGTGAAAAATATTCAAAAATTTGTACGAAGTATTGGACGGTATGGAAATACCCCTTTTTTGTGGACATTGTATGGAAGTGGAGAACTACCTCAATGTTTTTGCAGGTGGGTCATAAATTAAAGTATTCTTTAAAAAATACGTAAGCAGAAAAAAATAATCGGATTCAGGTGTTCGGCTGTATTTGGAGGAGTCTACTGCCTAAATCGTAGCACGCAAACCATTGTAATTGGCAGCGATGGTCAGGCAACTGGAATAGTGAGCGATAACCAAAATTTAAAGGCCAAATTTATATTGATAGAGGATTGCCTTAATCCCGTAGCGACCATAAAATCTGGTATTTCCCGTGCTATTCTAGTCACTAACAAGTAAGTACGTTATGCGGTATTGTGAATTCATTTTAATTAAAAAGTAAATATATTTTAATGCGGTTATTGACTAATTGTATCTCATTTAGAGCTTTAACCAGTGATCAAGCTGCTCTAATTACTTTCCCATCAGTAAACAGTAAAGATTCAGTGAGAATTCTCGAACTTTCGGCCTCAACTATGGTATGTCCACAAGGCTTTTGTAAGTTTCTCCATCGCAAATCCGAATTTCGTCCCATATGTCAAAATGTCGACTAATTAGTGTTTTTTTTGTAAAAATAGATGTTGTCCATTTGATTACGCACCAAGTCACAACAGCAGTTGAAGACCTCAAGGAAGCAATTGATACTTTTTTCACTGTTTTCGAATCCAATAAAAACGAAGCCTTGAACAAACCCCAGATTATCTGGTCATTGCATTTCAACATAAACGAATATAACAGTCCCGCTGGTATGCTGCCTTCTAATGTGTATTCAAGTCCTGGACCGAATTCTTCCATTGACTTTGACGATCACGTTATTCAAGTAATTATTGTTTTTATTTTGTATTTTTGTTTTCCCTTTCACTGCTTTGCAGTGTGATCATTAATATAATATTTTGTAATACAATTAGGCGAGGAATATATTCAAGTCCATGTTTCCAGAGGAAGATTTTCTGCCAAGAGTACCTGATCCAGAAGATATCATCTTGGAAGGATCACTAGAAGATGTGTTGGAGGAATCTAAAGAAAACCACAAGGAAGCACAAAACATCCACGAATGAATATTGCAATCATCCTCTTGATAGACAAGATATACACTGATTGCAAGTAAAATATACTGAAATGTGTATCGTGAATATTTCTTAAATGAATCATTGTTTCAGTGGTCACTTAAAAGTCTTCAATCTATTCGGGCCACCCTAAATCGTCATCGTCTGTTCCTAGGGGGCTAAAATGTGGAAAGCGCTGTGGAAGCCACTAGAGGCACCACTAGATGCCATTTTTTTGTCGTTTCGTGCGAGGGGTTCACCACTGAAAAATACTTCGTACACCTTGCCCGTAAGAGGTTAATTTTACAAAAAAGACGCTAAAATTTACGCAAAAGAAGCTAAAATTACGTAAAAGACGCTAAAATTGCGCAAAAGACGCTAAAATTAACGCAAAAGGCGCTAAAATTAAGCAAATTTCACGCAAAATACGCAAATAATTAAGCAAATCACCACAACAAAAATCAATATAGTATGCGAGTTTTGTGACTGAAAATGATTTTAATCATACAAATAAATTAATGTTTTTTTTTCACTATTTTTTTGGTGCTTTTTTAAAACTATAATGGTTTTAGAAATAATAATAATTATGGAGTGTACATAGGTTCTGACTATAGGCACTATGAGTTGACCAACGTAGTCGCTTCTACAGACACACGAAGAACTCTACAAAGTCTATTATAGGCCGAATAAGTCTTGCTTAAACGATGCTGATGAGGATGGTGCATCACCAGAGTCGCCAGCAGATACCGACAGCAATAATGGAAATAATAATTTACATGATTCCGATAATGAAATCCTCTGGATATAACGATTAAGCTAGCTGAAGACCAGCACATTGCCCGAAAGAGGTTAATTTTACGCAAAAGACGTTAAGGACGCTAAAATTACGCAAAAGACGCTAAATTTACGCTTTGTAATTTTCGTACACCCAAGCTCTCAGTGTTGAACCCCTCGGTTTCGTGCAGAAGGTAACATAGAAATGTGATTCTATGTAATAAATCGTAATTAATTATGCTAATGAATAAGCAAATAATGATGCGAATGCTTAATTCAAATATAAATAATATCAAATTAATAAATTAAATTAAATTTTGTAATTTTCGCACCGATATTTATACACTGGGCATAATGGTGCATTAGTGCAGTATTTCTTATATTTCTTTTATATTTTTATATATTTCTTTTGACGTGATTCTAACGATAATCTTGGTCATTTTCTATAATTATATAAGTATAACCTCATATAACTGCATATAAATGTTATATAATTATATATAAAAATATAGAAAGATATTATATAACATTATATATAATGATATATAAAAATGTATATAGATATTATTGCAGTTCTAAGTACGCGAAAAGTCAAAAGTCGCGCGCAGCTTACTCCAATGCGCACCACTGTGGCATATACCCGAAATAAAATTGGTTTATGCTTGACTTATAACGTTGTGCTAATGCATTGTTCGGTTGGTATACACCCACTCAGTACAACGTCACGAGTCAAGCATTCATAAAAGTGATAAAACTCATACATAAAAAAACTTTTAGGCTGCAGTGGTGCGCATTGGCGTAAGCTGCGCACCACTTTTGCTTTTCGCGTACTTAGAACTGCAATAAGATCTATAGCAGTTAGAGTAGTTATTATAACTATCGTTCGCCAGACGGTCGTTAGATACCCAGCCAATATATAATAGTTAAATAAGATATGTTGGATTGTAGAAGCGACTCGATAGTGGACTTCAGTAAAGCATTTCCTAATTTATTTTAAACTTTTTAAAAATGATTGCGCAACATTTTGAATAACAAAATGAACGTAAAAGTGACTAAATCGACTGTTCGAAGTGTCGGCATATCCTACTAACGACATCTGGTGGCCTTTTCATGATTTCCACACCGCATTCCGGAGTTTAGTACATAAACAGACGATGACGATGACGATTTAGGGTGGCCCATCTATTCCATTTAAAAATGTTACCAGCAATTTCCGACGCAATTTATTTTTCATGCTTGTCAATTTCCAAAAGTAAGAAACGGTAAAAAAGGCATTTGGGTGTCCGCCTTAGACATTGGGATACTTTTAAATAGGTGCCAGTTTGTAATTGTTCGAGTGAGCTTTAGCTCGCGATGATCAATTTGGATGGTTTGTTAATGAAGTATGAAGACGTTGTGTTGGAAATATACAAGTGTCTTAAATTATATTACATAGAGAAAAGATGTTGTTTCTGGCGTTTCTGGGGCTGTTGTTCTGTTTCATTACACTAAGAAAGATGATTCGGAGGGGGTCGGATGGGTGAGTTAATCCATAGTAGGTTATGGGTTATCAAGTCGTCTCTTGGTGGAATGCAACACGTGTCCCCCCGTTTGTAGTCCCCGCCCCCTCCCGGACATTGGTCCTCCATACATACTCCATACCAATTATAATCTATCAATTATATTCCCAACATACTCCCTACCAGAGCCCGTGCTTTCTGGCTCGACGTCTCCATCTAATGGATCTCCGTCGGATTCAATGGAAGCTGGTTCTGGGGGAGCTGGATCGGCCTAGCTCTTCAACGGCTTAGTCTTTGGGATCGTCTACAGGCACCTCTAAGGGATATTAACATTGGCTTGCACGGTTAATTAAGGTTGCTTTGGGTGTTTAGAGCAGGACCAATCTTTTGAGCCTATCACGATTTTGTCTGAGATCCGTGACTAAACCTTTTAACAGCATTAGACGATTAGTGTCTTCGTCGTAAATGAGGACAATCTCATCAAGTCAAATCTGTCTGTCGGATTTCTCTTTGGACTAGATAGACCCTTAGGCGTTTACCCAGCTGCATTAGGTAGTCCGAAATGAATCGAGCACAAGTATCGCTGGCATACTCTCTTCTCTCTGTATCCATCTCTACGAAATCCTTGCTGGTAGAAGTCGGAACCAATAGGTTAATTACATGCAATTCAATTGGCTCGACCTTGAATGTGTAGACTTTTATTGTGCCCATCCCTTTATAGCAAACAAAACAAAAGACAACTGACCAATACACTTCCTCAGGTGACAACGTCCCTATTTTACTCTTCTTCTTCAGACTCTTTTCGGCTCTTGCCCAAAGTAGTCGTAGCTTAATTTAATCCCAAGTATTACTTTAGAAATGTCAGATACGGAAGCAGGTTCGGTTAGTAGATCGGACTCCAGTTCATAAGAAGGCATCAGCTCGTTGGGTTCGACCCGCTTAGACTATCGTAGGCGTCCAAGACGAGATAATGGTGTTGCCTTTCTGAGGAAGGAGGACCAAGTCCAACCGGAAGTGCAGCCCGGACTGCTAGGACAGGTAGTCCAAGCAGAAGACCAACCGCATGCAGCGCAACAGTTCCAACACTCCCGGACCAGAATAACGGTGATATTGTTAGGTTTAAAATTTCTAGAGAAAAAAGCAAGAAGCTGCGGAACTTAGATAAGTTTGGTTTAACGGGAGTTAAAGCAGAAACCCTTCGCAATCGTTTTTGTCCCAAGTTTAAGAAAGGAAAGTTTGATCATTGTATTCCTGAGATGAGTCGACGAATCCATCTACTCAGCACAGGAGAGAGCGGAAGTTTTCCTAGTTTTCCCTTTATGGACGAACAAACCCTGGTTCCCACTTCTAATGGAATTGGAAATAGAGATCCCGTTTATTCTACACAAGGAGAGGTTTCTGCTAACATCAGCGGAGGGCCTCCCGCACCCCCTGGTGGAAGAATGCTCGATTTTACTAATCGCTTGGAAGTTATCAGGGGTGATCTCTCAAGCAAAGACATTTCGTCAGGAGTGGTCGAATTATTGGCAGGAGTTCGTCCCACCACACAGACTGTTTACCAGTCAGCCTGGTCTTCTTGGTGTAGTTGGTGTGCTGGACGGCGTTCCAATCCCCTGTCAGCTACTATAAACGATGTGCTGGAATTTTTGGGTAGAGCCTAGGTAGAGCTTATAACCCTTCCATCCATAGAATGCCAGCCCTTTGGGCTTTTGGCCAACATAATTTAGTTTTGAAATTAATGAAAGTGAATTTATAACTCCAAACCCCTTAAACCAAGGTATTCTTCAACCTGGAGCCTAGATTTGGTGATTAATTTTTTTGACACTTTAGTGCCAAATTCAGATTTAAGCCTTCCCGTCCTGTCCGAAAAATTAGTAGTCCTGAGCAGTAACATCTATGTTACGAGTTTCGGAACTAGTGGCGATAGGAAAACAATGTGTTAACATAACAGGGAACGAGACCAATTTATTTTTACTGAAACCACGTAACCCGTACGCGACAGATAGCTTAAAAGTGCTTGTTTATTTTTTCCCCCGTTTCCCAAGCTTACGTTAGCTTACATTAGCTTATATTTCATATAGTAGCGCAAGAGTTAGGTATTTTTTGCTTGACGTAGCTAGATTTCTTTATTCCGTTGATGATGATTGTCTTTCAAGCTTTATTAAGCTGAAAATTACCTATATTTTACCAAGCAGCCTTGAACTCAGGTCAAACTTTTTTAGTAAGCTTCAGCTTAATTTTACTTTATCTTCCTTGGTTTTTATTCATATTATTTGGTTAAAGTTAGTTGAAATAATAAAAGTAATGAAAATAAAAGCTTGGACAAGCTTTCGTTTTATCATATAGGAAAAAATTAACATTTTCTTTTTGATTTGAAGCTATATAATTCAAAATAAATGGTAATAATAATAAATGGTATAAGCTTTTTCTATGGTATGATTTGAAAAGTAACGAATAAATAAGCTGAAAACAGCTAACATTTTCTCCTAATTAATCAGCATGCTGCAATGTGCAATCAATGTAACATCTACTCTCTTGATTTAGATTTTATAATGTAAATTATTATTTTTACCGACAAGATTCCTTCGGTAATGTCCTTCGGGGATTTTTGGTTAATCACTAAGATACCAAATTAATTTATCCATATAATTTATATTCCATTAAAAGCCGACTGGAAGACATGCCAAATGTAAGGGAAATTTTAGTAAACTATGATGGGTTGTCGAAAAAATAGCTTGATGAATTTTTTTTCAAGAACTTTATTACTATCAATAATTTGAATTTCCGTTCAAAATACTTATAGGAAATTATTAAATTTACTGCTTACACACCGGTGTTACATCCATTTTTTTTGCGTGATAGGAAGGGTTTCACATGGGAATTTATATCTACTTTATTGAAGTAGATTTTTTAATTTGTTACACTGGTTAATTCCAGAGTTTTGTACTAGGGCCATTCTCTTTTTAATTTCATTTTAATATTCTTTTTGTTTTGTTTCTTTTATAGTTTCGCCACTACATATATAGTTTCCAGATTGAAAAATATGGCTAACGAAAGTTAACATTTCGTTCGTTTTTGAGATAGCATATTATTAACTTATTTAGAATTTTTTAAATTAAAAATCTCGAAATAAACTAGTTTATAAAGTTCATTTGTCAAATAGATGATATAATGTAGTTGTTTTAGAAAAACTATATTTTGGTCTGAAGACTAATTGATATCATTCATTCTAGCAACTGATTTTGTTGACAGACAAGAAGGTGTGCAAATAAAAGCGACAAGACTTTTACTATTCGGCAACCAACCAGATAACGACTCGTTATCTAGTTGTAAGATTGTAAGATTCTTATCTAGGGTCTTGTTTCGATTTATTTAATTGGAACCCTTGTTTTATTGCATTGTTTTTAATTAATAAATCCCCATAATTAACTATATTATATAACGAATTATATAACGAATTTGCATGATGCGTCATTCGTCATCATCTCATTTTTATCTTAATGCCTGACAATAGTATTACATCATTACAATATCAATCAATGAATCAATACATCATCAATACATCAAAATATCACATCATTACTTTTATTAGAAATTGACGTGAGTGAGATTAAATCCTAAATTGAAAAGGTTTTCATCACTAGATATATAGTTTTCTTATTGAAAAATATGGATAACGAAAGTAAAGCATTTCGTTCGTTTTTTAAGATAATATATTATTAACTCATTTAGAATATTTTTGCATTAAAAATCTCGAAATAAACTAGTTTATAAAGTTCATTTCTCAAAAAAAATATATAGTTTAGTTGTTTTGGTAAAACTATATTTTGGTCTAAGGACTAATTGATATCATTAATTCTGGCAACTAATTTTGTTGACAGAAACGAGGTTACGCAAATAAAAGAAACAAGAATTTCACTTACTAGGATTCGGCAACCAACTAGATAACCAGTACGCAAATGAAATAAAGTATCTGTTATAAAAGCAAACTGAAAATACGACGGTTCCATCCGCTAAATTATGATAGAATTTCGTACAAAATTTTGTAAAGATTGGTCAAGAAGGAAAAAAACGTATAAGGAAAAACAAATTGCACTTTTCTGTGCTAATAAACCCTCTGAAGTCTACCCTAATACCCTACCCCCTATACCCTACCCCCTATATATATTCATTAAGGACCTTCGTAGTTCGTATATACCAAATATATATATATATATACCCTCAGGGATAAATTGACTAAGTCTAATTTCTTACGGATATTTTCCCTGTGGTTTTTTTCTAAATACAAAATATAATATGCGTATAAATTGAAATTGAATAAATTAAAAATTGAATAAAAGTATTTTTCATGAACACATGCAAGCCATATAAACTAATGGCTAAATATACATCGAGTAATATATTCCATATAAAAACAGTGTTAAAAGTAATTTTTTAAATATGTGAAAACGACGCATTACTTATTAAGGGAAAGATAAAAAGAAGAAAAGAGAAAAAAATATCTGGTGTAATTTCGGTAGTAGTCACTATTGAAAAGCATATCAATTAATGTCACATCAGGATCAACGGTGACCGTTAACAAGGAACGAAAGAGTAACCCCTCATCACATCAGCAATTAGACAATTGTATAGGTGACCGGTGACCCTAACAAAATTCATAAAAAATGCCCGAAAATGTAAAAGCTAGCTAAATTAAGCTTAGAGAAAGGTGCGCGCGCGCCATTTCTCCCCCCCCCCGCCTTTTTTCTAAAGTAGATGAGAGTAAGCTAAAAAAAACAACAATTCTTAGTTCACCACGAGAACATCTATTTTTAGCTTGTATATTTTATAGTTCTGTGTGTTTCAAAGTTAAGCTTGGAAAAACTTTAGTAAAAAACAAAATTTTCCGTTTTTTTTAAGCGTAAACAAGTAATTTTCAATAATCTGTTGCGTAGGAGAAAGGTCAAAGAGACGGAGCGTTATACAACATTTCTATTAAAGGTTTTATCAGCAACCTCAAAATAGACCTCCTAGACGAGATAAAATTTAGACGACTTTAAGTTATCTATTCAAGATGCCAACAAGATATTACAAATAAAACCATTTATAGCTTGATATTAATCGATTTTTGTTGACGATTATATCGGTCTTAATACATCAATATAAAGCGGATATAAGAACTCTTTATGTAATCTTAAAAGAGTTTAAAATTTGTCTCTATAAGGTTTTTTTTAGATTTATCATTTACTGTAACTTAAGGAAAAAAGTTAAAGTCCGTTTGATATAATGTGTCTATATAATTTCTACAGTATATAACGAACTAGATAGCGTAGTGGTTAGCAAGCTAGCGAGTCAACATGAAGGTGCAGTGTTCGACTCTAGGGACGGTCTTTTGTCATCAATATAGATATATTCTTTATCTTTGGATCAGAAATATACGGACATTAAGACCGATAGAACTCATCTTAAAGACGGAGATGCTTCCTTTCAAGATGAATTAAAGTGGCATTGACCAGTCTTGAAAAACAGGAATTAGACGTCTAAAATCGGTTTATGTTCTGTATGGGCAGTGAGCTGACTAGGGCACTATGTTTTTCAGACGGACCCTCAAAGGGACGAGAATAATGCCCGAAGTCCGTTTATTGCTGCAGTCCGACCTCAATTACAGGATCTTCAATGGGACGATGGATAAAAGATATTTTAGGACAAGCTGTGATCCACACGTCGTCCTTGGGTGGGCGGATCCCACCCACCAAGTGCATAAATTGAACGAAATATCTTCTATAGACCTTTTTTCCAAATGCTTGGTATCGGCACTAGCCAAAAGTCGTGCGGCTAGCCGACTAGTGCGCACCATGGCGGGGGATAGCCGAAACTTGCTGCACACTTGGCTTGATTGAAACAATGAGGATAAAATCTGGATAAAATCTGTATGGTTTCAGTCAAGCAAAAGAGGCAGCAAGTTTCGGCTATCCCCCGCCATGGTGCGCACTAGTCGACTAGCCGCACGACTTTTGGCTAGTGCCGATACCAAGCATTTGGAAAAAGGTCTATCACTGTTTTCTTTTTCCAGACAATACAATAACAGATGCCGAGGATTAAACAAATAAGAAGAAAAAAAATCCTGATGGTTTCCGGCACCAAGTAAAGAGCCTCATAGTCTGAAGAAGAAGAGTAAAATAGAGGCGTTGTCACCTATTTAAGGAGGTATATTTTTCAGTCTTTGTTTTGTTTGCCATAAAGGGCTGTGCACAATAAAAGTCTACACATTCAAGGTCTTCTCTCATCTCTTTTATGCAATCTAAATTGCTGGTTTCTAGTGTAGCGCGGTCGTCGGTTGTTCAGGACTTGATTGAGAGTAATAGGGAACGAATCATCAGCTCCTTCGCCGATGTAATTAAGTGGTCGGGTATTAATCACACTTTCTATTTCGATGATACTGACATCGAGCATGAAATATCAAGCATAAAATAAACTAGTTCTCCCATTGGTTCGTCTGAGAAAACACTTTACGCTCCTTGCCATCGTTACAAGAATCCTCTCCAACAAGAGGTTGAACTAGCGAAAAAAACGAATAACTAGAAACTAACCATCGAAAAAATAATTCTCCTGGCAAGTAGATCATGGATGTTTGGATCCGCTTGAAAGAGATTTAAGTGACAATCCACACAACGGAAGGTCTGTGCATTGTTGGAATACATTAAAAATACCGGTTTTCTTCTAGCTGTGAATCATCGCAACGCAAGTAAAAAGCAGCAAACAGATAAATTTGGAACTAGCTCCAAATGAACAGCTTGAGTGCCCAAGTAGAACAATTTATCTTACGGATAACTTGTAGACATATTTACAGCTAATGGAAAGATAACTAATGATATCTTTGTACCAGTTATACAGTGGCTAAATGTCATCTCTCAAAGATATCTTGCCAATATATGTTAAACATACCACGAGACACCACATCCTAGATACCACCACACTCTTAACCCTATTAAGGTATTTATACTGAAAATAATTGGCCAAAAGTAAATAAATAAATAAATTTGGAAAAACACAATATATTTCTTGTTTTCTAGACATAATATGATACATTTACGATACAAGTATTACACTACATTACAATTTTTAATATTATATCTTGGTTTGCATTTTGGTCTCGTCATCGGGAGTTTACTAAGAAATATGGTGTCCCATAGCGAAAAAGAAGGACATAAAGAGAAAACGACCAATAAAGTAGAGAATCTAGAAACAAAAATATTATATAGACAAAAAAAAACAAATTTAATGCAATACATAAATTACCTTAATTAGAATCGTTGCCCTCATCCGCCGGAACACGCATTTGATCTGCAACGAAACGTAATTTGGCATTTTTAAGAGCACCTTTAGTTTCTTCGATGAATTTCTCATTTTCCACAATTTCAACAAATACTTTGTTGGAGAGGATTCCTTCTATTTTATTTATACAACAAATTAAGAATATTCAAATATTTAAATAAATCTGCATATGGTCCACACCAATCTCATGTTTACTCACCTTTAACAACTTGCGTGCTCCGAAGATTGCGCAGTCCTTTTTTTCCATTTCCATTGTTTACTCTTTTGTCTCTTCTTCCCAGCCAGTTGACATCCTTTCAGAGGGAATCAGCAAAAACAGTCCTCCATGCTCGTTGAACGTAGTCTGCTTCAGAATTTTTCATGTTCCTCTTTCCCAAAAGACGTATATTTCGTGATATTTATTTTGGATTTAAAGACAAAATTTACATGACAAGATTTTGCATACTCAAATGTAAATAATATTCATATGATTCTACCAGTTTCCTTAGGTTTCCACCATTTTTCAGCAATATTTCGTAGGCCTCCAATTCTGCAATTCTCTTATTGAGAGGAAGAGAAGCGATAACATAATGTAATTCGACGCCGCCGTCGTCGTCACTTACAGGCTTCATTGATTTTGGCCAAGACAGTTATGTATTTTTCTTTGTTATGTGTGATTGACTGTGGGACAGGTGATGATTGAGCCAGTGTAGGATAAATCGGCGGATAGGATTTTTTAGCAGCTTCACTTCCGGCCACAAACCGACTCGGTAGTAGAGGTAGCGGTACATTCTTGCTTTCGGCTGAACCAAAAGATCGGTCCACCGTGGAGTAGAAAAATACAACCAGATGTTGACTTTCTGTCATCAGAGTCTCCACCGTAGTCAGCATCAGTGAATCCATGTGCTGCTTTTTCGTTGGTTGGAGAGAAATTTATTCCATATTCCTTGGTTCCGGCAAGATAGCGGATGATGCATTTGACAGCAATCCAGTGTTAAACCCCTGGGTTTTGATTAACCCTTGCAACTTTTGCTTACAGCATTAGCGATATCAGGCCGTGTTGTGGTCGAGAGATACAGTAATGCTCCAACTGCACTCTGATACGGAATTTCTTTCATACTTGCTTCCTCTTCTTTGGTTTTAGGCGCCATGGCACGATTGAGTTGTAGGCCTGGCTCAGCAGGGATAACATTTGGATGACAGCTCTCCATTTTGAACTTGGCCACCAGGTCATTTATGAAATCCAACTGAGAGAGACTCAGCATGCGTCTATTTCTGTCCCTCTTAATCGTGAGTCCTAGGAATCGGCCTGCAGGTAGTGTTCGCAGCTCAAACTTTTTTCCGAGATAAGACACACAATCCCCCAGTGCTTTTCTGTTGGTTCCGCATACCATAGCATCATCAACGAAGAATAAAGCTACCATCCATTTCTCCCCTTGAAGGCGGAAATATAGACACTGGTCGTGCAGAGAGCGGGTGAGGCCGTACTTGACGATAGCATCATTCAGTTCCATATTCCATACTCTCGGCGCTTGCTTCAATCCATAGATGCTTTTTATTAAGCGGCAGACATCATTTTCACGACCACAGACTGTATATCCTTCTGGTTGATACATGTAGACTTCCTCTTCAAGACTGGCGTAGAGGAACGCTGTCTTCACATCAATTTGGATGACGTCTAGATCACGTGCGGCTACCAGGGCAAGAATAATCCTAAGAGTAGAGAGTCTGACAACTGGGGCAAATGTTTCATTGTAGTCTAGACCAGCGCGTTGAGAGCAGCCACGAGCCGGGCTTTGTAGCGCTCTGAAACTCCATCGGATCCCGGCTTAAGTTAGAAAATCCACTTGCTTTTTATCGGATTACGTCCAGGTGGCAGCGGAACGAGCTCCCATGATCCATTCTTTTTGAGCAAGCCCAAGTAGAACATGATATCTTAAAGACATCTATAAGATATCTTAACATCTACTGCAAAGACTACTTAAAGATATCTTTGAGCAGTTTTTGCAGTCGTCGCTACCAGATATCTTTCTGCTATCTTCTTGAAAACATAATTTCATTCCTTCACCCACTCTGTATATCCCGAGGACTGTAGCACATGTTTCTCATTTAAATTTAAGTACCCGATTTAAGGCTCGAACCTCTGACCTTTTGATTGCTAGCTTGTGTCGCTAACCACTAGACCACTTCAGTATATACATATCTTGTAAATTAAAAGAGTATTGTTTCCCAATTGTTCTATGATCATTTTTATTTTCATTTCATTTTCCCGACTATGGATTTATGATTTTAACTAAAACTAATTTATGTCAGCAACATGCAAGTAATTGGAAATTCACAAAATTGCATTTTTTCTTACTTCATTTATTCCCTTTTACCGAGCAGACTCTGATTAAGTTATGGCAGAAATCAATGAAATTGAAGATTAGTCTTTTTTCTTCAATTTTTCCATCCAAAGTGGTTAATAAAAATAGATTTAAGGAAAGCAAAGAATTTTTTTGTTCAATCATTCTATTCAACTTTCCTCGGCGATCGTATTACACTCATCACTTCTATGAATATGGTCAATAAAACAAGTGCGTTGTTTTGCGCATTGGCTGAATGGCTGTTGACTTATTCAAGGAAGTAAGTGTACATTTTCGGGAAATAATAATGTATTGGAAAAACGGAGATGTCAAAACCATATATCTACAAGATATCTCCAAGATAGAAATCGCATATATCTTTTAGATATATGATTTGATATATCTTAAAGATATCCTGTAGATATCTTAGAAATGTAAGTTAGCACATAGACATGTTGATATCTATAGGATATCTTTAAGATATCATGTTCTACTAGGGAGGTTAGTTCGTCTTCCACAGCAGCTTTCCAGAGAGCTCCTTCCGGTGATGAGAGGGCAGCACTTAAAATGGTATTCATTTCGCCATACGTTTTCTTATTAGGTGGAACAGCTGATTTTTCATGGTTAGATGCAGTAGCATGGTATCCTTGGTAAAGACTGTATGCTTCCGTCGGCTTAGGAGGTCTCAGGGACCTACTAAGATGACTGACTGGATCAGAAATTGTCTCAAAAAAATGAAAGAATTCTTCCTCCTCTGCGTCAGAAGTTGGCTCAAACCCATTTAAAAATCCTTTTTCCTCTGCTTCTGAATAATTGTTTATCTGGTTAGTCTCCCCTGGTCTATCTCCGAGAGGGTCATCTGGTTGTAGAGACCTATTAACATCTTCTGGTTCAACTTCAGGTTAGTTCAAGGGGGTCAAGGGGGTCAAGGGGCTCCAGAATAGGTGTAGGCTAAAAATAGGGAAAATTATTAGCGAATGAGTGATGGGCATTCCCAAGCTATAAAAAAAAATATCAGGTCACCAATGGTCTATCGTAGAAATTGGGAAAAGAGAGAAGTAATTCATTCCTTCCGCTCCAGATGAGTGGTCAAAGCTGCACTTCTCGTCAAATACTACATATTTGCTTGTTATAACTTTTCTGGTCACAGGATCCCATATCTTGTATACTCTTGATGAGTCTCCATATCCCACCATGATCCCTTCCGTCGCTTTCGGATTTCTTCTTTTTTCATCCGGTATATGTGCAAAGGCAGTTGATCCGACTGTCCTCAAGTGAGACATATCCGGTTCCTTTCCATACCAGAGTTGAAACGGTGTTACTTTTCCCGTACTTGAAATAACCCTGTTCTGGACATACGCTGCACACAGAGGACTGCAAGGCCCCAGAGTTCCAGTGGAACTTTCTTTCCGTACATCTGGCTGCGTGCAGACTCCAACACTGTTCTATTTACTCTTTCTGCTACTCCGTTTAGTTGAGGTGTATAGGGCGGAGTGACTTGATGAGCAATGCCAGCTTTGCCGAGCCAATCTTCAAATTCCTTGCTGCAAAATTCACCTCCTCCATCAGTTCTAAGGATCTTAGTTTCTTGACCAGTTTCAGTTTTCATCTTGGCATTGAACTTCTTGAAAGCTTCAGGCACCTCCGACTTGTGTTTCAGTAATTGGATCTAGCAGAAATTTGAGAAATCATCCTTAAAGTCGCAAAGAACCTTGCTCCACTTGGTGTACATATTTGGAACGGGCCACACACCCCCCCTAGTACCTGCCTTCAGTGAATTTCTCGTTCCGGGGTTTTTCACCCCTTTTAAACCCTTTCTTTTGAGGGAAAAAAGGGTTCCACCCACGCTCGTTATAATAAGGAGATTAGGTTTTCAGTCACCGTTTTTTACTCAGATAAAAACCAGTTCATTTCACCGACTTTTTTTTTGTTTCTTTTCCTTTCTTCCGTCGGCAAAATATAAAGAATTTTAAGAAGCTTAACTTTCTCTTAATCCGCGCGTGCTCTTAAAAAAGGCGGCGCTTTTTTATGTTTTTTTATCAAGTCTTTTCCTCTCATTAGTTTCAAAGAAAGCTTACCGACCCACCACCCACTTTGCCAGCGGCGATTGAAACCTCCCAACCTAATTCCTAATTATTCTACTTGAAATACACGTCTTTACTTCACTTCTCATAGATAACTAAATAGCTCAGGTGTTAGCGAAGAGGTCTACTGATTCAAAGCAGTATGTATCTGGGTTCAAACCCCGGTTCGGTCAAAGTTGTTTAAGAAAAATATCGAGTATCAATAAAGGAAGAAATACTTTTAAAGATAAAATAAAATTTTCCTCATAACTTTGTAGCAAGGGTATTAATAAGACCTTGAAAGGGAATTAAGAGCCCGGAAAAGAGTTTTAAGCCTGCGTTTCAAAGTGGTTCAAAATACTGGTTTAAAACCGTTTTCCGCACGCAAACAAGCGGTTATTAACCAGGGGAAATTACGAGGTTTTTTCTTAAAACTGGTGAAAAATACCCGGGAAAAACTGGTTTTGCCCCGCAAGATACTTGCTAGGGACATCAGAGTGGACTATATCTCCAATGTGGGTTTCTCTAGTACGAGTAGACCTAAACGGGTTTCGTGACCAGAAGACATCCACGGCAGTGGGTGGAGAGGTGTGCCTTGTCGTTGAAAAATGCGAGTCCTAATACGCTCCCCAATGTTGCCATCCGTAAGACTGTCTGGTGATTTCGGTGGCCGAACCGTTGATGCCATAACGAAAGAGAGACAACTTGCGCAGCAGACAGTGCCCTTTCCACTGTCGGTTGATTTTCTTCTGCTTGGATGTTGAGGTGGTAAAGAGTCTTCTTTCCAGCTCGCTCTCCTTCCATGATGACTACGCCGTCTTGTGAGAAAGAGACAGTGTCGTTGGCAAATACTACTTTGAGTCCTGCATCAGTCGCGGTGCCAATCGAATAGAGATGTATACCCAATCCAGGAACATAGAGTACTCCCCTCATTGTTCCATTCAGGCGTTCTCCATTTACAGTAGCACAGAGGGAAATATCTCCCTGCCCAGCTACAGTGAGGCTTGTTTCACCAATTTCGGATACGGACCATCTTTTTTCGATCAAGTGGGTACATAGTTAGTGAGAAATGCCCTGTTGTCCGTCATGTGCTGGGTAGCACCAGAGTCAGCGTACCACCCCCCTGTTTTCTTTGCATCTTGATCTGTTGTTGATTTGTAGCTGAAAACCTTTCGTTCCTTCTGTCTTTCCTTTTTATCTCTGGCACCTTAACTGCGATGTCGGTCGTCATCACTTTGATGTCTTCGGCGGTCATCATCTCTTCTGTCATGACGATCGTAATAACGCTTCCTTTTTCTGTCCGCTTCTTCTTCTTCTCTTTTACGCCGGCGTTTGTATTGACGGCATTGAGCTCTAACATGCGTAGTGGAGTCGCACTCCCAGCATGTTCTCATTGTACTAGAGTGTTGACTAGAAGGGGGGCCTCTTCCTTTCTCCTGACCATACCGGGCAGGAAGGGCTTGCTCTTTGTGCTCTTCATGCTTTGATTCATCTCTGTTTGGCTTACTGAGAAAAGCAGTATTAGAGTTCGATTTGGTTTCTTCTTCGTTGCGCAGGCTCTTGTCCAATGCTATGAGGTGAGTAGTCAGCTTCTTGAGAGTTTTCTCTGCAACAGGCGTGCTTTCCCATGCAAAGCCAAAGACACGGAACTCTGGAGGGAGCGACATGAGTATCTTTGCCATTATTTAATTATCATCAATGGGCATGTTGAGGCTCTTCAGACGGAATGCTATCTGTTCCAACTCAGTCAGGAAGCTTGATACACTTTGGCCTATGAAAGAATGTATATAGATATAACAAAAAAAATTTGGTTGTTGAGAGTTTCTACTTGGCCGAAATGTGCATCTATAGAACTTGGTCCACAATAGAGGTTCATTGTCTGCGGCAGCTTCTTTATACTCATTCTATAATGCCATCAACATCTCTTGGGCTGTGCTACAAGTCATCAGGATCCTTGATTGTTCTTCTTTGATGGCTCCAAATATGTTCTGCATTGCCCTGGTGTTTCTCTTGTTCCAGTTGTTTATATCAGCTGCATTTTCAATTTCCTGG
This sequence comes from Daphnia galeata, assembly GCA_030770115.1. Lineage (NCBI taxonomy): Eukaryota > Metazoa > Arthropoda > Branchiopoda > Diplostraca > Daphniidae > Daphnia > Daphnia galeata. The sequence continues at coordinate 511,133 of CM061120.1, read as the reverse complement.
GCAGCATTGCGTTTCTGATTGTGGTAACAAAACGAGAAGATGATTAGGTGTGTGATATCCATGGCAGCCTCACATTATCTCAATGTGGAATCCCCTTCACATTATCTCAATGTGGAATCTCTCTCACATCATCTCGATGTGGAATCCCTCTCACACTATCTCAATGTGGAATCTCTCTCACATCATCTCGATGTGGAAAAGCACTCAGCTTTCTTGTAGATGCTTGCTACACTAGCACACACTTGCACACAATAATATGGTCGAATTAAGCCAGAGTGACCAAACAAATTGAGAAAGAAACACAAAAAAAAGAAATGTCCAACAAAAAAAACAGGACTACACAGAAAAAAAATCAAGTGGCAGAGGTTAGGCACTCACGCTGGGATCTAAGGTTGTCAATTTAATAGTTGGTACCACGCCACAGATAAGTATCTCATATCGTGTTGATGTCAGGCACGGAACACACACACACAAAAAACTAATAAATCATCAATAAACTTACTACATCAGGTTGCCGTTGAGTCCCGTCCACTACCTCCCAAAGCTCATCACTTTGTAACGCCAGCTTCATTCCGAATTTCCAAGACGCGTAGTTTTTCCCATCAAGACACCATACAACATGGCGGTGGCAATTTTTCTCCATCACACAAAAAAAAAGTTTTCTAATTTCTTGTGGACAGTTAGCCGAGGACACACAAAAAGAAAATTCGATCAAACAGAGGGTAAAAGTCTATTTTACCTGACCAAGATTTACTTATACCTAACTTATACTTAACTTAACTAGACTAGTATACTAAACTAATAGTTAAGTAAGGAAACCAAGCGGGATTAACCAGAGAAAAGTATAGTATAAAGTAGTAAAGTATTGAGTTCAGTTTAGTATTAGTTATTTGATTACTAAACTTTACTAATCTATACTATACTTTTACTTCAATTTACTTGTGTTTCCTCGTTTCTTTCTGGTTAATCCCGTTTGGTTTCAATACTTAACTATCAGTTTAGTATACTATTCTAGTTAAGTTAAGTATAAGTTAGGTACTCATTTAACTCAGCATCGACTTAATTACCTTAGTCCAATTAGTTTTAGATAACACAAAAAAAACCTAACATCGTAACAGTAGCAGTATAATTCTTCAAACTTACTTGAAAAGATAATAATCCAATTTCACTAAAATTAATGAACTAAATTTTCAGACGTCTGAACTCCATAAAATTATTGAAAGACTAAAATTAGTTGTCTGCTACAGATGCTCACCGATTAAAACACCGTCTTCTGGTGCGATGTCTCTTATTTTAACTAATTAATTTATATATATTTTGACTAAAAAGCCATTAATCAATGCCGAAATCATTAATAAACGATAAAAATCCTTATTTCAATTTTTACTTTGATTAACATACAGTTTCCTGTTCCTGTTATTACTATTAGTACTATTCTATTACTTTACTATACTTTATACTATTACTTTACTTCACTATAAAATGTTTTTTTTATATATATATTTAATTAGGGGCTATTAATATTTTTCTTCTGGGGGGGGACCCCCCCAACCCCCCCTTTTTTTCTTCTTCTGGGGGGGGGGGGACCCCCCCAACCCCCCCTTTTTTCTTCAAAACATGATAAACTATCAATTTGACATCAACGAACCCATACTATACTTTAGCAATACTATACTAAAACCTAACATATACTATACTATTAAAACACTTATTGTGAAGCAAGAAAAATTTATTATTATTTATCCCTCACTTAGCTTTTAAAAAACAAAACTATACTATACTTATCACTTATTTGAGGAAATTTTATTTAAAGAAGTATTAGTTAAGTAACAGTAACAAGGCGATAGAGAAATATTTAAGAGAACTAAACTTAAATTAAAGAAAAAGGTTTAACAAGTCGTCGATTTCAATATAATCTTTATAGGATTTAATGAGGTTTGAACCGTTAACTTCTGCCGTACCTTTCTATCACTCAGCCATCTAAGCTACCGACTGCAGACATTTGCAACAAAATCAAAACTAATAAATTAATAAACGTGTATAAGTATGGTATAGTAAAGTTCATCAGTATAGTATAGTGTAGAAATATAGTATAGTAATAAGTACAGTATAGTGTAAATTAATGTATAGTAGAGATTACTAAGTACTACTATACTATCCTAGTAAACCCTTAAACATGTTTCATTTATCTATTAGACAATGTTGCAAACTAAAAATTATTGACAATTTATAGAAAATGACAAAAACATTTATCTCACAGCAATTACTTACAAAATGTAACAATGTTAAGTTAAGAAACAGAAAAATTAAAACAAGTTTAGTAAAGTATTAGTTAAATATCAGTTTACTAAATCTTGGTCAGGTAAAATAGACTTTAGCCAAACAGAGTAGCTGTTAGCTGTGCGTACAGCTGGGCCCATAACCTGTTGAGTTAGAAATTAACACTATTACTGGCTATGCTGCGTTGCCGCACTGTCCAGTTTGTTTATCTTTTACATTCAACACTGGCGAGTGATAGGATTTGTTCATTAGATGAGAATTGTAATGCCAATATGGTGACTGCATTCTCCAGTTGTAATGCCCGGTATTATAAATTGAAACTGGAAGTTTCTGAAATCGTGCAAAACAACAAAGCAAATATGTGAAGCAGCTATGATGAAGTCGTGGAAAAAGCCCGTTTGGCTGCAATTACCCGTTGGTTCTATTCCATAGGAATCTTCATAACCACCTTGTGAAAAAAAAGTGCCTAAGTAACGCACGAACATGTTAAAATTAATTTAATAAGCGTATCTCAGTCTTATCAGTACCTGACTGAATCTTTTTCTGACTAGATAAATCCATATTATACACTCTGATGCTTCTGTACCTAAGCGACAGATATTGTTTCCTAATAATAAACCCACAATCATGTTACAATTAATTTCATGGAATATAAAGTCTTATCATTACCAAGCTGATAAACTTGTTGACTAGAGAAATCCACAGAAGACGACGAAGCTTCAGTACGTAACCGACCAATTGTGTTGCCTAAGTAACGAAGAAATTTTAACTATTCGTAAATGCAATTCAATAATTGATATTTTTAATTTCTCACTTGAAATATTCATGAGATTACTAGACGGAAATTCTGGAGCAACTTCGTTTATCAGAATTTGTAACATGGTCGGAGACTACTCGTCAATCCTTAGCGACGAATCGCACCGGCACTTTTTCTACTGGGGAAAGTCGATTCTTACATTGTCATAGTCGTTGTATAGTTATGATAATCACTAATCATGTAGTCGTATATAGTTAGTTGTATAACAGTCGCGACTTGTCCGTTAGAGTGTGCCTTTTTGATAGCTAGTTTGTAATTATTCTTGTATTAAATCGTTTGAATGTTAAGTTTAAATAAAAAATGTTTGCAGAATAGATTTGTTTTAATTTTTGTGTGTATTGTTCCTGAACGTTTTATTTTAAAGTTAAATTTTAAAAAAAGGTGATACTCTCACTTGGTGCTGGACTAGTGATACGTAGGATAAATTTATAAAAATGGTACAGGAATATACATAACTGAAGTTTTTATTTAATTAGAAACGTAAACAGCATTTGTAAATATATATTTAGATCTAATTAAATCTAGATTATGCCCAAAAATTGCTTGATAACCAAAATACAATGTAGTAATCGACTCTTTTTTACTAGACGAATATAAGAAATAATAAATATACTCAAAAAATTCCAACACGAAAACTTTTGTGATTGCCATGGGCGATGTAAAGGGGTTAATTGTTATCGAGTTATATCAACTTCTAATATATATAATTACAGAATTTTCCGATATTTATTTAGTTTAAAAGTTGATCATAATTATTATTCATAATTAACAGAATATAAACTAGATAGCGATAAAGACTAGTCCATAAGCAACGACTAGTCCATAAGCATCGACTAATTGACTCCAGTAAGAGTCGATTGCTCATTGTCCATTGACTTAGCGAGCAGTTTTTGCGCAATCTAAATTAATTAAATCTAAATACCGCTAAATGTATACTTCTAAATTGTGTTTACATTTCTAATTAAATAAAAATTTCATTTATCGTATATTTCTGTACTTTTTTGTAAATTTATTCTACGTATTACCGTGAAGTGAAAGACAGAAGAAACAACGAAGTACTACGAGTTTGATATCATGCCTGAGTGGAACTAATCCGCTTGGCGGCGATGTGCGGTGGTAGGGAAGTTTTATTTTTGTGCCTAAAACATTACCAGAAGTTAGCTGCTGTAGCAAAGTTTTCTGGTATTTTGAACATAGGCTAAAGTGAATTTCTCTATGGGTCTAACGTAACCTAACCTGATGAACGTGGGAGGCTACAGATTTCATCTTACAAATTATTTCATTTATTGACGAGCATAAAAACTGTTATTCTTGATTATTTCTCAAATAGAGACAGGGAAAACGATTCTTTTCTAAAAATTTTGAATTCCTTTTGCCTGGAACATTCTCTTCAAGTTGAATGTGATAACCACCGTCTACTGTAAATCTAATCCATAATTCTATGATCATCCGTTTCAAGTCCGTGGCTCGCAACTCAATTAAGCAAGTCTCTGGGAAAAAAAGAGCAGGTAATCATTCAAAGAAAAAAAACCCTAATCATTTTATTTAAGTGTAAAACAATCTTAAGAAATGAAATCCACAAAGTCATTAACAATTATTGCAATGACATTTAATTATTACGAAGATTGACCAAGGATATTTCTTTAAAGAAGTAGATCTAAAAACACAAACATTCTTTATATATTGTTCTCAAAATGCAAATTTGAATCTTTGTTTCCCTTCCCACTTAAAGTTTTGTAAAACTGCCTACCACCGCACAGCGCCTCCAAGCGGTTGAGTTCCAGCCAGCATGTAATCATATTTTTGTCTTTTAGCCTATTCTTTTGTTTTTCCTGTCATTCTTCTTCATGGTATTACTAGTCCAGCACCAATTGAGAGTATCAACTTTTCTAAAGAGAACTTTAAAATCAAGCATTCATCAACAGTAAAATAAAAGAAATAAAACAAAATATAATCTGCAAACGGTTTTTTTATTTAAACTTTACATTTAATCGATTTAATACAATAATAATTACAAAGGCGTATCAAAAAGAAACACTCTAATAGTCGACTCCTATAGACTAGTCGATAAGAATCGACTTTCCCCAGTGGAAAAAGTGACGGTACGATTCGTCGCTAAGGATCGACGAGACATCTGCGACCAGCTTGAAGATATCTACAAGATAACTTGTTCTACTTAGGTGACGGGACTGACGGCGGGTATATAATAAAAAAATAGCACTTGAATAGTTTTTGGTCACTTTCTTCTGCCATTTCTTCATCAGATTATTGATAATGGTAAATTAAAATAAACTAATGAGAGAAGAACGCGGGAACGAGCGAGGACGGAGAGACTCGGTTTTGTGACGTAGCTTAACGCGCCATTTTTTTCCGCTACTTCACTACCGATTTGGACGAAAGGCCTGTGAAGTGAACTTGCTCACGTAATAGGCTAATAGCGCCCCTAGTACTTGGCTTGCGTGGCAATACCGGTTTTTCTATGGTTTTTTAAACCAAGGCATAGGGAAAAACTGGTTCTGCATACTGGTTCTACACCGCTTGTTTGCGTGTAGAACATCGTTTTAAACCAGTATTTTGAACCACTTTGAAACGCAGGCTTAAAACTCTTTTCCGGGCTCCTTAGTCACTTTCAAGGTCTTATTAATACTCTTGCTATAAAGTTATGAGGATACTTTTAATTTAACTTTAAAAGTATTTCTTCTTTGATTGTAGCTCGGTACTTTTCTTTTACTACTTTGATCGAACCGGGATTTGAACCCAGAACGTTACTTCTTTGAAACAGTAACTGTCTTCGCTAACATCTGAACTATTTGGTTATATGAGAGAGATGAAGTAAAGACGACTATTTGAAGTAGGATATTTAGGAATTAGGTTGGGAGGTTTCACTCGCCGCTGGCAAAGTGGGTGGTGGGTCGGTAAGCTTGCTTGAAACTAATGAGGTGAAATGACTTGATAAAAAAACATAAAAAAGGGCCGCCTTTTTTAAGAGCAAGCGCGGATTAAGAGAAAGTTAAGCTTCTTAAAATTCTTTATATTTTGCCGACGGAAGAAAGGAAAAGAAACAAAAAAAGAGGCGGTTAAATGAACTGGTTTTTATCTGAGTAAAGAACGGTGACTGAAAACCTAATCTCCTTATGATAACGAGGGTGGGTGGAACCTTTTTTCACTCAAAAGAAAGGGTTTAAAAGAGGTGAAAACCAACGGAAACAGAAATTCACTGAAGGCAGGTACAGTACCTTTCAGGAAAATGTGTCCCTTTTGTCCATTTAACTCCGTTGGCGCGGAGCACACATTTTCCTGAAAGGTACTGTACTAGGGGCGGGACCAAAGTTCAATAGTTTCTTACATTTTGTTATTGAATTAAAGTGAAAATCGCAAACAGGACAATTTTGGCCCAATATACCGTCAAGAGCCCAGAAAAACGCCATAGTGTCGGTTGCTTAACGACTGACGGGGACGTTATGTCCCCTTACGTTCCTTTTCGTGACCATGAATGGTTCGCACAAGCGCCATGTTTCTTGTACTTGTTATTTCTGAACTGTTATAGTTCGTCTTCCCAGACCTGACTGGCGCTACAAACGGAGGAAAGAATAAAAATAATACCGGTAACTCCTGATACATGCACAAACTCGTTGAGGGTTAAGGCTTAAGGGTTAAGGCTTAGCAATAGTTTAGAAAATATTGATAAGGAAATCTGATCCTTTTGGCAATAAAAGTGCTATAAGGCTCATTTTCTTCCACTGCGAATTTACAGATTGAATAGAAAGGACCATAGACGACCCCCAAGCACCCGAGGAAAGACCATAGAAGAAAATTTCCTCCAAAAATGTAAAACAAACGCTAGGAAGCGTTCGAAATGAAAAAGGGAACGCAGGGAAAAAGAGCACACGGAGCAAGAGCGTGAGCCTGAGCTTGAGCCTGATCCTGAGTTTCAGAGCGAGGTTCTTGGGCCAGTGAAATAAACATATCTATGTCAAACTGACTCGTCAGATTCGGACCAATTGCTGAGAATAAAAAAATGAGGTCAAGCCAAAGCAGCTCTGACGATAAGAGAAGTGATCCTCTGAATTTTTATGAACCCAAAACTGGAAAAACGTCGAGTCACAGTGGCTCTGACGAGAGAAGGTGATGATTCTTTGAGCGATCAGGGTTCAACTGAGCTTCGTGAAGAAGCAAGAGAGGATAGAATGAATGCGAAAGCTATTAAGAGTAGTCAATTCTTGTTGGTTTTTTTTTCTTAAAACTACTATTTTGGCAATTTCCCATGCAACAAGAAGAAATGAGAAGAAGAGACATGCATTTAAAATTATAAGCAAATAGGGTTTGATGTAAGGCACACTGAGAAGCATTAGACCAGTAGAGATGCCGTCCGCTCCTTGATCAGAATTGGGATTCAAGAATGCAATGGCGGTTTCAATCTCCCAATCAGATATAGCAAGAATAAGATGCTCCGAGTAATAGTGTAGCTATCAGTAGCTGATTTAGCTAGCTCCTTAATGATGCGATTCATCAAACGACGATTCTGAGGGGAAGAGATTGCAAGCAAATGCATCAGCGATAGTAGTTGGGTCGAACGTGAGCGTTCATTAATCAAGAGTGCAGGTAGGAGAGAGATTGATTTGCGTTTGCCAAAAAACGAAAAAATTGCCTTGAACATGTCACCCGTAGTCGCTTTAGATCTGAATTCGCACAAGCTTTACATTTGGCCCGCACAGAGCACGGAGTGCTCGCTGGAATTTAGTTTTACTACGCCTGTACAACAGTTACTTCTAGACCACGCTGTGAGATGGGGTCGCGTCTTAGTTCACAAAGTGCGGAGCTCTTAGATTCACCAACGGTAACAGGTAAACGCTTATCTAACTTACCTAGCGAATTGCAATACTTTCTTATGAAAACTGAATCTGTCTGCAATCCGCAGGACCACAGTTTTGTAAAGTTACAAAGTATAGGCGAAATAAAAATAGCACAATCACTCACAATAAGTGAGATTAAAAGTAATATGATTAGTATAAAGACAGTTTGCTCCACTAATAGAAAGTTAAACTTGTCCCGTCATGAGTGATGAGTCAATATGTGCTGAAATTAAAGCATTTCGCGTGACCCGACATTATTCGTGAATCTGATCAATCCGTTTTTCCAGAGAACATTTGGATTTCGTATGCGATGTTCTGTTGCCCGCGGGGCTGATTTATGTTGATCATTCACACGATGTCGCCTATGAAAAGATGCTGATGTTCGATCTTCCACTTATTTTTGTTAATGTTGACAATACACAACGCTATCTACCAGTCATCTATCTATGCAAACTTACGCAGACGTCTCCATATAATAATAAAAATAATAAAAATAATATATTTGTAAGGCGCCTTTTTCATTACACGGTCAAAGGTGTCCTTAAGCTCACAATTGGTGGATGAGGGAAAAAACAGTTTTGAGTTGGGCTCGAAGGGAAGAAAGAGAGGGGAGAGAGCAAAGAGAAAGGACGAGGGCGTTCCAAATTCTAGGTGCACAACAGGAGAAGGCTCGTTCACCCCATAGCTCCTTTCTTTCTGGTGGGACGACCAGCTTCAGCATCCCTAGTAGAACGAGATATCTTTTAGATATCTAATAGACAAAAATTTATCTACTGCAAAGATATCTTATTGATATCTATGCAGTAAGCAAAGATATCTTATTGATATCTATGCAGTAACCTATTGTTATCTCGTAGCGGTATCTTTCATGGATATCTAATTTACATCTTTCATAGATATCTTAAATACATCGTTGAAAAATGCTGTTAAACAAACTACGCCAGCACTGTTTCATTCATTTTCTAGTATTATTCATTCCTCACTTTATAAAACTATTTTAACACTTTTTTGTCTATTTTCGGAATCGAACCTTTGACTTTTCGATTGGTAACCTCTCTTACTAACCACTATAACATTATGACATACATTAAATGAGAAAATAGGAAATATAGTTTTTTACCAATGGGATTTATGATTTGATTAAAGATAAAAGATATTATCTGCAACATCTAGGATTCTAGGTAGATGATTTTTAGTTCCCTTGAAATCTTCAGCTGTTTTGCGTATAGAAATCGTATTATATGCAAGCTATAAAATCTTGTTCGCAAGAGTGCCAAACCTTTATTGTAACTAGTCAATCGTACTATCGAGATCATATCTAATCCACCCTTCCTAACAGTAAAAATATCCAAGTGTGATTAAACTACATTTTAAGACAACAATGGTCCAATTTTCCTCCTTCGTTGGCGGCCGTTTTCAAAAGTTTGCTAGAAAATCAGGACCTAAAAGTTCCTTGTATAGGGGATTTGCAACTTAATCCGAGAATCAGGATAAGTTGCAAATCTCCAATGTGTTGTGATGAAAAATGGCGAGGTTGTTTTGATTGATAACTTTGTTGAAAAAATCGGCGGAAAGTATATTTTGTAGTTTTTTTTTAATTTTGGCATTGTAGGATTTCAATGGATTGGATTCTCAATTACTTGATACTCGAATTGTTCATTCATTGTGTATCAATATTTTATGTTGGAAAACTTGAACTCAATTTCGGCTAAGACTCTAAAAATACCAATTATTCACAGCACAATACAAAATTCTTTTCGTATTGCTAAATAATCAAATTTTGATTTATAGAAAAAAAATTTCTCAACCATGATTCCCTTTTTAATTGGTTTCATCACAGAGGATGAGAAGAAGGAGAGACTTCGCTCCATAAGCCCCTGTAGAAGGAATTGGACCCAATCGTAACCCCCTACTGAAAGATGCCAGATTGAGGAAATTGTACTCAAAGACCAGTGTTGCCAGTTTAAGAAACCCAGCCTGGCTTTGAAGTGTTGAACAATTCTGCTTCCATGACGACAGAAAGTCGTGTCGTCTGCTTAACGTTTTTGTTGTGTGGTGGGGTTTTGTGTCATGACAACCGTCTTCAAAATAGAAGTCGACTAGGGATGTCGGTCTCAGACCAAAGGCTAGAGCGCTTTGGTTCCTGAAGACTGACCAGTTCAGCCAGATAGGAGGGAGCGAAGCCGTGCACACAGCGGTAAGCTAATGTTGCTATTTTGAAATCAATGCGGGAGTGGACTCGTAGCTAGGGAAAAGAAGTGGAGCCAGGGAAGTGCTTTCAGTTGCTGTGTTCTCTGTTCTCGACGAACGATTGATGAGTCAAACAGCTGCATTCGTTTAGCTTGACGAGTTGCTTTTCGGTGAAGCTAACGAGAAAAGAGTTGCCGTTGTCGAGGAAAGATACGGCAAATGCCAAGATAAGGCGGGCAGTAGCGTCATGGTCAAGTTACTTGAGGATGAGAGCGATGCGACGTATATGATAAAAACCACGAAGAAAAATATGTGATCACTTTCGTCGATCATAAACATATCGATAATCGATAATAAACACAAGACGAAAGTGATCACATTTTTGTTGAAAAGTAGGCGAGTCGTCTGCTAAATTGATCACATTTTAAGGACCTCCCACTAAATATGGCGGGGGGTCCGTTTTAGAATGGGAGGGGCCTATTCAAACTTTAAACCCTGATTACGTACCGATAAATTGATTTTAAAATTTAAAAAAAAATACCGTCAGAATCGGCGTGAAAAACTACGTCGAACCATGTATTTTTCAGCCGATTCTGAATTTCATGCCACAACCCTATTGCTAAAAGGGCACAGCATGATGACTCACATCACCGCCATTGCTGAAGGATTGGTTCAACAACTTGAAGACTTAAACCTATGTCTAAGTCACAAATCATAACCAAGATCGTCTTGACTCTCCCGACTGCATTCAGAAACTTCATGGTGGTGTGGGATAATCTCCCGAAACTGATAAGACAATGCCTCGGCTCATTACCAAATCGATAAACGACACAGAAATATTTGTACATCCCCATCGAACAGCAAAATCATACCAGCCAAAACCGACATAAAAGCCTTTGCTGCCAAATCTGAATCGCACAGAACCACTAACAACTGGGAAAGACAAACCTTGGAACCAGGAAGACAACCTCATATAGTAGGGAAAGGCGAACTGTCAACTCAGCCAAAAAGCACCACAGTGCGTGGTATCGACGTCCACTTTACCGGGCAATCTGTTTCATTCACGAGAAACGGAACAATTGTCATAGCAGGAAGTCGCGTTTGAAGAGAGTTGTACCAGTTAGATATCTCATTAGTCAATACATCCCAATAAATCAACCCACTGGTATGCAGTGCCGTCTCAAACAGACAGCCCCTCTCGATATGGCCCCAGCGTCTATTTCATAGAAGTTAAAAAACTATAATTAAGGTGGTGTCCAATGGTTTGGTAGACGGGATAGAACGAATAGATCGATCTACTCCAACTAGAATCTGCCCAGGCTGCGCGTTCTGCAAAAGGCATCGCCTACCATTCAAATCTGTTCGTCGCCGAGCTACACAGGTCGGAGAGATCATCCACTTCGACGGTTTTGGACCCATGGAGCCATCATCACCTGGCAGAGCGAGATACTGCGTCTCATTTACCCGTAAGAAAATTTTGGGTAGTAAACAGCTAGAAGCTAGCTAGTTAACTTGGACCTATTAGCTAGATATAACTAGCTGAAATGCAGGTACTTTTGTCCACATTCTTGCTAGCCAAGCTAACCTAAATGGTCGATTGTATTCAGGTAGTAGCTAGTTTGAATCCTGCTAAATTTTTCTTATTGTTTTTTTTTTGTATATAGCTAGCTGCTGAAAAGCTTATTTAATTTTCATGATTTTTGTGCTTTCCAAAAACCCTTAAATAAAGCTATTTTAACCAGGATTAAATAAATTTGAAACTGACCACTATTTATATTTTCGTTAAATATAATAAATGTTTTTAAGTACAAAAGTTACATCATAGAAAAAATGTTACGTGATATTAAATTAGAGTGCAAAAAACAAACGTTTTTAAACAAAGGTATTTAAACTAGAACCTTAACTATCCTAAGCATTACAATCAAGAATCTTGCTATCATCTGCTCCAAGGGATTGCAGCAGTGGGGATGACAAGCGATGACAAGTTATGATGAACTACAGCAGGTTACAGCAAGATTTTCCTTCTGTAGTTTTCAGATATTTTTTTCATTCTGTCTTGCAAGATGAGTTTGTCTCGCTGTTTCCTTATCTCATCTATACTTTCTAGAAAATAAATAGAATACGTTGTTAAGAAATGGTAAAGAGACTAAAGACTATTAAGTATTAATAAGGAGACTAAACGTGTAGCTATATGCAAGCTATATATGCAGTAATGCAGTATGGACTACCTGAATAGATCATGATTAACATGATTACACCACACTGCAGAATATCATTGCTGAGCAAACTCTTATCATTGCAATGGTGCTTCATAGTCGACGAAATTCCAAGTATTGCAAAGACCATCACTAAAAAAGACCGCCTACTTTTCAACAAAAATATGTGATCAAAAATAAACATATCGATAATCGATAATCGATAATAAACACAAGACGAAAGTGATCACATATTTTTGTTGAAAAGTAGGCGAGTCGTCTGCTAAATTGATGACATTTTAAGGACCTCCCACTAAATATGGCGGGGGGTCTGTTTTAGAATGGGAGGGGCCTATTCAAACTTTAAACCCTGATAACATACCGATAAATTGTTTTTAAAATTAAAAAAAAAATACTGTCAGAATCGGCGTGAAAAACTACGTCGAACCATGTATATTTCAGCCGATTCTGAATTTCATGCCACAACCCTATTGTTTTAGTATTGCTAAATTATTAAATTTTGATTTATAGAAAAAATTTCTCAACCATCTTTTTATTTGGTTTCATGCGTCATCTTCACCGGATTATCGTACTTCACACCCCATTGTCTACCATGTATCATTGTCGGAGATTAATTTTGGAAAATTCATTTTTTTTTATAAATCTCTGTATACAATAGCCTCATTCATGAAAATCTCATTTAATTTGTTCAAATAATTATTTTTGTTAAATTTCTATTTCTCTAAGTATTGAGTATTTTGCTATATCTTTACAATACATTTTAGATATCTTTACATAAGTTGTTTTTATGCAGATATTTTCTAAACGTTTTATAGATATAGTACCCACACAAAGTTTGGAAACACGGCGAGTGTTTTCCCGGTTTTAACACGGCGGCTTACGGGCTAACGTGTCCTCAGTTTTTTCGCGATAACTCTTGTTTGAGTTATCGCAAAGGGAAAATAAAAATATCCTCTCGTAGAGGACATCATGGGCTTTCATCATGCCAAGAGAAAAATCCTGGGGACCATTATTTCTAATCGAATTTTGATAGGTTTTAAGTTTGAAAACAAACGGCGTTTCCGCCATATGTGCCCATGTTAAAGTGTATGTCACTAAAAAAATCACCAAAAATTCACAAATTCAAATTTTTGGTTGAAACTTGCACAAACAGTAAATAATGTCATTATCTACAATTGAGCAAAAGTTCAAGTTATTTTAACGAAATGCTGATTTTTGGCGATTTTTTAACACAAAATTTGCGTAAAACAACAACCAACAACAATTTTAAATTTGCGTAAAACTACCATTAAAAAAAGTAAAAAAGATCTTTAAAAAGACCTTCCGGGATTTAGTAAGAGAACAATTTAAGCAACTTGGCCAAATTTCAAGTAAATCGGTCAACTAGGAATAAAGAAGATAGGTTTAAACGAAACGGACAATAGAGTGGTTCGAGGTTGCCATCTTGGATGGACTATTGCTCAGTTTGATGCAACCTCAAGCCAAAAAGCATTGGCATTTGTATAGAAAGAGTGCAAGCCATGAAGGAGGCGTAACTATGCCTGAGCAGCTTGCACTCTTTCTATACAAATGCCAATGCCTTTTGGTTTGAGGTTGCACCAAACTGAGCAATAGTCCATCCAAGATGGCAACCTCGAACCACTCTATAAGCCTTTTGGAGCCCAACTCTCCAATAGATATCGATTACTAAATCGATACGTGCGACGCGAACAGAAACATTATTGCCTTCGGTATACTTAAAAGTATAACCACGGTCTAACAGGAGAGGTAGACAAACGCCATAAGAGCTGACTGGCTCAGTAGGGTGGGAGGGTTCCATGGTATTCCGCTAGGAGTGCACGAGTAGTGTTCCCCTAATGCGAAAAGCCAAGAAAATAGATCGTGCAACTCAGCATCGCTCAAAAGAAACAAGATTCTGACTGCTTGAGCTGGATGCTGAGTTGCACGATCTATTTTCTTGGCTTTTCGCATTAGGGGAACGCTACTCGTGCACTCCTAGCGGAATGCCATGGAACCCTCCCACCATGGTGTATTAGTATGGTGGGGGAACTTATGGTTGGAATCGGCTATCTCGGCTGAAGCCAGTGGTCACCTATCATCAACGCTGCCTGGTGGACAATTGGGTGAACTATGAGCTATAAACGGTTTGAAAATTTTCTAAGTCCGATTGCACTTTGCTTATGTACTTATAAAGCTATAAAATCGTAAAAAATGAGTCAATAACAGTAATTAAGTATTATTTTTCTAGCTTTAATTATTTTAAAATTAATAGAAAAAAATATGAAAAAAATTAAAGACGATTATAGGAAACGAACCTTATCCCTCTAGAGTCGTAGCTCATTCCTCTAGCCACTACGACAACCGGTTGATATCTAGACATTAAAAAGTTAAATATATATACTATTTTACAGACGAATTTCTAAATTATGAAAGAATTTAGTATATTGGTTCATAGAGGGCACTGACGAAAGGAGACCAGCCCCAAAAAGCCCCGCCACTTGTCCGGAAACTGGCTTCATTCGAGATAGCCGATTCCAACCATAAGTTCCCCCACCATACTAATACACCATGCTCCCACCCTACTGAGCCATCCCAGCTGATGCCAGGGATAGCCCGTTTGTCTACCTCTCCTGTTAGACCGTGGTATAACCCTCAGGGATTAAACGCTGTTTAATAGGGACTGTCCATATTCTATTACGAATTCACTGTCGGAACATGGGAGTTAGTTAACCATGTGTTTATTAAAATTCTATAATCATCCTCAATCATTCTTATTTTTTCATTCATCTCAGACGAAACCATGCAAACTTGTAGCAACCCAGCTACATGGTTTCACACCCCACCTCAACTAGTGAATTCGTAATAGAATATGAACAATCACTATTAAACAGCCTGTAATTGATCGAAATAACGTGTTTTTCACGATATCAACAAATGTTAAAAAATATGTCGAACAGCCCTATAATAGTTAATAATAGTTGGAATTGAATACCTCTTGGAGTCTTCGTGAAAAAAAAAATAGCAGTGGCTGTAAGAATAAGCCACCAAGCGGGTGTGTATACAACATCCGCCCGAGTGTGACCTAGACGAAAAGACGATATTGCGTGATGACTAAGCCGGACAAATCGAATTTCCCATATATAACGGAGGCTATAAAAAGGTATAAGCCTCGGGTTGTATATATGTCCTCTCGGTTAGCTCTGTCCTTTTCGTCTCTTCTTCATTTCATATGACACGATATGCGTCTTTTGGGGATTCATATTTTCTCTCTTATTCCTTTCCTTCACTCTTCTTTTTTTACTATTGCACAAATCGCGTGAAAGGCTGAACGTGCGTGAAAGTGTAGGCATATAAGATTTTCAACTCTTTTGAGTGTAGAATATTTTGTAGCATTTAATGTATTTATATTTATATTGGGTCGTATTGGGTATAAGCTCTACACAGCAGAGGTACTATTGATGTGTTCGAATATTATTTGGTATGCTTCCCTACCCTTCCATTTTCTCATTTTTCTATTATTATCTCTTTTTCTTTTTTTTTTTTTCTCTGTTTTTTGCCATGGTAAATTGGATTTGGCTATTATGGGAATGTAGACGAGTAGTGCTATAATAGATGACAAGCCGCTAATATACGTGCTGGAATCTAACGAGCAAAGTCTAGCAAGCTGCAATATGCTAGGCTAGCTTTTGGCACTTAGTGCTACATATCTTCCGGCCTGCTACCGTCCTCATGCGGCTGGTGTCCGCACTCTCTATAATCTGATATCGCCTTATTTGCATAATCAAATTAGAAAGAAGCTGAAGCGTGTTCGTAGACACCAATCCGCATTGATGTTGTACGACCGGCATCACTTCTGTAAAGGATCAGATCGCGTGTTGAAGCTCAGTTTCATGTCATCCGCGTGAACGAGCGTGTTTAACCGCTACGCTAATAACGAGAAAGGATAGAACGTATTGCAAGGCATGAAACCGCTTTTTATGATGAAACTAGCACATCTCGTTGACGCCATAAGCCAAGCACCGATGTGGCATCCATATATCCTAATCAACCCAATATGCCAATATCTATAGTTGCAGTGAAAATAGCGGAAAATGGCCTATTTTTTAATGTCAACGTTATGTAACCTTACACACTCTTACACAATCACAAGTAGCCAACATAGGCCATCATACAGCTGATGATCCCACTGATGAAGAAACCTATTGTTGTCTTCCGATCAAAGCCGATCAAAGCAATGAATCGGCAATGACCGAGTCTATGACTATGGATAGGCATATTCATTCTTAGATACACATTATAGGACGCAGAGAGCGTGAGATCAGAATATGGCATCGTTGGAGATAGGTATTGAGTTCAACATTTCTTTCAGCATTTTGTATATAGTGTACTACGTACAAAATGTTTTCTATGTATATTCCAACCTTTGATGCAATGCTTGATTGTTTGAAGCAGGATCACCATTATCAAAGGAATCGTCAACTTCTGTGTCATGTTTAAATCCCAGATATTGTGGTAAGTTGACTCGCGGAAAAATGACCCTGTGTAGTTGTTTGTATTAGCCTTTCTCAGTCAACAGAAAATCCAGAAACATGTAATAATTATCGATTATTTTCGATATCGACAAAAACAAACTTGTTTCCTTATGGTTTTATTCCAATGTATAACAACGTTTTGAAATTGTTCGGCTCGTGTATTGACATCGATTGACAACGTATTGACAACAGATTGCTATGAGGCTGAAAAATCTATCCTAGTACTATGCATTAATGGCTGCATATATTTTCTTAGTATAACGCTTTGAAAACCTCTTAGACAAATGTCTATAATCAAGCATGTCGTCTTAAGAAGCGTGCATAGCTTTCGGCATACCCTTGTCTACAATGTGACGGTATGCTGAAAAGGGCTATGATATAGAATATACCCAGGCAAAAATCCGAGGCAATTAATTGCATGTTTTTATGCAATTTATTGTGTGTTTTAAAACATGATTATATTGGGACACTTTATGACGAGATAAATTATGGATTGAATCATACTGAAGTCAGAAATTTTTTCTTAGATAAAACGTTCATTTAATTATGTCTCATTTGTAGTAACATAATTCAATATAATTCGGTTCATTTCACTATATCTTCACCCAATATTGAACCCACGTCTTTCTTGTGTCTACTGTCACTAATCTGTAGGACCTATAGCGCTAGCAACTAGCTACTTACAATTGAATTATAAGTAATTTGTTTTTGAAGGTAATACTTTATTACAAATTAACAACTTCCGCACTATCGTTCGCCATACATTAAAATTCCTAAATATTTCTTCATATCTCAACAGTTAAGATACTTTCTTAGGGATTTTTCCCTGTATACTGAGCATGTATATTCGCTCGTTATCTGAGATTAAACATTAAATTACGTGGAAGTAGGATTTCATAACAAAATTAGATGCATATTTCTAAGTATACTTTAATTGCATGATTTAGTATATGATAAATCGTGTTAAAATTAGATTAATTTCTTAGTACGTGATTTATTTTAAAATTATTGGACATTATTTTTAAGTATACAATTAATTTATGATAAATCATGTAAACATATGATTAATTTCGAGTACGCGATTAATTTTACAATTATTGCGCATTATTTTAAACATGCTATAAATTATACATTAATATATTTAGATTGTATACTTTAGTACATGCTAGCATGATCGAGCATGATAAAATCGTGTTAACATGTGATTAATCGTGAAAGTACGCAATTTATTGCGAACTTAGACAATTAATTGTCTCGGATTTTTGCCTGGGTATAGACTGCATTCGTGTAATTATTTACTATTTGCCTATGAACGACTCGACAATCAAAAAGAACTTCACGAATGATGGTATCCTTTGCTTCACCTCATACGGCTCATAGCCTATGTACAATTGTGCATCTCTCTTTAATGTCTTTCGAAACGGGGAATTAAACGAGACAAAGCACTAAAAGATGTCTTGTTTTTTTCGGGAATCAATGATCATTTATGACCAGCTAAAATATTAGTGATACAACTTATTCTATAAATCATTGCCAGCAACATATATGCTCCAAGGCAAACCCACCGTATTCACTTTACATGGCTATAGCTTTAGTGTTTGTACCTTAAAATGGGTATATAGTAATACAACTTATATTCATGCCCTATAAAGCCTATATGTAGTATGTACTCGGATGTATATGTATGGGATGTATCTCGTTTTTTTCCCTGTAGTATTGACGATCGCCGACGATCGCGTACGCGTTCCCAACTTGAGCATTCTCCTTTACGATATTGATTCTTAAATCCCATTGGTTTTGAATAATATATATTCGTATATTGCGATATTTTGTCACGTTTTTCCTCGATCGGTATACTTAGCAGATGACGCATGCTGGGCGAAATCGTACATGCAAATAGTTAATTTTAACACTGAATCTCCGACTCAATTTCACCGGTTTTGCCGGCACCAGGTTTCGGATTGGAAAGGAATCCGGAATAGGTCGGTCCCTAGTAAGTTATTGTTGCCTTTGTCCCGCCATTGAGCTCTTCTGACCCTTCTTGCTGTGATGTCCCAAGAAACGTCATGAGCACTTGCTACACGGCAAACATGACATTATTAATTATTTGTAAGCACTATAATACGCCTTTTCGTCGTGTCGGATACCTATATATAGGCGTTTCCGACAAATGGGGGTTAAACTGGCGTGTTGGTGCGTATAGGAGGGCGGACAAGAGCTCAGGGCGTCAGAGATGACCTTATGGCTAGTAACGTATTATAGAGGTCATAACCTTTTTTTGAAACTAGGCGTATTAGATGAACGGATGATGAAGCGCAAAGGATTATTGGGAACTTCAATTTCCGAATTGCACTGAAATTTTCAACAATAATTGAAACTTTCTAAACAACAATCATAATGTATATAGTATTATCAGTGCTCGTGTCAGTGTGCACTGTGCGCGACTGTGCGGTAGGCTACTTTAAATTGGTAGGCCTACTGAACGAAGTATCTTTAAGAATTTAATTGTCTGGCTATAACGTCAAAAATTTGTATGGTGAATGGAGCACGAACAGTTTTGTTCATAAAATAGATCGTACAAATTGAATAGACTTCATTGCTATTAAAGTAGATTATAGGCCAAATGTAATACGAACGTTAAGCCAAAGCGCACCACTGTAGGCTGCGGCCCATATTACGGAATTACGCACACATTGAAACAAATACATTTTTACGTTTGGACTTGGACAAAATTTTACTGTCACATTTTTAAATATTTTTCTCAATCAACAACAACTTAACAAGCATTAGAATTATTCGTTATCGGGAAGTGATTCATCTAATTGCTATAGTACCCGGATATATGCGTAAATAAACAATAACAAGTATGAACAATTTTAAACTTCAACAAATTCTAAGTTGCCGTTATTTTAGTAAATATAATATCGGTCATTTCTGTTGTTGAGGTTTGTTAGTGGTGGTGGAAGAAAATTAGGGCGATCTGCCTTGTAAAACAATGAATCGTCAAGATTTTCTTAATTGGGGTACGGGTTCCGCCAAAATTATTGGTTTTTGTAAGAGAGTGGTCTTATAAAAGAGTGTACACAGCAATAAAAGTTATTAAGACGAAAAGTTTAGAATGTAAACTGAACTGTATTGCACTTATGGTTGTGTTGTAATCGATGATTAATTCTTATTTATTAATGTTCACCGTGGGGGTTCGAAAGACGGAGCATCGATTAAATAGCCGATATCAATCGACAGTGATACCTTAGAATTTTCAATGTTCGTGCTGCATGCATTTATTTCTGTATTTAATAAGAAGGGATTCAGTTGTTGACTGCATGAGTCCATGCCCCATTCTTTCATTGAAATAGTATGATTATTCATTATTGTCAACATTATTTATTTGTGAAGCGTAAACAAAATGGGATAAACCCACATCAGTTTTAACAACTACCGAATAAAAGCCAAAAAACAATTTGATCGGCTGTATGGTACGGTAGTGCTAGTGAAGGTTGAGAAGGAACGAAATAAAGGAACGCTGAAAACTGTCTACGTATTGTGACAGTGAGTTTTGCTAGACGAATGTATCGGCCTGAAGTCAGCGTGTGTGTTATAGGCCGGCAATGGTACATAGGAGCCGTATCTAATAGAGTACCGTATAATTGAGCTAACAGTCGCAACACACATGGTGCAACGAAAATGATCAATAAAGCAAAGACAAAGAAGGTTTTTTTAGTGTTGACTTAGCTTTCCGAAACTATGTTGGTTTTTTAAAACGTATGTTTGTTTTATAAGTATTTTATTATGTTACTGAATCTTTCTGTAGGTATTTCACGTTAGCCATATATTGCAGCATCTCTGTCTTGTCTGTAATGAGTTGAACTCCCTCACTGCTTCTCTTTCCTTCCGCGCCAGTTCCGCGCTCCTTGGTGAATCGACGTGGATGATAGAGCACCACCACCACTGTTGTCGTTATCATTGACGTCATCTTGATCATGTATACTGTATAGGACCGTGTAGAAACCTTCAACGCCGTTGCGCCGTGGCCGCGCCTGGCATCAAGCTTCTTTCGCTTCGTCTTAGTTCTCGGATTGTCGTTGTCTCCGCCTTCTCCCCGTGTGGGGTTAGACCGAATCAGAGGTTGGAAGGGGGGACGCCAGTTGATGGCCTTGCACATTTTATACTATACATAGTCCCTAGTGTTCACTCGCTGTCAGTTTTCAGTAGTGGCTCGACCGTGAAACGCGCCGGTACGTAGTGTGTGTCGTCCGACTATTTCTTAAACCAAAAGTTTTTCTGTTCCAACTCGAAATCACACCTCATCACGCAAACACCACAATTCCATATTAACCTCCTCTACACTGTTTCGCCTTTTCATTCACGCGCTCATTCCTGCTGTTGATGTATCCAGAACAAGTCTTCTTCCTTTCTATAAGTTTGAAGGTTCATTAAACAATAAGCTGCTGCAGGGAATTGCGGATACGGTAATGTGCTCTTATGCGTCATCCGAAATTTAGACTGCTGCTATCAGGAACCGGTGGTGAATCATTAGTTACCAGTTCCGTTATTGCTCTGTTTTACTATCAGTGATGATTCTGTTGAAGAAATGACCTGCCGGATGGTCCGAATCACCAGTCAAATGACGCGGATCTGTTGCTTGTGTTGCTGGATTTTGCTGGTAGTGAGCAGCACAACCAGCATTGTCAGTGGTAAACCGACCAATGCCCAAACAAACATCCATCGACATCACGCGGCAAATAATAAAGCCTTCAGAGGTTTGCTTTTTGATTCATATTCATTTTCTCATATTTTGTTTTTGTTTTATTTCTGTTTCTTTTTCTTCGATCGCATTATTTATTACATTTACAATGAATCGGATCAAGCATCAAGTTAATTGTCATTTCTTACTGAGTGATTTGATTGCGTTAAAGTGGGTTTTATTTTTCGTGGTCCGATATACTATGTGGCTGGGATATTGCACACACGAGAGCAGGCAGCAGGGAGTAAAATCGTTCTTAATACGTTTTTTCGATCCCAAAAACGTTCCAAAAATGATACGCCGCTTTTGTTCTCTGAGAACGTTTCCGAACGAATTTCGTTCCCAGGTTTTTTAACCGGTGTTTTATTGTTCTTATTTTAGGGATCTAACGTCCCAAGTTTAATTACTAGCACAGCCAAATTATTTTAAAATAAAATATGGTTGAAGTCGGTGAAACCAGAAGCCCCTAGCTGACTTGTATTAGGAAAGTCTTCAGTTTTGAATCCTAAGACCAATGGGTTTTCATCAAGAATATAACGGAATTTTATTTAAATTAATTATTTTGATAAATTAAAGATATTGCGTAATTTTTATCGTAAAATGAAATAATTTGTCATTCTGAACGACTGACAGTGAATGCAAACTGTCGAAAATCGAGGGGTTCGCAACTCGGCCGCCAGGTGTACGAGACGCCAGAATCGGTTCCTGATTCTGGCGTCAATTTTGAAGATTCTGGCATCAATATCAAAGATTCTGGCGTCAATTTTAAAGATTCTGACGTCAATTTTTAAAACCATATGACCAGTTGATACTGGCGTAATAATTTAATTGTAATGTCCTGAATTAAACTTTTAAAAAGTTCATTAAATAGTGAAGAGAAAATTTCATGAACTTAATCTGTACAGTTACATTTTTTATCGACAATTGGAAAATACTATAATTTTGACTTGGAAGATTCTGGTTCTGGCGTCATTTTCAATGATTCTTGATTCTGATTTGGGATTCCAGAATCGATTCTCGGGCAAGTGTACGAGATTCTTTTGAGTTGCGAACCCCTCGGTCGAAAATATTCTTTAGATTTTTACCAATGACTACACCAGAGGAATGTAATCTTTAATTTGAAAATGGGTGAAATTCTCGTAATGGAGCAGTTGCTACGTTTAGCCACCTATAAAGGACAGCTTGAAATGTTTTATTTTGGTGGGTTTTTTTTTTCTGTTCCCTCCTTTTCGGTTTATTCTTTTTGGTTTTCGATCGCCCGTTTCTTGAGAACAATACCGAAAAAGAACGGCTTTTTTTCGTTTTTTCTCAGAACGATTACACTCCATGCGTTCTAGGAGATCACAAGCGATCACATGGCTACACAACGTGAAGCTACGTACTTCGAGCTGCCTTTTCCGGCCGACTCCAATCCTATTTTCAGTATTTTGTGTTCAGATAGAATATCACCATGGTACTTGGAATTTAAATGTTAGATTTGGATAGGGTCTAAATGATATTTTATGGATCCGTTTGAGGGATGTCTTTTGCCTTGGTCTTTGTCGTAATTCAAAATGAAAGCAGTATCATGTGGAACTAAGAGTTCCGAAGCATTTTGCTCGGTAATGTGCACAAAACAAGATGAACATGGCCACATGAGTCGGTCATCTGCGCACATTTGACCAAACCGATGCGTGATCAAGCCACGCATTTTCATCAAAATTGGTAGGTGGATATATACTAAATTCATGATTGCTTTGAGGTCCAAAGGATTTTTTATTTGTAATTAGTGGAAAAGTTATAGAGAAATGAAAATCCGATTTTTTCATTTTGCCGTATATTATAACCGATTATAGCTGTCTTTTTGCGCGTTTTTATTTTATTTTTTTTGTTTAAAGCGATTGTTTAACTTATTCAAACTTTCCAAATAATTTATTTTAAAATTTTTCATGGGCTCATTTAGTGATTTTTAGTCTATTAAAAGTTAAAAAAGAAATAATTAAGTTGCACATTCAGTTGCGTGTGCATTGCTATTTGCTAAATGGGATTTTGACACAACAACACTGCTGTAGTTTTTCTGTGTTCAAATTTTTTCGCCATAAAGACATCAATCTTTAGAAAACGGCAATTTTCATGGAAAATGGACATTTCGCTCTCCATTTTTTTGATCGCCCATCCCCCGTTTGTTATTGTTTACCGCCTTGGGTAGTTAAGGAGAAAAAGGGGGGGAATGGGGGATGGATCCCCTAATTAACATTTTTAAAAATCCTTTCGACTTCAAACTAATAATGAATTTAGTAATATAATCCACCCACCAATTTTGATGAAAAACCCCCGTCCGTATCAGTTTGGTAAAATGCGCGCGGATTGACCCAACACGAACTAGACTTACACTTTCTCTAATATGTTGAGAACGAGAACTAATTTAGGGATGATGGGAATCCAACTACCCAATTCACATCATTTCTTTACGTATCATGCATACTTTTAAAATTATGTATATAACTTACGCCTACTGTGAAAATACCGTGAAGACAGCATATGTGTCGAGTGTCAAATTGTAAACATGCCTAGGTTGGTAGGAGCGGGTAGGAGCTACATAACTCGCCGCAGGACCACGTTCTCGAAAATTTGTAGATGCTAATGAAACTTCGTGACGTAAAAATCCAGTATAATTGGTCTATTTGACCAATTATACTGGATTTTTAATAGTAGCCCTACGTGATTTCAAATAACTCTTATGTTTTTAAACGAAGTATGTCAAAATAAATAAACAGAAATCTCTGCAGAACTTGTGAAAAAGGGTGGGGGCTCGGGGGGAGGGGCATTGACAATAACCGCCTTATCAGTTCAGCCAGAATTTTTACGGAAGAACAAAATATTAGAGCATATGACAATCTTCGACAATCGCCAGAGCTCTACGTAAAAATAAGAATATGTGTATAGCTGTTGCAGTGTTGCTATACAGTATAGCCAAATAAAAAAATTATATTGTTATTCTTAGACATTTTCCTTCATGCAAGAGTAGTAATCATCCTCTTTATGTATACACACAGGATTTAGCCATTAAACTGAAACTTTTCGCCGACTAATTTTTTTGTGACACGTTCCAAGTAATTTTAAGTTGTTTTGATATGTATCAAATGTTTTACGTATAGGTTATGACTTATGAGTTATGACTAATAATAAACCATATGTAGGCCTACACATACTGTATTTTTTCTACTCGGGTATCGTTTTCTCCACTCACAAATTGTCAGGTCCTTTCGTATAGGTTTCTACTGTGAAATTCCATTTTATAATAACATGGTGTTTATGATTTGATAGCCTATTATGTGATATTCACAATTACATGGTATTTCTTGATTTATAATAAATATGCCTTCTGCGTGATTAATTTGTTATTGCCACGCTCAGATGTATTATGGAGATAATTATTTTATAAGCTAGCTTTGCATTACCAGACAATAATGTCAAAAGTTGAAGCAGATTCAATACCGTTCAACGCGAGGCAGACATTGAACAGAGCCCTCCAGCAAAAAAAAACTAAATAGCTATAGCAAGTTCAAACAAAAAACAAACAGTAAAAACAGCACAAAACACACTCACTCAGGCCACATCCATCTCTATTTGAACCGATTTGAACACTACTTATTCAAACGAGACCGAGAGAGAACTCATAACTTTACTTTTCTTACATTTACTTAACTTGACTCATTGCTAGGTTATAGTTGTCAACGTCAGATTTGGGGTATCTAAAATATCAGACTAACGCCAGGAAATAGGAATTATTAGAAAGGCTGTTAACAGGTTCTCGGCTCGTCGAAGAATCTACAAACGAATCGGAATACAAACAAACGATCGGCTACAAACGAAGTCTTTTTTTTAGTAACATTGAATTTCTTTTGTTATTACAATATATTTTCCATTCATCAACAGTAGTCGGTACACGCCTGTATTCGTTGTAGTGTTCGACTGCGGAGTTCGAGGTCCACCGAGGTTAAAACTCAGTAGGCTCGAGCTGCTTTTTATATATAATTTAAAGTGTAGTAAACTAGTAATTCGGGATACAATCGTAAGAAAGGAGAGAAAATTGTTATTTTCAAGATGAATCTTATTTTAATCCATACGAAAGATGTCTTAAAGAAGGCTTATGGCTGGTCAAAAGCGTCTACGTAATTATAGGACCATTTCTGTTAACAAATTGTTATCTTTCTGATCAATCCGCGGCCAAAAAAAAGTCACGTTTGGGTTATCTTTGTGCTATGCTGGACATTAGGCAGCTCCATATTTCTTTAGCGAGCCTAGCCTATTTTTAATTTTCGGTAAAAAATTTGTGGAACAAATCTATAACCTACAACTTTTACCTGTAATTAGTACGCACACCTGAAACTCCAAGAGTTAGCAAAGCCTACAATCAGCTGATCCGGGCAATCCGGAGTTCCGGACATGGCCTACAGTAAATACAGAGTAAATATCCTAAGCTTGCCTGTGGATGACCGATTGCCTTCCTATGCCTAATGATGAAAATTTTGTAATAAAATGGCAAAAAATAATGAACAACTCTGCAAGTCTGTATAAGACTATAAGTTACATACGAATATTTCTATTTTTATTTGGGTTACACGTCGCCACAAAAGGCGACCGTCTGCAGGCATTTAAAATTATTTTCTTCATACTCTTCTGTAGTACTCTTCTTGGTCTAAATTATACTGCATCTTCCATCTTTTATCTCATGAAAAGGCTAAGTCTTATGCGGAGGGAGGTGAAGATAGCAGAAAGGTAGCAAGGGACGAGACGAGAGCGTCCGTGTATAAATTAGCGTCAGTTGGCGTTACCAAGCACTCGAAGTCTCACTTTTTTCTCCGTATATTACTCTTTCTTCTTCCTACTGTATCTCCAGCATCACAGCGAGAAGAAAATTATTGTCATTTTGCACACTATTATATCTGCTATGCACTCCCTGATCCCTCCCACAGTTCCGTCCGGTTCCGTCGATCTTTTTCTTTTGTCAGTAAAGTGACACTGGCGTTTGTACCAATAACAGAGTCGAATAGAGTATCATGAGTATAGTCTAATATACACATCAGCGTAAGAAAATCATATTTTCCTTGTCCACAGAGCTGCAGCAGCGCGGAGAGATAAACGATGACTGAGATAGAGATGACGATGACGATGACCGTAAGAGTAGTAACTAACTAGCTACCGTTTCGTGACGGCAGGGGTTGCTGTTTATCCAAAGGTTGATTCTTAAACGCTTCAAGATGCTCTTTACATTGTTCTGGCTGAAGAACAAGATTGTAACGCAACTCAGTTCGTACAGCTTAGCTTAGTAGCTCAGCCATGAGCCCAGCAAATCACGCTCATGTATTTCGGGTTCGGCTCTTGGCTTGCATCTATGCATGCTCTATAGCTCAATATTAATATAATATTGGAATATTGGATATTGTCCATGGGAAGGCGTGGAGCTGATTGATTTCTTATCACTGCGCTTGGCGGCTGCAGCTGTAACAGGACTTTTCATGGCGAGCGGACCTTTTCATGAGCTTTGCTAGACCTATTGACCGCTATTGATATTCCTATAGCGCCGCCTCACGTGAAAAATCCCCAACTGTATAAATAGTTCAACAAAGTCTAGTCAAAACGAAGACTGAGCTGCGTCTTTCTTTTACCTTATCCTATTGGAACGACTGTGATATGGGTTGCGGTAGACTTTTGCTGATCAAGCTTTGATCAGCATTTTATTTCGTCCACTATTGATTTATATTCATTCCACCCAGGCAAAAATCCGAGACAATTAATTGTCTAAGTTCGCAATAAATTGCGTACTTTCACGATTAATCACATGTTAACACGATTTTATCATGCTCGATCATGCTAGCATGCACTAAAGTATACAATGTAAATATATTAATGTATAATTTATTGCATGTTTAAAAATAATGCGTAATAATTGTAAAATTAATCGCGTGCTCGAAATTAATCATATGTTTACATGATTTATCATAAATTAATTGTATACTTAAAAATAATGTCCAATAATTCTTAAATAAATCACGTACTAAGAAATTAATCTAATTTTAACACGATTTATCATATACTAAATCATGCAATTAAAGTATAGGCTACTTAGAAATATGCATCTAATTTTGTTATGAAATCCTACTTCCACGTAATTTAATGTTTAATCTCAGATAACGAGCGATTATACATGCTCAGTACAAGAAAAAATCCCTAAGAAAGTATCTTAACTGTTGAGATATGAAGAATTATTTAGGAATTTTAATCATATGGCGAACGAAAGTGCGGAAGTTGTTAAGAAAAAATGTCAAAGTCCCAATTTGTAATAAAGTATTACTTTTAAAAACAAATCGCTTGCAGCGCAATTATAAGTAGCTCAGTTGGTAGCGCTACGTCCTGCATCTAATTTACAGTATATACGACAGTATATACAAGAAAGACGTGAGTTCAACACTGGGTGAAGACTTGGTGAAGTAAACCGATATATAAGTAAATTATGTTATTGTAGTTTACTTCAAATGAGACATAATTTAATATACATTTTACTTTAAAAAAAAAAATTCTGACTTTAGTATGATGCAATCCATAATTTATCTCTTCATAAAGTGTCCCAATATTAGCATGTTTTAAAACACACAATTAATTGCATAAATACATGCAATTAATTGCCTCGGATTTTTGCCTGGGCATTTAAACCTTATGGAAGAAAGAAAGAAGTTTCATGCTTAACAATCGTTTACAATCACGAATTAGCTTCGTTATCCGAATAATAAATAACGAAATTCTCAAGAGACAAACCATCTGGAAGCGAACCTGATTTATTTTTAATTATATTTTATAAAGAAAAAAATCCTATTTATTAGTGCCCGGTATGAAAAAACAGATAACATTTACTATGGTCCTAATTAATCAAACAGATAAACATTGAGAAAGGCTCGGAGAAAGGTTTGGCATCTTGGATGCCCTACAATTAAACTACAGTTACAAATACTGTATTTACATATTTACACTTCGAATTCTTTGGTTTGCCTAGGCAGGTATTCCGAGGTGATACAAGGGATCCTTTGATGAAATACATATAGCCAATATAGCCTAATTGTACTGTTGTGCACACAACATACCTACACCCAACCTACAAGACTCTGAGTCTGACACGAATCACGACTAATACCGACTAGGCCTAATATCGACTAATACACATATAGTTTCCCCTTGTTATAGTAATCATTCGAAAGCTTTATAACTCTGTGTCTGTCTTTCTGTTTCATCTCGTTGGGAGACGTTGGGGTGACCTAACAACAGTGAACAAATTCCAGCACTAACAGTTCTAAGACACAGACAGAGGATAGACCCTTGATAGAGCCGCAAACAAGGGAAATCCTGCGCTGACGAAAATATGTTTGGACTCCAAGTTCCCGTTCATTAAACAGCGGTACGGAGTATAATCGCCACTTGAGTAAACTACTGTGTTTTAGATGTTACGGTACAAGAAGATGCTGATGTAACTTAACTTTCAGCTGGAATAATTAATACTGATATCCAAGTAAATGGCCCAGTTTAATTGCGTTTTCATATTTTATCTACGTAAGCTACTAGCCTACTATTACATATAGGCAAATTAGGTCTACATTGAAATGGAGTTGCTGTATTGTGTATAATAAGGTAACATATTAGGAGTAAATAATAAAGTAGGCTAGAATAGCAAATGAGACTTCTATAAAAGAGTACAGTTCCATATGACGTTTGTATTATATACATTAGTAATAGCTTGATATTTTCCTTATTCGGAATAAAAGCTTACCTTATCCCTACTAGGCGGTAGTTTCATATGGAAATAACTGTTCAGCGTTGTTTCGTTCTTATTTAGCTGCATACGGTGTACGGGTGTAGTGACTGACCTAGTACCTACTACAAAATACAGCACAGTTACCGTGCCAATTGAAAAATACGGTTCAGACGATATCACGATCAATAATGGATTGACGTTCCGCAGTAAATAAGAGTCAGGAAGGGAATCAAGAAAAATGGAATTCACCCCAGCTACCTGCACTCTTGTCCCCGTTAATTCTTCGCTTGAATTCTCTCAGACTAATAGAAATTACCACTTCAAACTATATTGCTATGTGATATTTGCACCATCTTGTTAAATAGATGACACCAATGGTATAGGGTGTTTGAAAATAAATCAATATTTTATTTTTACTTCGGCGTTGCGATATAGTGTAAAGAATAGAATGCTCATGATGTGCGCCAATTTTGTAAATTTTTAGTCGTTATTTTCACATCGCGTAACCAGTTTTAATTTTTCTTGTATATAGGCCTATATAGGATCATTATTGCTATAAAATTGAAAATCTATCCAACTATTGATTATTTTTTATTGACGTTTCGCAGTTACATTGGGGACATTGCGTTAAATATCCTAGCCAAAAATCGTTCAAATGCGATGTAGATTAGGGGAAAAATGATTGTAGTCAAAGTTACAGTATCCAGGACTTTTTGATAGGGAAATCACGTAAATAGAATTGGGATGACATAGGCCTAGTTAAAACCTTATTGAAACCTTTATTACCACTGAACTGCAGTTTGCGAGTTCGTGTCAGGTTTCTAAAAGTCGAAGGCGGTCGAAGGCCAAATAGGGTCACAGTCGTCATCGTTCCAAATAAGGTTAACGTGAGTATTTACCACATACAAGTAAATGGACATGGAAGCGGAGTGGGGTTATTTCTTACAACTGTATCAGTCGTGGGGAAATGCACAAATAGGTCGACTGGTCGATATAGTGCACCAGAGAAGAGTATATAAGAGCAGCACTATATTCGCCATAGATGCATGGATGTGGTAATGGGGAGCGCGTGGGGTCTGGTCTGCACTATCGATCTTCAAGATGGAATAAAAGGGGGGAAAAATATTTTTTCTTTTGTCTTCTAATTACGTGATAACGCCAGAATGAAATGACAGGTCACAATATGTACGATTTCGGCCAGAGAATGATCTCTTATTTTTCCACCCAGTCACTACAAACATAGAAGCGAGAATAGTCGTTCTATATTAAAGTACAAAAGCAGACAAAAACAGCACTATTTTATCTTTTCTCCGTGTCCGATCGGTTATGCACGATTCTAACACGCAATATCGGTTTTCATGTTTTATTTGGATTCTCATTATTCACGATATGGCTAATCACCAATCTATTATACAATTATCGTTACCGCCTTAGCTGATTTGACAGTAAGGCGCCAAGAAATAAAGGCAATGTTGAAATGAAAAATAAGATAAACTCTTGTCTCGTACGATGACGATGAGAAAATCAGGGAAACTTCATATTAAATACCTTTCGAAAAGACATTTTTATTGACGTTTTCCGTACCGACAATAAGAAGTTTAACAGCAACATGAATTACCGGAATTACCCAAGGAATCACCAGGTTCTTTTTGCTGCTGTACACTTACAGCCTGTGGGCCTACTGTATTCGAGACTGTATTTTGAGGTGTTGTTCCGTCGTTCTTTCTTTCGTAAATGGCGCATTTAAAAGTCCTACTGTCGAAAAAAGTTTGTTATCCAGAGTTATACTGTATCCATAGTTCATGTGAAAGAGATTTGCTCAAAGTTTCTCATAATACTGAAGCAATTGGGCCTGCTTTCACACTAGGGAAATTGTATTATTAGTCTCGTTTGTTGACTGAAGAGCCATACGAAAAACACATGGCACATGGCTACATAAGAAATTCCGAAGTGTAGAAAAACTAGAAGTGAGGGAGGAAAAATACACCCGGAAAAAAAGTGCCCTTATTTTAAAACCAATTGAGAGGACTGATTAGATCTAAGAACGACCTGGTGGTCATTTGGTCAATGTGGGTTATTACCGTAAAGCTAATATTCTAGTCAATACTATTTAAGCATTCCTTAAAGGAAAGCTAAAACCAAATTACGTTATACGTAACGCTAAAAAAAACGCTCTAGTCTGAACGATATTACACTTTAGAAAAATGTTCGCGTTTTTGTGAATAAATGCTCGTAAAATTGCACCGGCATATGTAATAATCAATAATGGTAATATACTTTTGAAAATTTGCGAAAAACATTTTTACGTTTCAATAATCCCCGATAATCCTCCTACAAAGGCAAAGCAAAACCAAAGGTGAATTTTTTTTTGAAACGTAGGTGTCGTGCATTTACACTAGTCCATTCGTTTACATGTAGGCCTATAAAAGGTTTGATTAAAATGAAATATATGAATTATGATGACTTGTTGTCTTAACCGATAAAATATTTACTAAAAATAATATTTAAACGAATAAAATTCAGAAATAATTTAAAAACAAATATTCAGCTAAAAATACTCACTAATATGCTCATTAATTAATGAAGATATTTAATTTGCATTTAATTCCTCCTTTTCACGAACTATAGGGTACGTATATTGGATAACCTGGCCCTGGCCGGCGTCATCATGTTTCCCACTCTGATAGCAAAGTTGGTGATGGGTGGATACTGGATAGGCTCTTGAGAGTAGAGCAGGGGTAGAGTGGAAAATAGAGGATTTAAAAATGCGCCTTGTTATAACGGATGGTTAGAGTCGACGAAAAAAGGGTTGTCTTCCATTTAATTTCTTTTCACAGACGGAAGTGAAGGAAAGTGATTGAAAAACGAAACTTTTTTAAAGAAAGAGAAGAGGATTGCGCAAAAGTAGACAACGTCTCTCTAAATGTGAAATACACTTTCACTGACAATTGTTTTTGAACATTTATTTTCACAGAAAATGACGCTTCCGCCAATATTATTTAGCAATTTTGGGTGAACATTCTTCTTAGAGATTACCATATATGACACTCCATCCGGCTGTTCCGACATCGATACACGCGATCTCTATATGTCTATGTAGGGTTGTTTATCTAGAAGATCTAGAAATTTTCCCATTTCAATATACTATACAATATGTGTCACGTAGTCAAAGACCAAATACATACACTTCTTAAAATAGTCGCTCTTGCAGCAGAACCCAGTACACAGTACCTTTTTTGCGGTCTGTTTTGTTTTTATCTTCTCCTGTTTATTTTTATAATTCCAACGTCTCAGCTTTTATCTCCATGTAAAAAAAGAAACTCAACTGATTCAGATGTTTTTATTTTAAATAAGACATACGTAATACCGCCAAACAGAAATACGACAACTCGGGCGACTCCCGCTCGGGCGTGTATTGCCTACATGTAGGCCCCTGATGGATTTTATTCACGAAAGCATTTTTTATTGCAAAGCTTGACTCCAGATTCATTCCTCATCACTCAGATATAGGTTGACAACTTTTCAAGGAATGAATTTCTACATTGCACTTCGTTGGATGAAGCCTGTGGAAAAAGCAATGCTTTTAGCTTTCCCCGGCTTTCCCCGGCTTTCCCCCAGCTGCTTTTTAAATAAACAAGGATGAACATTTGCGTGTCGCTGTCAATTCGTGGGCATGACCGTCGAAATAAAGTTGACGAATAATCTCGCGAATAATAGAATGAAGGATTCCGATTGATCGCCAGTGTTATACCGCGTGTAGGCCTATTTTGTTCCAGAAGAATTGAAAGTATACAGGCCCAAGCCATATGCAGAACAAATAAGACCATACCGCTTCCCTGACGGACGACAGTTCATATACCGATAGTACACGAGTTTAAAGGGGTAAATTTCTGTCTTCTTTTTATTGAACAACGTCTAAGGACGTATCCGTTCTATTCGGCTGGTATTTCTCTCAAAATGTGTATTGCCGATTTTGCCGCTCGTAATAATTTTATGTACAGTCAAATTAATTTTACATAGCCAATTGTAGGAATAAATTTTTACTTAATCAAACGTGGCTAGATGGTAATATTTCTGCTTTAGGCTATTATACTGCATATTGAAAGGGAAAACAACATAAGAATTGAAGATAAAATAAATTCGATTATTCATCAATTGCAATATGGGCAGCCTACACTTACTCTTATTTAAATCGGTTAAAATTAAATTTGATAGATAGGTAGAATAAAAATACTACAGGAGTTCGCGTGATACTAAAAGACTGAAAAAAAATTGTAGATATTTAAAGAAAAGCAAAACTTGTTTTATCTAAATTATTAAGGGGATACCGGATACGTTGAGTAGTCCATGGGTGTAATAGTTTGGTACCATTGTTATTCTCGCTGTCGTCATGCATGTTGTTGTCAATCAATTGTGTACAGTACGGTACAGTACCTACAGGCTACAGTATATAGCCTATTTTATGCGTATGTTTCTTTTGTTTCATCTCTCGCTCAAAGTATCGTTCAGACTAAAGCCTTTTCGAGCGTTACGTCTAACGTAATTCGGTTTGAACAACCTTTGCTTAACGTACCCGCGCGTACCCGTTGCTTAACGTTATACGTAATGCTCAAAAAGGCTGTAGTCTGAACGAGGCAGGGACCAAAACTTGCCCAGTTTTGAGACCATACGAAACTCAACGAGATTATAAAGTCTATGATATACTGACATGCGAAAGGAAAAATAAAAAAATGCAGGCTACTGCGCTGTTATCAACAGCCAGCTCTCTGCCTGCCTCGAGTTAGACCTGCTGGAAATCTGTTAATGCCCAATAAAAATTCAAGGATTAGAACAACAACATCGTAGCAAACGTTTCCATTAATTTAAAAATAAACTATTGTTGAAATTGATAAAATTATCATGTGAACAAGAATTCCAGGTTCGTCCTCGGGTATTGCCGTACTGGGTGACATGAATAAACCAGTTAGGAGTTAGCTAGTCCAATAAAATTTCAATTCTGTTTTTTCTTAACTCAATTGAACACAATAACACAGACAACAGACAAATGAATTAAGAATTAAATATTGTATGTTTATATTCTCTTCATTTGATTGTTTTTATCCGTGTTTTATATTCAACCATTCCCGCAATAGATTTTCATCCGGAAAGTTCGAGGAATTCATCTGAAAAGTGACAAAGTTTTAAAGAAAATCTGTTTTCAGGAAACGACACTTTTTTCAAAAGAACGAAATACCGAAATAAGGATGGACTCGGGATAGGACGAAAGACGTGAATTTCTATGAATAATTACTAATGGCAAAAATAAAAATTTTCTAGAAAAAAGGAAAAAAAACCCTGCGAAACAGAGAAAGGGGTGTAGCGTTGTCACTTAAGCGCTTCTAAGAAAGAAAAGATTTCAAATAACAACCGATGGTTCCCCTCTCTCTCTCTGTCTCAAAACTATAACACTTTTAAGATTTAAAAATTCTGTGCTTTCACTTTTACTATTAATAGGCGACATGTTTAAAAAATTCAGCATTATTGGCATTACCCGATGATAAAATAACTACAGGCGTAGATTTGTTTTTCTGGGAAGACCTTTTGTCTTATGGAAAATTCCATATTACGATCTAGAAACTTCAGGCATATTGCCAGGTCGGAAATATCCAACTTTTCGCAATTGTAAAATTTAGTGACTTACAAATTTTAAATATAGGCTAGGAAGTTAATAGCTAGCTAGATTGCGCTTCTTCGAGAAAAAGGAAAGCAATGGAGTTTCAGCATCGATCCGTGATGACCCTCTTTACTGTACCCTCTTTCCCTTCAAAAATACTTCACCCCTGTGAAAACAACGAATTTGGTTGTTTTTTTATTGATTTTGATGATCACTGTCCCCAGACCATGGTACAGAGCAGTGAAAGGGATGGGAATGTACACGGAACCCCTATGTGCACACACCAGCATTAACTTTGATTCCTTCTCACCTTCTGGTAGCAAAAATATTTCCCCAAGGAATAAAAATTTTAAAAATAGCTTTGCTAAGGAAATCAGAGTTGGCCCTAGGAGAGTACCACATTCCCATAGCTTTAGTCTGTGATCTTTATCGAGATTTCCGTATGGTAGAATCGGGTAGAACATTTGGTTTCTTCTTTGTTGGTTTTTTTGTTTGCCATTTTGTCATATTGAACATTCCATTAGTCCACATTAGTCATGTGCAGCGTGGAGGAATATTGAACTGGCATATTTCGTAACTTATTGAACACTAGACTAGACTATATACGGTATACTGCTAGGTCTAGGTCTCTCAAGCTGTAGATATTAAGCATTGAGCTCTTTTTCGGTTTTTCCTAATGATAATACGAGATATGTGACGGACGGGTCCGTAATATTGTTTTGTGGTGACGAAATGAGACACGGAACAAATTGAATTGAATCCGGAAAAGAGTTTTATTATTTTCAGCACAGCGAAAAGACAGAACTACTCGTTTCAGAATCTTGATCGCCACTGCCATTTCTTCTTCCTCCTTTTCGTCTGCTTTTCGCTGCCACGGTGCCGCTTCTCTTTTCCTTTGGCGCCGGTGCGCCACAGTCCGGCCGGCCGGCGGAATTAATCCTGGGTGCGAGGACCTGAAATGTAGCATAATTTAAGAACGGGGCGGATTAATTCAGATCGAGCGGTCTTGACAGCAGCCTTCCTTATAACGTTATCGCTGCTAGGAAAGACTTTCGTTATTTGCCCAGCAAGCCACTCTCCTCTTCGAGTATTTTCGTCCATTATCAAGACGTGGTCGCCGATACGGAGTGGTCGGACGGATTTGTCCCACTTCTTCCTTTCAATCAAGCTGGGCAGGTACTCACGCATCCAGCGCCTCCAGAACTGGTCGGTGATGAATTGCGACTGCTTCCATTTTCTTCTTGAGAGTCCGTCAAAGGCGCTCTCAGAGTCGGGGGCCTGATGCGGGTTCGCAGAGCCCAAGATAAAGTGGAAGGGAGTGAGAGGCTCTGGTTCTGCTGGATCGGTTGGAACGTTCGTTAAAGGACGAGAGTTCAACAAGGACGCGACTTCCGCAAAAACTGTCCGCAGGACTTCGTCAGTGACGGATCGATTTTCCAGAATGGCCTTCATGGCCTTCTTGCTTGAACTAATAAGCCTTTCCCAAATGCCACCAAATGACGGTGCTGACGGTGGCGAAAACCGCCAATCGATCCCTCGGTCAATCATTTCGGTTGTAACCCGAACAGAGTTTAAGTTGTCGATGCCTTCTCGCAGCTCCCTTTCTCCCGCGACGATGTTCGTGCCGTTGTCACTGAATATAACTTTAGGGTGACCACGGAGGGAGATGAAGCGCCGTAATGCCATTATGAAAGAGTCCGCATCCATCGTGTCTAGCACCTCCAGGTGCACGGCTCTCGTGGAGAGGCAGGTTATAAGTAGACCATATCTTTTAACTGTTCGCCGACAGATGACGACCTGAAACGGACCAAAACAATCCAAGCCCACGTTTGTAAATGCGCGGGCAAATGCCTGGAGGCGCTCTTTTGGTAGACTGGCCATTCGGGGAGCCTGTGGCAGTGCATGGAGCGTTCTACATTTTATACACTTTCCGAGAATTCGGCGGATGGCTCTACGTCCTTGAAGAAGATAAAAATTTTGAATTGAAATGAAATGAGGTTTAAAAAAACACAGCACAGTTTGGGAAATAAGTTGAAAAACAACACGAACTGCAATCAATATATTACTTTGAAAAGATTCGTTCGACGTGTGTGAAAAGGTTATTAGAAACAAACGACGAAAGATTCGACCCAGCTGGACGAAAGTTTGTTAGCGTGTGGCAGGCGAGAAACGTCTTGTTCAAACAAGGGAGTAAAAACAACAATGCGTCGGCGGTGGCAAACAACAGTCATCAGCCCATCATCATAGCTTCAATGCTCGGTGCTCATGTGGCCAGCCAGGCTGCCAGGGTTTTTCAGTAGGGACTAATGGGGACGTCAGAAAATTATGCCGCTGCTAGGCGGCTGCAGGCTACTGAAGTGAATAGACGAAGGAGAAGAAGATTCTACCGAATGTATTGCGAAAAAGACACGGGGCAGCTGGTCAATAGCCGTCTGCGACTTGACAGTACCCAACTGTTATTTACAATAAGAGTGTCGACATTTTAGCGTGTATGAAATGGCAAAACGTCAAAAGAAAAAGTTGCAACTTCAGGGACAACTAAACTTGAACAACACACGCACGCAAAAGCGACGTCTACAGAATAAACTAGTGTAGTTGGTGGTGTACAACTGTACATTACATTGGTCAGGCTAACCAGTACAGCAGTAGTAGCTGACAGCGCCTCAATACAGCGCAATATACAGGGGGCCGACGCCCATTGGTCTCGGGATCGATCAGCCATCAGTCTACGTAGATAATATACCGGTACCGTGATTCAGTGTCGTTGGCACGTTTCGAATCAATGGGACGACGACGACGTGGCACACTACATCGCGATTGTCCATGTTCTAGCACTCTAGCAGCCTAGTTTTCTATCATTGATTCTTTTCTGCTAGGTGAGCTTAAGCAGTAAATCATCAGGCCGCTTATGCTTGCTGATTCAATTGCATAGGCAGCAGCTGGCAGTCATGTTATTAATAACAGTTTCTAGAGAAAAGTTGAAGAGACGGGACCGTTGAGCTGCTGTTGGACAGAGCCATTGATTCTGTATCAGAATATGTCGAATAACGTGTCGTTACTCGTTAGATTTATATTAACACACCAAAAAAAAGAATTGCCTTGTCACGGACTGAACTGATGACCGTGGAAAAGTGAATCGAAAATCTAAACGTTGTAGGCCTATAGCTTGGATGAATGGTCCGGAATTGTCGAACGGATTTAAGTGTAACGGAAAGACATTAATGCCCATTGGACGAATTGGACACTTGATCAGAGCTATAGTTTTCTAGATGTAATGACAGAATCACACAACAATAATAAATACAAATACAATAATAATAACAGTGAATCGTGACAACTCTGCTGCTGTATACGTTAAGTTATACGTGTTTTAATTTTTAAGTCAAGGTTCATGATAAATAAATAGAAATCAAATAAATAGTAGCCTATAAAGTATATTATTACAGTAACTCAGCAATTACACAAAATAAGCCACATTTTTGTTTTATCAAGACACTTCTAATGCCTCTCCAATGACCATCATGCAGTCTGACGAGTGCAGCGCCAAAACCTTTGGAAAAAGAATCGCCAATTTAGGCCTTATTGAAATATTGAATTTCACAATAGTAAATAGTCTTTAAAAAGAATTGAACAATGGGCACAATGGCACATATGTCCGTGAAATAAGTAGTATATGGAGAAAAAGAGTCAAAGCATATATAGGGTAGATTGAATGGAGAGTACGTACTATGCCTAGATAGGGGAACGTGATTTGATATATGGGCCCGTTGAAGAGAGGTTTCTCAAGTGGAATTGAGAAGGTAGAATTTTTCTGGCTGAGTTGTCTGATCACTAGCCGTGACTGGGACTTCTATTTGAAATTTCGAGATGTGCAGCAAAACTCGACCCTACTAGACTGCAGGCATTCTTGGAAGTTTTTTTTTAAATATTATAAAGCCTGACGTATGCACGCCAGTCAGTTACTGTAACGAATGATACAAATGAGGGGCGTCGAGGCTCGGCTCTAGATTTTTCTGTTATGAAACGCTTCACTTCTTTTCCAGCTATAGCCTCGGCTATAGCTTAGCATCTTGTGCTTGTCTTTTTTTTCTTTTACGGTTTTACCCGTCTTGATCGTCGTCTCCTTATGCAAAGCTCACTGGAAAACGTCGTCGTACGTACGTCGGCAACCGTTGTGTAACGTTTGACATTTGTTAAGATCAGCCATCCACGAAACTTCCCACTGACTCCTCCCTTTCGCATCCTTTTTTTTTTCTCCTTTTTTCGTCCTATACTATCGAAAGAAATTGTAAGGTCGGTTGGCTCCGACTGCTTGGCTCACCGCATTTATTATTGCGTGTAGTATATTTTAAGCGTAGAAAAACTGGAAAATCTATGACATTATGGGAGAATGACTCATCGTGCAACACGTAGCGTATAGGCGGTTTCAGTACCGTAGCCGTAGACTTCATTTGAAATGAGGCGGAACATGCATACGAATATCAGTCATTCTAAACAGTAGTATTTCCACATTCAACCAAACAACCGTGCCGTATACTCTCATGTTTTTAAAAAAATGTGAATGTTGATGCTTACATATATGCGAGGCCAAAGTATCTGATAAACGAGGCATGAAGCCTGAACTTAACATTTGGAAACAGCTCTCTCTGATTCTTGGGTTCACCAGCATTTTGCTGGATTCCAAAAACAAAGAGATATTTATATAAATAAACATTCATGCCCATCGAGTTCTTCTCATTCTCATTTCCGGAGTTGCTGTTTCCTTATTCAAGGCATCAAGTCGGAAATTCTGAAAAGAAGAATTAGCTGATCCGAATCCAGTATAGCCGAATGTTTCAGGAGTAATGTACATGGATAGCCGAACGTAATATGGTATGTAAATGGTTGCAAACACATCGTGACGAACTACAAGCCCAAGGAACAATTTTGCACCATTTTATGCAAATTTGCTACAAACCTACACCTGGGGGAAAATTATACTCGACAGCGCATTGTGTTCTAGAACTGGACATCTTTTTATTTAGATTGACTATAAACGACTATAGGTACTAAAAAGGTGAAATATATATTGACACTCAAATTGAAAATGGCGCCGCTTTGAAATTTTAATTTGGAACACGGATTTCTGCTTTCCACGTAACTAGCTAAAAAGAAACAAGGTCGACATTTCGTCTATTTTTTTTTTTTGTTAGAAAAACGAATCATATCCCAGGCAAAATTCCGAGACAATTAATTGTCTAAGTTCGCAATAAATTGCGATTCACGATTAATCACATGTTAACACGATTTTATCATGCTCGATCATGCTAGCATGCACTAAAGTATACAATGTAAATATATTAATGTATAATTTATTGCATGTTTAAAAATAATGCGTAATAATTGTAAAATTAATCGCGTGCTCGAAATTAATCATATGTTTACATGATTTATCATAAATTAATTGTATACTTAAAAATAATGTCCAATAATTCTTAAATAAATCACGTACTAAGAAATTAATCTAATTTTAACACGATTTATCATATACTAAATCATGCAATTAAAGTATAGGCTACTTAGAAATATGCATCTAATTTTGTTATGAAATCCTACTTCCACGTAATTTAATGTTTAATCTCAGATAACGAGCGATTATACATGCTCAGTACAAGAAAAAATCCCTAAGAAAGTATCTTAACTGTTGAGATATGAAGAATTATTTAGGAATTTTAATCATATGGCGAACGAAAGTGCGGAAGTTGTTAAGAAAAAATGTCAAAGTCCCAATTTGTAATAAAGTATTACTTTTAAAAACAAATCGCTTGCAGCGCAATTATAAGTAGCTCAGTTGGTAGCGCTACGTCCTGCATCTAATTTACAGTATATACGACAGTATATACAAGAAAGACGTGAGTTCAACACTGGGTGAAGACTTGGTGAAGTAAACCGATATATAAGTAAATTATGTTATTGTAGTTTACTTCAAATGAGACATAATTTAATATACATTTTACTTTAAAAAAAAAAATTCTGACTTTAGTATGATGCAATCCATAATTTATCTCTTCATAAAGTGTCCCAATATTAGCATGTTTTAAAACACACAATTAATTGCATAAATACATGCAATTAATTGCCTCGGATTTTTGCCTGGGATATATTTCCTTTTTATGTAGGCCTAGCCTATTTATATTCCTAACGCTAGTTCTTATTTATTTATTCTTATTTATTTTTCTGTCAGATAGCGACAGCAACAGAAAAATCAACAGCAGCTAGGAAAATAAAGGTGCTCAACTAAATCCCGACTAAAACAGCAATCGACGGGATGGCTGGGCAAAAGACAAGATTGGCAAAACCTGAGAAAACAAACGAATCATCATTCTAGAATGATTGAAGCTTGAATTCCAGTTATCAACTCGTTCCCCTCCATGGCTCCATCATGAAATAAAAACTGCTTTCTGGCTGTATCAATATTTGTGGACTGATTTGCCTCATTTGCTATTATGCATACAGGATACAAATAAAACCAGCAGAATATGGACTAGAGAATTTTTATATTTGAAAAAAGGGTTCTTTTAAAAAACAACATCGATAACATTTCCATTATAAACACGATCCGACACGATCGATAGAAAGTGATTCAGCCGCAAATGTGATGACAGTTTAAGAGTTTTTATGGGCGGTCTTTTGTCTTATGTGGTAGCGACCCCCTGTATCTCTCTCTTTTTTTGTTGTTACATTCCTTGGGTTGGGTTGCTCTATTTTTGACGAGTTTTTGAACAAAATGCGGTAGAATGAACGACGAGTAGCAACAACAAAGACGAACAAAGAAGACAAAAGAGAAATTCTTTGTTAGAAGTTTATGGACGATGATGACGACGACTTGATTTTCGTCTCTTTAGAATCACGTAGATTCTTTCAGATTATATATAAAAGCCTCTGGAACAAGAAAAGAAAGAAAGAAGAAATACCGTCTGGTAGTCACCCTGTCACCGGTTTACTTTTACTCCAAAGAATCAGGATTTTTTGTTTGAAAGGTTCCTGTCATCTCAGTGTGTGCAAATCGATTTGTCTGCATATTTCATGTCACTGAATTCGAAAGGAACGAGATGACGGCTTCCGTGTCGAACGTGGAATACGGAAAATTGCTGATGGATTGGCCGTGGGCCAAAATTGATTTTTTAAACGACTGACTAGTTAAAAATAATAAAATAAAATAAAATAAAATAAAATAAATTACACGATTATTGGCGTTTTCAGCTGGGGTCGACACTGCTGGGACCCAATCGCTTCTGAAACGTCTGCATCATCATCGTGCTGCTGACTATGACGACTCGCCAACAACCGGTCGAACTACGACGATTGCAAATAAAGAAACGGGCAATATTGCCGATTTTCCAGAAGATGAATATCCTTCAGATTTCCGCTGGCCAGAATCCTATTTTGATTTGGAGGCATCCTCCGATGTGGCTGTCGTTGTTGGTCAAACGGCATTCCTAGTTTGTCGAGTTGCTGTGGCTGGAAATTGGACGGTAAGACCGTATTTTCAATTTTATTTCAACAGTGTTTTTGTTGAGGTCTGCACTCTGCACGGTTCTACACAATGTGTCAATGTTAATCTCAATGCAATATCTCACTTTACCCATCTCTCATGAGAACTAAAAGAATCTCAGATGAGTCTCAATCTTATTCAGAGAATTTTCCGTACGGTCTTTGAAAGGGTTTATTTTTTAAATATATTTTCTCGTATTTTCTTCTAGTTTTTGGAAAAAACAGTAGGCTAATATATAGGCCCAGTAGTTTTCGTACCCAACTCGTATGTTGTTTGATGTGATGATGTAATGGTATTTCACAGTTTGTAAAACAGATATTTTATATTTCTAGTGTCTTCTGTTTATTAAAATAGGTAATAACGACGAAATAATAACCTGAGTGAGGACAAGAAAAAATGTGTAAACAGGTTTTTCAAATGTTAGCCCGACAAGTTACTAGCGGTTCATTAGCCCAAAAGTGACGAGAATTTACAGCTAAGTGTAGGTGCTTGAGGTAGACTCTATGCATTAGATGTTATGTTATTAAACATATGCAAATGTAAATTATAAATGTACTGTATCATCGCAACTCGGATAATCTCATAAACTACCAATTAGGGAAAGGCTCAGCCTCCGGTGGCTGGTTGTAACTTAGCCTATAAAACATGGTTTGCTACTCTTTAATGATGGATACATATAAGTTATAGATTCTCAAGTACTTTCTTTCTTGTTATTAGATTGCAGTCTTTGCAAGTTTGTTTATTCATATAACTTACAGGCTTCAGCAAAGACAAATAGGTCGTTTTAGATTCAAATGTGCATCTCTATAGTTTATATTCAGTCAAGAACACAAAGAGTTAAGATTCTATGACCAAACTCAATCCCGAGAACAGCAAATTCGTACACCTATTATCATCGCTTCGCTCTTTGAAAACGTTGTATAAAACGGATCACGTGTCTATAGCATAGACTAATATGCATTTTAAACGAGACTATAGATATGTTTTTAAATCTTTGTGTGCCGTTGTCTAGGCAACGATCGATACTGAAATACAAATACTTACCGTGTTTTCGTTTTATAGATGTCACTTATGCTTACATCTTTAGGATTTTTCATGAAATTTAATGCCATCATAACTGGATACATTTTAATGTTAAAATTGGTGTTGACATAGCGTCAAATTTCGAAGAGCATTGCTCCTGAAATCAGTGGATTTATAGTCAATTTTTCGTATGGTTGATACTGCCTTATATAAAACAGCCCACGACTGTGAAATTTCGTAGCTGTTGAATGTTGACTGTGCGCATTAATTTTTTTTTCTGATTTCACTTTATTTGCATATAATCGCTCGTAGGCTACTACTCATTTCTTAGTAATAAATTTGCCGAAACTATAGATAAAAGCAAAGTTTTCCAATGAATGCGGGTATGAGAGTGTTTTGTCTTTGTGTAGTTCAGTATTGGCAATATTTTGGCGACAATGTAACGACTATCCGATGATGGGCATTTAGAGATTTTAGACATACACCGGTCGCCTAAGGCATATTATTGGTTTCGATAACGTACGAGCGATATGTTGGAAAATAAAACTCAGGTCGCGAACTTCAATTCGCTTCAATTTCAATGGAATTTCACGCACCTTGCTGAAAAACATGAACTGGATGCTGAAAAACAGCTTAATCTATGTATCGCTAAATATATGATTCTACTAGTTTACAGTCTAAAAGCGGAATTGTTTTTCCCGAAATGCAAATTTCCTCAAAAGCTAAACTTCTTTCTGCATTACGTCAGGTATCCAAAAACTAACGCTTTGATGTAAAATTGGCATCATTTAAGATTATTCATGTTTAACATAGCATATTGGTTGATGTGATTCCCTTTTTGTCGTGAAACATCAACAAGATGATGGACATGCAGTGTAATTGTGCACAATGATATGTTAGTAACATTATATTGTCATTATAATGTAACATTTATGTTACACTGCATGAGCTATGTTTCATGCCTTTATATATATATTTGTCTACACTCTATTATGGGGTGCGGTTTTTCCTTTTTAACATCATACAACCAGTTTAATCTAACATCTAATACCATTCTAACAACAAATACTAAGTTAAACCCATATCTAACAACAATCAAACAATTATTAAACGAATCAAACATTCATTAAACAATCTAACAACGATATAACACTGCTATAACAATGCTTAAATGAAAATATAAATGAAATATTTATGTAAAATTAATTTAAACACTATTTCCTAACGTCAAATGTTGAATATACCCTTAATCAAAATCTAATCTATCATATCACCAACATTATATTCATACATCGT
The DNA here is from genome assembly GCA_030770115.1 of Daphnia galeata. Classification (NCBI taxonomy): domain Eukaryota; kingdom Metazoa; phylum Arthropoda; class Branchiopoda; order Diplostraca; family Daphniidae; genus Daphnia; species Daphnia galeata. The sequence continues at coordinate 466,209 of CM061120.1, read as the reverse complement.
TCTCATTGAAAAAATAAATAAACACGTAGAAGGGACAAATTAGAGCAAAGTAATGTATTGGTAACAGTTTAACATACATCATTTTTGATGGATGCAAAAACTGATATTCTTGAAAGGGAAAAGATAACAGTAGCTCGATGTGAAAAATCCTCTATACCCTGCCCAGACCAGACGGCGGGTTTCCGCAAGAAACAAAGACAGTGGAGCTCACACCGAGCGGTTTGGCCCAGCCCTACCAACCCGTCGCCAGGGTATATAGCTACACCGACTGCTTCAGTGCTTCTGTTCCAACGGCCCAGTACCGCTTGATCGCTACCCGTAACTCCACCAACACCGACGCCCATTAAGGGCCAACAACGCACCATATCAAGGATTCAATCGTCGTAACAGCAGAAGGCGAATATTCTCAGGACGACAGCATAATTATTCAGGTTAGGTACTGAGAGTTAAGAAATTAGCAGATAATTATATCAAGTATAAAGCCGGACAGGGAAAAATAAAGGAAATAGCAGTTTTACTAATATAATATTTATACAGTAATTTCCAAATATACGTCAACGTGAAAGAAATTCACGTACATCTCAACCGATTCTTGTTGCCACTTCGAGCGGACATCGAAACTTTAGTCATAAAATAAGTCGAATTGGCTTTAAAAAATATTATCGCTTCTCTTGGCTTCTCTTTCACCGGAATACACGCGACTATCAGATGAGCTAAATTCTCGGCTAAATTGCTGTCACTTGGTCATGGTCGTCTCCACACACGGTGTTGCTGGAGCTACGGGTACCGAGGTTCTCGGTCCGGCGCCCGGGCGGTCAGAACAGGAGCAGTCGGTGTAGCTATACCCGGCGACTGGATTGGCCCAGTTAACGAAGAATCGGGCAGTCCTCCGCCTTCGACGCATACGGTTGAGAAATGGGGATAAAACAGACAACGGGCTGGTATGGCTGGGGCCAAACCGGTGCGAGCTCCACTATCCTTGTTTCTCATATGCGGAAACCCTTCCGTCTGGGCAGGTCATAGAGGATTTTTTTCACATCGTGAGCTAGGCTATACTTTTATCTCTTCACTTTCCAGGATGTCAGTTTTTGAAACCAAAAATTGCTGTGTATGTTAAATTGTTATCAATAAATTAATTTACTCTAATTTTTAATACCCTTTTGTGCGTTTATTTATTTAATTCAATGAGAACGATATGAATATGATGTCGATGATATATGATAGATTAGATTCTGATCGAGGGAATATTCAACATTTGATGTTAGGTTATATTTATGTTAAATAAAATTGTATTGAAAAGTTTGATTATTGTTTAATGTATATTGTTATTTAATTAATGAGCGATTAACTTAACATGATAGAATTGCTGGTAGAAATAGTGTTTAAAATAATTTTACATTAATATTTCATTAATATTTTCATTTAAGCATTGTTATATCGGTGTTATATCGTTGTTAGATTGTTTAATGAATGTTAAATAAATGTTAAAAGAATGTTTGATTCGTTTAATAATTGTTTGATTGTTGTTAGATATGGGTTTAACTTAGTATTTGTTGTTAGAATGGTATTAGATGTTAGATTAAACTGGTTGTATGATGTTAAAAAGGAAAAACCGCACCCCATACTCTATAGTCTATATAGTAGTCTATGATGTAATGTTTGACGTAAACTCACTGTAAACAGTAGACGTTTTTCGTTAAAGGGCTTATTTAACTCTCACGTTTTATTGATGTATGTGTTGTTATAACGTCACTGTCATGTCGTTTATTTTTCCCCATTCTTATTTATTGTTACCATTTTGACATTCTTATTTTCTTTACAGGTTTCATGGGTTGGGCCGGACCATTCACATGACAACCGAAATGTCAACCTCCTTACTGTTGGTACAGACACGTACACTCCTGATCGACGATTCCGAGGACTTCACGTGTCCACTTCTCCCGAATGGACGTTGCAAGTTAAAGGTATATTATTCTATTCGTCATTAATAAGTAGAATTGGCTTAAAGTTATAGAAATATATATTAGCGTACACTATTTGATAATTGAAAATACTTGGAGATGAAGAAAATTCTTTTAATTTGCCATTTTTTTTGTATGTGCAGCAACGACGCTGGAGGATGCTGGTAATTACGAATGCCAATTAAGTAGTACTCCTTTGCGGACGCACGTCATTCGACTGCACATCATCGGTAAGTTGCATTTTGAAAATAATTATTCAAAATTATTTTATATATTAGATTCTAGCTAAACACGTTTTGAAATAGCTACATATTATAGGTGCCCCAGTCAGGCCCACAGGTTGATTGATTTGAAAGTTAACTCAGAATCAAATAAATGGAGGGAAACAACAACAAAAAAAAAAAAAGACTGACCATTGACCCGCACTGACCCAAGCAAACTCTAGGGGAAAGGACTAGTTATACAAAAAGCAATAAATATTTCCTGCAAAGGGTCAGACTTACACGTGTAGAGCTAAGACTATTATATGTAGCTCGATAGATGGAAGCTTCTCGGAGGTTCTCGTTTTGTAACAAAAGCCACGGTCGCCATCAGCTCGAACAAAGGCTCAAAGAGAAAGAAAGCCGATCGATCATCTTTTTTTTAAGGACTACGGTATACTCACCGTCATGCCGACACTATTTCTATGGACTGGGAAGAAGTCACGTGAATGCTGTATAATCCCGCCGAGGATCGTCAGCATTCGCTTTCTGTCCAACAGTTCTGCTGACGCTCTCTTGATTCCCTTCTTTGTTTAGTTTTTTTTTTAAGAATTCAAGTAGGAGCAGGACGTGCCTGGGAGTTTAATGAAAACACACGTTTACAGTACTACATGTAGTACGTACGTATACGTATATACAATTTCTACATTTTTATTTATCGGCAGACTTATAGGCCCGGCCCATATGACTGTATTAAGAGGACACCATCCATAAGATGTACTGTCACTCGTCTCCTGTCTCGTTAGTCGTGATGTGTCGAAAATAACGTTTATCAATAATTAAATGAAAACCAGTTAAGACACAGTTAAACTAAATAAAGTTGAATTGCTTCACCATAAAAAGACACAACTTGATAGAATGATTATCACTACTCTCATACAATCTATTGAATCTAGTTGTCATACTAGGCCTAATACAATCTATAACTCAAACAATATCTAATATCTACTCATACAATTCATCATACTAATCATATACCGTATATAGAAAACCTGTGTAATAAGTTTCTTAGACATTTCGATAAGTTGCAAGTGGAATTAATATCGTTTGACTTTCACTTCAAAAGTTTACAAATCAAATTATGTACCCACTCCCTTCCATGTTAACGGGTTAAAAAGAAGTTAATTAAGGTTGATCAAAATGATTGCAAATCATTAATCATTATTTTAATAACATTGGATGATGAATCTTTTCTTGTTGCATTAAATGTTAAAACAGAGCCGCATATCCAAATCTTAAAACGGACCGGAAGTTTACGTTCATGAAGGATCGATGTTGAACCTAACGTGCGTCATCACGCCCGCCGTCGACGCCTCCCTTCTCCTCTGGAGTCGCAACGGTCAAGTAAGTTCATATTTCATTGCTATGGGCCTACCGTGCTGTACAAATTGCCCATTATTTATACGAATAATAATAAATCTGATTTTCCCTATAAGCGGTTAACAGCTAACATAAATCTGATTTGCCCTGTATACAGTTATCAGCTAACATAACCCTGTAACCAACAAATTAATGAAACATTTATTTGAATAAGTGTAGCAAAAACTGTGAATCTTCTATTATTTCAATTGAAGCTTAAACCCACTTCTTCAAATAGGTCGGATAAATGTTTTAACAATATTAATAAGTCGTGATTTTTCAAGAATTTTTTCTTGCAAAAAAATGTGTAAGCTGTCCAATAACAAATACGTACAGTATATTTAAATGAAACATAACAATTAGCTAGTTAAAGGTTTGAGCAAAACGAAAGAGGGTCGAGAGGGTCGCAGTTTCTAATTGCTAAAATCATAAACTAGACCTTGTATATCTTACGATCGTAGGATTTCATTAGTCGCACCTCACAAATTGCTTCATTAGTTATTAGTTTATTCCGTGTGGTAGAACGGCTTTGATTGGACACGCAATTTTGTTTTTCTTTAAACCTGTAATCTTAATTGTTTCTCGTCAATTGAAATTTTGATAGAAAATTCCCTGGTCTAGCTGGTATAGAGTGCCCAGAGTGCCGTGAAAATCTCTCTTTTGTAAATGGTTCCCTATTGAAAGACACTTGAGAGTGCAAATAGTCAATAGAGACAAATTCCAGGTCAATTGTAAACTTGTCTATAGGTTTCAAATGATAATTTCGGTGTCTCGATTTCGGGTTTGATGTTCTTATATGCCTTTTTCATATAGTAGGCCTACTTTTAAAAAATTATTAGCTTTGAATCGCTATTTCGTGTATTTTTTACATGAATCGCTTAGCAGATAAAGTGCAAAAAAATTTAAAAAAAGTATGATATAAAATCTAATCGTACAATTTAACAATTGGGTCATGAATACTTGAATAGTATAATAGGCCTACAAAAGATTATATGTAAGAGTAGGCGTGGAGAGCGCTGTGCCTCGATATAAATACAGTAGCAACAACTAAAAAGCATAACAAATTGAATTTGTCCCTCCACTCCTCCGGACAAACTTGTTATGAATTAGCAATTAATGAGCAGTGCTGGATGCAGACAGCGCATTATTGTAGTAAATGACTCTAAAGAAAGAAGCATATTTTAAGAGTCTTGGTCTAAATTGTAATGAATAATTTATGTTATGCGCTTAATGGTCTGCATCGCGAAGCCTATTCTAATAAAATTTTAATTTTCTAGTCAGAAACTCATAATAGAAAAATAATATTAATACGTACAAACTTATAAACTAAAAATAACTAACTTTAACTGTATCTTTTTATTCACCATGTTCATTTTTCTTAAATTAGTTTGGTGATGTACTATCACTATGCTGTGATCGGAACGCCAGCCAAAATGTTTTGACGTTTTAAGAAAGACGTATAAGTCGTAGTTCACGAAAAATGAGCATGTCAAGCATCCCGTCGAAAAGTCAAGTCACAAAAAACGTCATTTGTATTTTTAGATGTTAAGAAAATTGAATCAGAATAGTTCTTAATACGACATTTATAATGAATGTAACTATGCCTTACAGAACTTTAAAGTTTTCTTAGCTTGGCTATAAATTGTCTCTCAACAAAAAAACGTTGGAAATTTGCGCGTTGTGACCCCGATAAAAATTCCCTGACTTTTACATAAAATTCAGCAGTTTTGGAAAAGTCACATGTCCTCAAAAGTCAACGTCAAAACTTAGTTTTGAACGTTGTGGAATTATTAAGTCATTTGATGAGATTATCAAGATGTTTTTAACTAAATAGTAAAATTTCTATAGCTATTTAGATTCAGTGAATTGTCCCATAAAGTTGTGTGGGAAAGGCACTAAAAACTAACTTGATCAATAAATACCGCTGATTAGAGACATTTGAACAGTAGAAGAGTAGGAGGTTGAACGGTGGAGGAAGAACATAAAATAAAATGATCCTGGTGGAGTGATAGGTTGTCACTGTCTTGATCTATCATTTATATAGAATGCAGCAGTAGGTATTTCAGGATTTTTTTTTTGTTGGCTCATGAGAAAAATGCAAATACACTGGCATTACACGGCTAGAGGCTTATTCCAGGTTAAGTCCCCACGTTTCCTCGTCGTCTCATCTCTATGTCCTGATAAATAAGTAAAAATATTATAAGTTGAACAGTCCCGAGTAGAATTCAGTATGCCATACATCATTGCCATGAGTGTCTTTGCCTGTTTGAAGATTCCCCTATGCTTAGCTAATGATTCCTTATGATTTTCCGCTTCACTTTGTCTCGTACGATGTGATATCCGTTTTCGTTGTGTGTAGCCCACGAACTGTCGTGAATATCATGGTCTACATTCAGCCTATGTAAACACTCAATTCTCCAACGCAGAAAGGCAGAAACGCAATATCTGTAAGGATGAAAAGTGAGGCAAATGAGAGGAAGTGCTAAAAGCCTGAAACAGACAGCCACGCATAACGCATAAATTTCATTTGATCCTGCTATACGTGCACGCTGAATCGCTCAAACTACCCGATGTAAAGTAAAAGCTATGAGCGAATAAGAGAACATAAAATGTATGTTAATTCTAAAAGTGTATACATCTCATTATATAATATTACAATATTCAAAATATACGTACAGTAGATATATATTTGCAAAGTAATATACTAACATAAACCATTGCCTTACCGGAATGAACTTGAATTCATTGATATCCTGCGGCCAGAACGCTGAATATTATTTCAAAAGTTAGGCACTGTCAATAAGAACCGCTCATTTGCTCATCTCTCGTTCCCTAACCACCCCCCCCCCCCCCCCCCCCCCCCCTTTTCGATTCGTGTTGATGTACAGACCGAGTCTTTGCTGTGAAACTTGAGAGGAAGGAAGGAAGGAAGGAAAGAGAAGGCAGGAGAGGACCGAAGTTGATGGAAAAACGGAGTATTTTATACAGTGGTCGGGTGGATTGTAGCCTTTGATCGAGAAATATGCAGAGAGCAAGAGAGAATAAGAGAAATGTTGAAGAGAATTCACCAGAGTTTGCTTTTGCTTCTCCATGTTCGTCCATCCATCCACTCTGTTTCTCTCTCTCTTAGTATAAGGATGTTGCTGCTGCTGCAGCTTCGACTTCTCCTCCATACATTTTTTCTATCCTCAGTTTCCTCACAAAGTCTTCCCTATAGACCATTCCGTTTGCCTGCTGCAATCGGAGGATTCATAGGAGGTTCCCTTCGTGCTCGTTCAGCCGAATTATTTAAATGAAGCGCCCACCAGCAGCTCTCCTAGATTACTTTTTCCATTTTATGATTTTCTTTCTTCTTTATTTTCTTCATTTTCTTCTGTTAGGAGAGAAGTTTGTCTGCTTCCGTCGTTCAAACAAACACAAATCAACGATCTTAGCTTCCTTTACCGGAAAAGAAGCTTTACTCTTTATATTAAGGAATCGCGCTGTAATAGTTAACTATACTTTGTTACCAATCAATAGAGTTGGATTTTAGCCTATTAGTTATATTCGATTGCAAATATGATAACCCTCATCTTATTTTGATGGTTTATTATATCTGTATGGGCAGGATATTTGATTACTGCGCATATTTCTCGTACGGTATACAGTACGGGGTCCACCAGTTGGTTGCAATATTTTGGTTTTTTGCCGTCTGAACACGGCCACTTATGGCGCTACGTCCCTTAGGTTTTTTTTTTTTTCGTTCCCCCCCCCCCCCCCCAATTTACGGTTCAACCGTAAAAGATTAAAATCAGCAAACTCATGCAACGATGAGCTCGCTGTGTGTTGGTGTTATGTGTGGCACATTGAGCGCATTCCTCTACCTATAAAACCAAGAAATTATAAACTAGATTAGGGGTCGCATTCCGAACCCACACACTTAATAAATCTTATATTGACTTGAAACTGAACTTGAACATATCCATAATTTTTTATATTTAAAAGTACATTAAAAGTTAATAGTGTCGCCATATTTGATATTTCTATAAGAAAAAGACTATCAAAATTATTATTTTGTTTTTAGCTGTTTAGAAACCCCGGATATGGAAATGTCAAATGTGACAAAAAAAGAAAACATAAAAATTTATACAGTAATCTAACTGATTCGTCTTAGTTGAAAAACTAGTTGTTATTTAAATGGAAGTATTTAAAATATTCTTAAGAATACTTAATTAACCAGCTAACACGCATCTATCGATTAACCATGTAGTATGTCAAAACACTTTCATTGTTTCTAAACAACATTAATATGCCGCGGGACTTGATGAAATACTAAATGTGCAAAACTTTTTTCGATAAAAATAAAATAAAATAAAATAAATAAATCAAAAACCCACTTTTTGCCTATCTCCCCCTGCAAACGATACCCGCTGGAAATTTTGCAACGCAGCATCCGTAACTGGTCTATAAGAAAAATAGTAATAGTATTAACTTTTTATGAATGAGGTTTCATTTCGTACGATAGAATTTCTTTCTGAGCCCGTTTTATAATTATAATTTGCTGTATTAATAGTCGTAATGCATTTCATTTTGGCCATAAGAGCTCTGAAAAACAAAGATTTACACTAGCGGTGTGGCACGGCATCAAATTCCCCAATGGGCTTCCTATGGTGGTGAGCCGATGACTCCACCATTCATATCTTTCATCATGTTTGATCTTGACTGACATGTTAAGATGTTAATATTAGATAGAAAAAACATCCAAGTCAAGTTCAAGTTCTGTTTAATTAATAAGTAGACTTCCGGAATACGATCCCAGGTGTTGTAAATTTCGCGGTTTTCCCTTTTCGCACCGCAAATTGTTTAACTACAAAAATTGTGCATTTCATTTTAACTATTAAGTCGCATGGAGTTCTGGGGGCATTGTAGCTTTCCACTGTAAATGATTGGGACCTCTGGCGGGCAAAAGAAAATTTCTGCCAACGTACTCTTGTCTGTTTTCGTATCCATGACAGAAAATACATTATACATATTACATAAATGTGGATAAATGTGGAGCTTAAGTTTGCATGTGTCGGTATTTTCATTTGTTTACATTCATTGTATTTTCAGATATTGAATTGGTTGTACCATTCAAATGAAGTTGGAGGAAATGGCCAACTGGACGCCAAAATCCATGTATACGACGGACGTTCGTGGGTGGACCGTGGTGGAGGTGGCGACTATAAAGACGACGAAGAGGACGAAGATGCTACGAGTAACGATGAGCCGAGCTCTATTCAAAGGTCAGCAGAAGATGAAGATCCTAGAAAAAGTCAGAAACAAAGGCAAAGTTTTTCGTCAACCACAACGACGGCCACCATGTCTCAGTTGCTTGTCGACAAGGCCCAGATGTTTCACTCGGGTCGTTACGTCTGTTCGGCATTAGGAGCTTCAGGCACGTGGACTTTAGTCCACATTCTACCTGGTAAAATCCGATTTCAAAACAATTATTTTATTTTCTCTTTGTTTTTCGTCCTTTTGTTTTGGTTTTTTATTCCTCTTTCTTGTTAAAGTAAACTTAAAAAACTTGTAAACTCTCTTTTATCGGTTACGCCTTTTTTATTTTTTACTCGCTAGTAAAGTCTGCATGATGCTAGCGCCTCATTTCATTCGTATTTACCGGAAAAGTTCACTAGACGAGTTCATTTGACACTCAGCTAATCAACTGTTATCGATTTGTGTCTATCTAGCAGCGAACGCATTCGTTGTTTTTCCTCGTTCGCCTGCAACTCCTTCAATGACGTGATGACAGTGTTTCATTTTACAGAGAGCTCGTTTCTAATTCTCTATTTGTTTCTCTACTATGATTTTCTCTTGCCTCTAGATTCTCTCCGTTTTTTTTTTTCTTGTATTCATAAAATATCTCTCAAAATAATTCTTGCGCAAGACAAAAGATCAAATTTAAAAGAATATCAGAATTCATAGAAAAATAGTTCCCCATGGTAATACTTGGGCAAGACATTGTGGATGTAACTGCCAGCAGTCTCACTATTGTAATTGATATCGGAGACTTTACATTTTACCATTTGTTGAACATACAGTAAATCTCATTCAAGTTCCTCGATGGACGAACATGCATGAGGGCGGCACACTGCCAAGTTCTTTCAATCTTTCGGTGTTTAGTGTAATGTATTAGATGATATACTATTATATGCGACAGGACTATGCAAAAAGGCTACAATGATTAAAGTTAGAAAGTATGTCGATGGCAAGATAATAGACTACGCTATTTCAGAGGAAAGGTCGACAATGATGTCCAATCCGTGAATTTGACTCTTGATGCCCCTCACAAATGTCATAAATAGCAAATGATGACGAGGAACAAACAATATGATAAAGCGATGATCCGTGCATTGTTTGGATATCATGTTAATGTCGGTATTTTAAAATCGATTCAAATTATTCATGATAATGTCCGTAAATTGTGTGTACGTCGTGGTTCAGCGCTTTGCTTGATGAAAGTGTGAAATATGGCTCTGCCATCGATTAGAATAGCAGATAGTTTCATGTTAGTTCTTGAATGGCTACTAACGGTCATAAGGGTCATACATTGAGCATTAGTAACGGGTTGACATTGCTGCTTTGTGTTACCAGGACAGCTAAAATCAATATAAATGCACCAGTTAAATGGCTATGAGAAAGCAAGGACACGCGGTAAGCGACCGGACGTCTGGTTTGTCTATGAAAAGTGACACTTTTGTCAGCCGTGTCTGCGACTGACCTTTCCAGCACACCAGTAAATAAAGTCACGTCTCATCTAAAAAGAAGCTTTATCAAATAATCAATAATTGGATGAATGATTGAAGGGAGAAAGAAGAAAAAAAAAAGAAGAGAACTTCTATACCCTATACCGCATCGTTTTCATCCAATTGATTTCGCTTTTGTACAGCAGGCAGTCTGCCTCGTTATTATAGAAGCCGGGAAATTCCGCACAGTGCCGTTACTTTTAGCTATTGACAAGTAAGTGTATTGAAAGGTTACATAGGTAGGCTTGTATTCTACTATACACGGATGTGCTTCAAAGTCTAATGGAATAGACGGTACGTATATGCGATGTAATACAATGGATGTGTATAAGAAGCAACGCAAGAGACGAATGTTGCGGGTGGTCGGCCGAAACAGCAGATTCTGACTGGATCGTTATTACTGGATGTGAGAGCTACACAACACGATCCGGCATGCTGAAATAAGCGTCCTCTGTGCTCTGTGGGAATGATGATGGCGGCATGGCCGGGCGTGGTGCAACATTTCCCACGGTGCCACCCTATTTCGTGCTGTGCTGTGCCGCACTGCACTAGCGTTAGTTGCATCCTCGGAAAAACCTTTTGTTCAACTGCCGACGAGTGGTTCTCCAGTATTGGGTGGAGTCTGTGAGCATGTCTGTGAGTGCTCGTAATGGGAACAACATTGGAACAATCTTCTCCGTACTTGCCGCGATTTTTGGCGGACATCAGCAACCATCCTCTGCCGCTTGATGAATTCATCACCAATTGAAACGTATGCAACAGAGAGCCGAGGATGCATTTTCTATTAATGTAAAGAAACAGAAGAAAAGAAAGTGATAAAAACAGTGAAACGAAGGCGAAATTATTACCATCTGAATAAAGTAAAATGAATTAAAGATGTATATACCATATCATTCATCTTACTGATAGTCTGAAAACTTATCAAATTTGTTGTTGTTGTTGTTGTTGTTTGTTTTTTTTCCAAATCGAAATGCTTTGCAATACGGTACCGAGTTGATTACGAACTTGTCGTCGAGTACCGTATCTGTATGTGTGTTTGGTTGACTTGGTTACTGAAGAAAAATCGGGAGTGTTTCAACGTGATTCAGAGTATATGCTTCTTTGATGTGTGCAGATAGATACACGCGCTGCTGAAAGGGGTTTTTGAAACGGAGAGATGACGGGCGTTGCAACTGGACAAGAGACACTTCTGTGTTGATGGTGAACTGTAGATGAGCTGAACTTTGACGAAGACCGATATTGTTACTACTTGATATATACTGGCACGCCATGAAGAACGTAGCATTCGTAGCAAAGAGCTGCTGATGTTAGTTGACGATGGTTTCAAGCACGCTCGTCGCTCGACTTGCTTTTGAAATCATTTGAAGTTGCCTACACGGTCGTTGACTTGGGTGAAACCGACACTGGGTGTCGCACGAATTCTGTGACGACGCAGTTAACAAAACAAAAAGGTTTTGCTCCTATTCGCTGTACAGTACGTATCTGCACTGTCGACGGAATAAGTAATAAGAAAATATATTAGGCTATAGTAGTAGTAGCCAAGTAGAGTGTTTTCTTCAGTTGAAAACGAGAAAAGCGGACAATCCTGTGAGCAGAGCAAATTCAAGAAAGATGAGGCTAAAGTGACGCCGCCAGACATTTGACTCGACAGAAAAAGTCAAGAGAAGACATGATGGCCGGCATGCAATCTGACGACGATTAGCTATTCCGCCATGCGAGATCATCAGAGTCTACTTTTGAAATAACAAGATCTTACATCTAACGAATACAGCAATACTGGCAACAGGGTAGTTCTATAGCGAAACTATAGAAGGAAATATACTAGTAGCTAGGTAGTACCATACGAGCTACGTAGTACAGAGAAAGAAATGAGATCAAATCGATATAAAAACAGGGGCTTTTCTCTAACAAACGTCAAGTGCCTACATCAACTGTATACTTATACAGCAGTCAACGTGTATATACGTACGATGTTGCCGGCCGACTTCTTTCGGCGAAAATTTAAGGTTGAAGACTTGCCTTTATATACTTTGGGGCAACAAACAAAAACAATTTTATGATGAAAAAGCCCCTTTCCAATTCTTTATTTAGTTGGCTATAAAAGACTTGATGCAATTTGAATTGTTCGGTCAACAATGGGTCTTAGAAGGAGGTCGGGAACGAGACGGACTCATTCACGAACGAGTCTCGAAACGTCAACATCGCCGCCCCCTCTTTTCCAATTCTTCTTTTCATCCGTGCTGTTTATCCGGGACAAAAAAATCTATAACAATCACAAGAATAAGATTTTGATAACTATCAAATTATACGGAAGAAAAGGCCTGTCTTATTGAAGTGATGGTCGATATTTTTATATATAGCTTAGCTTTATCAATAATGTAAACATTATTGGTCTTTGACATTGATTTGAAACCAAAAAGAATTGCTGTAATTTATTCCGTTCCGTCCAATTAGGCTATATTCCCAAAAAAAACGGCGATTAGGGCGTTGATCTTCCAGCATTTCATTCCTCACTATTACTCTATCATTCTACTGCAATTATGTATATATTTCCTTTTATTCCATACACTATCCTTACTGTTGTACTGTTGTAGTATCTGAAAAAAATGTCTACATTGTAATATTGACCAGTGTTGTACGTAGTACTGAATATATGTTACTATTACAATATATGGCTTATGTAGCTGCAGTCTAGGAGTTTTTCTGTCATGTCGTGATGGTTTGGTTGTCTAAATGCAGATGAGCAACCGGCAGCCATGCAGCGAGGGAATCCAGCCTCATCTTTCAATCATCCTCTTCTAGCTGGCTGGATCGCCTTGAGTGTCTGTTTGATTCATCGATACCTGGCCCCTCCAGCCGCGCTGCTGGCGTGATGATGAGAGACAACGCTCTACACGTCTTTAGACCTGAAGAAAAAAAGAAATCCTTCGAGAATCAATGGTTTTGGACTGCTCGTACGTGCTTGTCTATGCTGTGTTTCTTCACACTATACCACATTTATTATTGATATCAAGACAAAAACATTTGAATGATTCGACTAACTCAAAAAGTCTTCAGTCTTCACCATTCATATTAAGATTTATTCCCATCATTTATATTCATACAGTTTAACGTGACTTATCATCTCTCTACTTGAACTATGTTTGTAGGACATGTCGACATCATTGCTTTTTTTTCAAATTTTTGAATGACATTTATTTCAAATGTAGCCTATAATTCATTTAACACATGTTTGATTTATTTGTTAATATTTTAAGGACTCGTCCAAAAGGGTCTAGTATATAAAGAAATGTATTAGATCAATAAAAAATACAGTCTCCTACCAACAATGAATTTTGTTAAGAAGGCAAAGTCAGTCAATCACAGAATGAAACCTGGGAAACAAATTTTTATTTTTTCCATTTACATATTAAACAATATAAATCAATTATTCAAGAAGTTGTTTACACTCAATTGTTTCTTATCGTTTTGAATGATAACACATAACTTCAGCCCAACCCTTTGATCTTTGAATATCTAATAATCCGAACTTCTGTATATTTGACACAATAAGGAATAATATCGTCATCGAAATACTCGCAAAAAAAAACACAATCTACTTGTTATTTTTTAAGGTGCTGCTGATTGCTTTTATGTTATGTTTTCATATTAATTTCATAAAATTTATTCTACTTCATGGACCCTTTTATTTATTAGAAACTCATTTCTAGGGCGAGCATGTGTATTGTGAATACGTATGTATGTATGAGTGGGGGTGAGTATGTTTTAATGTCATAACCATGTCGAAGTCATAACCTGTGTTCAAGAATGAGTCGTTGTACCCGTACAATGCGCATTCTATATACATGCAATTATACATATAGCCAGATGTCAACTTGAATACGATCGAAAAACTGAATTTGTGTTGAACAGATGAGCAAATAAAAGAAAAAAAAGTATATTACATATGATTCATTTCCTGTTTACTAATTTGCAGTAGAATAAACGATAATATAATCCATTTAATCCCATTTGAAATAATAATTTTCGTTATTTTAAGGATAAATTTGCGGTAAAATCAACAAACGAAACAAAGATTGATGAAACAGGAAAACCAAGTTTTCATTTCTATTTTTAAACAAAAATCGGATAGCCAATATCTGATAATAAGCCGCCAATGAAAATTGACATTTTTATTGCCACACAGTATATCCTCTATTGAATGATTACAAAGAGATCAAAATATATAATCACCATGGCAAACAGAAACGCGTGGGCTTGATATAGCACGGAAGAAGATTTTAGCCGACCCAAAAAGGTGTATATGTAAAGCTAAATGGAACTGACGTGTTATTGTGTTAAGGTAGGAGGAGGTAGGGTCGATAAAGTGGAACGAAACCTAAGGGGAAGGTGGAAAATGGTAGGGGAGTGGGAACGGTTGCTGCATTGTGTGAACGTCATGAAAACGAGCAGACTGTCGCGCCGTCTGTTTTCAATTGAATGCTACGCGGGGGATACGGCAACGAAAACGGTCATTCACTTGATAATAGATTAACGAAAAAGTAAAAATACAAAAAAAATACCAAAAATACCAAAAAGAGGAAAAAAGTAACACGAGGGTGACGAGCCTTTATAATGGTGTCCATTTTTATTTAGGAAAGAAGGTGGTTGCTGAAAGTGGGTGTCGAATTGATTTGTTTAAAAAAAAACACGCTGTATACTCTTCTTTTCTTTTGAAGTTTTCTTTATTTCAGTTAGCTAACAAAACGTGCAGAATACAATGGGAAAAAAAAAGAAGAATATGTACACACGCAAGTGTCGCTGATTCAATGGGGTGATTATTGTGTTGCTGGCCATAGATACGTACGTCGTCCAAGAGTAATTTTTTCAAAATCCCAATGAAGCCTGGGAAATAATTCGGTCTAACGCGACAGAAATCGACCCGCCTGCAATCTATGCGGTTTGCAGCGTTGTGGATCGATTCATATCACATTCGTTCACTCCACTCTTTACGCGAACTATACACACAAAAGAAAAAGAAAAAGAAACGAAAGTATTTTTCTTTTGTTTTTCCTCCTTTTCTCTCTGCCTCGTCCTCTTGATCATTTCCTGATGCTGTAAACATTTGAGTTTTATGCGTTCCACAGTTACACAGATGTACGAAGCTCGTTTTTTTTACCTTAACAGAGACGAGGGGAAACTTATCTTTTTCTTTCCTGCATTATACACCGTCGTAGAATATAGCATAGTGTATACGCATGTTCTACCAGTTCTACCTATTCCCATGAATATTTAATGATTTTTGGTTTGGCTATTTTCAGAGCTTTGCTGCAGGTATCCTTGTGCATATCCCCAAGAATTTTTCCAAGAATTTTTCTTCGACGGCAGCAGGAGCGTCGAACTGCGCGTTCATCAAGACGATACCGACTCCGTGTGGTAATATCAAGTGGTTCGCCTATCTCGTCGACTTTATTTCTTTCATTTTTCTTTCTTTCATAAATAAAATAATAAAATAAAAATAAATAAAGGCTCTTTATTTATTTTATTTTGCCTGTATAGACACGTATGGAATTTATATCATGTTGGTCTCTTGATGGCTTGTTCCAATAACTGTTGGCAGAAATAGAAACCAAACTAGTGCCAATCCTAATTTTGATAGTCACAACTTTTTTTCCAAAGTATTTATATAGTACAAGGTCCGATAAATACAGTACCCTACTAGGCCTAGTTCATAAAAATCCTCCCTCTGCCCAAAGTGTTTTCCCCCTGGCAGATTGGTAGTTAAGCGTTTGCCACTTGGAAGTGACGGTGTTAATGGACATATACAGGAGGTTCACCCCTGAGCTGACTGATGTAAAGCGTTAGAAGTTTGAATAGTGGGAACGGTGTAGAAAATACAGCGAGTTTTATACAGCAGTATCGACTGTCGTTCCATGCGTGCCATAGGATAGATGACGAGAGAGCAGCTGTGCTTTTGACTATTCCCTATAGTCGTCTACAGTGAGTACGACTTGCCTACCGTATATGGCATACTATTGCTGATGGTAGCGGGTGGGCATCAGTCTAAGATGCATTGCTGCATGCACATAGAAAGCGACACGAACGGCACTCGAGAAAACGACGAGCAACGAACGAGCGACCAAGGTATGAATACTGTTATATTTTTGTCTTCATCTTGAATTTCATCACTCACTAAAGAAAAAAAGAAGGAAAAAAGAAGAAAACAGGGTGCGGCTGTTCCTCGTTACTAAACAGCTCTTCAGCTCTTCTACATATATTTGAGTCGTTCGTTTCATTCGTTTCATTCGTTTCGTTTTTCTTCTCCTCGCAGGTTTTCTCTTTATAGCTATCGGCTTTTACAACATAAAAGGATTGGGCAGGAGTTGACCCAGTCTCGAAGATACTATACACATACATGCATTCATATTATGTATAAATATATACGGATAGTCGTATATATATGCATAAATATTCAAAAGGACGCGGACGCTATATAGGGACTAACTGAGATGGCGGCTGGCAGGGTTGGCTATGCTATGTCTGCATTCAACTGGCACAATGCCAGCATTGAAAGAAACAGACGAACCGACGAAATTTCTATATATGATTTCATGTGTGTTGTACGTTGTTGTTGGAAATAGCTATCAGAGTTCTATACGCTCTATACGCTGTCTGTCGTTGTACGTATACGCATAGACTCCTCTAGAGCCTAGGCTTTCAGGTTTCAGGGCATGTGATGAGAGTCCTTTTGTTTGTTATACGTAGTATAGAGAGACAGCACACGTTGAAGTTAGTCAGTCCTATGTAGATGCTTTGAATAATGTGTTGATTCATGCTGCAATGTTCATCAATAGGAATATGGAAATATGTTGGTTGGAAACACAAGTTGGACGTTTTGTTCAAATAAAGAAGGAAGTGTGCCGAGATGTTGTATGGTATCAAGATGCCATAAAGATGCGAAAACATAATAGCTAGTCGTTTACGTTGTATGCATGTGTATGCAAACTATGCATAAGGAATATGATTTATATTGCTGATAAATATCCAAGTTGCGTCCTATCCTAGTCTAAGCCGCATAACGACGACTCTATAGCCTACGTATATGTTGTATAGGCCTATAGCTCAGAGCCCAACTGATGTTGTATATGTGATATCATCATTCATAATAAACACGGGAACAAAAAAACATGGCGTCGGCTATATCGTAGTGTGCCGGTGATTGCTGCATCTGGCCGGTTAATCGCATCGAGGACGAACCGGCAGAGATAGGACCAAAACAGGATAGAGCAGTGCTTTCGTCCCACAAAATAACAACAACACACAGAAAAAAAGGCAAGAAAAAAACAAAAAAAAACAAAAAAAAACAAAAAAAACATGGCGGCTCTTATCTCTCCTCTCTCTCTCTCTCTCTCTCTCTCTGTATGTTAGTCGGGCCTTTCTCTCTCCCCTCCCTTTCTGCTACGAACCTTCTCTTTGGCAGCACGCGAGTTGCTCGCAGAAGCCCCTCAGCCCCCAGGGGATTTATTTAGGATTCCTCTTCTCGCTGTGAAGTCCAAAGAAGAGTATGTGAGTTAACACACACACACACACACAGACACACAGACACACCGAAAAACTTTTTAGTCGGTGATTCAACGTGCTCAGATAGTGACACACTTCTCTGCCGTCAGTGTACACCGCTACTGCTGTGTATTTTTGTTGTTTTGTTTTTAATAGTGAGCGTGTGCTATCTTCGTTCTTTTTGATTTCATGACTAAGTCGCTAGACTATCAAAGAAAAATATATCGCCACTATTTTTGACGTCGTATTATTCATCAATCTCTTTTTATTTCCATCAGGTAAATTAGACTTATCTTGATTGACAAACCGGAAATGCAAACAGAAAGGAAAGAAAGGAAACTATAATGGAAAATGTCATGAAATGTTAAGGCAGCGTGACCTTTCGTCTGCTCTTTTCTTGCATACAGTTTGCAAGCGCAGTTCATGTCTTGTAGTAGATTCGTATTTTATTTATTTTTTGTTTTCACGGCGATGATGTTGTCCTATTCCTTCGTCAAAAGCGGAACAAGGACTGTCCTGTCGTCTTATTTCTCCGTTTCCTCTCACCGGGTTTTATTTTGAGAATTTTTCTTTTCCATTCCGGCAGGGCAGACACACACTCATTCTTTCGTTTTTCCTTTATGTTGTTCGTGTGTCGACAAAATTGAAAATTGAAATAATGGAGAAAGGAATTCAGTGATGCGAACAAATGGGTGGGACAGCCCAACAAATGAAATTGAAAAACAAAAAAAGAACAAAACAAAAATGAAGATATTCCAAGCGTGGCGTCATCGTGTACTCTCTTCTCATGTGAATAGTCAAGATACCGAATATGCGTAAGAAGACGAAGAATCATCATCATTACACATCCTCATGGCATAACCTTGGGTTTGTCTGTAGTAGGTAAGCGCCTCGGGTTTAAGGGGCGACGCATCTCGTGAATGGCGCCGACGAACCTTGTCATGTCCTGTAAAGGAAAAACATGGTAACCGTCAGGGCTGTGGCCCCTGGCCCCATTGCTAAATGGACCCATTAAGATGCCACAGCTGTGTTCCACATTCAGTAAATAACATCCATGTAGTACCCGTAGAACTCCCTTTGCTCTTTCAGTTTTTATTTCCAACTTCCTTTCTCGTTATGCAACGAAATCGAAAAGAAAAACAAAAATCACGTTAGTCGCAAGCCTCGCAGGAGCCAATTTTAAGCGAGAAATCGGAGACGTTGTTTATCTCAAGCTTTAGCATCATCATGCCCACTCTTTTCACTGCCGTACAGGCCTCGATAAAGGCTGTCGGAAATTTACATATTCAAAACGTTTGTTTCCCTTTTCAAACAGACGACGAGTTGGGTGGTTATTTTTTCTGGGTCCTGCCAATTTAAATAAGCGAGTTCGTTTTTTCACCGTTTGTCTTCTTGGTAAAGACTCAAAATGGCATCATGAGCCGTCAATTTAACAATAGGTAGAGTCATGCATGTCAATATAGGGACTCGGTTGTCTCTTCAATGTCCTATTTGACCAAAATGGGGGGGTGGGGAGGGAATTTGAATTTCTATGGCTGACCATATTTCTCCTGTATGGCTGCATGTCTGCCATGTATCCGCCATGCACATCCCGTTAATAACAAAACGAACACTCAATACCCAACGCCACTCGACCACAGGAACTCCCTCCTCAACTTAAAAAGGCCTTCCTTCTTTTGAATCTTTATTTCCTTCTCCTTCTTCTTATTCTTCTGTATTCTTTTATTCAGGAATCACTACTTTTTATCATATTATTCTCCTTTCCTTGATACTTTTCATTTCCTTTCCTCTACAGTACCAAAAGAGCGTATATGTAGTCTTGAATTCACAATGCGTCAGAGACATACTATCCGTCTGATGCACAACACCGATACCGGAGGAAATAAGGAAAATCCATTTTTGTTTGTATTACGTATTTTTTAACAGATTTCAACTTCGTATTATATTTTTACACAACAGATTATTTATTTGTTTGAAATAAAACAGTTTATTGTTCTTTTGAATTCCTAGTGTTTGCGCACCATATTTGTAAAAATATTTTTTTTGTTGTTGTTCGTATTTAAGATTGTATTTGTTGACAGATTTCAAGGATTTACAAGAATGACGTGGAATAATCAGATCGGGTTATTGTTGTCGGCGCCTTCACAGGCGCCATTGCTGTCGTCGACGTCGTCATAAACAACCAAAAGGAGAAAAGGAAAGAATAATAAAAAAAAAAGAATAAAAAAAAGAAGCTTCACGAAAGTCGGATATAGGAGCATAGCATCAAAAGCTCATTCGCAATAAGGACAGATATACTTTTAGCTCGAAGAAAGAGATTCATTTTCTTTTTCGCTTCCACATCACCGACTCACCATGACCACGACTACTTCTATCCAGCAAGAGCCATCCACACGGTGGTTAAGAATGTCCTGCTTTTTCTTCTTTGCTGGTAAATATTTTTCGAGTGTCCTCCTTCGTCGCACAAGTCTAATAATATTAGGACTTTTTTTTTTAATGAAGTACTTACATTACGGTTATCTCGTAAACAAAGAGCGCTTGAGTTAATCCAGAAGTTTTACAATCAGAAAAGCTTCATTTTTGCCGCAGTTATTATCCAAAGTTTCAAGCATAAAAAATCGTACAGCCTTTGAATTGTCTTGCCGCAGATAAACTCTATAGACAGTTTTGTTATCGTTTCAAGTTATCAATCAATCCGGTTGACTGAGCTAAACATAGCCTCCTCAACCTTACTACGCTGGAGGAGATTTTTATTTTTTTTTTAAATACACGGATGGATGATCGAAAAATACATGACTCTGCTACTAGTATATAGAATTATAGATGAATCGATTGCGCTGGCAAGATCGTTTAATTGACCAAAGTATCGTGAGTATATCATTGTAATTAGAGATTTTGTTGTTTTCATAGGTCTATCATGTTACATGCCTCTTCTGACGGCACATCTTCAGTGGCTTGGATTCAATTTACAGAAAATTGGAATTATCAATTTAATTGCTTCATCTGGAGCTGGCCTTGGCCTTCTGTTGGCCGCTACATGGACGCCTCGATGCGGCCATCGATCCAATCTGGCTGTTGCTGTTCTTATGGCCGCCTTCTGTGGCGCTGGTTTGGTACTCGTGCCGCGTCTCAATGACAGACTAGACGGCCGCGTCGAAACCGAACGTCCCGTGGCTGAGATTCTCTGCCGACCTGAAGGTTCGGCCTTGTTTTTTAGAAAATGTGGCGACACCTGCGAATTAGACGCTGTGGCACGGACTGAACTTTCCGTCTCTGATTGTCGATTTGAACCCCAGTCCCGACTTCCCGTTAATTTTCTCGACTGGATCAATCGATTTGCTCTAACAAACGCTAATAGTGGTAAACCTGCCAGTGGAGTCGATGAAGATCAGAGCGAACCGGAAAGAGGCGATCTACCCACAAAAGATCCCAATCCAGTCATCCAAGTCTCAAGACCAATTTCATCCAACCGATGTCGAAACAGATGACAATTTGCTTCCGGGCCAATCAGGCTCTTCGCCGTCGGCAGTCGCTCCTTACGAATACGACTACGATGAAAATCATCGACAAGATGAAGTGGAAGAGATTGAGCGCCGTCGCAAAAAGAGACAGTTGATTCCTTTAATGGACGACTCTGTCCAGTTACCGCCCTCTATCGCAATCGACGACGAATTTGAAATAGCCGAGAAAGCCGATTTACCTTACACTTCTTCACCGCATATTTGTTTTTCAAGCTACTCGTCGTCGACGACAACATGTAATTTTTAACTGATCTATCTATCTATCTATCTATCTATATATACGTACATATATGTATATATAATTTACGATGAATCAAAATGATTTTCTACCCAAATTATAGGTCATGTCTTCACGGGAACCAATCATCTATTTAGATTCAACACGTCCTTCTATTCTGGCATCACTCACAACGGCCAGTGCTTCTACTCGCTGAATTACGATGATGTCGACAATCAAATTCTCTCTGAATTGCGATGCCGATCTAATAAACCCAATCATCAGGTATGTACGTCCATTTTTTGGATCTCACGTCCCACTAAATGTCGAATTGCTCATCTTTTTACGAGCGTAGCCTATATATATTTACAGTCCGCTGATGCCATTGTGACCTAGAAACTTTGAGGTGCATGTCAAACATGTCATACTGTACATCAGCATGTGGGTTGCACATGATCAAAGTATAATCACTGGAGAACGAAAATGGCTGGAATGGATAAACAAAACTGCTTTTTATTGCTCAGAAAAGCAAATTTTTGATGTCCTCCCGTCCTCCGTTATATATAGAAATCATGACCATGTACCTCTTGTTTGCGGTGTATTTTGACACGAAAACAAACATTTGTAGGAAATGGAAAAATTCAAGTCGATGATGACAAAGAAAGAAATGTTGAAACACGACGTACGTCGATCTTATATTGATTATCCAATGTGCGATTTTGCTGCAGGTACGTTGTCGAGCGGAAGGTATGAAGTTACGAGCTAGCGTGACAAGAAACGGTACGAGCACTTGTCACGGCCAAGCGCCTGATAGCAATTTCCATTTGGTTTTCTGGCTCTACTTGATCTTCCGTACGTGTGGAGAAATGGCCATCATCGGAGCCGTTCTTCTCCTTCGAATCGTCACGCTCAACGAAGATCACGAAAGAGCTGATGCCGTAAGCGGAGCCAGTTGGTTGACACAAAAACGGCCATCACTCATTCTATGGTGGATTTGGGGTCTTGTTGGTCTAGTTGCTTTTCCACCTTTGGCTGGATGGATAGCTGACGTCGTCAGTTTAGGCATCGCATTTTTATTTGGCAGCGTCATGTTTGGACTGGCGGCATTTTGTATCGCCCTCTCACCGGCTCCTGCTCACCGGTCTCGTCCTCATCCCATCCTTGCAGCCACTTTAGCCGTCGAAGAGGAGCCAGAAGAATTCACTTGTACAACTCCACCCGTTTACCGCATCTCCGGACGGGATCTTCGTGCCATTTTGTCTGACGGAACGGCCGTTCTCATTCTCCTATTTATGCTACTCTTGGGAATGGCCGCCGCAGTCAATCCCACCATTTTTTATTGGTATTTGCTGGAATTGGGTTCAACCCGGTTAATGCTGGGCGCTTCCGTTACGGCTCAGTGGCTAGCCGCGACTCCTCTTGTTCTCCTACTCAGCGGTTGGTTGTGGAGACGATGCGGACATCGCTACATTTTCATCATCGGACTCTTGTTGTATTCGATCCGCTTCCTTGGTAAGACATCACTTATTCTGCACCAATTGCAATTGATTTAAAACATTGAAGAGCTAAATAGAATTGACAGTTTACAAATTGACTTTTGTTTTTCCTTACATTTTTTTTAGGATACACAATGGTTGACCAGTTTGTGTGGCTCGTTGTCATAGAAACGTTGGAGCCACTTTGCAGTTTGTGGATGTTAGTTACGGCTTCAGCTCGTATTGAGCAATTGGAGTGCCGAAATCGTGGCGTGGGCGTTCGTGCAGATCGTTGGCGCTCGTGGAAAGTTAATACTTGGGCATTGATCATCGTCTTTCACTATTCATTCGGTATGTACAGTTTATATTCGTGTTCGACAATGATAAAGAGAATGACGGTTGAGCATCGTCTTTTTCATATATACTGTAGTTATATTTCCATTTTAATGGATCATCGAATAAAATATGTACGAAAAGACATAATAATGAAGACTTTTTGTACAGGACGAGCTTTAGGGGGCTTGATGTCGTCCTTTGCGGCTCACCATTTCGGTTTGGTGAGAGCCTTTATTGGGGCGGCACTCATTAGCCTTTTCCTGAGTGCTGTCTGGTTTCTCTGGATTCATCTGAATTCATCTCCCTGTAAGTCGAGTCAGCGCAAGAATTTGAACACCGCCGATACCACCAGTCAATTTCCCAAAGGTATTGCGATCCTTCTCCCCCTTATATCATTGTTTCTTTTCTGCTGTCGCATGAAGACAATAGCAATTTGAGTATCGTACAGTGTACAGTAGTTCATTCTTGCCGACGGGATTATCTAGCATCCAATAGGCTTCTCAAAAGAGAGCGAATCTCCTAAACGGTATTCACCGACGTTGGGTCTCCCACGATTCCAAACTGTAATTTCTTTACTCTCTGTTTTTTTTTTTTTTTTTTTTTTTTTTTTAATTTTATTATTATATATTTTTATTATTTTAACCTTTATGATTCCTTAACTATCGATTGTGATCATTTTCGTATTTTTTATTGATCCAGGAGAGCCACCAGTGAGTCGCAAGACAGAGAAAGAACCGGAACGGAAGCAGAAACTTCTAAAATCCAGCCCTGTGTGATCATCGTAGCCATTAGCCACTAATGCGGTCAAATTTTCCACCCCGAGCCTTAATAATTATTTTTCTTTTGTTTCCTTGCTCACCTCATGTTGTCATATCTCATGTCACCTAGCTCTTCCCTCGTGAATCCTGACCTAACTTGCTTCAAATGAGAATAGATCTAACTATTGCCTTATATTCTATATGATAATATACATAAGAAAGAAGAATGGCCGGCTGCATAATATACTATTGAAAAATAATAATGCGATTTAGAAAGTTATATAAGGACACTACATTTGGACGATTTGGAATAACAAAAGACAATTGAAAAATGTTGCTTCACTCTATCTTTCGTTTCATCATTCATATTATAGCTCTTTTTTTAAAACATATTTTATTTTCTCATATTTAAAAAAAATTAAATCCAGCAGCTTTAAAAACGGTTGTTATTGGATTCAAGTTTAATGTTTAGATAATACAATCGATAGGGGCTAGAGAGAGCTTAGCTAGGCATCAGTAAAGTTTACCAAGTATTAGCCTAGCTAACTATACTTATTCATCCGTTTTTGTCTTTTCAACAGATATATTTCACTTTAAAACATAAAGATAATTGAGAATTATTGTTTCATATCATACGACTTCCGGTCGTTGTTCTACTTTCGATGGGAAAGAAAGGATAATATTAATTTTTGAGATTTCTCTCAGCAAACTGCGTTCGATGCGTCAATAATCAGTTGAAACTTGAAAGGACCTCCGCAGACCATTTCAAGAAAACCTTCTGCTATTTAGGCTTCAATAAAATTGATCCGACTAGAAGGTTTCCGACGAGCCAATTGATGAACTCGGAAAAAAGGTAGTAGGTATACTCTAGAACTACCTAACCCTCCTTCCTTTAGTATGGTGCAGCTGTTCTAGTGTTCTGTTCTCATCTCTCTGTCATCACAATGTCCTACATTTATATTTATTTACGAAATGGTCATAACAACATTATAGTGCAACGATCAGATAATACGTCGAAATTCCACTGAGTAACGAAAGAAAACATTTCAAATTTTAAAGTTTCAGTATCTAATGCAAAGATCTAGTGTATGACTGTGATAGTGCTTAGCTTTATTCAAAATCATCGTAAATTCCAATAAAAAACATCAAATACGTTGACTTATGAAGTTGAATATAAATAACTGTTCCACATATCCTTACTTTTTTTTTTGAGCATTTTGCATCTAGCCATTGCTTAGAATCAATGAACGTCCTCTTTATCGATCCATTGCGTTGACGTTCATTTGTTATTCTTGACGTTCTTTTCAGCTTCTTTCGTTATACTGTACTGTTCTTGGTTTCATCTCTCGATTTCCTGTGATTTCCACCTGTACAGACAACAGTTATCGATTATTTTTTGGAAACATTCGCGACTCGGGTTGTTTATTTTTCTAGCACGAAGTAAGATCGGTTGCGTCTTGGTAAGGAATGATGTACTGTAGAGAACTTTTGAAACAAAGCTCGCAGATCGCAACAACCTGCTGCTTTAATTTTCAATGTATTTTTCTCGTAATTTCGTAAATTAAGAAGAAATAAAGGGAAGCGCACCTCTATTCTTCGGTAGTAGACTAGTAGTGCAATCACTGTATGCGGGCTTAAATATATAGAAATAAGAAATACCGTGTGCCAGAGCCATCTACACAGATGAAAATTTTAGTTTCTCTTTCAGTAAATAGGTGGTGTGAAAAACGATGACCGGTAAAAAAAAAATAAAATAAAATTAGTCTGCTCTTTCTCATCATCGATCTGTGGTTCTGACTTGTTTGGCTTTATCAAGCTTTTACCGTATATTCTGCGATTAATCTACCACAAAAGTAAACATTCAAGAATATTTGCCGAACTGTATTAACACTTAAGGAGGGATGGAGGAAGTTGTTCACCAATCAACAACTGTCAATCATCTTGATCAGCCGGTATAATTCCATTCTCTTTCCGTTCTCACTTCTCAGTGTAAACACGAATTGTATAAATATTCACTTGTCAAATAACTCTTGTTGGTACAGCTTGTTTATGGCTTTCTCTTCCTTTAAATATATATATATATATATATATATATTTATTGTTATTTGTAGAACCAGGCTTTGAAAGGTGATCATGACATACTGATTTCTGAACATGAAAAACACAGGTTGGTACATGTCAAGTATTGTAGAGGATTTTACTATTCACATGTTTTTTGACCTAATATTAATAGGCTAACACATGAAGCTGTACACAAGGCACACAAAGGCCATGAATCAATGCATGCACAGATGCTACTCATTCTTATGATAACTGTGTTGGTGGCCCAAGTAGTTCTAGTTGAATGGAGGAAAAGGCATTTTAGATCCTATCAAGTAAGATCATATTTTCATGAAAATTTATTGACTAAAATTTATTTTGTCTTTCATGTATGGTCCTTTTTTTCATTAGGGTGTTACTTTGTTTGCTATGTGGGTGATTCCCCTAGTATTGTGTATCAGGTATTGTTTTAAAATAATTTATCATCTAATAAGCCACACATTCCAAAAGCCGTCTTTAATAGGAGCTACTGGTGGCGCTTTGTTTTTTTCTGGCTCCTCTTTTCAAGCATTTCATCTTTAGTGTTAAGGAAGGCTCTCGAGAAACCTTTGCATGGCTCTACCCCTCGTCTAGTTTACAAATGGTTTTACTTTCTACACCAAATCAGTTGTGGTTTGGGAATAGTTGGATATAGCATTATCATGGCCACGTTCATGGGACTTAACTTAATATTTGGCGCCCTTCCGGCGACATGGATGGATTGCGGAATTTTACTTCTGTTTTACGGGCTTTATTATGGAGTTCTTGGTCGCGATCTAGCCGAAATTGCAGCCGAAACTATGGCCGCTAATGCTGGGTTTTACACGCCTGCCGGAGCAATTCCGAATCGCACATTGGATCCCAATGTTTGCGCTGTTTGTGGAAATCGACTTCTACTGAAAGCTGAGGAAGAGGCTATTATTGAGAAAACATGTCGCTTGTCTTGCAATCACGAGTAAAGTTCTTTTATACTGATGCTGCTTAATTTTCATGTAATTATTTTGTTTTCCCGTCACACAGATTTCACGAATTTTGCATTCGTGGTTGGTGTATAGTTGGCAAGAAACAAACTTGCCCGTACTGTCGTGAAAAAGTCGATTTGAAGAAAATGTTTTGCAATCCGTAAACAAATTTATAATATTATTTCGAATCCCGGTTGAAACCTTTTACTAATTGTTATTGATAGGTGGGAGCGTCCACACGTTTTATATGGACAACTTTTGGACTGGATCCGATGGCTTGTAGCATGGCAGCCACTTATTCTTCTACTTGTACAAGGCATTTCGTGGACCCTTGGACTTGAATAGACTTTTTTTTTTGTAATTAGTTTATATTTTCATCTTCTGATAAAATTCAGTCAATGCTGTTGAGCAAATATGTTTGTTAAGGACGCCACTCAACTGCATGCCAGGGAATATTAAGTTGTTTCATATTAACCGCCAAATCCATCAGATAATCATAACATTCACACCTACATCAAACAAATGGATCATTTAAATAAACTTACGAAACGACGCAATTTTATCAGTACATATTTACATTGCTTTTGTTTGCTCCCACGTAGATCCCCATACATAAATCCCGTGGCGTCGAACCAATATTGCACTTAACCAAAAGACAAAATTAGTTATTTAATTGGTCTTAGCTATCAGAAAGAAAATACCTAGTATTCGGATATTTGTGCATGGCAACTCGAAGTGAACCTTCCAATTCCGACTCAAAGCAAGTGTTCTCAATGACAGGAACAATAATTTCTTCATTGAACTTGTTGTAACGTCCCAATCCTGGATTCCATATGCCCTTTAAATAAATTCAACAATATAATTACCGGCTGAATTCTTTAATAATAAAAATAACAAACTTTAATCATTTCTTGTTGAGATATTTTAAATTCTTTATCACACAACAAGGTGACCAGGACAGCATTTTTTGAATGAGTATGGATCACAGCACCAGCACCTCTTTCTAAACCCCCCCCAAAAAACATTAATTATCTTTAATAATGGTTTGTGTAAGAATTGCAAGCTGCTTTATTTTTTAAAGTTTAGACCTGTGTAAG
This sequence comes from Daphnia galeata, assembly GCA_030770115.1. Taxonomy (NCBI): domain Eukaryota; kingdom Metazoa; phylum Arthropoda; class Branchiopoda; order Diplostraca; family Daphniidae; genus Daphnia; species Daphnia galeata. The sequence continues at coordinate 437,878 of CM061120.1, read as the reverse complement.
CACACATGAATAGTGGGGTGCATTGGCTTTTCTTCAGACCTTTGCATGGAGGAGGTAATTTCAGATCTTGCCCGTGAATGTCTTGAATAAAAAGATCTTCTGGTTTTATTCTTTCTTTTTGAACACCAGATGGAGCAATATAAATTGCATCTCTGGAAAATAAGTAAAAATAACTAATCATTAATAATCTAAAGAATATTTGTAAATGCAAACCCTCGTTTAATGCTCATGCCTCCTCCTGTTCCAGTTACCCTATCCACAGGAAAAGAGATTGTTATGAAAGGATTAGATAAATGATTTCAATGCATGAGTCCTCCATTACTTACCAACCCAAATGATATAACAGATTGCAGATTTCGGGAATCAACCTACGTGGATGATCCACATCCCACTCGTGTTCCGCTTCTTCTTTCCATGCTTTGTTATCTGAGACATTTGGCGTTGAGCAGTTGGCAGGGAGAATGTCCATTATATTTTTCCAGTGTTTTCTAGTGATGTAAAAAATAAAATAAATGTACAAGTTTTACACACATTTATATCGCTTTGACTTTGAGTTACCACCCAAAATTGGATGTGCCAAAGAAAATTTCAAAATTCCGTCTGCTGTATTGCATTATTTGCATCATGGCCTACTTAACTAACGGCCACAAAGCATAGATCGCCCCTGTAGTTCAAAGAAAATCGTACCAAGTACACTTTCAGAAAATCTTAAGAACAATTATCAAGCTTAAAATATTTCAGTTAATGTTCCATCAATTCAACGACAGAGGTAATAATACAGTTCATTTCAGAAAATCAATTTTCCAAACTTAGATAATTTGTATGAAGCAAGAAAAAAAATACGTACCAAGTAGAACTTTGAACTACAGGGAAGATCTGTGCTTTATGGCCGTTAGTTAAGTAGGCCATGATTTGCATATCAATAGACAGTATGGTAAACACGGCGGCACGGGCGCACGACTCTCAAGTTGCATAGAGCCAGAGCCATGAAAATGAAATCAGTCAATCTGACAAAAAAAACATAAAATCTCAAACTACGACGAAATTTCAATTTTCTTACATAAAAAAATAGCTAATTTTTGGGGGAATCTTCATTTCAAAAGCTCCCGAGAAATTCTGTGGGGAAGACATTTAAATTAATAAAAACTATATAATAAAGTGCATTTTTTTTCATTTAATTCATTGTATAGATATTTGTAGTTTTTTATGAAAACCAATCAATGAGCTTTGTTAAAAAACTGATTTCCTACATTATAAAGTTTGTTTTATTATATAATACCCAGTGGTTTAATTCTAATACGATTTAGAGTATGTTTGATTTCATCACACCAATAGGGTTGTGGCATGAAATTCAGAATCGGCTGAAAAATACATGGTTCGACGTAGTTTTTCACGCCGATTCTGACGGTATTTTTTTTTTGAATTTTAAAATCAATTTATCGGTACGTTATCAGGGTTTAATGTTTGAATAGGCCCCTCCCATTCTAAAACGGACCCCCCGCCATATTTAGTGGGAGGTCCTTAAAATGTGATCAATTTAGCAGACGACTCGCCTACTTTTCAACAAAAATGTGATCACTTTCGCAGAGTCACTTTCGTCTTGTGTTTATTATCGATTATCGATATGTTTATGATCGACGAAAGTGAAGCACCATTCGAGAAGCTATGTACAGATGAGATAAATGAAGTCTCATCAAAGATTGTTGAAAACCGGGAAGAAAAATAATCTGCAGGACTCCGTGTTCCAGTTGAGTCTCGTCATGGGCCATATTATTTATATCTTTAAAAAGAGATACCCCTTTACGACTAATAAAAGAGTAAAAAATTAACACTAGTTCATTGGTTCTGACATTTTCTACTAACTCTTGCTTCAGCAAAGCGGTAAAGTTTTCTAATGGCATCGGCGTGCATGCCGTGAGGATGTTCGTCACAAAGTTTGCAATTTCCATGACGTCGAAGAACTTCTTTGTCCTTTAGAAAGTTAAAATATTCAAACTCCCTTCGGGCACGGTTAAATAGAGTGCGGTTGATGATATTAATCTGTTCGATAAAAAAGAAAAGTTTTAAGAAAATCTGAGATTGATATAAACTTAACATGTAAAGCTCACTCTATCATTCTCCAAGGAGATTTCCTGGAGAGTTTCAATGAATTTCCGTTCAGAGGTTCCTGGGGTTTTATGTCTTAAATGGTACCACATACACAGCAAATCTTCTTCGATAAAGAAGGAGTTGTTAGACAATGAACCGGGCCAATATTCGGAACACAAATATTCTTCGTTGCTGGCCACGTGAGATGTCTTGCAGGCAGAACACATGAATTCTGTGTTATTTAAAACGAACCGGTCTTCCTTGGTAATAACAGCTACTTTTGTAGCTGTAGCCAGATGAAGAGGAATCAGAATGTCTGAATATAAAGACAAAATGGTTAGATATTTGATACAATAAAATTATAGTGATTACTACCTGAGCCTGACTGCTTTTCGATGAGACTGGCTTGATGAAGTTCAGTTTCAATTTCTTGTAGGATATTGAGAAGTTCTGACTGATCACCTGAAAAATGAAACAAATTATTTGAAGTTTCATGAAAACTTATAGTAATTTATTATAATTACAGTCTTGAGCAGTAGGGCACGGTGACAAGGAAGGTCCAGCTATGGGCTGGAAATCATCCAACGAGGTGGGATGTTTGACAGCTTCAGCAGTCAAGTTACCTTAAGTACATGTTAAAATTAGCAATGAAATAAATTTAAAAATGAATCTGCATTTACTTGACTTAGTATTTTTGAACAGTTTGGATCGAATTCCATCAATGTAAATAATCTTTTTCACTCCAGTCTTCATTGATTCAGTACTAGGGATTTCAGATTGAAGTTCTTCGTTATTACGAGGTTTACTGGTCACTTTCTTTCTAGTTTTTTTACGAGGGAATTCCTCCCAGACAATAGTTTATTTTCTGCTCTTTTTCCTTTCCATAACGCGATAGAAATTTTAAAAAAAGCTTTCAAAAATCAAAATGTCTTATTTCAGACGACGAAACTGTAACTGGAGAACCACGCCAGAAAACAAAAGAAGGTGGCATCCCGCTATCTCATGTAAAATCCACCAATGGCCTAGGCCAACCCTTTGGCTCATCAGAGAAGCCAAAGGGTTGGCCTAGGTGACGGAGACCAAGTTGCAACTTGGCAACAGTAATTCTGGCTTAAAAGCCAATTACTGTTGCCAGTTATATACATATAATACTTATACAAGTTATATATATATATAAATATATTTTAGTCCAAAATACATTGTTTAATATATCAAACATCACCAACAATCATGAAAATATAAAAAATTTGCAACTTACGAACTGCCGTTTACTCAAACAAACGGGAAAATTGACAAAGCGTCTGCTACTACATGTAAACACCATACTTCAAAAATTTATTTAAGAGAAAATAAACAAAGATGTTGGTTGAAAATGGTTGAATTGAATATTGAAAAAAAAATTCAATTTACACTTTAAAATTAAAATAAGGTACCAAATTAACATAGTAAAAATACAGGAAATAAAACACCGGTCTTGACGAGAGGACAAGATAGCAAGCGTCCGACAATACGCAACTGGGATCATTGCGAGAACTTGCAACTCAGCATCCGCTAGAGGTCTATACAATTAATTAAACAAAACAATTTAAAAAAAATGTATTTCATTCAATAGTTTTTTATTAATTTTAAGGTCTTTCACTTTCCCATCCTCCTACTTTTGAACTACTACAACTTCTGTGCTGCCATCTGGCCACTTTTACACTTTTATCAACCAGGATTTGGTAGTTAAGTTGGTAGAGCGATGGAGAGATAATGAAAAAGGTCTGTGGTTCGATACCATGTGAAAGTGCAGTCAAATAAAGCCAAAAAGGATGTTTCACCCTAATCAATATGATAACAGCGATTTTTAAAATGAACATTATTCATACCAGTTTTCATACCAGAACATTATTCATACCATATTCAAGTAATATATATGTAGCTAAATCTGCGACTTTGGTGCGGCGGGGCTTCGCTCCGCCACCCCACGCCGCCCCTTTACCTAAAGCTCAATTTTCTCTCAATATTCATTCAGATATTGAGATTCTGAATCAATATTGAATCAAATATTGAAATACGCCTCGTGGCGAAGTTTTAAGTAACTAATGTATACATAGCTTGTACGAACTCCGTGCGATTAATGAATGTCTCCAATTTTTAAGTATAAATGTATATGTAGCTATAAATAATACTAACTCTGCGAATTTTGCGTTATTTTCAGTGTTTTTTTGGGCCAAACTAAATTTAATTCAATTTGCATCCAATGATGGCGTGCCCTGGCTCCAAACACTTGAAACAGAGCTACTTGTATTTCACCACCTGGGCTCTGCTTGCAACTCGCGGAACTGTCTGCACTCTCTTGCAAAGTGTGGTTTCTCACACTGTACGCATTTTTATCCATTACTGCTCCTCCGGGTGCCGAGTTGTTGAATACTTTTGGCTTCATCTCCTCCCTTCTCCCCCTTAAGCTCCTGACGGTCTTAATTACCAAGGGCGGTGGGAGCAGAAGCACGTTCACTTCCGGCACGAACACAGTATTCGGCCATTGCGCAGTTGTCCAACCAGCTGTCCAGATCGGATAAATCCGGAAGACAATCCATGATTGCGTAGCTATATTCCGCCCAGCGACTGCGGAGTGTATGTGGCAGCCTACTGACGACGTGAGCCAGTGTTGCATGACAGCACACACCATAGCCTCCAAAACAAAGCGTCACGGCGCACGAGCGAAGAGACTCCGAAATCTTCTGGAGAGCCTTGAAGTCCCCGTCGTAAAAAGACACCAGCTCCAGCAAAGCTTTCGAGCAAGCCGTTGCGATGACTCGCGGATTCTCAAACTTTTGGTGCAGCTCCTGAAGACATTGCTCGTACAAACCCGGATGTAATAGGCGTTTTCCAAGCTGCATCTGCATTTCAGATGAAAGACAGCTCCGCAGAAACGACTTTCTTTCTGCGTCGTCCCGGCAACACCGATCCACTTGCGCTCCAAACGTCTGGATGAACCTAGGCCATTTCAAAGGGTCCCCACTGAACTTCGGAAGCTCAATTTTAGGAAGGCGGGAGAAGGACCGGAATCCATGTGCGGCTGTGCTCCGATGACGCTCATGTTATATATCAATCCATCTGGGCTGGACACTTCCTCCTGTGGCTGGCCGCTGAAAGCAGCCGCAAACGACGATGGTTCCATTCCCATCCACCCAGCTACTCAAGTTGTTGGTTGTACCGGCGTATCCAGATTTGACGTATGAAGAATCGAAGATCGGCTGGCCTGCGACGAAGAAAAACCAAATGGTGCACCACATGAAGTTGGTGGAGCTGTGGTGGAGCCGCTGGCCTTTGGAAACAATGTTTTTCCAGACGAAACGAAACATGAGCTAAACGTCTGTGTTGTGCTCCAGCTGGCCCGTACAGACGTCACTCCACTTCCACCTGGCGGCAGGTCACTATATGACCTTGTTTGTGTTGAGAACGTTGAATTTCCGGCTTGCCAATAATATCTGGAGCCCAAAGGCTCGAAGACACCAGCAGACGGATCCAAACGTGACGTAAAAACGCTCTGATGAGCGCCTTCATCCCCCGGCCATCTAGCGGGCTAACAAACACAGCATGTTATCAAAGTTTTTTCTAAGGGCACATTATATGTCTTTGTATTGTTCAATTATTAAATTAAAAAAAAAATAATTGAAGTTTAATTGATTGGTTACAATTAATGAAACAACAATTCAAAGACGAAAATTTTCCCTTTGAAAAAATGCTCTGTGTGTTCTCCGCTAGGTAGCCATGGGGGATGAAGGCCAAATAAATGAAAGAAAATGGCTTGAAATATTTTTCATTTTTCAATCATTAATTACTCGGCCAATAAGCCGAATATAATTGTTGGGATTAATTATTAACACCAACTACATGCGCTCCATTGATTGGTTGCTGAAACCACGCGGGTTGCAGAAACCTACTGGTGACGCAGAAAGACGAATGATGATCGTTGTGGACGTTCTTCTTTCGTCTGTATTTTGTAACCAAGTTCTATGTGGTTTTGTCTGCCCTTACTTCTTGTTCGATATTCGCCAGAGTCAGAATACAAGATTTATAGAGGCTTAGTCTAATCAACAATCTGTTTGTGTTTTTCATCCATCTACTCAACTTGAATGTAAGTAATAATAAGACTTAGTTTGCTATTGTACTTTCTCCTTACATACAAGTGAATGAGAGACTAAGTGGAATATGATATGCTAACAATAATAAAACGGTGAAAAAATGTCTGTAGACCAGGACTAAACCTTTCATCCTGTGAAATTAGTCAAATGTAAAAATTTAAAAGTAATGTATGTCAAAACGCAAAAAAGCACGATTTTTGGCTACCTACGGTTTTTTAAATTTTTCTAAAAAACTACACTAGCTAGAATATCGCCGTTTGTTTTATTGAATTTTCCGAAAAATTCTGAAAAAACTAGTGGAAATTGTTATTTAATCGGATGCCTAGTTGCGATTATAAAAAAATCAAAACCCCGAAATTTTGCCTCATTGAGTCGGGTGTTGGGTGTTAATATAGTGGAGTAAAGTTATGCCAAAAGGCTATCTTAATTTAGAACAAATTGCTACAATTGATTTTTGAAATGAACTGTGCTACTATCAAGTTTATAAATCTTTTTTCAAAACCTTCCGAGGAAATAATAATATTTTCTATTAAAGATATTGAATTTAAATTAAAAATTTCATTAAACTATTAATGAAACACTTAATGTTAAATATGAAAATTTAAAAAATGCCATGAAATGATACCTTGTGATATGCTACATCATATCACCAACTATGAAGATTTTCTGATGAACGGTATTATAGTTATGGAATTTAGAAGTTGTTACATTTTTAAAAATTTCATACTGCCGCCATAAAGGATTAACACGGGCTCTTATGCCCGATGGTCCTTAAGTAAAGTTAGAATATCTCAAAATCTATAGGACCTAAATTTTTTCTATTTTTCTTAAAAAATAAAGAACATCCTAGCGTATAACAATTTATCGTTCAATAATGGTGTTAATAGGATTTTTTTTAAAGTTATTTACACTTAAACTTAGTCTAGGGTTTGGTTAAGTTTCCGGGAACATCCGCCGCACATCCGCCGCCAACATCAGTGGCGTATCCACAATGTGTTTGCTGGGGACTCATAAAAACGATGACAACGTTTGCGGCGGATAACTGTTTCCCATGTTACAACAGTTCCTTGGGTATACGCCTTCGGGTTCAGGCTAAAGAAATTTTTAAATTGGTACACAGTCATGCCTGCAAGTTTCTTTAGCAGGCAAATAGCTATATATGTTTTGATTTTAATTTGACAGAAAGGATACTATGGTGTCTACCGAACCCTTTATATTTTTCTTTGTTTCTGTTTTTCTTTTAAAAAAGGTGGGAAAATTGGATGAATTTGAAGGAAGAGATTAGTAAAGAGAAAAAAGAATAGGCATAGGTAAAGGGGCGTTAAGTATCCCTTCCGTCAAATTAAAACAAAAGCATGCAGAGCCATTTGCCTGCTAAAGAAACTTGCAGGCATGACTGTATGTTATGCGTGTATATGTTATGCGACTTTGGAGCGGTAGGCAAATGCCCACCACCCCACGTCGCACTGATTTTTATTTTTTAGATGTATTATATTAAAAGAGAAAATTGAATAACTAATAGTTGTTGATTTTTGGTACAAAAATAAATAAAAATAACAGTGTGAAAATAATAATATAATAAATTAAAAAATATATGTTTTTTTAGTAATGACCTCGCTATTACTCCTATCAGCAAGGAAACTTCAAAAATCTAAATACATCTGAATTTTGAAGTATTTGAAAACTAGGCATAAAGCAATTGGGTTGCAGACGACGATTCCTTTCGCAAAAACTTACTACAGTTGCCCTACGTCAAGGAAAATTTGCGCAAAAAATACATAAAAAGGAGAAAAGATCTAAAAAAACCTTCCGGGGTTTAGTAAGACAACAATTTAAGGAACTTGGCCAAATTTGAAGTAAATCGGTCAACTAGGAAAAAAGAAGGTTTAAACGGACAATAACTCAATAAGCCTTTTGGAGCCCAACTCTCCAATAGATATCGATAACTAAATCGATATGTGGGACATTATCAGAAACATTATTGCCTTCGGTATACTTAAAAGTATAACCCTCAAGGATAAATGATACATCGCTAGAAAATCCCGATAAACTCTTTCTTTACCCAATTAAATACTTATTGCAGCCCAACAAAAAACTTATTTTTTGACCCTTAAAAACCCAGATTGGGACTCATTAATTAGATTGCCCAGCCGTGTTGTCTGGGATAGCACTGTTATAATGTTGAGGAGACTGACTGGCTCACTGAAGGTCAAAAAAAGATCTGTTCACTGGTTCTCTCGAATAAATTTTAAATGATTTTGGTGCCATTAAAAACTCAATCATCTTATTCAGTAGTACAAATTTCCAAATATTTATACATTTCTCATTGCTATAGAGTGTATGTTTTTTCCTAACCGAACATGAGCATCATTTACTGGCGTTTTTTCACGCCCAAAGTATTTTCGATTTCTTCATCACATTCCCATAGAGTGGTTCGCGATCCAAGGAGGCATATCTCGAGGAAAAGCTTGGGACGATGTCAGTTTTGCCTCAGGCATAGTTACACCTACTTCATTCCTCCTTCATGGCTTGCACTCATATCTACAAATATCGCGAATCACTCTAAAATGTAATTGCTATTTGTACAACATGAATTCCGTCAAAAAACATGTTTTGGTTCCAAACATGTTTTGGTTCCAAACGTGTTTTTAATCAATATTTCTCTGTGTATTTTTCATTAATTATCATCTAAGTGATAAAATAACATATTTGGTTGCTTGATAAGTGTAAATTCCTATTACGGATTTCTGTACAACATGAACGGGCTGTACTTATAGGGCCGTCCAAATGAAGTCCGTTCAGTTCAGCCGTTGGACGTCCTTTTGAATGCCCCAGATGGATAGGCTGTGCATTGGCTTATCGGTTCCCATTCGGACATCCGACGGCTGAACTGTGCTATGTGGGCCTTTCACGACAAATTCAGATTTTTTCTTGGTCTGGGCTCCGACAGCGACTGCTGAACACCCTGCGACTCTTTGCAGCAATCAGGAATGGCGGATGTCAAAGCTACAGATGGATAAAAGTCCGATAAACAGTGGCGAAAAAGTGGGGCCAACACAAGAAATGGCGGAAGGTTGGGTGGGCGTCTCGGTGCGTAGCACACAAAGGGAAAGGCCCGTTCCCAGTGGTCAATGCACCAAATTTTCCAAAACTCGTGTTGTAGACGGACACAGATGTAACAACATGTATTGACTTCACGCAATTACAAAGTGAATATCAAAGTGGGAAAAAAACTAGAAAACCTGTGCACAGATACCCCGCTGGTATGTGTCACCTTAGAGTTTCCCATTTTACATTTTTTGTCGAATTTTTCAGTGCACTAGATGATTTGGGTTGTATTTTTAGTCAAAAAAAGCATTCCACTAGTTATTTTTGCAATAAAATACTATTTAGAGTGTCCGAAACACAAAAACCTATTTTTTTACTGTTTTTTTGTGTTTCGAAAATTTTTCCTTAGCAGCTTCCCTTTCCTACCTAGCTGAATCTTCACTTTCCTTAAAGTTATTTACTAATTCTTACAACATCTTTTTAAAAAGATAGGATTCACATTTTCTTATAGGCAACTAGAAGTCTAGAACGCTTAGCTTGTCTTCGTTCGACGTTTCCATTACAAACTGCATTTTACAAGGGTTGTAAAGAGAAAGCGTTCGGAAGATATGCTTAGCTACGAGTAAGCAGTTGGACAGTCATCAATGGAACGTACAATAAAAAAAAACAAAAAATCGCTGTAACTGAAAACAATTTTAATATCACATTATTAACATTATTAATATCACAAAACGGCAGTTCTCTACCATGGCAGGAACTGGACCATAGGGAACTGCCATAGGGAACTGCCCACAAAACTGATATAACTTCTGCAATATATACCTTTGAATAGTTTTGCTGTTGAAGGTTTTTTCTTGTACTCAATGAACGCCAAAGTAACTGGTTCAGAAACAGTTGAGTTGCTTTCCTGACAATCATCTTTTCGAAGTTTGTCGGGTACACATGTGAGGGTGTTAACTTCCGAGCAATTCAAAAAGATTTCCTCTTCTCCAACTCCAATATAGTTTAATTAAAAATTCAAACTGTACTGTGGAACCAGCAAATTATATATTTGAAGAAATAAAAGATATATTCAGATTAATGAATGAATTGAGTTTCATATCAAATTATATACCTGAACTGATTTGTGATTTAACACCTGATTTCTTACGCGTTTCAATAAGTGCGGAACATCAACAAAATAGTAAATTTTTATCGATGATTCTATCGATCTATGGGATGATTCAAATAAGGCTTACAGTCACCACTGTTTGATCATGTTTGATCCTTTTACTTGGAGTAATCCCATAACCGACTTACTTGTCTGGCACCATCGCTCACACAGCTTTTCACAACTGCATGGTTAAAAAGGGTGTTGATTGCTTTTACAATTTGCTTTTCAACGATCCCCACCGTTCAGCAACGGGAAGTCCATTTATGCTTTCTTAATGCTCTCTAGAGCAAGGGAATTGAATCCAAAGACAAATTAACTGGAATTTTAAAACCCTTCTGATTGAATCTAAATCTCCCTTCTTCTAGAATATAAAGAAAGACTATATTGCTCTTCATTAGACATTGCATTACGAAGCTATTGCTTATCTCATTACTTGTTGGTAGTTTTCCCTTTCAGAGCTACTTTTCCTTTATTGATGAATTCAAGAATGATTACCTGTTCCTGTAAAAAAAAAATTCTAAATTAGATTGATTTTTTGCTATTCGGGGTTTTGCTGAACGATGTACAGTGACGCAATTTATGAACACCATATTGTAATTTAATTGATGAGACAGATGTTTTATTGTTTTCGTGAAAGATGAGGCCTTTAACTCTTCAACATCGCTTTCCAAATCAGAAATTGTTTCTAAGGCAGACTGCTCATAAAAAAGGAAAAATATTGGATTAACTTGTAATAATTATACTCATACCTAAAGATATCCTGTAATTCTCCAAATTTTTTTGTTCTGCTGGTTTCAGTTTCTTTTTCATCAATATCAACTTTTTTCCATCATGCCAAGTTTTCCACAACATACTTGTTTTGAAATGTTGAAAATCCTAATTGTTGAACAAACAGAGCGACCAGATTTCGTGCAAGTACTTCTTTTTGGTGTGTAATCTTACATTTTCCCTGTTCTTCTTACATTTTTCCTTTTTTTTCCTACTGAAAATAGACTTATGATGATTTCCTAGTGTAAAACCACTAGGGATGATTTCCTAGTGTAAAACCAATAGGAAATCATCATAAGTCTCGGTGGTTGCGGATCTAAAAAAAATTATTTTTTGTAAAAATTTGTTTTATTTAAGTTAAAGTAGATTTTTTTTTGAAAAAAGGAAACTGTGTCTTGCTCACCTATCACATGGGAAGAGGGTAAACAATTATCAGCATGCCGTGCTACTGGTTCCAAGAAGTCAATATTAATAACATTCATTTTAGCACACAGCTGCTGATCTACGACATCTTCTGAATCCACTTGCTGATCTCCAATATCTTGTAAATCCATTAGCTGAGAGACAACATCTTGTAAATCCACTAGCTGAGCTCCAACATCTTGTAAAACCACTAGCTGAGCGCCAAAATCTTGTAAATTTAGTTCCTGATCAACGTCTTCCAAATCCAGTTGATGAACTATAACATCTCCATCAATCCAGTTGCTGATGTGCTCCAACATTTTGTAAATTCAGGTGATGAGCTCCAAAATCTTGTAAATCCACTATATTAGCTGAGCTCCAACATCTTGTAATTCTCTTTGCTGATCTCCGACATCTTGTAAATCCAGTAGCTGATCTCCAATTTCTAAATGCAGATGCTCAGCCCCAACATCTTCTAAATCCTGATGCATCTCCGGAGTTGTCTCCAAATTGAGTTCTGTTACTTTGTTGGGACATAACATTGGCGTATAGGATTCTTTTTCACCAATTGAGTTAGCACAGACATGACAATCTTTTACATACACCTGCTTCTCTTCAAATTCAGGCATATCTCGTCTGAGAAATTCTTCAAGAAAGTGCCCCATCTGTTTGCTAGTATTCTGTTGGAGATGTTGCCAAACCGTGGTGGTTGCACAACCCTATCTAACTGTTCAGTACTACCCTTCTCTCTGTTCCCAGCCCTTTTAGTGCTGTCTATGTCTGACAGGTATCACGGTCTAGTGATCTACTTGATGAAAGTGATTTGTGCTGATAGGTATGTTGTCCTAATAAAGAAAGTTGTTTTGCATACAGACATAGTTGTTAATACTTTATTCCAACAGGTTATGGGCCCAGAATACGCTATTTTGTTATAATAAGTGTTATACTGATCTTGTTTCAACTATGTCTGTGTCGACGTCAAAAGACATCAGTCATATAGTTAAATTTGACGGAAGCAACTTTCAACAATGGAAGTTTGGCTGCAGATTATTACTAGAGTCACTCAATTTACTTGACATTGTAGATGGAGTGGAAAAGATACCTGCTGCTGTAAGTTGCCATTCTCAGTTTACGAGTAAATTTTTTCCTACTCATGTATTTCTTAATAGACTTCCAATCAAAAGTTGATTGATGCTTGGAAATCCAAAGATGTGAATGCTCGTCATTACCTATTTGCTACAATAGAGAGACAGCAACAGAATACCCTTTATGGATGCCAGTCAGCTAACGATATGTGGGTCAGGTTGACCACACAACATGCACAGAATGCTGCTGAGAACAAGCATCTTTTGATGCAACAGTTCTTTGAGTACAAGTACCACCCAGGTAGTCATTATTCTTGTGTTCAGTGCTCATATACCTCTAACTTATTTTGGTCTAGAGCACAGTGTCATGTCACATATCTCTGCCATTGAGTTACTTGCTGCTCAACTCAAGGACCTCAACGAGCCAGTAACTGAAGCTCAGGTAATGACCAAAATATTGGTCACACTACCGACTAGTTTTCGACATTTCCTATCTGTCTGGGACAATGTATCAGTCATGAACAGAAACATCCAGACGCTCACCCAGAGACTACTCAAAGAAGAGAATGTGACGAAGATTTACAACAACGGCCAGTCAGATCCTGCAGATTCAGCCTTCTTCTCGAACAACTTTCCTACTCAACAAGGCGACCGAAACACCCGTGGGGGACACAACAACCGTCGCGGTCGAGGGAGATTTAGTAGACCAGTGGGCACAACATCCAGACACCCATACATCAGAAAATGTAATTACTGCGGCGACACTACTCATCTCTACGCCACTTGTCGGAACAGGCTTAGAAACGAGCGAAAAGGAGAAACAGGAGCTGTTGCAGAAACATCCAACCTGGCCAGTGATGACAACAACAACCATGGTGATCACAGCTATCATTCGTCCACTCAACAGACTATCCGAAATGACTCCATCTGGTACGCCGATTCAGGCGCTACTCGCCACATGACAGATCAGAGAAACATCCTGTGGGACTTTAAGCCTGATAGTTCGACACCAAGATACGTCACAGGTATCGGCGGCACACAACTCTTAACAGCCGGACAAGGTGATATTAGAGCTACAACAACAATAGATGGTGCTGAAGCTTCGTTGATCATCAAAGGCGTACTGTTCGTCCCAAAACTTGGAACAAATCTATTTTCTATTGGAGCGTCAACCAACGAAGGAGTAAAAGTAGTATTCACAAACAACGAAGCCAGGTTCTATCGCAATGGTAATTTAGAACTTGTTGGAAAACGAACAGACAACACGCTCTATCGACTGAACATCACAGCCAAAGTTGCCGATGAAGACTCTGCTCTTTCAGCGAACCTGATTCTCCCCCTGTCTACATGGCATGAGCGTCTCGCACATGTATCAAATAACAACATTCTAAAAATGGCAAATCAAAAACTTGTTGTAGGTCTAAATTTATCTCCCAACCACTCAGATTCAAAAGTCCCGTGCATTGGATGCACCCTAGGAAAAATGCATCGGTCATCTCTTCCTCAAGGAAGAACTAGAGGTACTCACATTGGATCGTTAATTCACTCAGACGTATGTGGACCAATAACTCCTCCATCGCCATCCGGATCACGCTATTTTGTCACCTTCAAAGACGACTATAGCAACTGGACCATCGTTCACTTCCTTAAGAATAAAGACGAAGTTCCTGACCTCTTTCGTGCCTATACTGTCTACCTCAAGAACTCAACAGGAGGAATCGTCAAAACTCTACGTAGCGACAACGGAGGCGAGTACACCAGTAAAAATTTCTCCACATGGCTCAGGAATTCAGGCATCCGTCATGAAACTAGTGCACCACACACTCCTGCCCAAAATGGTGTGGCAGAGAGAGCTAATCGAACTATTGTAGAAGCAGCTCGCAGTCTTATCTATACAAGATCCATTCCACTAAAACTATGGGCAGAAGCGGTAGCCTATGCAGTATACACGTTGAATAGAGTCCTTTCCAAATCAACAATCGCAACACCATTTGAGATGTGGTTCCACAAGAAACCAGACATCTCATATCTTCGAATCTTTGGAGCACGAACGTTTGTCCATACACCAGATGCAAACCGGAAAAAGTTGGACCCGAAGAGTCAAGAAGGTATATTTGTTGGTTACTGTGATGCTTCTAAAGCATTTAGAGTCTGGATCCATGAGAAACAAAGAGTGGTCATCAGCCGAGATGTGTTGATTGATGAGAATAATATCTTTAAAGGTCCTAGTAGTGAAAAAAAGACACATTCTCATTTTTCCTGAATCCAATTTTTCAGAAGAAACAACAGATGGCAGCCCAACTCTTGACGTAGAAACACCACACTTACCAGCTGAGCCAGGAACCGAGCTGTCAACCCAAGATCCAGAGTCAGCTGAGAAGAACACTGAATTTGAAGAGAATGCAGAAGATGAACAAATTTACGGAGGTGAAAATATTCCTGAAGGTGAACAGAATACAGAACAAACAGAAGAAAATTCAGCATCTGTTCAACTAAGGCGGTCTAATCGACAACCAATCTATTCAGAAAAATTCAAAGATTGGAGACGTAATCTAGGACTGCTGTCATGTAACAGTCAACCACATGAACCACTCACTTACAACGAAGCCGTGACGTCGGATGAAGCCCACCTCTGGAGGCCAGCCATTGATGATGAATACGCCTCACTAATGAAGAACGAGACATGGGTGTTAACACCTCTTCCACCCGGAAGGACGGCTATTAAGGCGAAATGGATCTTCAAAGTAAAGCCGGGCCACAAAGATGTCCCAGCTCGTTACAAAGCCCGACTAGTAGCAAAAGGCTACACTCAAAGCCATGGACTAGACTATCAAGACACCTATGCACCGGTAGTGAAGCACAGTTCTCTTCGCACCATTCTTTCTCTTGTTGCAGCCATGGATCTTGAAATCACTCAACTAGACATCAAAACGGCCTTCCTCTACGGTGAACTAGAAGAAGAACTCTACCTAGAACAACCCGAAGGTTTTATCACAGCCGGGCGAGAAAAAGAAGTTTGCCGTCTCAAGAAGTCGCTCTATGGACTGAAGCAGGCCCCTCGAGCCTGGAACACAAAGTTTAATGAATTCTTACTAAAGTTTGGCCTTACTCGTTGCGACTCGGATAGCTGCGTCTACTACCGTCGTCAAGAGGAGGGCGAAATAACAATTGTGTGTATATTTGTTGACGACGGCCTTATATGTACCAACACAAAAACTGTATCCACCGCTATCCTCTGTCACCTTAACACACACTTTGATATACGCTCCCTACCAGCAGATCGCTTCGTCGGGCTTGATATTCTCAGAGACCGTCCAAATCGAAAACTCTATGTTTCTCAATTAGATTTTGTAAACAAAATTCTTAAAAAGTTTAATCTTGATTTGTGTCAACCAAAGTCTATACCAGCTGACCCAAACGCTCGCCTAACAGCCTCAATGTCACCTAATACCTCACCTGATTCGACCAATCCTCTTTCAACTCGTTACAGGGAAGCTATCGGATGTCTCATGTATGTCATGACAATGACACGACCTGACATAGCCTTCGCCGTAGGGCAAGCGTCCCAGTTTTGTCAAAATCCTGGAGATGGACACTGGAATGGTGTGAAAAGAATCTTTGCCTACTTAGCTGGATCTGCCCACCTCGGCCTATGCTTTGATGGACAACAGAAGAACAATCTTATAGGATTCTCTGACTCAGATTTTGCAGGGAACATGGACAATCGCCGGTCAACTAGCGGTTTCGTCTTCCTGTATAATGGAGCTCCAGTGTCATGGAGCAGCAAACTCCAACAATGCGTCTCCCTTTCAACGAATGAAGCAGAATTCGTGGCAGCCAGCGAAACCTCAAAAGAAGCCATTTGGCTCCAGCAACTTCTGAAAGAAGTGAAAGGTGATGACATCGGTTCAGTTCCCCTACTCTGTGACAACCAAGGAGCCATCCGCCTCATCAAGAACCCTGAGTTCCACCAACGCACCAAGCATATAGCAGTCAAATACCACTGCGTTCGACACCAGCAACTCAACGGTAACATCGAGGTGTCATATGTTTCAACAGAAAACCAGTTAGCCGATATTCTGACAAAGCCACTTCCGGGACCCCGATTCATCTTGTTGCGGAATCAGATTGGGGTAAAACCACTTCCTCAAAACCCCACAGTTTGAGAGGAGGTGTTGGAGATGTTGCCAAACCGTGGTGGTTGCGCAAAACTATCTAACTGTTCAGTACTACCCTTCTCTCTGTTCCCAGCCCTTTTAGTGCTGTCTATGTCTGACAGGTATCACGGTCTAGTGATCTACTTGATGAAAGTGATTTGTGCTGATAGGTATGTTGTCCTAATAAAGAAAGTTGTTTTGCATACAGACATAGTTGTTAATACTTTATTCCAACATATTCAACGTTGGCATAGAGGCTTCTTTTGAAATGGTTACGTCCCCAGAAAAAAACAACATCTTTTAATTCTAGCTGCTTGTCGGCAACATTATATCTAACTGAGTATCTTGATTTGTCTCCAAAACACTTCTGTTGGTTCTGCACACAGCATGTAAGTCGACTAGAAGTGGGAGTATCCTTGTTTAACAAAGACAGTTCACACATTTCATTATCAAAATCTTCAACAAGAATAGGGATGGGATTTTAAGGAAGAAGTTTTCAAACGTGCTTCTTTTGTTCACTACTACAATCCTCTTACACGTTTTTTTTCCAACATGGTCACAGACCTCTCGTCGATCCATAGCGACGAATCGCACCTGCACTTTTTATACTGGTAGTATATTATTACTCTTAGGGGCAACATTTCGTAATTCTTTAGGATTATTTGATTGTAGATGTTTTTTCACTGGCTTGAACGAAATAATGTATATAATTGAAAAAAAAGGTTTCCGAAAATTTTTACAGCGACTAGCGATTACAGTTAAGACCAGATGTCGAATATTTTTTACAAACAAAGTGAATGTCATTTTCCTCCAAGGCAAAAAAAGGCATCAGTGTGTTTATGAAGAACACCCGAGAAGACTTTCACAATTCACACTTTAATATCTCCTAGTGGAGAGGAAATCTCACTCAAGGAAAAAGTGAATAAAACCATTGGTGAACATTTCTCTAAGATATTTAAGAACATGCCTCTTCCTGATAATACTTTTGAAACCGCCTTTCTAGATTGAGTTAAAGATTGTTGTAAGAACAAAAAAGCATATTGCTAGCTACCAAGAGAATAAACAAATCGTCCAGCATGGATTCCCAATTAAGTTTTACATTTGGTTCTGGGATTTGATGTACTAGAAATTGACTCAATTGCTCACAAGGGCGAGCCACAATTCGTCTAGTTTCAAAGTCAAATGGTCCTTGTGGGGTGACTAGATTTCGTCCAATATCACTTTAGAACAAAGAATATAAGCCTAAGGAATCTGTACTCTCAAACAAACTCAAACGTTCACTTCACGAAACCAAGGGACATTACCAGGAAGGCGAAATTCCCGGTCGTCTACTGATTGAAAATTCTGCCTGTATAGAAATGTCATTATTGGTCAAATACAGAACAACACATCTTTTCTTAAGGTGGCGTCAAGGCAGGCATTATATGGGTTGGCTTGGAAAAGATTGCGATAGCATTATTTCAGAAAGCAATATCTCCAATGCAGGAGAAATCCTAAATCAATTCTGTAATGGGACCAAGGCAAACATGAATAAGCAGAAGACAAAGGCTCTGGGATGGAGAAGCTGGAGGAATAGAAATCACTGGCGGCTGGGCGTCCAGTGTTTGTATGCTCAGGAATAACGGGGACGAAAAAAACTCAAATCGTTCATTGTCCGTTAAATATGCAAACTAATTGTAAAAAGGAAATTGTATCCAACGCTCATTTGTCCAAAGCGCCACTTGTACAATGACCGTTTAAATATATTTTGTAAAATTCCTAACATTTCCGGACCAAAATATTTAGTAAATTTGCACAAGGTAAATGTACATCTCTATGTAAGAAGGCATATTAACTAATACAAACATGATTTTTGGTTTTATTGATTTTTAGAACGTTACACGTAAAAAATGAGATTTGAAGGCCAATATTATAAAATGTTTATGTACTTCTGAGTTTGGCCGATGTCGAATTATTCATAGAACTCAAGTAAGGCCTGATAAGCTATTGTTATCAGAACTTGGATTATTTCAAGATTTCTTTAAAAGCGAATACGCGGGAATATTTTTGAGCCAATTTTACAGATTCTCAATAACCTTCTTCTTATATCTTGCTTCTAATAAAACATATGTTTTATTTCATTATTTGTCAAGAGAATTTTAATTTCTAACATTTTTTTTCTATGCATTACATTATTTTTTTTATTGAATAACATACGAATGTACAAATAACGATTTTATACGAAGCGCTACGATATGCTTAAAAAATGCGTTGGGAAGGGCAAATTGCGTAAGTAAAGCGCGATTAGAGTCGTTCTCTTTGGTTTTCGGTCCTGCTGCAGAACGTCGTGTGTTTTTTCAACGATCAGTATTACTCACTACTGTTATTCAACTTATTCAAGGTTTTTTCTATTCTACATTTTTATTTATTTTGTATTGTCATATTGCAGTTTAGTTTTTTATTTTATTGCTAACATATAATTGTATGGTTCTTAACGTTAAAGTTACATACTTATATTACTTAAGCATGGATGGGGAAATTATAATGATATCAGGGAACAGGAACTGACATTTGGTTATTGTTGATTTACATTCTTGGATGTAGGCTATTATTACAGGAACGGCTATAGATATTTTTCAAAAGAGGAAGTTCAAATATTTAGAAATTGGATCAAATATTTCGAATTTTTTTTAAGATTAAGGTGTTTCTCCTATGTAACATGTGACTGTGGTGCTACTCTAGTTGAGGAGGAAGATGGGACTTTTGTTCCTACTGGGATACCACGCAATAACCATACAACACAATAATCATAAGGTGGAAATTCAGCAGATGAAGATAATTAGGCAATAAAAATAAGATTGCAAAATGAGCCTTTGAACATAAAGGAAATATATATGACGAAGAAATAAAAAGGTATTGAACCTAAATTGGATAGCCTAAGACTTTGTTGTCTTTATGTGATAAGTTTATTATTTTCCTGGAATAAATATCAAAATTCCTGCATGGTCCACATTAAAAAATACGATCATCACTTCATTGCATTCAACGATCACGTCAACCACCGAACCCACTTTCATTGAAAAGAAGCCGGTGGCCTAACTATTGACTTTACTTTTTACAGGTAGTTCTATTTATTGGGTTTTCTACATTCTTAGAAGTTACATTTTTCAATGAATCAGGTATTCGTTGTCAGGGCACGCGTTATTTTTTCGAGGCAGGTTAGCCAAATGAAACGAAAATTTATTACTCACGACGTTCCACATCACTGCTTTTGACAACGTTAATATGACTATAAATTTTTATTGCTAAATTTTTATTTCCTTATAATTCTTTAGATGTGTTTCCCTGTTGGAAATGCCCTCGTAACTGCTAAGGCCACCGCCCATTACGAAGAAGTCATTGAGTGAATTATATCGTTGGCACATGAAACAAATAGAGCTTCCCTCGAACGACAACTTTTGATTTCAGAGTTTGAGATAGCTATTCTGAGTGCCGTGCCCTAAAAATTTCCAGGCGGAAGGGCTTGCGGCTGTTATTTGCGTCAAATCCAGGTTGATATGTTTTTAATTGTTATTGAATTTGAACAACTATAGATAAAATTAGATTTTGAAATTTATTGTTGGCAATTATCAATTTGCCATAAAGCTTGAACTTAAAAATAGTTGCAATGAGCCGAGTTGTCTCAGGTAAAAAAGAACTGTAGTTATTTGCCGTAAACTACAGTTTTCCATAGTTTACTCGAGTTTACTATAGTTTTTTTTTACTACGTCTGGTTTACTCGAGTTTACTGAATTTGAAACTTAAAAAATGTTGTTTTAAAATATATAATTTTTCGAAAAACTGCGAAAAACCTCTATTTTATTTTTTACTGTAGTAAAATAGCAATTTTGGTAGCCTATGTGCTCATTTTTAACTATGTTTATTGAACTGTATTACAAAAACTTTAATTCACATTTAGTTTTAGCATTATAAAATCGGCCGGTGACCGACGGCAACTCTGACAAAATGTATTTGAAAACCTATCATACATAAGAAATGCAGTTAGTCCATTTCAAATCTAGAATTATTGGGAAAATAACAAGTTCTTTTTTCTGGTTGGAAATAATAACAAATTTGCAAATAATATCAACGGGAGTGAAAATAACCCGTTCCCTGAATGATTCGCGGACTAATACTTTCATAAAATCAACGAGATTGATGTTGTTGCAAAACCTGTCTTGGGAAGGTGTAATATTGTTAACTTTGAGCTGACGACCTATTATTAAAATTTTATGCGGCTGAGTAATCGGTGAATGATGGGACCAATGTTTCATCAAGCAACCTTCGTTTGGCATATCATGACAATTGCAATTCTCATTTAAAACGACAAATTTGTCAATAATAGCAAATTTATCAATTAATCGGACAACTCATTATCGCGCTTGAAATCGGCAGAATACAAGGCACTTGAAAAATATTTCCCATTAATAATAATTCTGTTGTATGCACACGCAAATTGGCATTTTAAACTTCTTCCGTCAAATCGAATTTTTAAATAATACGTATTATTTAAAAATTGCATTATTTGTTCGAATGATTGGTTTATTACTCCCGTTACTGGCAGCGGAAGGAGTAGTAGTAAGGTTAACATTATTTCCTTTACTATCACGCATATTTTAACTTTTTAAACGGGTTCTACTCTTAAAGCGAGTTGAAATCGAGTTGTACTCGGCTTTCAGCGCCACCTATTGAATATGATAATAACTTCCGATTAATAGAGCGCGGGCGCCAAATAATCATGATGAACAATCCATTTTTTCCATAACCCTTTTAATTTTTTGATACATCGTCTTTTCCTTTTGCGTCTGCAATTTGCACGCGAGTTTGATTGAACGAGAAACTTAACATTTTGTGAGTATTTTTCAACTTCATGGCTTCAAAAGTAAGTGAAGATGAATATTTGGATGATTTTGATGGTTTGGTGGATGAGATGAACATTGAGGTACTGTAATTTTTTAGAAACTTCAATTCATTGTCATAATCTTATGTATGCAAAGGTTGTAGATAACATAGAGGGGTCCAGTTCTTCATACACAAGTCCTGTTTGGAAATTTTTTGAAAGAGACCCTAAAAACGATACGAAAGCGAAGTGTAAAATTTGCGCGTCTTTTCATAATCGCTCTGGGAGTTCTACTAGTAACCTTATTAAGGTATCCCATGTTTGAATTCGTAATTGTGTTTTTTTACTGACGTTAAGTTTCAATTGGCTTTTTTAATTTCCCGTAGCACTTGAAATCAGTTCACCATATTGATCCAGGTTGTAAAAGAGTCCCCAAGAAGGGGAAAAAAATTGTGAATAAGAGGAAAATGTTGAAGGGCATGACAGATGCTGCTGAACTAGACCGCCTTTACGTAATGTGGCTATGCCACGATCTATTGCCATTTCGTACAGGGGAAAGTAAATATTTTCAAAAGTTCATATCTGCTCTTAAGCCTGACTACGTCATTCCATCAAGAACTACGATAAGTCAGTGCCTTGTTCCTAATTTGGCAAACGAAATTCAAGAAAAAC
Source organism: Daphnia galeata (assembly GCA_030770115.1). NCBI lineage: Eukaryota > Metazoa > Arthropoda > Branchiopoda > Diplostraca > Daphniidae > Daphnia > Daphnia galeata. Next base: position 415,517 of record CM061120.1, on the reverse strand, counting down.
TTATTAAAATCTTTCAACAACTGGATGTTACAGATGTTGTCTTGACAACTGATGCTTGGACATCCAAGTCTTGTGAAAATTATGAAGCCCTAACGGCCCATTTTATTTGCAAGAATTTTGTATTTAGATCGGCTATGTTAGGAGTTAAAAAACTTGACAATCAAAACGCCGATGGTCATGTGCAGCTCATTGAAAAAATTGTGAACAAACACGAAGGGCTTATGAGAAAAGTAAGATCATTGACTTCTGACAATGCGGAAGTAATGAAATCAACATGTAGAAAACTAGTCGGTTGGTTTGGCTGCATTCCCCATACAATTAATCTCGTTGTGAAAAATGGTCTCAATATTTCGGATTGTGCAAATCTTCTTGCGTCCATCCGCGCAATTGCTTCTTATTTTCGCAGTAGCGCAAAAGCATCTGCTCTACTTATCAAAGAACAAAAAAAACTGAAAATGCCTGAGCACAAGTAATCAAATAATTTGTGAATTTACATTAGAAATATAATCAATTTTTTGCTTATATTAGGATCATAAGAGACAATGAAAAACCCGCTGGTCTTCAGTTTACTTCAAGCTTGAACGATTCCTCGAGCAGCACAAGGCATTTACAACGTTCTTACAGATCTCAAATCTGACCTCGCTTTTCCGTCATTATCTGATTTAAAAGACCTTGCCATGCTAAGAGACTTTCTGAAACCTTTTCAAGAAGTTACTACAGTAATGTCGTCAGAAAGGAATGTAACTGCATCGTCGGTAATAATATTTGTTAATTAATATCGATATTCATAGAAATTATTTCAGTAACGTGTTATTTTGAATTCAGGTAATCTATCTTGTCACTGAACTTATGCGTCATGCTTCAGATTTTAGTGTCCGGTATGCAGACAAGTACAAAGTGACAGCATCTGTTGCAGCTTCCATGAGAGCTTCAATGTTAGAGCGTGGATTTCCTTCGTATGCGTCTAACAAAACCCTTCTTCTTGCTACAATTCTAGACCCACGTTACAAAACTGCTGGGCTACCAAATCAGGAAGCATCTGAAGGAGCGAAAAGTAAATTAAATTTACTTTTTCTTTTGCTTTTTTTTATATTGTTCTTGTTTTTATAAAGGCGAGTTGTTTCGGAAGGCATCTTTACTCGACGATAACAACAATGGCATAGATGAAGTCGAAGTTGAGCTATCATCAAGTTAACGGACCAAATCTATTTTTGATCGTCTGGATGAAAATCGCAACATAGCCAATCAAGTTGCCTTAAATAGTGTTGGATCGCGCCGCGAAGTTGAAGCATATCTTCTTGAACCAAATATTGCGAGACATGAAGACCCTTTGCGTTGGTGGAAGGAGCGCCAAGATCGATATCCTCGTCTTTCTATTTTAGCAAAAAAAAACTTTGTGCATCATTGTCAACTCGGTTCCTTGTGAACGCTTTTTTTCTAAGATAGGCCTAATCATAACAGATCGCCGCCAACGCCTTAGTCATCGCAAAGCGGGTCTACTAGGGTTTATAGCCCAAAATTTGCATATTCTTTCCGATGAATATCAATAAATATTTCAATTTGGATCTTTGTTTTTATTGCCTTAATAGGTAAGTTTAGTTAAAATTTAAAGACAAAATTTGATGGTCGTCGTCGATCAGCATTGAACGCGGATCTTTTTCTTAGCTAGCAGAGACGATCACGATATGGCATGATATAGCAGACATTGGTAACGAATTACAAAGAGTGTTTGAAATATTTTCTCCTTTATCACCCGAGTAACGAGTATGTACTCGAGTACATGCCAAGTAGTAACCGGAAGTACTCATACTCGAGTACTACTCGACAACCCTAACTCAAGCGGCTGCTGCAGGCCTGCAGCCAGACTGAGCAACACTAGGCAAAAATCCGTAGGCCTCAAAATTAAGAGCTGGGGGACAGATAGACAAAAGGAAAAAGGCGCGGGAGAGGGAGGGATCAAAGCGCCACCTAAACAATATAAAGGGTAAGGGGTAACAAAACAAGTTTCAACTTGTTTGACTTCACAAAACTTGAAATAAAGGGATAATATGGCGCGAGGGTATCACTAAAACTGGAAGGAGAAGCTGTATATTTTGTACAAAACGTGACTTTTGAAGTTAATATCATGTTACCAGTCAATTTCGTGATGAATTGCTACGTTTCTAAATACTAACTTTACGGTTCTAAATACTAAATGAAAACAGCTACACAACTATTCACTAACAACTTCACAAAGCCCAAAACATCAATTAATAAAATGATATTACAGATGTCAGTTAATAATGTGATTTATGTACAATATAATGTTATTAAAGAATTCGTTTTTAGGTCTGAACACTGAATGCAAAATTATCTTTGTATAATGAATTAAATAGAAAAGAACCCATTAATAAGTTGCTAATTCACTAATATTAAACAAATAAGTAAAAATACTGATAAAGCAAACAAAAAAACAAAGTTCTGCAATGACTTATGAGCTTGTATGGCTATGCGTACACGATTTAGAAGAAATCGTGTACTTGACACGGTCTTAGGCCTCTCCCATAGGGGGCGGAGTCTAGCTAGTACACAGTAAAAATATACGATTTAGGGTTGATGCGTACACGATGATGCGTACACGATTTAGGGAGGCCCCCAAATGTATAAGGGAAAGGATGGTAAACTATGATGGGTTGTCGGAAAAATTGCAACAGTATGAGTCTCCGTTCAAAATATTTATAGGAAATTATTTAATTTACTTCTAAAAACATTGAATCGAAATTTAAAATGCCCTATTGATGCCGTTTGAAACCAGTGTTTTACACCGGTGTTACATCCACTTTTTTGCGTGATAGGACAGGTTTCACATGGGAATTTAAAACTAATTTATTGGAGTAGTTTTATGGTTTGTTACACTGGTTTAATTCCAGAGTTTTGTACTAGGGCCATTCTCGTATTAATTTAATTTTAACACCGAATACGCGACTAAATAAGGGCAAAACCCGGGGTTTTTCGGGGTCTCATTTTTTCGGAAATCTAAACTAGGCATTAGATTACAAAACAATTTGCACCAGTTTGTAGAGAATTTTTTTGAAAATTCAATGAAACAAACGGCGATTTTCTAGCTAGTGTACTTTTTTAGAAAAATGTAAAAAAACCGTAGGGGGGTAGCCAAAAATCGTGCGTTTTTTGCGTTTTTGACATCAGTTTTAGAGAAAACCAGACTATTTAAAAAAAACTAATTGTACAGGATAAAAGGTTTAGTCCTGGACTAGTGAAATTTTTCACCGTTTTATTATATTCGGCTTATTGGCTGAGTTATTAACGATTGAAATATGAAACATTTTCAGGTTATTTTCTGTCATTTTTGTCCTTTATCCTCCCCCCTACCACCTAGCGGACAACAAACATAGCATTTTTTCAAAGGGCAAATGTTTGTCTTTGAATTGTTGTTTCATTAATTGTTACCAAGCAATTAATCTTCAATTATTTTTTAATAAACAACTTAATAGTAATTGAACAATACAAAGACAATAATGTGCCCTTCGACAAATCTTTGATAAAATGCTCTGTTTGTTCACCGCTAGGTGGCCGTGGGGGATGAAGTCAATAGATGATATAATGTAGTTGTTTTAGAAAAACTATATTTTGGTCTGAAGACTAATTCATATTATTCATTCTAGCAACTGATTTTGTTGGCAGAAACGATTGGTATGCAAATAAAAGCGACAAGACTTTCACTATTTGGCAACCAACCAGATAACGACTCGTTGAACTTGTTTATTGTCGCCTGCGGGGATCGAACCTACGACTTTCAGAATGGAAGCCTCACTCGCTAACCACTATACCAACATGACATACTAAAAAACATAAATAAGAAATATAATTTTTTACAATGGGATTTATGTTTTAACTAAAGATAATAGATATTATCTGTAACATGTAGGATTCTAGGTAGACGATTTGCGGTTCCCTTGAAATCTTCAGCTGTTTTGCGTATAGAAATCGTATTATTAGCAAGCTATAAAATCTTGTTGGATTTTGCAAGAGTGCATGCAACCACTTTATTGCAACTAGCCAGTCGTACTATCGAGTTCATATCTAATCCGCCCATCGAAACAGTAAAATTATCCAAGCGTGATTAAACTACATTTTAAAAACAACAATGGTCCAATGTTCCTCCTTCGTTGGCTGCCGTTTTCAAATGTTTGCTAGAAACTCAGGACCTCAGTTCCTAGTAGGAGATTTGCAACTTTACCTTAATCTCCAATGTGTTGAAAAAAGTGGTGGAAAGTATATTTTGAAGGATTTTTTTTTATTTGACATTGTATGATTTCAATGATTTGATTCTACATAACTTGATACTCGAATTGTTCATTCATTGTGTCTCAATACCCAGACAACACGCTTGGTTTTAATTTGGGAAAAAAGACGTCTTTGTGTGATCGTCTGAATAGGCTGGATAACATAAAAGTCGGCTTTTGGCGACTAATTTAGACGCACATATTTTTATTTGGGATAAAAAAGACGTCGTCTATACCGTCCGAATAGGCTTGATAAAAGACGGCTATTGGTGGTCTAATTAATGGGTTTCAAACTGGGTTTTTTAACGGTCCAAAAATAATTTTTTTTCTGGCCGCAAAGATTATTTAATTGGTCTAAAAAGAGTTTAAATTTGTCTCTATCAGGATTTACTAAAGATTTGTCATTGTAACTTAAGGGAAAAAGTGAAAGTCCGTTTAATACAGTCTGAATATATAATTTCTTAGGTTACTAAAGAACGAGATAGTGTAGTGGTTAGCGAGGTGGACAGTGAGTATAAAGGATCAGGGTGCGAATCCATTTTGGTTCTTTTATTTTTATTTTAGATATCTTACGTAAAATGTTTTTATAAAGATATTTTCTAAATGTTTTAAGATATGATAAACGGGTGATGTTTTTGTATATATTTAAAAGATATCTGTAAGATGCCAACAACAAAAAAGACACCAGAAAGATATGTAGATATCTAAAAGATATCTAAAAGATATCTCGTTCTACTAGGGCGTTTGTCAGTTTACTATTTACCAGAAAGTACTCTGTAGGGCCACTACGGCTCAAGTACTACTTTTCCCTTATAATATGTATTCAAAAATTTTAAAAGCATTTGTGAAACTATTTGATTAGGAAAAATTGAAAAATCCCAACGTTGTGAACGTTGTAGAGAAATCCCTGGATCTAGTTTCTTGTACAAAACCTTGTTCCTCCTCCCTTTGTTAAATCACCAACGGACATGAAAACCAAGAACGATCTCTTCTATGATATTGGGTGGCCTTTTCTCTCCGGAATCATCTTACTGATGCCTACAAAGGAAATAATAAAGTCCCAGTAGCAGTCGCGTAGAGGTTTTTTTTATCTGGTGGAGAGTGTACACCAAATCAAATACTTAGCTCTTTCCTTAAATTCTCTATAGGACCGGTATATATATAGCCTAGAAGGTGTAGTAACCGGAGAGACTAGTTTGCCTCAGCGACGCACTTTTAGGATACCACCTAATAGAATGAAAGATATTAATAAAAATAACTGTATTTATTAAAACTTAGTTCGCTTAAAAGTTTGAACGTTCTCGTGAGATACCTTTTTAGAACGATTTCCAACTCATTTTATTCTTAAATATTTTTCATTTTTCAATGGTTAATAACTCGGCCAATAAGCCGAAACGGTTAAAATGGCCCGTCGTAGTTCAGAACTTAAACTTTCATCCTGTAAAATTATTTTTTTTCCAAAAGCTCTAGTTTTCACAAATACTGATGTCAAAAACGCAAAAAAAACGCACGATTTTTGGTTATCTCCCCATGGTTTTTTACGATTTTCTTAAAAACTACACTATAGCTAGGAAATTGCCATTTGTTTCACTGAATTTTCTGAAAAATTTTGTACAAACTGGTACAAATTGTTATTTAATCTGATGCCTAGTTTCATTTACTTTCTTCGAAAAAAATGAGACCCCGAAAAACCCCGGGTTTTGGCCTCATTGAGTCGCGTATTCGGTGTTAAAAACGGCAAACCACTATTTCGCCACCCGTGAGGCGATCGGCCTTCTAACCTAGCGAACCTGACGGGATCCTTTACCATGGACTACTCTATCAAGAGGACGGGATTCTTGGACGTTTCTTATGTCGGCCATGTAATTTTTTTTACATTAGCAATAGAAAAAGCACCAAAAAATATCGGTTGACTTAATAAATGTTCCTATACTTATAATTAACAATTAACGAGATATTTCTAATTTCCTTACAGGAGAAAGGGAAGAAACTCATTTCACCGGTGCCACCTAGCGACCAAGTCCCATAAGCTCTTACAACTAATTGTCTAAAACCAACTAAAACAGGCAAGATTTAAAAAAATTTTAGTAAAAAGTATGCCACGAAAAGAGAGGGGCACTAGGCTTTCGTCGTAATAGACAATTCGGTGTTTACTGACAAAAGAAAACAATTTCGTGGCAATAGACTGTGGGGCTCCGTCGCGACGAAAAGCAGGCGGAAAATTCGTGGCAATAGACCCAACACTTTGTTTTGTTTTGCTTAGCTAAGATTTGCAAGATTTTTTTACCTAGAACTGAAATTGGCCCTTCGATTGATTTTTCTGTGGCGCTGTCGTTGCTTGATCATACCTTGGGAGAAATGCTTCGTCAATTATGATGTCTCGACTGATGATTACTGTTCTCTGCTCGGGATATATAGCTATATCCTTTTGTATGTTCACAATGGCCTTAATACTTCCCCCTATGGACTTTGGATCAAGTTTGCTTCTTTTGAATGCGAACAAAAAAATTTCGATCCAAATTTCATGATGTGAGACACATCAGGTTTTCTCCTGTTTCAGGCTTGGTGTGGTTTGTGACTCATTTGATGGTATTCTATTCATATTGGTTGCGTATGCTACTGCTTCGCCCCATAGAAAAAGCGGTCGCTTAATACCGTGAAGCATACATTTAATTGCTTCCATGAGTGTTCTGCTTTCTCTTTCTGCAACTCTGTTTTGATCTTGAGTGTGTGGTATGCTTTTCTAATGCTTTATACCCATTTTTGAGAGCCAATTGATGAACTCTTTGCTTAAATATTTGCCGTCGTTATCTGATCTAAGGGTTAGAAATTTATTAATTGTTTTATTCCTTTTTTTTGCCAAAATGGGGAAAAATATGGGACCCTTTCGACTTCTTCTTCTTGAAGTTGAAGGCCGCTGAAGTCGTCCTTGAATATAAAATTAAATTGGATCCTGCCAAGATACGGGCATTGGACCACACACATGTGAAGTTACATCACTAATGAATTTGAAAAATAAAACGGAAATTATCATTTCTCTCTTTTTCTCTTCTTTTTTTTACCTCCTAATCCCAAATCCTTTGTCTACCCCTCATCCCTGCCCTTGCCGCGAAATGTGACAAAGGGAGAATAGGGGAAAAAACACACTGAGAAAAACGGATAATTTCTGTTTTATTTTTCAAATTCATTGGTGTAGATCAATGAATAAAAATTCCATATTTATAGCACATATAGAGCTAACGAAGTTCTATTTATTAAGACTTTTCCCGTCAACCTAACTTTAGCCGTTTCTTACTTAATAGACGCCAAAGTAGCCTTATAGTAGCCTTAAATCCATAAGGCTCTCTCGCGTGTTCGGATACTTTTACCTCGGATCAAAATACCACCTTCCCGTGATTGAAAAATTCTAAAAAAATTCACGTGAAAGATGAACTACATGACTTACTATAAAGAAAAATTCGTCGCTTTCTGACGAAAAATCGATTTATGGGAGCGCCGAGAAAATGGCCTTTTAAAATAAGGTTCTCTCGGGTGTTCGGATACTTTAGGTAGGTACTGTATTTCAATATCTTATTCAACATTGATTCAAGATCTCAATATAGACCTTATTAATATCTATAGGTATGGGTCAAGCCGACCCCTCTAGCGGCGCGTTGCAGTGTGAAGGGGTGCCGTGAACAGCCGCTTATTATTTTGCTCGCCCGATGTGGTTATGCATATACCCCACGTCGCGCTGGTTTTTTAATGAATTAAGAGAAAATTGAACTAGGTAATAGTTGTTGATTTTCGAAAAACAATAAATTAGAATAAGAATGATTAAAAAAAAATAAAAAAATAATTGGTTTTTTTACTAATGACGTAGCTATCACTCCTATCAGCAAGAGAAACTTCAAAAATCAAAATTCATTTCATTGTGAAGCATTTAAAAAGCGTAAAGCAATTGGGTTGCAGACGACGTTTCCGTTCGAACCTACTGCAGTTGCTAGGAAAATTTGCGTAAAAATACCATTAAAAAAGCAAAAAAGACAAAAAAAAAACCTACTCTAATTTAGTAAGACAACAATTTAAGCAACTTGGCCAAATTTGAAGTAAACGACACTCAATCCTCAAGGGGATGAATTTAACCCACTAGGGGCGCACTATTTCTTTTGTATTGGATGAATAGGAGCGCGGCTCATATGGCGATAAAACTGCCGCGCTCTTTTCAGCCAAGAAAAAGTGTCGTTGTAACTCTTCTTCTAGCTCCGTGAATGGAATGTGCGAATTTTCCCGGGAGAATAAAAAATAAAGGGGTTAATGAAACACGATAAACCCCTCACATGGATGACTAAAATACCCAAAGGCCGATCTGTAAAAAAACTGGTTTTTTAAAAACCAGTTCGATATCTTGATTCGAACCAAAGATATGCCCGTCGAAAAAACTGATCCCGCCATAAGAAAAGCACAGGGAAAATTTTTTTTCTAATACTCATGGAAAGTTGTATACAGCCTCAGCGGAGGCTTCTACAACTATGAGTATTTTTTTAATTCAGAGCCTATTAACCAAGGTTTCTGCCAAAATAAAAAAAAATCTAGCCCCTCTTATTGTCGAAATTCAGCGAGACATTTACACGGCCGCTTATGGCCATTCGAAAAATTTCTAATACTCGTGGTGACTGCTGTACCAAAGTCGCACGGAGTTATTAGCAGCTACAAATATTTTCTTAAAATAAACGTTTTACAGTAGTCTTTACCCTCTTAGTCTGTGGCTCTGCGGATATGAAGCCATGGGAAAAAAGGTCTATAAGCTACATAAATATTAGTTACTGAAAACTTTGGGATTTAATTAATTTTTTATATTCCTACGGGAACCTCGCAACCCGCAAGGGATGCCAGCATTTTTATTCATTAAAGCCTTGAAACAGAAATAAGCCTGACAACTTTTAACAGAATTCAAAAGGCATTGCAATCGATAACTAGAAATAATCAGTTTTGGAATAAAATATGAAAAAAGAGTTGTTAAAATCGCATAATGCAATTGTACCTAAACCGGATTGGTCCATAGACCTTCGACTACTTTTCCATCGCTCTATAAACTTCCAACCAGTGTCTTCAGCTGTAAAATTGCGTCATAAACTTTTGCTTTTTTTAGAATATCACATTTTTTTGGCTTAAAGATTATTTAAACAGCCGCCAGATAACACCACAAAACTGGCTCAATTCTAAAATTAGGGGATGGGAAGTAGAGTAGCTCGCAAATAGTCGGACAGAGGGGCCCATGTAAAATTTCTTATGGAGTTCCTCAATCATCCCTTTATAACTCTGCATAAATCAATTTCGATCTAAACAATTTTTACTTCAAATTTGGCTTACATTCAAAGGTTTTGGCCTAACATTAAATAAATAAATAATAAATTTCAATAATTTTTAGCTTAGATTAAAATATTTTGACTTAAGTATCGTTCACAGGACAGTCTAACGTACAATCTTACGTACTACGTATAGCGTTTTCGCCTTACGAATTGCGTTTGTCGAAACGTCAAGCTGTTCACACACAACGCTCTACGTAGTACGTAATTCCTAAACTCAAAACGGAGTGAAAACGAAGTCAAAACGTAACTATGTAAAAATGAGATGGCTCTCATTTTTAGATAAGATTTTGGAACGTTCTACGCACTACGTAGACAAAATCTCATACGCTTGTCTTCATTCTTTTGTTTTTTTGTTTGATTTCACCTTTTTAGTACTATCAATATTGACAGTTTTGACTTCTGCTAATAATATTTTTCAAATTCAGTAATTGACAATTAGTTATATTTCCATTGATTTCTTGTAAATTCTTAAAATATGACATCTACAACTACCAAAAAGTGACTATTAAATTCAGTAAACAAAAGAGTGAAAAGACAGCAAAAAAGTTCTTCGTTGAAAAAAGCAAGCAGGTGATTTTTGTATTTTCCCCCTGCAGTTAAGTTATTTACAATACTTTTGATTAGATTAAACCATTTTCTGAAATAACAAAGCAATTCTATTTTTTTTTATTTTTTTTAATGTAATTTACCTGCAGAGCAATGGTGACGTGAGCACTGAGCACTGCAAAAATAATAGGAAACTGGAAAATATTCCAAAGGGTGGAAAGAAGCTGTGGAAATGTGGAAAAATTTTGACTACTTACGACCCTCTGGCTATGTGCCATGGCAACCGGGAAGGGGATGGGAAATTCAGTTTAATGCACAGCACACCGAGCGGATGAGTGGCCGTAACTAAAGTAGGCCATGGTTCGAAGACTAAACTCAGTTGTCAAACCGGTCAAACCTCAAACAACCTTTATGTGGTAACCGGTTTTCCCAACACGTAAAATAATTGCTTGAACAAAATTATGTTACATGTATGTATGAACGTTCAAACAAAGCTTTTAAAAAAATTCTAAATTTTATAATTTTAAGTATTTTACGTGGCCCACGTGCTGTGTCGACCATCGGCCACCAGCCATGAACCATGATATAGTCTGGTCGGAATAGCATTTTTACCTAAAACTAATTGCAATGTTTAATTTTTTTCATGAGCTGTATTGATATTAACCTAAATTATGTTCTCCTAAAACCCTACCACGAAATTTTAATATTTACTATGATTAATTTTAATTATGAAATTTATGTTTTTTTCTAATGTAATTTATTCTGATTAAATATAAAAATATTGAATTTTAGCAAATGAGCTTTGTTTATTACTAATTGGTCTACATGCATGCCAAATTTCATTTCCATAGCTTGTCAAATGATGAAACCCCCCACGAAAAATGAGTTGCGTCTCCCTTTTTACTGCCCAAAAACCGCTTCCGTGTTTAACACAGAGCTTACGGGGAAATGGCTTTAGCGAAAATCGCTGCCGTTAGTTACCTATAATCCACTCCTCTTCCGTTCTTGTCTTATTTTAAAGAGCATATTCTCTTCTACAAACACAGTAAAAGATTTTCGGGAGGTGGTATTAGTTTTTAAGTTATTAGATTTTATATACAGCCCATATTTCGAGAAATTTTCTCTATGAGATGGCTATGAGAAAATTCCAGTAAATATGGGATCATAATTAAGGTTAATATCAATACAGCTCATGAAAAAAACTAAACATTGCAATTAGTTTTAGGTTAGATAGGCATTTTTTGCTATTCCGACCAGACTAATAAGCCCGTGACTAGGTGACAACCAGGAGGTGCCGGTGTGGCGGCAGGTCCCTCTTGGTGTTTTTTTTTTTTTTTTTTTTAGTTCCATCAACGTTTTTTTTCCTCAATGCAATAATTTTTTTTTCTTTTCATGAACTTTGTTACTGTCGATGTTAGGATTTATTTCTTCTTTTTTGGGGGGAATCAGAACATCGATAGTAACAAAGTTCATGAAAATAAAACAATTATTAAAGCTAGATGATACGGAACGCCAAATTACCGATACATAATCGTTTCCACTCGTGATTTAGTGGAACTTTTATTGTGGAATGAATGAATTTTGACATTTGTAATTTTTCTAACTACCCGGTTCATGATCTAATTTACTTTATTATGTCTAAAGCGGATTGAATTCAGTTTTCGGAGCCCATTTGGTGACTCCCGATGGATACGTCCTCAATAACGCCATGGCCAGCTCTATAATAACCCTTCTCTTCCGAACAATTTAGGTGACATAGCGGGTCAAAGTCCATTCCAAGGACTTTTATCGGTGATTGCGACTGAAACGAACGGTCGTTGCGATAGCCTACCCGTTTCGTCACAGGCTCGGCGAATGCCACGTTACCTGGGTGCGCAGACTCCGGGTTGACATTTCAACTTTCTCACGTGCATCGTCGATGAGTGGCGTGTGTCCGGCCTCTGGTGAGACTTCAGCAGTAATTACTTTTTCAACCGGTTTCCCCTGAGAAATTCTTGTATCCTCTATATTATCATTCGGGTGCAAAATCGGGTCGACCATCTTGTTCCAAATTCGGCTAGCTAATCCGGGATGTGCTGTATCTACCTTTTTAGCTGCTATTTTTGGCGGACGGTCTTTTTTGCTGGGCAACTCCGGTCGATAAGGCTTATTGTAGTGACTGCGAGGAACAGGTCTAGCTCGGAAAGGTTTTGGTTTCAATTGCTCCAGAGTCTTTTTGTTACCGGGTAATGGCTTGATAACAGCGGCCTTGATCCCGAACTGCGCATCTTTCGTTTTTCTCAGTTTTAAAAAAGAATTCTTCGAGAAAAATGTTTGAAATGGTAATCGCATAAGAGTTTACTATACCGGATAAGAAAGAGACTGTTGTCAGGAAGAAAAGGTCGCATCGCAGACGTGCGGGAGATAAGTGAACAAGTTTGAATTTATCGTTTCATTCGTGAAAGTTTTCTTTTCAATTAAAAATAAAAATTGTATCCATAAAAGTGTCTGTCAGTTCAATACAAATAATTCGTTTAAAACTTATTAAATAGTTTCATCGTTCTCATATTTCCCTCGATCGAATAAGTGTTTACTTCATTATTTTTATTTAACGTTTTGTTTCTCCCATATTAAATAGAGCTAGCGCTTATAGAGTAAGCTCTTATTAAGAACGTCGTTGCGGTAGCCTACCCGTTATTTCGTCACTTTCTCGGCGGATGCCACGTTACTCTCCCAAGTCATCATGAATCTGCTCCAGTTCAATCAATCAGCCGCCGATGCTATTCGCTTACCTAGAATTCACACGAAAGAGACTTAGTTCACTTTGAACCTTTAAGGGAAGCAAGAATACACAGGTAGTTAGAAAAATAACAAATCATGATGACTTGGGAGAGTAACATGGCATCCGCCGAGCTTGTGACGAAACGGGCAGGCTACCGCAACGACCGTTCGTTTCAGTCGCAATAACCAGTAAAAGTCCTTGGAATGGACTTTGACCCGCTATGTCACCTAAATTGTTCGGAAGAGAAGGGTCATATAGAAGCTGGCCATGGCGTTATTGAGGACGTATCGATCGGGAGTCACCAAATGGGCTCCGAAAACTGAATTTAATCCGATTTAGACATAATAAAGTAAATTAGATCATGAACCAGGTAGTTAGAATAATTACAAATGTCAAAATTCATTCATTCCACATTAAAAGTTCCACTAAATCACGAGTGGAAACGATTATGTATCGATATACCTGTCAGAAATGCGTAGAAATCGATATAAAGTGTTCTGCCCGATTTCCCCGCTAGATGGCGCCATGAAGTCGTTGATTATTTTGCTGTATTTTATGTTTAATACCACTAGCGGGTTTTATTAATTTTAGGGGGTAATTTGGCGTTCCGTAAGATGAAGCTAATGCATGTCGAAGTCATAACTTGACTCACTAAAACTATATTCTATAACTATAAGTAGTCTTGCGATTCTTGCCACCCTTCCCTACCCCCCCCCCCCCCCTGAAAAATCGACCCAACCCCATCCACAAAAAATTCACCCTCTCCAGCCCCCACACCACACGCCAAAAACAAAGAAAATCCACCCCCTTCCCTAAATCCAAACCGCAAAAACGATAAAAGCGGTTTGATCGAAGGCGCTCACGATCCGCTGAACAGATCGGGATTATTTTCACATAAAATTGTTCGTCTCAACAAGATTGATGAAGCCCACCCGGAACGGACAAGATCCCAAAAAGAATTTGGACGAAACCCGCAAATAGACCAAAAACCCGCCCAAAACCCGCCCTAATAACACCCCACAGGACCCTCTTGTAAGCCAAGAGGGAATAAAGTTGATGTTACGAAGACTGACCACCTAGCTCTGCTCTGGCATGTCAACTGATAGACTATGAATGTTAAAGAACCTCGGTCTTGCTAGCCGTAAAAAAATTTTTTTTTTAAAGTCCAGTGGTGGTTTGAACAATATCGAAAACTGTGAAAAAAATGTTCGAAAACAGTTTTAAACCACGAAAACAGTCATTTATACTACCGATTGTGCTTTTTCGATAGAATTTAATCTCCGCTATCCAATTTTTGATGACTCATCTCGGTTTTCGGTAGTACGATATAGACCGATTTTCGTGGCACTTTTTAACGGCGTATGCAACGCTCATAATAGGCAGATGTTGCTCATCGAGCTGAAGCATTAAAAAGCGCATCAAGCATGACTTCAGAGGCTCATAGCTTATAGCCTAATATAATATAGCTAGACGTTGCCCCGAACCAAATGTAAACAAAAACCAATATGGTTGGAGGATAAAAAAACGAAAAATAACAAGACTTTCTGTGAACTCAGCTTAAAGTCTGTTTGAAAGCAATTTACATTGTTTTTACTTTCACCGGAATTTCTTTAACAAAATCTCTTATACAATCTAGAAAATATGTAAAGGCGTGTTATACCATATTGGTCCGCAGTGATGCAGTCGTTTTAAAAAATCATTTATTCATGTTTCAATTATTGATATTGGTTGAAAAGGCCAACGACAGTAGTTTATGAAAGTCTATTCTGAATCAGTCCCAGTTTCATATTCCAACAAGATCACAATTCTGTTAATTCGTATTATTGCTTTTATGTAATTAATTAAACGTAGCCTAATTACAAGCTAAAATAAAATAAAATTGCCATTAAATAATAATTCAAAACAATGAATCGTTAATTCACCAAATATTTCGAGTGATAAAAAAAGATAAACATTAAAATGTAACTAAAAAAAATTAAACTCTTTATTTAAGTCGTATTCCAACGTTATTGGTTTTCAGCAGATAGAGTTTGTTTAGAAAATGCATTTCCTGGTCACGGTATCTCGTGGACTTTGCGCGGAATAAGAGAAAACGTTAAAAAAGCTCCCCTCTTGTATCTGGGCGCTATCAGTCGAGTTCGGCATAGCCACACCAGCAAGAGACTGCGCAATACGATTTCAGCCTCAGAAAGTGTTGCTCGTCGTTGTATTATAGAAGACGGTTGATGCTGCGTGTCTGGCGAGGTTATTGACCGGACGCCATTATTCGCTACTGTTTCTTCCTTCCAGTCATCACGCTTACACAGATTTCTTAACAATATCAGTTCTACAATACTTCGGTGGCATACAAAATTCTCAAGTAATTGAAAAAAAATTCTAAATCTATGTTTTGTTGATTATAATTTTTTTAAATTTGTTTTGTAAGGTAATAGCCAGCAACTGAGGAGGTATCACATTCGAAAGCTTTGTAATGGCACGCTCACGCAAGCAACGGGCTGTCAGCAATACTGCAGCGCCGACGTCGTCCCCCTCGTATATAGAGAAAAAGAAGACCTTGTCTATAAAAGAAACAGAATCTCAGCAATCTTGGTCGCGCACCAAGGCTATCTTAAAATATAAATTGGTTCCCCCAATTTTCGTTTTTATTTTTACTCCCGCAGTACAGTTTTTGGCTTGCCAAGCAAATAATCCTGCCAGTTCATTTGAATTTGAAAGGTAAGAAAACTATTTTTTTGTTTTATTATATCACGAAATAATCAAATCATTCGTCACGTTACTCTGACATTTTTTTTAGAACTCTAGGTAACGCGTTCTCGTGGAAGGTCGTTACAATTTTTTTCTGCTGGGCTCTGGTAATAATTTAATTTTTTGCGTTCTCATTCTGCGTTTTTAAATGTTACAGTTTGGTGTTGATTTTATGTTAAAGTAGGCAAAAAGCCAAAATTGTTGCGCAGCTTACGCCAATGCGCCCCCCTGTGGCCTATAGCCGAACTAAACTTGTATAATGCTTCATCTTTCATCCTGTGTGTGATCCTAAAGCTTTTCGATCAAGCAGACGAATTGTCAGTTATTTTGCACTTTGCAGTTTGCAGTTGACAGTTGACACTTGTACCACGATATAAAATAGACAGGTAGAGCAACTCAGAGAGGGAGATAGGGCTTAAAACCAACTACAAACGTGTCGATGGTTTTTCACCGTTGCCATTTAACTTAACTTTAGTAGAAGTAAAATTTTCTGCCTAGCCTTAATGGGAAATTACTTCTATCACTATAAATAACAAACGGTAGCACATATTTACATAAACTCTTTTAAATTATTTGATAGATATATAAACCTTTAATTTAAGACCATTACTAGATTTTTACTACATTTAATTTGTAAATTATGATTTTCTAAAGATTTACAATCGGCTCTTGGCCAATAGCAGCAAAGTTGTCCCCGAGGAGGGGTTTGGATCTAGCAGACTTTTGTTTTGTTATGTTTATTTTTTTTGGGGACAACTTTGCTGCTATTGGCCAAGAGCCGATTGAAATCTTTAGAAAATCATAATTTACAAACTAATTGTAGTAAAAATCTAGTTATGGTCTTAAATTAAAGGTTTATATATCTATCAAATAATTTAAAAGAGTTTATGTAAATATATGCTACCTTTTGTTATTTATAGGGCTAGAAGTAATTTCCCATTAAGGCTAGGCAGAAAATTTTACTTCTACTAAAGTTAAGTTAAATGGCAACGGTGAAAAACCATCGACACGTTTGTAGTTGGTCACGTGACCCTAGTTGCTCTACCTGTCTATTTTATATCGTGCTTGTATACGACAGACTCGTTGACAGAAACCTTATTAAATCTTTGTTGTCTGTTTTTTCTGTTAAAGTGCAGTCCGCACCTCCACAAGATTGGTTTTAGTGTAGCAGTCACTATTTATCTCGAATCACATTTACGCATGCATTATTCATCATACTTATAAATTTTTTAAATTTCTTTTGCTTATATTTCAGTTGTTCTTGTATATTCCATCTCGCACCTTTAATGGCCCACCTACAGAATTTGGCTACGTACCGGTTTACGTTGATAATGGAATGTTGTACTACATAGCAAGTTTCATTACGGTAAACGAAGCAGGCTAATATACATATTCACTATTATTAGGCTTCTTTCATTTGGGGGAAGGGGGGTGGGCAAAAAGTAACTTGCTCCTATTTGTATTACATTGTGTTAATACGGTTAATAATAAGTTTTCGAATACTTAGAAAGTTTGGTTAAATTGAGCCTGTGAATTTTTTCACACTCTTGTTATGAAACACTGAATTTGAAAATTTTTCTTTCAGTATTTGGTACTTCATGTCATTTATCCTGACTTGTCACTGGACATCTACAATAACATGCCTTACATTCTTGGCTCGTTAAATCTTTTTGCTCTGATTCTTTGCATCATTCTTCAGTATATGGGCATAAACCGACCTCAAACTTCTGAAAAGTTGGAAAGGTAGGCCTACTGAATAAAAGCGTATTATATTAGTACTTTTATTATATTAGTATGTATTTTTATATGATTTATTATATTATACATGAATTATTAGCATCAATGCATGACAATCCAATTTTCATATATATTATGCACATGTAGAGTTATAGGCCTACTGTATATACGTACGTGTATATATTAATAATTATACTTCGAAAGATTGTTGCTGCTTTTTCAAGTTGTTTAGATGTTAAGCTGCGTCTACACTAGCAGTTTTTACAGAAAAGTTACAGACATACAGACATACAGACTCGATACAGACATACGGAAAGCTTATTCCGCTCAATCTACACTAGCGATTTTCCGTAACCGTATGTCTGTATCAGTCTGTATGTCTGTAAGTCTGTAAGTTTGAAATGATTCAAACTTTTCTGTAAAGAAAGTCTGTAAAATAGCTTCCGTAAGAAGAAACATAAGGTTCAACCAATGAGAATCAAGCATTTATTTTCAAATACTTTTTATTAGTACAACCACACATTGTCTGTTGATGTTCGTCTCGAGATTCATTAATTTCATTAATATTAAATTATTAATATTATTCATTATTATTATTATTTATATTTTCCATACTTCGAGATTTTATTTCATCAAAGATTTATTTCAGTCCGTAACTCAAAAGTAAATACTTGAATTCTATTTGACGCTTTTTCTCTGTTCATGTCGAATTTTAATATTTTTAGACTGAAACTCGAAACAAAAGACATCGAGAGATTCATTTTGAGAGTAAAAAATCATCCTGTATTGTATGATAGGCTACTATTGAAAGATTTTTAAAAAACCGAGAAATTCAAGCACATGCAAGTCACGCCTTCTACAACACCGATTTTCCGTATTATGTCTGTAAACCTATGCGCAGTGTAGATTGCGTTACGGAAAAACTGAAATAGCGTGGCAGTAAGACTGTATGTCTGTATGTCTGTAACTTGTCTGTAAAAACTGCTAGTGTAGACCCAGCTTTATACAGTAGCTGTGTTAGCTGTTTTTGTCGAGTAAACATAATGAGATGTGATTAACGTCCACAAGTATACCTACGTTATTATAAGGCGGGGGTCTTTTAAAAATGGGGAGAGAAAAGTGGTTGATGGAACAATATCGCTATTGATATTCTTCGGAATCCTTTTCGATGCAGCACAGTGAGTGGGCGTGATTGGGGCGTCTCGAATATCAACGTTTCAACTAGCCCTATTCACTTTTGTTCAGTATGTGGTAGTAAAATGCACGCCAATGAAATTTAAAAATCCTTTGATCTTTTAACATCAAGCGGCTTTCTGGCTATGGTCTAAATATAAAAAACAGCACAATAGACAATTTGCAACTGCTGTATCAGCAAAACTTATGAACTATTTTCATTCTTTCTGTTTAGATCATCGTTAATGTACGAATTCTATCGTGGAATGGAGATTCATCCACGTCTATTGGGTGTTGATGTTAAGCAATGGACAAACTGCCGTGTCGGGATGATGAGTTGGCAAATCCTCATTATTGCTTTCCTTATTGCTGGAAGTCGAGAGGGGAGTATTAACCGAGGTCATGCAGCCAACGTTTTCATCCAGACAATCTACATAGCAAAATTCTTTTGGTGGGAAACTGGCTATTTCAATACTTTGGACATCATTCTGGACAGGGCTGGCTATTATATTTGTTGGGGATGTCTAGTTTGGGTACCATGTTTCTACACATATTCAAGCTTTTACCTAGTGGAACATCAATCCACATTCACTTCTCTAGGTGCCATCATCATCGTATTAATAGGTAACCTTTAATCTTTCAGTTTGACACTATTCACTTATTTATGTATTACGATGCTGTATTAATATCTGTACGGATCACCGAAGACGGAACAAAATTCTTTTTTTTTAAAGATATCTAGTGGCAGGTTTTTTAATCTGATATACTGAAATACGTAATACGGGTGCGTTTCTCATCTATCTGTATACAGTCTATCCTATAGCACTAGTCTATATAATCGGAGAGAGCTATTTTATTGGGTTGAGTAACGTTCCTTACCCACTAAATAATTTTGAAATTGTGATTCAGCTTGAATGGAAATTCTAAAATACAGTTGGTTGGGGTAGAATTCGTTATTAAATAGAGGATCAGTGAAAATAATTTCTAGGATCTTAATGGAAAAGAAACTTGCTGCGCTACCCTATTTCTTGGCGAGCTTTACTGATTGTTAGATTTTTTTGCGATTACGGCAAAATTAGGGGAGTCTTAATTGTTTTGTGTTTTCGTTATTTTGAATTGAAATCTTTCCTTTTTTGTGAAATTTTGCAGGACTGATTGCTATTACGACAAATTATCGAATCGATTATGAAAAACAAATCTTTCGAGATACTAAAGGAGACTGTAAAATATGGGGTGAACCGGCAAAATATATCAAAGCTGTAAATCAAATTTCCAAACAGCCTTCAAATTTGTCGGTATGTGTACCCTTTTTCAACTAGATAAGTATTATTAACGTCCAAGGGAATCCCCCCTGGGTGGGGGTCTAATTAGGAAGTTTCGGAGCGGTTTATTCCGGTTTGGCTGGACTGAACTGGTTTCTGCATTAGGCCTATTTCGTCTAATTTTTTTTTTCTCTTGATCTATGGTATAGGGTTGCTAAATAGGTGATGCTTGATTGTAGGCCTATGGCTGTATGTGTAATAATTTTCAAAATACGAACATTATTTTTAGCTGTCCGGATTTTGGGGCAAGGGCCGACATTTAAACTATACCTTTGAGTTAATGGCGGCGTTCGCGTGGTGCTTCCCCGGGTATGGTCATGGATTCTGGCCATTTTTGTATTTCATTTTTCTGTTAGGATTGCTAGTGTAAGTACCCAATAAATAAATAAATGTCACGGCAAAGAAGCCTTGTTTTCATTTGATGTATTGAATTCTTTATTACTTCTTTAGGCATCGCTGCTACCGTGACGAAGAAAAGTGCTCCAAAAAGTACGGCCGTTTCTGGGATGAATATTGCAAGAAAGTTCCATACCGAATGATTCCTTATCTCTATTAAACTGAAACCGCATCCTATTTCACTGTGTCTCAATCTAAGTGTTCCTTCAAGTTCCTTCAATAAATCACTAAACATAAGAGTTGGCTAATTCTTGATGATGTCAACGCGTAACGAAGTTGAAGAAACTTGGTTGTGGTTACTGTTCCGCTACGAAGCGGCGGTGCATGAGAATTCAATAGTGCTCGAGTTCAACGTCCGATTCTCGTTATGCACCTATTGCAGTTTTGTAAGACCGCATCCGCTTTTTTTTAAAGAGCGACAACATTGCAAATATAAAAGCAAGCAATTCCAACAATGGATAAAATGCCAAGCTATACAATAGCAATAGATGAGAAGAATTAATTGACCCGTTACAAAAGTATATAGGGCCCATAGGGCCTTGTAGTGCGAGTAGTCTACAAATAGCGGGGCTGAGAGTTCAACAGCGAAAATTAAACTGGAAACCAAACGTTGACTTGCATCGCTTGCACCACGATTAAAGCTTATTAAGCCCTAGCGAGCACATTCTGCTCCAGTAATTCCTTCTAAAAAATCAGATGATTTTTGGCCAATTCAAACTATAGTCTTTGTATCTTTTTAATATTTAAACAGTTATCCAGCCCTTCAGCCACCTAGAAGTAGAATGAAGCCAGCCATTGCTTGATTTATTTTGTTTTTGAAAAGAAAAACAGTTTTCTTTTGTAATCCGCGAAAATAAATATTATAACCGCAATAAAACGTTGAATTGAAAACCTTAATAGAACACAGCTCAAAAGAACCTTTAATTCGTGCAAAAAAAAAAAAAACATTTAAATTTATTTTGGCCTTATTAACCGTTGCGGTAAAACTAAAAGAGTCGTTTTCATTTTTAGGGTAAAAATTAAAATTAGTTGAAATGAAGTTAACTAGTAGTGAAAAATAGCAATACCCAATTATAAATAGTTAGTCCGCGCGTCCATTCGTATACGACTGATTTCCGACCGAGTTATTCATTCATCCGCACATTTTTCTCGCGACACTTGAGGGAGGGGGGGGGGGTATAAGAGGAAACTTCAGCGGCCATTTTTCAAGAAACTATTTAATTTGCTCTTCGTTTTTGTCAGGTAAAAAGATAGGGACGAGAAGAATGGAAGTGGGGGGAAGATGAATAAATAAAAATAAAGAAGAAAGAGAACAGAATACTCGTTTCGTTTCTCTATTCCCCCAGAGGCGTCAACATTTTCAAGGACACACTAGTTGAATTGGGCTGGATTTTGTTTCATGACGGGCCTGACGGGCAGTGTAAAAGAATTTGAAGTTTTTATTATTCAACAACAATCTTTTTTAATAGGAAAAAAAATAAATGAATAAACTTGAACAATAAAAATAAACAAATTTCATTAAATAACAGTGCTCAGAATAATTTTCAAATACAAATAAGTAATTGACCGTGTTACCCACCGAATTCTATATTTCATGGTACACATGCTTCAGGTGTGTGTGTACATCAACATAAACACACACAGTTGGTCGCCAGGTGGTGTTTTTTAAAATTGTCCGTCAAGTCAGTCAGCCTTCTGCTTCTAAGGCCACAGGTACGAAGAATTGATTCTACAAATGAATTTTCAACCATTGTGCCTTTTTTTTTCAAAGTGGACTGGGTATTTGATCGGTTGAAGTGATGGTGGGCTTTTGTGATTCGGCGCAACGGTATTGATTTTCTGGGCGGTGTTTCACGGGAGCCGACATAGTAGACGGAAGAGAGCGTCGTGCATAGTATTCAGTGGTTTGTTTGTTGCGATCACGTTCGCATCCGTCTCTACATCCTCTTACACTGTGATATGTTCCAAATGGAACCGTTTTAAAATATTTTTGTGACGCTGAGCTTCAAGTTCTGCTATTATTGCCATAAAAATGCCACGCGTGTCTGTTCGTCGGCTATTTGTCTACGCAATTTATACTGTGGTGGTTACTTCATTAGTCATGTTGGCATTTCATGTTCAACAACAAAATCCCTTATGGATAAAAGTTCTTGAGCAATCGTCTGGTCAAGATGGCTACTATCAACATAACAGTAAAGAACTCGACGATGAGCCCAATAATTTTGACGTCATTAACAATAATGAGTCCAAAATAAGTGCTGATAATGATATAAATAAAACAATTGCTAGCATGAATCCCTTGCGCCGCCACGGACTGCCATGGTACATAAAAAACGATGGCTATAGACCATCACAAGACGATCTAGTCTACAACGTCTGGCCTGTAAGTCGATTAAAGGGTGACCGAATAGAAGAACAGTTGATGATTCCTTCCCGAAATATTGACGGTACTTCAAGTAATGTTCCTGCTGGCGCTCTTAAGCCAAAATTGAAGAAAATCTTCTTGCCCAACGGACTTGGTTCGTGGCAAACAAAGAGTGGTCAAAAGGTTTTCACAGAACAAAAATGCCCTGTAGACCGATGTTCGCTGACAAGCAACAGGGACGAGGCAGCTAATGCAGATGCTATCATGTTTAAAGGTGATTACAGGTTTTTTCTTTTAATCTTATCTTGTTGCATTGAAGTTGTTTCCCTCTATTTATTATTATACACGAGGATTATACATCGTTAACCATGGAGAAGGGGAATACCATTGAACAAAAGAAAACAAAAGATAAGCACAGAAGGTTATTGCGTTTACGTTCTGTTTGGACTGTGTACAGAAATTGTGTGTTTTATAACGTTAGTACATACACTGTAAAGCAAGCGTCCTTGCGTTGTGTACGAACTAATTAATGCCAGCTCACGACATCTGCGGGAATTTAGTAACTGGGTCTTGACTGTCTGGATGGATTGTGTTGCCAATGCCAACAGCGCTGTCAGCTCAACATTCATTTCCGTCGACGGAAGGGACGTTTCAGCCTCGTTCAGAGTTCAGACTAAAGCGTTTTTGAGCGTTACGTAGAACGTAATCCGGTTTAAGCAACGGTTTTACCAGAGTCATGTGGTTATACGCACCAGAAAAATTGGTTGCCTTCCACACAAAAGTTGCTGAAACCGAATTACGTTGTACCGTAAGTCCGTAAGTCCGTAACGCTCAAACACGCTGTTGTTTGACGTCTGAACGATACTTTTAGTCAAGAAAAAGTAAAAACCAATTCTTTTGAAGCTCACGTCCATCTAGCGGTGGTATTTCCTTCTATTAACACTAGATCTAGTTCTAGTTTTGATGGAAGGAAAAACGAAAAAATTCAAATTCAAAAAACAAAAACCTAACGTCTTTTAATAAAAATTTTAATACAAATTTTCTTCTGTAGATTTTTTTTGCTTCACCAAGCCATCAAAGATCACCACATCAAATTTGGATCATGTACATGTTGGAATGTCCGTTGCATACTCAGTATATCAGAGAGAAGGACGTGTTCAACTGGACGGCAACTTACAAGTCAGAGAGTGAGTTGGTAACACCCTACGAAAAATGGGTTTACTACGATGAAAAGATCAAGAGGAAGCCAGTCATAACTAACTTTGCAGCAAACAAGACCAGAAAAGTGGCATGGTTCGTCTCGAACTGTGGAGCCAAAAACAATCGTCTCGAGTATGCCCATGCTCTACAAAAGCATATAGATGTTGATATCTATGGCAGCTGTGGAACCAAGAATTGTCCAAGACATAGTGGGGACCATTGCTTAGATATTTTGTCAACAGATTATAAATTCTATTTGGCCTTTGAAAACTCAAATTGCAGGGATTACATCACAGAAAAATTTTATGTCAATGGACTTGGGTAGGATTTGATTGTTTCTTTTTAAAAAATATTGAACTAAATAAAATTTTTTTCTTTAATTTCATACCCCACAGATCCAAAGTCCTTCCCATAGTGATGGGAGCTCCGAGGGCAGACTATGAAAAACATGCTCCTGAACATTCCTTTATTCATGTCGATGACTTTGCATCACCCAAACAACTAGCTGATTATCTTCATTTACTGAACTCAAATGACACACTTTACAATGAGTACTTTGAGTGGAAAGAGACTGGACAATTTATAAACACATATTTCTTTTGCCGTTTGTGTTCCATGCTGCACGAAGCCTCCTATTCACCACCACGATACTATGACGATTTCAATGAATGGTGGAGAGGTGGCACCAATTGCATCAAGGGATCCTGGCGAGATTTAGAAAAACACCAACGCAACAAATAGAATAAAAAAATGACAAATGAAGATAGCGCAGTCAACAAGTTAAATTGAAATGTTTATGGCTAATACTGCTGCCAATTCCAGGAGGTGAAAAGGGTTTAGTTGGTCAACCTAACCAAGATGCTTTTAAAGTTATAATTTAAGTTGAAAAAACGCACACATCCATGACTGTGAAAAATTATTTGATTTGAATTGACATGACGGTGTTCCAGTCCAAACTAGAATCAATTTTAAAGTAAGGCTTCTAATCTGTTTCAATGGAATGGGATGAATGTGATTTACTCCACACCATTAAATTTGGGTGCTAGTCACTAGAATACAGTGAACGTGTGTGTGTTATTTATAAATGCTTTCAGCACACTGCGATTCTATTCGCATTATGTCTATATTTCAGACCAACGGGCGCACATAACCCAGTCTCAATTGATTGCACATAATTGTAAAATGCCGCAAAAATTGTTGTATTATTTTAGTCTCAGTCAGGAAAGATTTTTATTTGTCACCAGAAGGTATTTTTGCTGTATACTATTGTGTTTCCGAATTTTAGGTGCACTTTGAATTTTATGGTTTTAAATGAAACTTATTGTTACACGGAATTTCTTACTGAAAATACATTTTAATAATTCAGTATTCAAAACAACTCCTTAATGTATATTTTCTTGACGTTCGAAAACGTGCCTTGCACACGTTTTGGAGACATCGAAACGCGCAAAATGTTTTGCTGTCGAAAACGTGCATCTATGATGAGCATGTCGATGATGCCTTCAATGTTGAATAACAGGCCGTTGGGCCTTCGAGATTTTGGTTGGAAATCAAGACCAAGTAGATGGCGAGTATAGATCTTATTGTAGTTATAAGTGCGCGAAAAGCCAAAAGTCGTGCGCAGCTTAAGTTATGCGCACCACTGCGGCCTATAGGGGAACTATATAAACATTGTTTTATGCTTGACTACTACTTGATAGCAAATGCATTGTTCGGTTTGTATAGACCACGAAAGGATGCTGAGTTGCCAGGTCTGGAAAAGGTCGAAAATCTCATTTGTGCTCAACTTGCCTGAAATTAGCACAGGCCTCTTATGTAGCAGAGCCATGAAAGGGGAGGTCGATCAACTCCGTAAGAAAATTTCCCTTGGGCTGCGGCACGGTTTTTCCGAGTTGAGACCACGTTTAACTCTTTCCCATCCTCCTACTTTTGGCATTTTTGGGAACTGCTACGATGACTGTGCTGCCATCTAGCCACTAACGCGTAAAAATGGCCAAAATCATTCAATTTTCAATTTATATATTGCAATTTTAAGGGAGCAAACATCGAATTGTAGCTCAGTTGGTAGAGCGATGGATAGCTGATATGAAGACCTGTGGCTCGAAGGTTCGATACTGTGGAGCTGCTGTTTTATTTCATAATTTTTTTTTTACTTTTTTTCTTTTTTTTTTTGCATTTTTTAATGCCAAACTGATAAATCACATTATTCTATCAAGAAATGTTTTTTTTTTTAAAGTTTTTTATGGAATTAGGGGATTTTTAATTTTGACATGGGACTTAGAAAAAAAACGTAAAAAAGTTGTAGTTCACCACACACCCACAGGAGGCAGCACCGTCGTCGTAGCAATCTCTGTGCCGTTGCCTTATGGACTTTTTCTTATGGAGTTGATCGACCTCCCTTTTCATGGCTCTGTATGTAGCTTCATTTTCAATTAAATCGTAGTAAGTCAAAGAACGAGTTTTTCCAATGTTTTATATTTTTATCGGATTGGTCATCATTCTGGCTAGTTAATATTTGTTTTCTTGACCTTACAAGATATCTTTAATATTTTATATTAATTGTTTTGTCGGGTTGTTTACATATCATTTGTCGTTTTTGGCCTTCATCCCTCCGCCCACCTAGCGGAGAACAAACACAGCATGTTGTCAAAGGTCAAATTTTTGTCTTTGAAATCGTTGTATCATTAATAATAACCGAAAAATTATATTTTAATAACCAACGTAATAGTAATCGACTTATTCCAAGACAATAATTGGTCCTTAGACGGGTCTTTGATAATATGCTGTGCTTGTTCCCCGCTAGATGGGAGGGGGATGAAGGCCAAAAACCACAAATGATATGTAAACAACCAGACAAAACAATAAATATTAAATATTAAAGATATCTTGTGAGGTCTGGAAAAAAAATATTAACTAGCCAGAATGATGACAATTCCGATAAAAATATAAAACATGGGAAAAAACTCGTTCTTTTACTTTCTATTATTTAATTGAAAATGAAGCTACATAAGAGGCCTGTGCTAATTTCAGGCAAGTTGAGCACAAATGAGATTTTCGACCTTTTCCAGACCTGGCAACTCAGCATCCTTTCGTGGTCTATACACCCACTCAGTTACCAAGTAGTAGTCAAGCATACATAAAAGTGATAAGACTCATTAGTATGGTCAAATTGGGCCCAAAAAAGGGGTTGACCCCAAACAAATTGTCTACAGTTTTTTTGATCGTGAGCACTGTTTCTATCATTATATTGTAGTTATGATTTAAATATTTCTTAAAAATATCGTGCAGAACATGTTTAAATCGTGATTTAACCTATTTTTTGTTACCCGTGTAAATATACTTTTTTGTTGAAATAAAACCTTTAAAAAAATATCAAATGGTAGGAAACATGTAATTCTACAAGTGCCCAAATTTTGGTGAAATTATGAATAGATTTAGTATTTAAAAAAAAAATTAAACGTAAAACCCCTTTTTTTCCCGCTAGAAAGGGTTCCATTTTTTAACACAGGCGCTTATGGGAAAAATGGGTTTTTTTATAATCAATATTACCTTATTAAGATCAATAGGTATGAGTCAAGCCAACCCCTCTAGCGGCGCGTTGAAGTGTGAAGGGGTGCCGTGAACAGCCGCTTCTTTTTTTGTTTGCCGGATGTGGTTACTCACTGCGGCTTTCAACGGTAGCAGACAACTACCACATTTTTTGAACATTATTTTCAAATTTTTTTACATTTTTTCACATTTATTCGAAGTTCACCCTTTTTTCTCGATACTATCTTGTATCGGAGAATGTTTTTTCGGTATTTCGTATGTATCTTAACTTAACTTTTTTTTGCTATTTTTTTTAGTATCTGTAACTTTGGGGTTAAAAAAAAAGATAGGATTCACTGATAGAGTAAAGTAGGGGAGACCGGACCCATCTTGGACAGTCGCGGTTTTTTCCTCATATCTCCCGACCCCCTTAGGCAAAAGTGTTTTTTTAGTAAGGTCATTCTTTATTCTTGCCCCCACCCCCTTGATTTTTTTCAACGATGTCACTTCAAAATTGTAGAAGTTACATCGATTTCTGTTTTTCGGTTTTTTTACCTACACGGGGTGGAATTAGACAGGGGCCTGTACCAAGTTAGACGGGGTCCGAAAAGGGGGAAATAAATATCTTAAAAATCTTTTTAAAATCTTTTATGATAGCTCTTGTTGTAACAAGTAATTAAAAGCTATTTTTTTGGTGATATAAATGTAAATAAAATATTTTTCTTATATATGAACAGTGTTGTCAAAATCATTTGAAAAAAAGATTTCAATCAAAATCAAAATCATTTCGAAAAAATCGCTTAAATCTATTGGAGCATACATTATTTCTCAGTGAGAGGAACGATCGATAGATGGCGCAGGTGGACTATACTATAGTCGGCCTCCCTTTTCTATTCATCAAGTCACCTTTTAGTTTCCTTTCTTCTCCCCCATCACTTCTTCTCGCTCCGACCACGCTGTGGAACGGTTCTCTCTAGCTTTACGGTCTCACACACTGAAGAGTTTTTTACTTTTATTTTCTCTGTGCTTTTCCTCCCCACATCTGTTTACAACTGGTAACTATTATAAGAATTTATGTTGTATCAATGTATCCATGGCTCAACGTGTGAACGTTATCGTTACACGATGATTTTCTGTTGCTCAACGTGTGTACGTTATCGTAACACGAATCATTTAGTTCACGCCACATACAGTACCCACCAAAAGTTTGGAAACACGGGGGGGTTTTAGCGCGTTTAACAGGGCGTCTTACGGGCTAACGTGTCCCCAGTATTTTTGCGATAACTCTCGTTAGAGTTATCGCATTTTCAATTTTAAAACGCCATTCTATTGGCAAAAAAATGAACTATCACCGTGGTTATTTTCAAATCACGGTGATTTATAGTTTAGGCGGAAAACGCCAAGTTAAAAGTTTGGAAACAGAGTTGTTTCCGTCATATGGCGCCTTGCTAATGGAGTCATATTTAAAAAATCACAATAAATTCAAAAATAATGATATTGCATTGAAACTTGCACAGTTTATAGTTGACATCGTCTTCTATATACCAGCCAAGTTTCAAAGAAAAATAATCATATGCAAAATAGTTATGATTTTTTTTCTAACAGCTCAAAAATTTTCGTTGGACTGATGGGGGAGATTTCGGCCCCAGGGAAGAATGGAAGGGAGAAGCTAAAGGGAAGGGGAGCTTAAACCCATTCAAACCTTCATCTCCCCCTTTTTTTTCTTTCTTTTCTCTCCCTTCCATTCTTCCCTGGGGCCGAAATATTGACCGATAAATTGATTTTAAAATTTAAAAAATTACTGTCAGAGTTGGCGTGAAAAACTACGTCGAACCATGTATTTTCCAGCCGATTCTGAATTTCATGCCCCAACCCTATTCACTAAGAAGCGAGGGGTTGTCAACTCGATCCGAAGGTGTACGTATTAGAAATTAATTATTATTTTTAAATAATTTAATAATTTAATTTAATTTAATTTTTTAAATAATTGAAAAATTTAATAAATTCATTTTTCAGAATTCTTCAGATTTCTTGTTTGTTTTTTTTTGTGTTTTTTTTAGGATTTTCTTTCGATTTTTTGGATTTATTAAACATTTTCTTGATTTTTCATAAATTTTTAGAAATTTTCCAATTTTTTAAAACTTGTTGGTGTGAAAAAGGAGGCAGGCATAAATACAGTCATTTTATTAAATTTCCATTTCCATAACAGTGACAATGAAAACATCATCATAACAGCGAAGTAAAATTATTCTAATCATTACCAGAATAAAAAAACGAAAGCCTTGCATGACTTGGATTTGTTTCCATATTAGCCTTCGGTTTCGACGGAAAAGTCGTCCAACGAGTGTTTGTTTTTACGAGATAATCGTCACGGTGGTTGAAGTTTCGAGGATCATGCCTTGTGTGAACCATCTCTTGGTTTTCGGGTCTTGCTTGCGGAACGTGGTTTTCAACTGCTAGTTGCGGCAGGTTGTTGGCGTTCTTGTTGTATTGGGTAGTAATTTTTCCCTGGGCCTTAATTGAACGTTCCGACCGTTGGTGTGTGGGCAAACCATCACGAAATGGGCGATTGAAGATGAGCTGTGCTGGGGATTGTAATCCCAGGATGAGGGCGTTGCGTTAGAGTAGTAGTGCCTTAGCCATCTTGCTTTTATCGAACGACTCGCCTGTGCGTGAGTTCATTACCAGTGCTTTTATTGCTTTAATGCCTACTACCGCTCTTCCGTTGGATTGTGGGTAGTGGAGTGATTATGAGCCTCAGCCAACGTAACAATCGCGTAAAAAATTCTGGAATTCGGCCTATGGAAAAATGCTGTTGTCGGACCAGAATTTACTGGTGCTCCACCGATGGCGATGAAAAAAATACGGAACTCGTCGATCAGGCGGGCTGCTGACGTGGATTTGTCATGGAACACTTTGAAATGTGGCCAGCAACTGAAGTGGTCTACGATGACGAGAAAATGATGGCCATTGTCCTCGCCAATATCCGCATGGATAAATTCAAAAGGCCTGCTCGCTTTTTCGCGATGCCGCATTGTTTCTTTTTGCTGTGATGGTAGTCGGGGCGTTCACTCTTCGCACTGGAATGCTGCACTTTAGATTTCCGCATCTATTCCTGTCCAGTAGACTGAGATTCATTCCATCTTCTCATTTTACTTGCTCCTTGGTGCATGTTTAATAGTGTTTTGATGGCTCGCTGGACCTGCGATCATGGGATGACTACTCGGGCCCCCATTAAAACATAACGTCTTCCTCATTGATTTCTAGGTGATGCCAGATATCTAAAAATGGCCGCAGTGTGGTGGGGAGGTTGCATTGGTCGTTCGACCTTTCACGACGACATCCAGGGGGCGCCAACTCAAAAAAGTAAAAAAAAAAAGATTTTGGTTTTAGGCTTTAGTATTTTTTTTTCTCTAGTTTTCCTCGCCATTCACCAACACAAGACAAAGTTTTTTTCTCTTTACCAAGGAGTTGTGGTAAAACCTCGAAACATAATGAATGTTAAGTACTTAAAAAGAGATGAGAAATTCGCGAAATGATACACATTTCGTCTGCTCTTTTTAAACTCTACAGAAGTGTCACCTTTAAAATTTAATTTGTCCTTTTTTTAATTGTAATGGAACAATATCTGGAAAAAAATTGTTTTTTAATAATCGTCATTATCCGCGTCGACTCCCAGAAATTCTTCAGAAGACTCTCGGTTGAAAACAGTGACAGTTTGATCTGGGCTGACTTCGTAATGCGATTCATCGATCTCGTCTAGAAGTTCGGAGTCGTCATCGCAGTAAGAGTTTTCTGATTTTTTTCCGTTTCATTCTGAAGAGCTGCTCAGCTAATTGCTTACTGAAGCAATACTTGTTTTGGCGAGATACACGCAAAACTACTTGTTATGGAAAAAGATATTAAAATGGGAGGGCTTATACTGATTGCAAATATCTGACCTAATTTTTTCAAGACTTCTTGGGCGTCTGTAAGAGCTAATCGTATTTTGACGTCCATTTCTTCCATGGATGGGATGTCCCAGACGTTCGTGTTTGGTGGCTGATCAAAGGGGTGCTCGAAACGCGGATATGACAGGCCAACCTTCACCCCCTCTGTGGTCAGGAAAATGGTAGCATCTATTTCGTGGCATCGGCATTTAAAAAAATCGTGAGCAGTAAAGTCAGAGCCATGAAAGGGGAGGTCTGTTCACTCCATAGGAAAAAGTCCATAAGGCAACGGTCCAGAGATTGCTACGACGACGGTGCTGCCTCCTGTGGGTGTGTGGTGAACTACAACTTTTCTTCGTTTTTTTTCTAAGTCCCATGTCAAAATTAAAAAACCCCCTAATTCCATCAAAAAACTTTTAAAAAAAACATTTCTTGGTAGAATAATGTGATTTATCAGTTTGGCATTAAAAAATGCAAAAAAAAGAAAAAAAGTAAAAAAACAATTATTAAATAAAACGGCAGTTCTAAAGTATCGCACCTTCGAACCACAGGTCTTCATATTAGCTATCCGTCGCTCTACCAACTAAGCTACACATTTTAAAATTGCAATATATATATTGAAAATTGAATGATTTTGGCCATTTTTACGCGTTACAGTGGCTAGATGGCAGCACAGTCGTCGTAGCAGTTCCCAAAAATGCCAAAAGTAGGAGGATGGGAAAGAGTTAAACGTGGTCTCAACTCGGAAAAAACGGGCCGCAGCCCAAGAGAAATTTTCTTATGGAGTGAACAGACCTCCCCTTTCATGGCTCTGGTAAAGTGTTGGAATTGTAAAACCATACCAACCACCACTTGGCAGCACACAACATCTGGGAGACGTCCTGGCCTGCCTATATAGACGTCCTGGCCTATATAGCTCTCCCTCTTCTGCCTCATCACTCTCACTTGACTTCTGGCACCACGCTGTACGGATCTCTCTCCCCCAACTGCTTGAACAAGTAGTTGTATCTAAATTGCTAGATTACGAATCCCTTTTCTTTGTTTGATTCTGTTCACTGCTCATCAGCAGTAGAGTTACTGGTTTTTCTTTTAACTGCTTATCACAGCAATATTTATTGGTTATTGTATTCACTGCTTTATCACAGCAGTATAATCATTAGTTTTTCTATTGTCATTTAAGTTAATTGTACTCAATTAAATTCACTTTTGTGTTTTCTCGTCCGAGTGTTCTACACTCAGGTAATTATTCTTTTGTTTAACTCATTCATGCCATGTTGTATAACATGAAGTCCACATGTTGGAGAAAATCAAATTCCTGTGAATAAATACAGAAGCCTATTAAGCAGTTGAGTTCATTATTTATTCAAATACTTGTCAAAATCCAACATAAAGTTGATCATTGTTGAATAATTTGCCGTACAGGAGCGGCACCCCAAGTAGCTGTCACATGGCTGGTTTGTTTAAAGCCACGGTTTGAAAGATTTTGGCTTGTCTTTGAGCGCCGGTGTAATAAGTATCAAAGCGTGAGCGTTGAGCTCCACACAAAGATATACGTTTAACGTCATGAAATTAGCAGTTAGTGTATGCTTTATTACAGGTGATCCAATATCACCACAGTCGTAAACTGATTACTTGTTACGTACGAAATGCGAAACCTTCGGTCAAGTTGAGACAATTCTTTATCCAAATAACTAGAAGAGGAATAATACATCAGCCTTAGATGAAACTGTGTGGCTTCTGAACCTAAATTTCACATGAAAATAACCAATGGTTAATAAATTTTTAATATACCTATATTTCATTACAAGTAGCCAATACCTTCAACATGTTCAAGCAGTTGAGATATATGAGGCTGCCAGAGCCGCTCGGTGGACCAGTAGTTCATTTTGTCGTGGAAATTCAGATCTTCTGGCTTCAACAGATGACGACTTTTATCGTATTAATTCACCAATGTCTGTAGTGCACTGGAGAGGCAATGAAATTACCAATCGCTAAAAATTTTCTGACCAGAGAAATATCATGCGTTCTTTCGCCACTGAAAATGTTGGCATTTGTCATTTCTCACTATGTTAACTATAAAAATTGCTTTGTTTTACCTAAATGAACGGGATCTTGTACTATTCTTAGGGCCGCAAAATAAAAATATTCCTGTTTGAGGGTATAAAGCTTTTCCTGGCCAACAGGAATGCTTATTAAAATAACAATGGTAAATGAATTAATTGAAATGCTGCTTTCAATATGTTGAAAATTATAGTCAGTGTATACTTTTAAGGACGGGAAGTCAAAGTTCCTCCGTATTACACATAAACTTCATTTTGCGAGCATCACCGTCGGCAGAACACACTAGAGCAAGAATCCTCTCAGCTGCCAATGCGGTAATAATGGTTTGCATTCGAGCGGTGATGTCTTACGCTGTGAATTTTTTGTCGGTACAAAAGGAGAGAATGCGGATCGGCGGAATGCCGTCTACTTGGGGTTGTGCCATAACGATAAGCATCAAACCTGCTCGGAGAAAACGTTCAAACACTTCAACAATGGAATTGACATGTGTCACTAATGCAAGTTTATGATTTCTTAATCCGTTCGCTTCCATCGGCAAACTAACACCCATCCCTAAATTAGATGCGGTATCATATATTCTCTTTGCGCTACAATTGTGGAGCAGTCTCACTAAGGGAAACGATGTATAGAAAATTGTTTTGAATAAGAAAATCCTTAGATATTTCACATTAATGACATCTTGCGGCACTGATCCATCATATTGGTAGAGTTTAGATTTCACTGTACTGAGGCAAAGTATGGCACCAGCCAAATTAGAATAGAAAACTTCGTAAGAATGTTTACCTGCCATACAGTATAAATTTACACAAAAGCGTATTAACGATTCTGATTGGTTCTAATTGTGAAGCGTCGTTCTCGACTATTTTTTTTCCTTATTCAAAATGCAATCTTTATAAATCCCCTGGAGCAACATTGGAAAGCCGGGAACGAAAGCTGTATTATCGTTCCCGGCCTTAAAAAATTTTCATTTGGTGTAACCCCTTATAACCCGACATTTTCTCCCAATTTTCTACCTCTGTATGCATCCAGTCAAAATGTTCATCCGATAACTTTAATGAAACAAATAGCAACCAGCTGCGAGAACCAACGAAATTAAGCAATTGATCAGGATAGGAAATTGACGAATTACATCGAAGAGAAGGGAATTTTGGTTTTCTTTGGAGCAAACGTCTGTGGACGAGGGAAAGCCGAAAGCTTCATTACCATACCTTTTCTTATTATTGGATGTAATTTTCTATCAAATATGGCTAGTATTACAACTTCCTCTGTCAAGTACCACAGATGTTTCAGAACAGACTCAATCGCAACCTTGGCTGCAGCAGGATTTTCCTCTTTGTATAGATGCATCATAGACAAATAGTTCAAGTCGAGTGCTGGTGAAATTGAGGACAATCGAGACTTAAGAAATGCTGCGCTGTGAAATAGCGCAATAAAAGTACATGGACATTTCATGTAAGCCTTTTCTTTCGCCGTCGGTCATTTCAAATTGTTCGGAAAAAGGCTGCATCTTCAAAAAATAAATTGAGTAGGCCATGAAGCGTGCATGATGATGCGCACCTGATTAAGAAAGTTATGTGATAAATAATAAGTATTCAACTTGAATTCATCAAACGTCTTTACCAGGTTTTCTGAAGTTGAATGGAAAAACTCTGCCTCCCAAAAAAAAAACAGTCAACTCAACCAGTTCGCGGTAGTCAGATCGAGGGAATGTGTCATTTTCAAGACAATTGTTAGCCCATTCTAAGACTTCGTTTCCAAGTTTTTTAAGTTCGCTACTCACTTCCCAGTCAAATAAAGTAAGATGCTACAAAGAATATTTTAAAAAATACATAGATTGTTATTATTTTATTTTTCTAAATATTAGTAAACGTACCGCTTGGTCCTGATTGAGATCGGGCCATTCTTTTTGAAATCTCATGAATAAGGCTTCTGAGGGACTATTGCGTTTTCCAATTATTATATTGGATACATGTTTCACATGTATTTCATACATATGGTGTCGACAGGCAAACCAAAAAACTGCTCGACCCAGAGACCGTTCCAGTATTTCTTGATGTTGTGTCGAAGACTAACCCAACTACGTTGTTAATAACGTCCCAATTCATAAGTAAACTCATGACAGCATCGTGTTGCGCTGCTCCGGTAGAACTTGCAATTACGGGAATGCCTAACAACTTGGGATTTTCCAGCTCCGGCTTTCCGCTCACTAAAATAGCAACTCGATCGTCGATTTTTCCCGTTAAATACCTTGGTTTAGAAAATATTTATAAAAACAAAACATGAACATGAATGGGAATATTAATTTACCGAATCAACTTTGAGTTCCAATGTATAGGAAGAAAAGGTGGTGGAATCCACTTTTTTCTAATCTCATCCGATATTTCTTGTCGCATTTTCCTTCTTTGCCGGTGTACAGTAGTGAGCGAAAGAGACATGTCAGTAATATATCCACCATAAGCATTTACAAATGAAGACTGTATAGTCAAATGGTCTCGTAATGTGATATTTCTACTCTCTGCAGTCTGCGCAGTTACTTTGCTCAGATTTTTAGCTGGTATTTCAATTGTAATAGATTCAGGTCTTGGAGTTCGACGAGGTTCGTAATTATCGTCTTCGCTAGAGCCACAATTAGGGATATCTTCTTCAGTTTCACTGCTTATGTAAGCGGTTTCTTCTTGGATATGACTTGAGCTTTCAGCTGAAGGATTTCTGTTAACTCGGAGGTCTCGGATCCTTTTGTTATTTTGCTTATTTTGTTCTTGTTGGTCAACTTTCTCCATGAATCCAACTTGTGGGTTTTGCCTTTGGCCAATTAAAAATGAAAAATCTTCTTTCCAATGACGTTTTCGAGTCGCCCTGAGTCTGACTTCCACGTCAGAAGGCGAAATATCTAGTAAGCTATCCATTCGTTTTTCAAATTCTCCAATAAGGCTTATGCTATGTGAATTATTTCTACGAGATACGGGAATTTTCTTTATCGAAAGCCAGGCATCGTGAATTTTCATCAGATCTTTTAAGATATTTTTGTCGTCTTTGATGGGAATTGCTGCTTTGCCCCATATTTCTTTCAGTTCGACAATGATCAGCTTAAATATTTCTTTGACTGGGTTTAGATCATCAAGTGACTGAATGGATAAAAACCTTTTCATAACAGCTCTTTGAAGGCGTAGTCGAGATCCAAGAGATAGACTTGTTTCACTTGATATACCGATTAACCAATCTGCTTTGCAATTTTTGCTGCGCTGTCTTCGCGTTTCCATTTTTAAAACACTTTTCTTGAGATATATAACTATATATGAGTGACAGCTTATATTGTGATTTGTTTATGTCTCTCTAGCAGTCTACTGTGTACTGTCTGCCTTAAACCTAAAAAAAGCTGTGCCAGTTATACAATATCCGTCTGCGCGTGATTTTATTATGGTCCGATTAAGTTGAAAAAAATACACAATATAAATAGTATAGTTATCTAAGATATGTCAAGAGAGTAATAAAAAATTCCACGTGGAACCGGGTCTATGAATAAAAATCACGAAAAAATCACAAATGACCGTGCGCGTGATCTAAACTAATTTTAAGAGTCTAAAAGTCTAAAAGAACAACCAGATCAAAAAATAAAACCGAAAAACGGAACGCGACGCCATCTTATAACTCCCGAATGGTTGGGTCTATTGCTACGACTAACTGGATGCTTTTCAGAAAACTGCCTTGTGTTTGTTTCTCTGATGAGCCAACGATCAGGCAAATCGTCTGCTCTCACACTGATCACACTGCTCTAATCTTCAGGCAATAAATTTTCAATTTTAGGCTATAAATCTGACTCTCATCGTAGTACTTGGCTTGGGAAGCAACACCGGTTTTTCTATGTTTTTTAAAACTAGAGCATAGGGAAAAACTGGTTTTGCATACTGGTTCTACACCGCTTGTTTGCGTGTAGAACAACGTTTCAAAACAGTATTTTGAACCATTATAAAACGCACGCTCAAAACTCTTTTCTGGACTCCTAATTCCCTTTCAAGGTCTTGTTAAGACTTTCGCTTCAAAGGGATGAGGAAATTTTTAATTCAACGCTAAAAGTATTTCTTATATGTTACTGTTCTGTTACTCGATACCTCTCATCTTCCAACACGGAATACTACAGTTTGAAATCAGTAGCTTTCATCGCTAACAACTGAGCGATATATATATATATATAAAGTCATGTGTGCAAGTTTCTTTAGCAGGCAAATGGCTCTGCATGTTTTTGTTTTAATTTGACGGAAGGGATACTTAACGCCCCTTTATACCTATGCCTATTCTTTTTTTCTTTACTAATTTCTTCCTTCAAATTAATTCAATTTTCCCACCTTTTTTAAAAGAAAAAAACCGAAACAAGGAAAAATATAAAGGGTTCGGGAGGCACCATAGTATCCCTTCTATCAAATTAACATAAAAACATATATAGCTATTTACCTGCTAAGAAAATTACACGCATGACTGTATATATAAGGGATGAAGTAAAGACGAGTATTTCATGTAGGATATTTAGGAATTAGGTTTAGGAGGTTTCACCCGCCATTGGCAAAGTGGGTGCGGTGTCGGTAAGCTTACTTTGAAACTAATGAGGGGAAACCTTAATTTAAAAAAACCAGAAAGTGTCGCGTTTTTAAAATAGCGCTTTATGATAAGTTAAGCTTCTTAAAATTCTTTATATTATTTCCGACGGAAGAAAGGAAAGGAAACAAAAAAAAAAAGCCGGTGAAATGAACTGGTTTATATCTGAACAAAGAGCAGTGAATGAAAACCTAATCTCATTATTATAACGAGCGTGGGTGAAACCCTTCTTTCCCTCAAAAGAAAAAGTTTGAAAAGGGTGAAAACCACCGAAACAAAAATCCACTGAAGGCAGGTATTAGGGTACCAGGTGGAGTTTAGTGTTGTAGTGTAGCAAATTTTGTGGTGCACAACCAAGTCGCAAGAGTGAATTTCATTATCTTTTTTTTTCGAGAAACTTGAAAAAACTGAGAACAAGAGAAACTTAAAAGTGAGCTATGAAAACGGCTAGCAAAGTTGGATCTAGCCGCTAATATCCACCTGTCAAAAACAGCTGTAGCGAGTAACGCACAAGGCCCCCACGCCGATTCTCTCAAAGAAAGTTACAAGATGTCTACTCCGGAATCCGCCTAATCTGCTCATGGAAAGCATGGATTTAGGAAACGAGAGTAGTCATGCAACTGAGACAACGAAGGACTCATAGAAACATCGCTTGCATCTCTAGCTACGTCAGTACAGAACAGGAAATGCACCAAATGTGATTATAAGTTTAGCATCGAAGGTTTAGGTCGAGGCAACTATAAAGTATGCCCCAGCTGCCGAGAAATGGATCTAGAAACAAACAACAACTTGCAAACGGCCTCCAAACAACTGAAAAGAACCAATGAAGAAAGTAATATCACCATCTTCAATGCAGCAAGGTGCGGCAAAGAAACCGTACTCTGTTTCAGCGCATGAAAACGAAGCTGTTTTTGTGAACGACCTACTGTACACCGACGAAAGTGAGCTGAAAGATCTGAACCAAAACGAGTTTATCGAACGTGTCATAACGGTGGCCAAACCTGCTGATATATATCAAGGCCAACTCCAACAAACAAAATACTTCTTGAAGGAAGCAAACAGCAACTTAACAAGCGATCTCCCACTCAAGTAGTCTAAAAACTGGCTTTTTGGGGGAGGTCGATTTTGAAACTGAATCCGGAAAGGGCCGTACAAATTCCGGAACAGATTACTCCTGTTCAGAATTTGACGGCGGATAAAATGGCGCAAAGACCGGATTTATATCTTCTACCGTTCGGGAGATATTCGTGAAAGAAAACGGGAAAAATCGGGAAATTTAGAATTGGCTCCCTCAGAGTGCATCGCTTTTCTTGGTCCACAGGCCGAATAAAAAAAACTAATTGTTAGAAAAAGTTCCTTAGGTCTTCCTCTATTGGAATCCAAAAGGATTTTTTTTTAAATCAATCATTGGCCGAGATATGAACGATCTCGTGAGGTACCCATTTGGAACGATTTCCAAATTATTTTATTTGGTGTTGCCGTTTGGTTTGTTTATGTCTTTTTCTCCCCCCCCCAAATTTGCTCATTAATTTTAATGTTTAAGGGTCCCGCGTGTCATCTGAATATCATGAAATCACGAAAAAAATGCGTTTTTTTCGTTTATTTCACGGATTGTAGACGATTCAAACATCCAAAACCCCCCAAATTAAAAACTATAATAGATTATCTTATTATTCATAGGACTGCAACAAAATTTAAGAACAAGCAAAAAGGGTGACATGGAATTTTAACAAGCAATCTCCTACTCAAGTAGTCCACAAATCGGCTTTCTGGAGGAGGTCGATTTTGAAACCAAAAGGATCATAGAAATTCGGGAACCGATGCGCCTTGTTCAGAATTTCAAGGCGGTTTCAACGGCGCAAACATCGGATTTTTATCTTCTATCGTTCGGGAGGTTTTCGGGTATTAAAAACGGGAAAAATCAGGAAACCACAAATCCGCCCCCTACATTACATCGTTTTTTTCTTGGGGGGTTTCGGATGTTTGAATCGTCCACAATCCATGAAAAAAAACGAAAAATTGTATATTTTCGTGAATCAAGATATTCAGATGACATGCGGGACCCTTAAACATTCAAGTAAACGAGTGAATTTTGGATGAGCGATAGATCCTGGTGTCAATTATCAACTGCCAAAGCCCCGTAATTTTATGATTAAGGAATGGGCTGTAGTTTGTAAAAGTATAGCTAAAGGGATTTAAGATCAACATATTAGGAATAAAGATAGCCGATCACATTCTGCCTTGTACACAATGCATTGAGGCCTGACAATCACAACAAAAGGTAGGTTCATAAATTAATTTTTTCGGGGTATCTAAAACTATTCTGATTAAGTTCATTTTTGGTGGGTGTGTTCCTAATAATATGTTGATCTTTAATCCCTGAAAATGTCATTAAGCTATTTCCAAGCCGTTCTGCTCATATGAATTAATTAATGTAAATTTTGGCCTATTTTCACGATTTTTATCCCGCGCGGGATTCAAACATTTTTTTTTTAAATCCCATCTTTGGCGATTATTTTTTTCCCCTTATAATGCACCTCGATCCTAAATGTCACGCGAATCAAAAAATATCCGTGTAAAATGAAACACCTTTATATGTATATATGTCACCAAACATAGGGTATATAATCTTCATAATGAGTTTGAGTGTGTTAATACCAAAGCAAACTGAAGAATCGGTATAGGTCTTGACAATGAGTTTGAGTGTGTTAACACCAAGCAAACTTAAGCGACATTGAGTCTTGACTATGAGTTTGAGTGCTTGATAAACACCAAGCAAACTTGAGAAACATTGAGTTTTGACAAAGAGTTTGAGTGTGTTGACACCGAGCAAACTTAAGAAACACTGAGTTTTGACAAGAGGTTGAGTGTGTTGACATCAAACATGTTATCTAAGTCAAGTTATTCTATCATGGCAAACAATTCACACCGATAGTCACTGTAATTCTCTCCATTGAATTTGACACGGTGTCCAAAATCTTTAAAGGCTTTGTTAGACTGGGCTGCCATGATTGATAAAAAAAATTGGCTTGATAAACTGTATAACCTCCAGTGTAATCTGTGCCCATAACCTGTTACGACAGTAAAGGCTACAGCGGTTATTGGAGGATAACAGTCATACTGTAAGTGTATAGAGCTCAGGGACGTTATGCGTTATGCGCAGTAGGGTTATGCAACCGCCAACTGTAGGATTCGCTCATGCTTCAACAGAAAACACCCCACTGTGCTTTGTCTCTCTGTACTGCCGTCCTTCAGCAAGAAACCAAGAAAACCTAACGAAGATGGTAATAAATACACTGGGTTTGCGACAACCAATCTCAATCATTGCTTTGGATATAAACGAAAGAGACAAAATATGGGGAAGCAGAACTACAACACAAAGCAGTCACTTATAGAACAGATTATCTCGGCTCTCAATCTGAACATCGCAAACAGAGACCTCGCTGACTACACTTTTATACAACCAAGTACCTCTTTCATTAACGTAACAGCAGTTGACGGCAGCAATTGCGTACTGAGACTATCTTAATCAACGGTCAATGTCTGACCACCCTTATATAATCTTTGTCTTGACCATCACCACACATCAGCAAAGAAGCAATAACAATACAAAAGACTAGTACCACCAACAGATCAAATCGACCAGAATAAATTTTTAGAACTTCTCAAAGGGACCACAGTTCCCCCCACTAACATCCAACGAAACACCTATAAATCAGCGTGAAATTTTCGA
This sequence comes from Daphnia galeata, assembly GCA_030770115.1. Classification (NCBI taxonomy): domain Eukaryota; kingdom Metazoa; phylum Arthropoda; class Branchiopoda; order Diplostraca; family Daphniidae; genus Daphnia; species Daphnia galeata. The sequence goes on along the minus strand of CM061120.1, from coordinate 373,797 downwards.
AGAAGAAGTGGAGAAACTTACTACGGAGATCAAAACGCTGCTAATCATAAAAAAACACGCAGTGTCAAAAAGACCTCACAGTCCACAGCAAAACTATTCTGGAACGAAAAAATATACGATCTGATGAAAAAATGCAGGACCTCATGAAGATGGGGTAGAGCAAAGTAAAATACGAGACGGTCACTTTCAGGCTTGCCCTAGTAGAATGATACAATATCTTATAGATATCTTATTAACATGTCTTAACTGTTGTTTTAGATTTCTAAGATATCTAAAAGTTATCAATAAGATATATCAAACTGTATATTTATTAAATATATGCCATTTGTATCTTAAAGATATGTTGTAGATATTTGGTATTCACACCTCGAGATGTGAATTTTTATAAAACTCTTCTCCCAAGTTTTTCTAACACATTACCTGAAATATTTAATACGATCGTCGAGGAAAGTCGATTACAAGCGCGGGAAATATATTTAATCATTGTAATTCATAAAGAAACATTTTTTTTCTTCAGTGTTGATTAAAACATTGATCTTTATCTTGAAGATCAGTCGCTTTTGTTAAATTTTTTACCAATGATCATTAGTGTTTTCTTATTATTTCTGCTATAACTTAATCACACTCTCATTCAAATGAGTGCTACTTAGCGCTACTTATAAGATGCGAAATGGAAAGTGCAACTTATAAGTTGAGAAACGCTTCTTAGAAAGAAGGGGGCACAACTAAATGCCATAGTAGAGTGTCTACTTTGCCGTACGTTGCGAGCGCTACTATAGCCTTATACTGCCGTACGTTGCGAGCACTACTAGCGGATTTAGCCTTTTTCCCTATATAGAATACCGCATATACCCCTTCACACGCTTGCTCTCTTCTTTGCTAATCTAAAGAAGTAGATACAAAACAATAAAGATAAGAAATTCAAATGTATATTGGCTTCAGAGTTGACACATACTAACTAAATGTAACGATAAAAAACTTCGTATTTGAATAGATTAAAGTCAAGGGATAAAACAAAATTCAAAGAGGCTGGATGGACTCGAGACGGGATACAAAGTCAGCCGTTGAAGCCGACATCGATGCTATTTGGACCACACGCTGTTCAAAAAAATGAAATAGGGGCTTTATGTAGGGAGGATAGTGTAGCCGACTTGAACATGTTGCATTGAGATTCTCTGAGCGTACCTGAAATTAAAGAAATATAGCAGCTTAATTGAAAGTCTCACAGCGAGTAAATTAAAGACTCACTTCTTTAGGATTGGTGTTCGCAGTCTCAGATTGACTTGAACATGTTGCATTGAGATTCTCTGAGCGTACCTGAAATTAAAGAAATATAGCAGCTTAATTGAAAGTCTCACAGCGAGTAAATTAAAGACTCACTTCTTTAGGATTGGTGTTCGCAGTCTCAGCTTGACTTGAACATGTTGCATTGAGATTATCTGAGCGTACCTGAAATATTAAAGAAATATAGCAGCTTAATTGAAAGTCTCACTGCGAGTAAATTTAAGACTCACTTTGTCAGGATTGGTGTTCGCAGTCTCAGCTTGACTTGAACATGATGCATTGAGATTCTCTGAGCGTACCTGAAATATTAAAGAAATATAGCAGCTTAATTGAAAGTCTCACAGCGAGTAAATTTAAGACTCACTTTGTCAGGATTGGTGTTCGCAGTCTCAGCTTGGCTTGAACATGATGCATTGAGATTCTCTGAGCGTACCTGAAATAATAGAGAAATATAGCAGCTTAATTGAAAGTTTCACTGCGGGTAAATTTAAGACTCACTTTTTCAGTATTGTTAGCAGATTGACCGATATTGTGAAGAAATGACAAGAGTCTCTTTTTGGGACCAAGTTTTAGGGTTAGCCCCATTTCAGCCAAATCTCCAGAATTTATTCCTTTTATCAAACTGCCATCAATTCCTTGATCTAAAAAACCGCAACGTTAAAAAATTCGAATTTCATTATTTGTGAGAACATGTTTAGCCTACCTAGAAAAGTATCGCAGATATCTGTCTCAAAGCCTTCTGCTTCCAAAGCTTGCCTAACTTCAGAAGCACTCCACTGAGTGATGTCCATCGCATAGATGAAGAGATGGGAACTTTTATGTGACGACAATTTCTACGAGGAAAGCAAAAGCTAAATTTAAGTAACAAGCACAGAATCAGATAGACTGCTTACCGAATATCGACTTGACGGGTGCTAATTTCACGGTTTCACTTTCACCACGAGAGACATCTTTGACGCTCTAAACGTTGCCGATATGTTTGAAATATGCAAATTTTCATGACGTTGCCATGCCATGAAAATAAGCCGAGATTTTGATGACACAGAAAAAACATACAATTTCGAACATAGATTTGGATACAACACCATGGATATTTAAACACTTTTGAATAGAGATTGTGATGCGAGACAATCAATGATCTATAAAATAAACACAAATGAGTAACTGGGTAACTATCGTCTAAAATTTTTATACCTTGGAGTGTGTTGTTGATAGCCAAGTCAAATCCTTCTTCTAAAAACCTGGGGAATTTGTAAGCTGAAGCTGTTCCGTCTAACAGTGGTGATATAATCTCAATGATCTATAAAATAAACAGAAATGAATTACTGAGTAACTATCGTGCAACCAATTTATATACCTTGGAGAGTGTTGTAGATAGCCAAGTCAAATCTTCTTCTAAAAACTTAGTTTTTGTAAGATATTACGTGAGTAAAAGATATCCATGTTCTGAAACAAAAAGAAAGTGAATATGGTAAATAAGTTTGAAGACCAGTTAGCATACAATTTCAACAAGCTTTTACAAGTAAGGGATCAGAATCTGCAGACAGAGCAGAATCTGCAGATTCTGCTCGGTAACAGGTAATTAATGAAATTTAATTAAATTAAATTTTGTGAGTTTCTAATTACCTGCATGCTGCTGATATCAATTAGCTTTAGTAAAATCCTAAATCCAGTAGGGAAAAATGGAATAAAAATAAAAATGAAAAATACATAGAAAAATTGGAAAAATGTATTCTTTTTATTTTATACTATTAAATAAATTGTAGTGGTCTATTGGTTAGTGAATGAGGCTGGAGACGTTAAGGTCAGATGTTTGAGGCTTAGAAAGCACTCTACATTGAAACTAATATATAGCGTCGCGTCCAAAGACGAAGATGGTGATCTAGTGTTCAATCGGACTGTTGAAATTTTTTTCTGTTTCGGTCTTTTTTTCAATTGAACCATAGATGTGGAGGATGTTGGAAGAGAACGGTAGCCATTCTGCTGAGGAGTTCTTCTGAGGAGTGATAATTGTAAATGCATTAACATACTTGATATTTAAATTTGTATTACTCTTCTTTTGATTTCATTTCCCTTATTTCTTCTACATATCCATCATTCTTACTTGCAGGCAGTCAAAGACGTTTTTGTTTAATCTTATGGCGGCTATCAGAAGCACTGACAAAGAGCACGGGCGATGGAAATGCCAGTCAAGGATGTATTTTAAATTCCTATTGCAGCCCTCAGAATCATTGGTAAGGAGCACGGGCAAAGGGAAAGTTGGCAGTCAAAGACGTTTATTTAATTGCTATGGCAGCCATCAAAATCATTGGTAAAGAGCACGGGCAATGGGGGTTGGCAGTTGAAGACGAATATTTCATTGCTATGGCAGCCATCAAAACCCTTGTAAGGAGCACGGGCAATGGAGGTTAGCTAAACACTAACGGAGGTTAGCCCAAAAACTATATAAAGACATTTAAAATATCCTATGGCGGCGATAGGAACCACTGGTAAGGAGCATGGGCAATGGTAGTTGACAGTCAAAGAAAAGTGTTTTTAATTTCTGAGGCGGCCATCAGAAACCCTGGTTAGGAGCATGGGCAATGGGGGTTGGCAGTCAAAGACGTATTTTTAATTCCTATGGTGGCCATCAAAAGGACTGCATCGAAAAAATATCTGCATCACGATGAACGATGATATTTCAAATTTTTAAAAAACCTAAAAAAATTTCGGGCTCGGTTCAACATGTCTCAAAGGCAAAAAAACAAAAACAAACAGAAGTCTCATTTCATGTTCAGATGGCCTGTTTTTAATGAAAACCGTCAAATATTTCGATACAGATGCTTCTTAACTTTTTTCTTTACAAGAAACTAAAACCTTGTCTCCTTCCCTCTTCTCTATGGGAAGAACCTTTCCTTAATCAAAGCACTCACAAATTTCATAGTAAAATAAAAGTGCCTAATTTAGCTTCTCCTTTAAAAATATAGCTGTTCTAATTGTCCACCTACTGTTCCCTCCTACTAGGTTACCTGTTCACCCCGTAAGTCTGAAAGCAACATTTATCTACAAAGCACCAATTGTTTTACAACCCCAGTGAATAAATACCCTTGAGCCAAAGTTTACCCCATCAAACATAATCCCCGCATGAGCTGATTTCATAAGATCTGAAACGATCTGTTATAAACGACTTTTATAATTATTAATAAATATAAACCATAATAATTTGAAAAAAGTTCTGATAATTTATTGAAATTACATAGAATTAATCAGAATGGAAAATTATGGATCTAAAACAAATAATCTTAAGAATCAAAAATAATAATACTTTTTTGCAACGCAATGATATTATTATACATCTTATACATCTCTCAGGTTTACTTTACTTAATTTATGTGTACTTTTCATAAATCCACGTTGTTCGCCTCCATCCACAGTACTGTCTATGGACGTCCAAAAAGACCAAATACGCACAACCCTGGGACATACGTCGAAGACGGCTTAAGGCCGTCGTTAAGTGGTAGTCCATCGGAGGACTTTTCTACGTTCAGAATGGAACGGAACTCATTCGGACATAGAAATGTCCAAAGGATAGACGATGGATGGGAGAGTGCTACCAGAGATATAAGCGGAATCTCCACCAGAATCTGCAGAGGACTGTACCCCCCCCCCCCCTTAATACTTGTAACACGTACGTACAATGCACACCTGCCTCTCTCTAGCCTGTGTCAGTGTCTACCCTTTGGGTAGATTTGTTTTTCTAGTAGTTCTTTTAAACAGTATACGAAAATATTCTGTATTTGTCCAAAACGTTTCTGTGTAGTAAAGAATTTGTGAAAACATTTTCCTTTTTTTACCTTTTTGCGACCAATATGAAGCGTTTCCTAATTATTTTAGAAAAAGACTAACAATTTATCAATGTTAGGCTAAATAACCGCAGAAAGAGAGAGAAGGAAAAAGAAAGCAGAATTAAAGTTATTCAGAATCAGTCCATCAAATGTATAGCTTAATCAGAATTTGGTGTATTTTCCTATCCCTATTCGAAATATGATATGGAAATAAAATAAAGGACTTAGAATACAGGAGCTATAAATAAATTTTAAGCTAATAATAGCAAAACTAATAAGAATATAGCTGGTGTTTCCTTTTTATCAATTATTTTGCTGTAGGACGACCCCTCTTTCAGGATACCTACGTTTTCGTTTGTTTAACAGCAAAATACAAGAGAGCAACACGATGATCAGCAGAGAAGCTATCAGCAAACTCAACAAAGACCAAACAGCTACGAAGCACTCGTGGCTTTTCTGAATAGAAGTTGTCGCTACATACCGAATATGTGGAACGACGTTCATCCAAAAATTGTGCTCCTATTTTAGTAATCAAATTTATCAACATGATTAAATAGTTTAAACATTCTATTAATTTTGTTCTAATTTTAAATACTTTAAAGAGACAAATTAATAGAAATTTATTGATTTAAAAATTTGGAAATTAGTAAAACGTATTTTTTCTGCCATCTTACCGATTTACGAAAATCCATACCAATAACAGTTGCAGGAAGATCCAAGTTTAAATATGAAATACCATCTAAACCGTTGTGTAAAGAAACATGAGGCCAATTTGGGATCACCTCAGGATGAGGCCATTCTGTTAGCGGATTGCTGTATAACGTAACCACAAGAAAAAGTTTCATTGTTGTTTGATCATAACTATTACACTTACAAATGTGCGTTCTTGATTCCAAAACCAAAATATATGCTGAAGATTATTTTGTGGGTAAAAAACAGTAAAAAGCTATTGTTTCAACGCAGCACTATTATATAATATTAAACAATGCAATAGCTATTATTTTTCAATCCAGATTTGTCGCTAGGTACGCTGTAAATGTAAGCTTAAATTCAGTAAAGAGGAAAATACCTAAACATCATTAATCGCTGAATTTGTTTCTACTTTAATCACCCTGAATTGTTTCGCGATTAAATTAACAATTGAATTGAAGCGAATTGATCGCTTATTAACAAGCAATCTCCCACTCAAGTAGTCCCGTTTCGGGGGAGGTCGATGTTAAAAAGCAAGCCGGAAATGGCCGTAGAAATTCCGGTGAAGATTGTTATTATTCAGAATTTCACGGCGTTTTTTATGGCGCAAAAACCAGATTTTTATCTCCTATCGCTCGGGAGGTATTCGGGAATGAAAACGGGAAAAATCGGAAAATTTAAAATTTGCTTCTCCAGATAACATGGACCACTGATTCCAGGTTTTTACTCTTTTCCTAATCAACAGGTTAGAGAAAACAGGGTTCTTGAATTTTTTTTAACCCACCGTAATTAATACCACAAGCCCATCGTAACAAACATAGTGCGAGAATAAAATGACTTATTGATGTTAAAATGACAATAAAAGTTACCCAGTTTTTGCAAAGCTTGCCCATAGTCGAGTCATTGTTCTAGACATTTGCATATCTCTTTGCGAATAATCAACTGTGTGTCCCGCCATACGGAATAAGTAAAGAAGTTCATCGGCGTGTGTTACTCCTATAAACATACAACATTATGAATAAGGAAATTGTGGTGTGTACTTCAAAATTTAAAAAATCGTAGTGAATATTTACCTCTGCTTACAAGGGGGTGATCAAACCCAGATATTCTAACCAGATCAGCAAATGCAGCGGAATAAGATGGAGCTTTTTCTCCCTTGTAACTGAAAAGGTATGCATAAGAGGGGATGGCGGAAGAATTTGCATGTAACAGTTGTGCTGAATAGACGCATGACGTGAACGCTGAGTCTTCTATCAACTAAAGTTTTCTTTTTAAACTTATGAAGACTTCACATATACTTTAAGTTATTCAACTTGCGAAAATCTTGGGACGAAATGTCTTGAATCTCCGTAGTCCATTTTACCAAAGTATTGCTCTTGAATAACTTTTATGGTTGAATCTATTTCAGTGACATTTTTTATCAATGAAGCAATAACCCCGGGAACAAGTTCTCTTTCTAAAAATGTTTTGCTTGTCATTTTTGCCATATTTTCATAATGAATCCCTAGTCATGGAAGAATGAAAATACATTTGCCGATCAAAAAATCTGAAGATATGATTATCAAAGAAAAAGTAATTCTGAAACTTATTTTGAGAACATAATTACATAAATAAAATAATAAGCCTTCGTCAGGATTCAAACCAGACATCATAGGCAAAGGATTGTATTTTCGATTTTTAATGATATCTATTGGTAATTGTGGTAAAAACGGATGGTCTCTTGAATCTGTGTCCAATACAGGAGCAGATCTCACTGGGAAAAGGCTGTATTGCTAATTAGAATTCAATATTTCAGATCTTTTATTTCCTTTTAACTTTTATTTAAAGAGTTGAAAACTTACCAATAATTCTGTTTGCTTTCGAATCAGTTGGTCAACACTCTGATTTTTAAGACAATTGACGACGGAATCTGTTCTACCAAAGCATTTCAGTCCTATTCAGAAATTTGGTGAACATCATCATGCAGTAAATAAAAATTATAGGGTTACCGTCAGCTACTCTCATAGCGTATTCTAAAGGAGACCTCTCTATTGACCAATCGCAAAGGGCACTGGCTGATTGAAGAATGAATTTATGGAATAATCCTATAAAAATATTGCGCAATCAGTTATTTTAGATGAAGGGAACATTACGAGCTTTATTTTATCCCATATAAGGTGCCAGGAAACCAGTAGCCGCCTTTAGCGGAAAAAAATATTTGCATTAGTAAAATAACTAGACCTGTAACTACAATAGTTCACTGGAAAAATGTAGAAAAGGAAAGAACCATCAAAATCATCAGCATCCGTAAGACTTTTGCGTATGTGCTATAGTTTTTCAATATTCTTACAGTCAATGTGCTTTTAGTATTTTTCAGTGTGGTAACAGCAATAGAGGAAGATGAGGGGAAATTCGACAGTAAATGTAAATAAACCCTAACTTGTACAGTATCTACCATGAAATTAAGAACACCCCCTCCATTTGCGTGTATTCTTATGGCGCTCCGATCAGAAGAAAAGTCGATCTACAAATCATACACACTTGACATTTTCTTAGGACGTACCTCCAACTTCCTACACACTCGTTTACCAATTAAGAACGCCCTCTTTTCCTACCATTCGCGAAGTGTTAAAACCGGCTATTTCAAAAATTGATTAAAAATACTTGGAAAAAAGATAACAAAAATCTAGTTTAAAGCACTCATTGATACATCAATATTTATTAAATAATAATAAGGTGTTTTCATAATTTTATGGAATTTTTTAAAACCCTCTCCCTCATCCCCCAAGCTATAAACGAGATCTCATTCCGATGAAATTTATATTAAAATGTAGCTCGTTCGGTTACCCTTCACACAAATGATTGTTAGTAACCTTCGATAAATTGAAAAAGTTACACGAATATTTTTTCGAAACCACCCTCTTTTTATTATGGGAACCCCTCACAAGGCAATTTTTGTCGAGATAAACATGGCGCTACCCGCACGAAAGCGTTCACAAACCGGGAGAGATACGCGTCAGTCACTTGCTCTATTCCATTTTTTAAAGTTGTGTTACATTAAAAGGGTGGAAAAGGGAGTCTCTCTGCAAGAAGATCCTCTCTGTTTGAAAAGCGACCAAAAGGCACTGATGTTATCCTTTTCCTCCGCATACGACCTTTTGCATAGACCCTTTTGCAAAGGCCCTAAGCATAGCTGCAATAAATAGCTGGTTGGAACAAAATATGGGTGTACGCGTTTTGCTACCAATTGTCCAATTTCATACAAAAAAGAATTCCTTTTATTTCCTTCAAATTAATTTATCAGATTTAAAATTTAATCAGAAACTATAAAGCCCCTTAGGCACCTTCGCGATTTTAAGTTAGTTTAAGTTTAGTTGTTGATAGAAAGTCCTGTAATGAAAGTCAAAGCCATCCGTCGTTTCCGTCGGGTCTTAGATTATGATATTTTAAATTATTAAATCTTAGATTATATCCCGTTGATTACCATCATTCTTTCTGTACTTCACGCTATTATTGTTTATGTAACATGTGCTTCCATCTACGTTTGCATTGTTGAAATGCCGAAAAAAGGTACCAAAAGGCCGATTTTTAACTTAAAAAAAAAATAAAAGATAAGAATGTCACAAGGGTTCATTTTTAAAGCATATTATCGATGCGAACCATCATTAGTCACATTTGCTACAATGTTACCTGTTTAAGCTTGGAAATATGATTATTTCGTCATTATTGACCATTTTCACTTTCCACGATTCCTATTGGTTGAAAAAAATCCCAATTAAGCTTCCCAGGTCAACCGAAGGAGGAGGAGCCTAATGCTTTAAAGACCTCTAAACCTTCGGTTAGTTAGTAAACTAAGTCTCTCAGGGATAAAACTTTTAAAGAAGACCAACTTTTCCTGATATCAGTATTTCGGCGAATATCTTACTTTTCTCAAAGTAAATTGAAAATATCAATAAAAAAAGAATCTACTAGTCACAGATTCTCAGATCCTTTGAGCCTTTTGAAATGTTTGACTCTGTACTAACCTGCTGCTAGCGGACTTAGTACCAATAGATGTGTTATTGCACCACCTGCAGATTCTCCAAAAATCGTAACTTGCTGAGGATCTCCTCCAAAACTAGAAATATGGTTTTTGACCCATTTCAAACACTAGAAAATTAACAATATTATTTTTTGTTAAACTAAATGTTTGATAAATAAAAATACTGCTTTTAAAAAATACTTCTATTTGATCTAGCATTCCATAGTTTCCGGGTAGATTCCTGTCGCCAGTGCTCAAAAATCCTTTTAACGAAACAATCAATGTGTTCACTTTTATGACCACGATCTATGATTTTATATACAGTACTTATATTGACAATTTGGGAAATTTGGATCCTCAATCGAGCCAAGATGAAATCGAGAGACAGCAGTAGTAAATCCAAAACTATTACCCAATACTCCGAGACGATAGTTAACTGTCACTAAGACAATATCCTCTCGCATCAAGAAAGCAGGTCCAAATTGGTGAGAACCTCCTCTAACGTAGCCACCGCCATGAAACCAAACCATTACGGGAAATTGAGGTTTTTGATGGCGGTCTTGTAGAATATTTTCGTCCAACTGAATTCTTTCTGAACGTCCTAAAAAAAAATTGGTATATAAAATGCCTATGCATGGTTTTCTTCGTACAATCCAAGTGAATTGTTAATGCATATTACTTACTTACTTACTAATCGTCTTTCAATTACATTATAATAAAGCACTGTAGTATACTATATAATAATATGCAAGTGGGATAGAGTAAAAGCCCTGTTTATGGTTAAAAGATTGATTTACGTCTAATCTAATTAAATTTGGGGTCATTCCATCCCAACTTGAACTTTTTCCATTATTGGGAAAGAAAGTCCCATGGTGATTGCGACTCTTTCCTGTGTAAAGGGATGGGGCTATCTTGAAAGTTTAAAATAATTATAACCTATTAACTACAATATGACCCACGATGAAATTATGCACAGTTATTAACATCATTAGTTCCTATACGTGGTCAAAATTTCAGACGTCTGCTATTATCTAGATTTGCGCTAGAGCCATAAAAAATTTACAAATTAAACTTAACTTTACGGTAACTAAATTAAACAACATTTAAGTTTCAAATACATCATTAAAAAGCCCAAATGTTTTCCTTTTTTATCATTTATTTGGTTTTTCTCTAGCATGAGTGGAAACGGTCGCAAAATGGGGAAAACGCAATTTCGACATAAAATACTACTTTTACACCGGAAACTTTGAATTCCGTTTTGTAGGCTTCCAGTTTGTTTGAAAAATCTGTGATTTTACAGAATACATGTTCAATGCATTGCTAACACACTGTAAAAAAATCAGTATATTTCATTTTTTTCCGTGACAAAAAAATAGAAAATTACCAACTAATTCGTCCAGAAATTGATTTTATTCAAGCTTAATTTAATTCCCTATCCTTCAATACCAAATTCATCTAGTTTAGGCAATTTTTTCATTGTTAAATTTATGATTGAAAATCGCAATTTTTTCGAAAATTGCGCCTTTTGCAACATTGCCTATTTTTCAATATCACGTTTGTAATCTCTACCAGTGATAAAAACTTCTTGTAAAAAAAAAACGCTATATATTTAACCTCAGCCGGAATTATAAAACACTTCCTACCACGAAGTCACTGGTTTTCGAGAAGAAAACCGGGATATTGAGAAATTGGCAATGTTGAGAAAGACGCAATTTTCGAAAAATTGCGATTTTCAAACATAAATTTAACAATGAACGAAAATTGACGTAATTTACCTGAAACTGAAATAAATGGAGTAAAGATATTGAGAAAGAGACAATCTTCGTTGCCTATGGTTTGACCTGTGATTCGATCAAACTGAGGGCAGTGTTGCCCAAAATTGGTTCCGTCTAGATCTGTTGGCCACAATCCATATGGTACAGGATCCTGAAACATAATGGATCAAATTACTGGTATTACACCTTTATAACCAATAAATAATATTATGACAGGCAATAAACCGATAAAAACGAACTTTCCAACGGAGCTCTCCGACTGGAGGTTTTGCGTACGGAATTCCACGAAATGAATGAAAAAATCTACTACGTCCGCCGTTCCCAATTGGAATTCCATCTTCAGGTCCTATTGTCTCTTCAGTTCCAATTACTCTGCCCAAACTGGTAGTCACCTTTATAGCTGGTCTGTTCATCACCCCACAACATGGCAAAGCTAAACTCACGACGAAAAGATATTTTAAAAGAAAACTGAAATTTTTTGTTTTGCAGCTTTTCATGGCTTTGCTGTGCTCAGAGCTGTACTGCAGTTGTTTTAAGACTGACTGTGTCTTATCAGTTGGCAAGATAAAAAAAGTCTAAACCTACATGTGACTATATGTGCATTACCCACCATGCCCCAAAAATAAATATGCGGGTTCAGCCTCTCAGTAACCATATGATGTTCCTCATAAATTTACTCGTTAATTTTTCTTCCATTGAACGAAACGAATAAAGAAAACAATTGCGAAACAAAACCTACTGTATGACTGCATGACTCAAAATACGCAGTAGGCTGTTTTTTTTATTACTCTTCTTATTCATCCGCCTCTGACATGTATTAAGATCGTATAAAATGTTGTTTTTTGAAAATAAGAAACGCCGAATGTGGCATCATCTATCACGATAAGTACGAACATGTGTTATTACGATAAGTAAGAACCACGAAAACCAATCAATTTTCTTTAATTTATAATTTTAGGACAAACATTACATTTTTAATCAACTTGTAATTTATAGGCTACGTAGTTGAAAAATGGGCTAGTGTTAAAATATAGATTTTTGATGAATTTCGTATTTTTATTTGTTTTCTATTAAGTTTTTTAAACATTACATAAAATTATCAACCAAATTATAGCCAACCACGCGTACGTTCGTAATTTATACACGATACATTAAGCTATGTTTCCAGTGCCCTCATGCCATTGTGAAATTATTGAGATCACGTTTAACTAATGATAATCACCACATACAAAACTCTTCGGTCGATATCCGACCTACTTTTATAATAGACTTAGTTTTGAAAAATCAATAAAATATCCGTATAACTACCACACCATACTGGAAAATTGGTGCTTATTAGACTACTGCGCACACTATACGTATAATCTTCAGAGATTGTGTTCTAAATCTACACGTAAATTCAAGATTTTGCCAATTCATTCTTTGCTTTCTAATTGAATATCGGACCGTAATTCAAAACAACTGATAATTATACCGAGTCTAGTTACTTGCACGCTCGCTGATTCTTTTCTTGTTACTATAGATTGAGGTATTTTTCGTTCTATTTTAATCATGCTATTTGACGATTGTTTTCACACTCAAAACAATGTTAAGGAAAAAACATTCCAAAAAAACTAGAACCAACGAATTTCATGTATAAAAAATGTTTATGTAAATAGATCTTCAGTTAAAATTGGTCTTCATGCCAATGAAATGGAAGGAACAAGGTTAATGAACGGAACTCACACCATGTTTAATCTAATTGAAGTCAACACCGTAACCGTTTTTATATATGAACGGGGATAAGATGTAGAGTAAGGCAACCAAACAGTTGGTCCATAGTAGAAACCGAAATAACCAAACGTCAGAAAAGACGTGTAAAACGTTTAAAATTAAATATAAAAACAATACAATGAAGACAAATCACCCCAAAAATAGTGACAAATATATCCTGGGGTCGTTATACGGTAATAAAGCAATAAGTAGTAAACATTTTACGATTTCAGATCGAAATTAGTAAGATTATTATAGTTACAAAGTTTAAAGCTAGCTAGCTTATCATTACTGGTGAGAGCATCCTTTCCGAGATTTATTGCGAGACTGTTCTACATTAGTTGATTCCGCATCAGGTGATTCTGATCGAGATGCAGTTCGACGATGACCAGAGACTATTGGTTGAACAGGCTCTGGGAAATCTATTAAAGAAAATAAGACAATATTTAGATTTCACGTAGTTTACTAAACACATATATCATTTGGACCTAAATCGGTTATGGGAATTTGTATCCTTTGTCCAGATTCAGAGCGAATTTCTGGATTGTAATACCTCCGGCTCCAAGTAGGATCAATGCAAGCTGCAATATTTTGAGTTTCAGAAACAAATAAAGGACTTTCCTGTCGATTGTAGTTTTCTACACTGGTAGATATCTGTTGGCCCTGTTGGGTTTGTGGCGAAAGTTGAGCTAACTGGGTATGTTGCGCTTTAAGACGGGCTTTTTCTTTGGCTTTGCGGAGGCGAGCCTTTTCTTTTTCTTGCAGAATACGAGCCAGTTCTAAATCTTTTGCTTCAATGGCCAATTTTCTGCTCAAATCAGTAACGTCTCTCCGGAACTTGGATTCTTCTTCTTCTTCTTCTTGCAATTTTCTGGCCATTTCCTGAAATTATTATTATTATTATTTTTTATTATTACTGTACCGTTCTCTACAAATAAATGTAGAATTACCGCATCACAGCGTTCTTGCCACTCTCGGGATTCTTCCTCCGACATCGGTTGATTCATATCAAGCATTCTAGCGGAATCAAGCACAAAAATACATGAAACATAAATTTAAAAAAAAAATTACTATTATGATAAAAACGAACTTAATTGAAGAACACAGAGGTTCCAATAGGTTGGAACAAGCCTCTTTATCTGAAATGTGCGATTTTCCAATAGGCTTTAAAATCGCAGCGCTCTAGCAACACATTAAATATTAATAAGAAAATTTTAAAATGTTGAAAAGCTATAAACCTGTAGCTTATGTGCAAGCTTTTCATCTTGAATAACTCTCCTTCTCATTTGAAGTTTTTCTTCTCTTTCTAACTCCTCAGCTAAAAGTTTTGCAGCTTCTTCATCTTCTCTTTCTCTATACGTACATAGAATTTAGTTATTTTCATGCAACAGACCTTATTGCAGTTATAAGTACGCGAAAAAACCAAAAGTCGTGCGCAGCTTACTCCAATGCGCACCACTGTGGCCTATACCCGAACCACCCGAACTAAATATTTTTTTATGCTTGACTACTACTTGATCACGAATGCATTGTTCGGTTGGCATACACCCACTTAGTGACAAAGTAATAGTCAAGCATACATAAAAAAATTTTTAGGCTGCGGTGCGCATTGGCGTAAGCTGCGCACCACTTTTGCTTTTCGCGTACTTATAACTGCAATAAGGTGTATAACAGAGCAAATTATAATAGCATTAACCAAGAATAGAAAAACTACGATCGGGATTCTCAAAAAAACATGCTCGAGCGCCCTGCCAGTTGTCGCATCATGAGCTAGTATGAAGTCTTGGGATTTTTTTGTCATTTCGCTACTCCCTACTGATTAGATGCTTTACACACCTGGTGTTTCAAACTACGGCATCATATTAATTTTAAAATTTTAAGGAGCGCTTCTTTATTACCATTCCCCTTAATCATTTAAAATGCGCTGTCAAATTCATAGGTTTCATAAGAAATAGCTGTTCAAGCACTATGCTTTGTAATTTGCCCTTGCTTCGGCACTCAAAAGTTTCGCGATCACGGATACAAAAGTAAGGGCAGGCATAGATATGTCTTGAACAGTTTTTAATTATGAAACCTTAGGGTTGCACAATACATCTAAAATGAATAAGAGGATATAAAAAATGGCTCCAAATAATTAAGAAATCCAAATTAGATGATTAGATGACGTAGTTTTCCCACAAACACTGGGTGATTTAAGCAGTAGGGAAAAGACATAAATTTCCTACTAACAGAGGTCGCGACAACTGACGGCGCGCACGAGCACATGTTTATGGGACAGTATGTAGACCGATCGAAGTCTTTCTATTCTTGGTCTGAGATGAGAGTAATAAATTACTGTTGCAGTCGTAGCTCTTGTTGGAACTGTTGCAATGCAAGTGCTTGCTTTAATTCATCCTCTTGTTCTGTACGTGCTTGAGAGACATCTCCTCTGACGATGCGATTTCTTTCACGATTGTGTCCGTAATGAGCTGCAACTAAAATTACAGAAAAACTTTTACATGATCTCGATGAAACTTTCTTCCTTTAAACACTTGTAAACTTACTTTCTTGATCTTGAAGCTGATGAGCTAAAGCACCATCTTCGATAACAAGCCATTCTCTACAAACTGAAATATAAAAGTAATTTTAAAAGAAATGGAAATGGACAGAAATGATGATCAAAAACAGTCCCAATCACCTTCAAGAAAGACTCCTGTTTTGGGACAAGTGGAAGTTCTTTGAGATGATACTGGCTTTCTAACTTCTTTTCAAAGTATACAGAATCAATATACTCATAACCATAATAAATAATTCAATTTTACTTGCCTTCCTGAACAAGTCTTTTGTTCTGGACACTAGATGAAGGTTTTGATTCATCCATCCTAGAAATGAATAACATTAACAAAGTTTAACTTTAAAGCATAGCAAAAAAGGACAAATATCACTTGGAGAGTGTCAAATAGATGATGACTGCAATGAAAGAATAGGATTTTGAATCAATGTTTGTTTACACCGAAGGCCAATAAACTAAAACATCGTTGAGAAAGTAGTACAACGTGCTCATTCAAGATATGTAATTTTTATATATTGTTATTTGTGAATGTGAAGCCACGATATAAAATAGACAGGTAGAGCAACTCAGAACTCAGAGAGGGAGATAGGGCTTAAAACCATGGTGTATTAGTATGGTGGGGGAACTTATGGTTGGAATCGGCTATCTCGAATGAAGCCAGTTTCCGGACAAGTGGCGGAGCTTATTGGGGCTGGTCTCCTTTCGTCAGTGCCCTCTATGAACCAATATACTAAATTCTTTCATAATTTAGAAATTCGTCTGCAAAATAGTATATATATTTAACTTTTAAAATTTAGAAAGCAACCGGTTGTCGTAGTGGTTAGAGGAATAAGCTACGACTCTAGAGGGATAAGGTTCGATTAATATAATCGTCACTAAATTATTTTCATATTTTTTTCTATTAATTTTAAAATAATTAAAGCTGGAAAAATAATACTTAATTACTGTTATTGACTCATTTTTTACGATTTTATAGCTTTATAAGTACATAAGCAAAGTGCAATCGGACTTAGAAAATTTTCAAACCGTTTATAGCCAGGGTTGGGAACCGATACTTTGAATAACTATTTTCGATAACGATACCGATACCCAGTCTTTTTTCTATTTTCGATTATCGGCCGATAATGCTTTAAAAAAATATCGGTATCGCGATGAACGATGATTTTCCGATGAAATTTTTAAAAAAGTTTTCTGGCTCAATTTCAAGTTTTTCAACACGCGGCAGTTACTGGGAAAGTTAAAGCAGATGTGATGTGGATTCCCAGCCGTTTTTGCTTGGCAATGACAAGTAAAAAATTGAGGATGGAAAAAATTTTGGCTATTGACTCATTTTGAGTCTTAAAAAGTAAAATATGTACTAATTTTACGCCTGCTACTTGTAAAATTTAAAAAATATATCGGTATCGGCTATTTCATCGATCGATGGTTTTCCGATTATCGATCGATGACCATTTTAAAATGTATCGGCCGATAATCGGGAAATTTTGAAAAACTATTTACGATGATGTTTTCATCGAGTATCGGAACGATAGTCCCAACCCTGTTTATAGCTCATAGTTCACCCAATTGTCCACCAGGCAGCGTTGATGATAGGTGACCACTGGCTTCAGCCGAGATAGCCGATTCCAACCATAAGTTCCCCCACCATACTAATACACCATGTTAAAACCAACTATTGAATATGCCCGGGTTTTATTATAGAATCGATACCCGCTCGTGTAATTAGAAGTTTTCCATGCAGCATCCGCAAACCGCAACCATCTGTCTTTCTTTTCTTTTTCATAGAAAAAAAACAAAATCACGCTAGTGTCAGAATATGGCCACTGTTGGCGCTGATCAGAAGCGCTTAAACATCGATCCTAAGACATTTACCACTATCGATTCGAAAAGTCGGTTGCACTTTTGAGAATCTTTCCTAGAGGAAACCGGAAAGATTAACACTTAACAGGTAGTGGTGGGGGGGTGCTACCAGTACCAGAATTGTAGGGCTCTGATGCAGCCCATGCTAGATTGCTAGGTGCTATTCATGCGCTATACCTTACAACTTACTGTCTTACCCAGAGGTCTTACTCCCTATAGTCCTATTCCTATTCCTATTCCTATACAACTATTTGATAATTTAGTACAGCTTCATATTTGAACGCGTGACATTGGCTTTCTTTAATGTAAAAAGAAAAGTCTAGTTATCTGATCTCACCCAAATATCAACTTCTTGAACTACTAAAACAAACATAGTTAAGATCGACTTGTGTTGATAGTATGGTAATAAATAGTATTAAAATCCTATAGTAAACAAAATTATTCAATACAAGTTTATGCAGCAAAAATTTCAAAAATAAGTAGGCTAATAATAGTTCATCTAGTTTGCCTAAATAAAAATTATGTGTCAATATTCAAGAAATGTTACAGATTAATGACTACCTTTTATCTTTTATTACTTAGAATAATTGTGTATTTCTGGTACTACTTTGTTTCTATTTAACATTTTTCTACAGCACAAATTAAGGGGAAATCAAAAAGAAAAGGTTCGCCAGTTCATGGGCTTTACACAAGCAAATGAGAAAACTGCCATTGCTTGCTTGACCCAGCATGATTGGAGATTAGACATTGCCTCTGATCGTTTCTTTCAAAATGCAGAGCTCTACTTTAGGGATTCCCAACCAAGGCCTGTCCCTGTTGATTGGAAAAAGATAGAACAACTTTTTACCCAGTATAGAGGTAAATATACACATACGCTAGGAAACATTAAATCATTCAGGTTTGTAACTTTTTATAATTTGTATTAGACTCCAGTGAACATGATAAAATTCTTGCTGATGGGATTATGCATTTTCTTGAAGATTTGGGTTTAAGTCCAGATTCTAGACTAGTATTGCTGCTAGCTTGGAAATTCAAGTCTTCCACTCAGTGTGTATTTACAAAAGAGGAATTCATTAATGGCATGGCTGAGATGGGGTATAGAATTATCTAAGTGTTGCCCATCCTTATATCATTAATAAGAAAATCATTTGTCTTCTAGGTGTGATTCAATAGAAAAATTACGAATGAAACTACCAGCTCTGGAAGCTGAAATTCAAGATGCAATGAAATTCAAAGATGTTTATCAATTCACCTTTAATTATGCTAAAAACCAGGGTCAGAAAGGATTGGACTTGGAAATGGCTATTGCTTATTGGAATATAATTTTACGTGGCCGTTTTAAATTTCTGGATTTGTGGTGCTCGTTTTTGCAAGTATATTAGATGTTTCTTTCATTTTTTAACTTGTTATAAAATTTAACATTTTTAATTACAAAGGAACACTATAAACGTTCCATACCAAAAGACACATGGAACTTGCTTCTTGATTTTGCCCAGCTGATTAATGATGACCTTTCAAATTATGATGAAGAAGGAGCCTGGCCTGTTCTTATTGACGATTTTGTTGAGTATGCCCGGCCGTTATTAAACCATTCGGGTTGACCTAGTTTACTAAATAGGAGTGTAAAATTTCAGCAATCAAGCTTGCAACAATTGCACGCAAGCTAGGTGGACGATGATGGCAAATGTACAAAAACTTAAAATGTCGTAATTTGTTTTAACAATTTTCTGGTTAAGTAAGTGGTAACTGGCTAAGTTATCACAATCGCAATGATAAATAATGAATGAAAAATGAGTTGAAAATCCTTTATTGTGTTTATTCTTCTTGGAGAATTCACATACAGACTTAGGGAATAAGAATTGCACCCCTACCCACTCCATGATTGTGTTTGTAATAAATCTTTATCCTGATTTTGATGGGGATATACGATTTACACTGGTTGTGTCAGAGAGAAGTCCTGAGGTAGGAGAAACTGCGTGTTGTAAAATCTTTCCACATTTCGGGGTGTCGGAAATTCGTGGAAAAGGAACGGGGAATCGTGGGACGGTGAAGTGGAGAATTCAACCGAGGAACGGTGGGAGGGGAGACGACACTCTGGCAAATCGAGAGCTGCTATCGATAATCGATAACATCGATAACAAATGACTTAAAATAAAAACCGAACCGAGTAGGGATTTGAACCACGAACCCGATGTTGCAAGCCGAACGACTTAACCACGAATTTATATATTATTTTACAAATAATACGGTCTGGACTCGGACCGATAAAATTCAAACACAATTAAGGGAAAACAAATAAAAAAAACGTCTCAATTAAATGTACGCTTCGAAAAAAATTATTTTAAGAGTTATTAAGTAAATGTACGATCTGTAAATTTACGATCACGTGACTTCCCTCAAAAACGGTGGCTGAAAAGTCACGTGATCTTACGGTATTTGCCGTGGTTCATTTACAACCAATAGAAATGGATCACGGGATCCACGAAACCAATGGCGTCGTCACATTCAAAACTTTTTCTGCGCCATTATTTCTTTTCCGACTTCCTCAAGAATACGTGTTTCACTGTTTCACCGTCTCTTGAACGGATTTATTAAAGCAAAACAAATGTGAATGTGATGAATTTGAAGATAAATCCAAAATATTGTTGATACCAATATATTGTTTCAAATTTAAAAAAAATGAAAACATACCTGAATGCAACGATAAATGATTGAAATCGATTGTAAAAACTGATCGAAATTTCGATCACAAAATCCGATCATTTCCTATTTAACCCCTGAGGGTTATACTTCCAGTATACCGAAGGCTCTTAAGTTTCTGATCATGTATCGTATCGTAGTAATCGATACCTTTCTTGGAGTTGGGCTCCAAAAGGTTTATTGTCAGTTTCGTTCATGGTTGTAGATATAGACCTTATTCCGATCAAAATGTCTGCGTCAAGCCAACCCCTCTAGCGGCGAATCACAGTGTGAAGGGGTGCCGTGAACAGCCGCTTCTTTTTTTGCTTGGCCCATGTGGTTACTCTATTATATTGGCTTTAGTTTTAACGGTAGCAGACGACTACCACATTTTTTTTTGTATGCCTCATTTTTCTCACCATTACTGCCATTTCGTTCTATAACTAAATATAGAACTAAATGATTATCTATTATAGGAGGAAGCACTTCTTTCACTTTTTTTCCACTCTTGTACACTGATAGGGGAATTGTAAGAGGGTCAATACACCCCGATTCTTTTAATTTTGCGCAATACATATTCTTTTCCTCTGGGATTAAACACTCAGCAAATTTAGAGAGCCTTAAATTACAAATACTTGTATCAGTATTCATAATAACACCATAATTGTGTAATCCAACAATTGACAGAATACAGGAATACTTTTGAAAAAAATCAAAACTGGGTTGTGTTTGAACAATTGTTTAAGCATAACGAAACATATCAAGTTTTTCAAAATTGAACAGACTATAGTTCGTAAAAAGATCTATCATAAAAAAAAAAAAAGTAAAATCGGTCGGAGGCTTTATTTAATAACGCTCCTTGAAGTCAACCAATTTTTTTTACATTTTTTTTACTTAACTACTGTTTTTGATCTAATTTTTTCAAAATGAAAAATGAACTTTAAAGATATTAAACTTCTTCGTGAAATAGAAGTTATCGGAAAGATTTTATGAATAAGGGGACAATACGGGGCGTAAAATTATTTTTTGTATTTAAAAAAATGGCTCACGGGAAAAACAGAAAAATCACAATTAAAACTAATATAACTTTTGAACGGCTTAAAATAAATTAATTTCCTTTGGAGGAAATGTTCATACAGTAGTTAGCAACCTACTGTGCAAATTTCAACGAAATCGGTGAGATGCTTGCGCCACCGATTTGTTGAGTTGACGCGGATTGACCCCTCTGTCTCCTGTAAGGAAATTAGAAATATCTCATTAACTTTAAATTATGAGCATAGGAACTTTTATTAAGTCAACCAATATTTTGATGTGCTTTTTCTATTGCTAATGTAAAAAAAATTACATGGCCGACAACGCCATGCATTTCATTCGCACGTGATGCGGTAGCTGAAGTTTCCGGGGTGCCCGGTTTTTCACAACCTTTGACGCAGCAAACGGGTATTTCCAGAATTCCCTCTGTCATAACAACACCAAACCATATTTATGACACCGTGGAGCAGAACACGTTCTTCTGCAAGCGTACATGGGCCTTTTTATAGTTCCAGCGACGAATATAACCGTCGAGCCGATCGGGCGTTTCAAGATGTCAACAATACTGTTCATGTGGTCGATAAACTGCTCCGTTCCGACAGCTCCTTCCCGGAGCACTTGGTCGGAGTTTGTGCTCTGGTGTAAGTGGCTAGGAGTGCTGGGATCACTTTCAGCATCAAGAAATTTCATTTTGCCCACAGCCAGATCCAAAAAGGTTGGATTACAAATTCAATAGGGTGGCATTTCGGCCGACCCGGACAAGCTCCGAACGATCTCCGACTTTCCACAACCGACTAATATCACAGAGCTCCGGTCCTTTATGGGGTTATTGGAAAAGCTCGCCAGATTCTCCACGGAAGTCACAGCGGCGAAGGCCCCCTTTTGGCCTCTTCTCAGTACCAGAACGCCTTTCGTGTGGACGACTGATCACAACAGCGCTATTTCAGCCTTCAAAAATGCTCTCGTGACTCCGTCGATCCTGTCATATTTCGATCCCGTGTTGGAGACGTCCCTATAGGTGTAGGCGTCTTGCAAGAATGGAATGGGCTACGTCCTCCTCCAGCTTCATGGGTGGAAGCTTGTGGGCGGCAATTACCGATGGTGCACGGATACCGAATGCAAGCTTGAGCTGGCAGCAGTGAAATGAGTGATGCGGAAGTGCCGTTTTTACCTCCTTGGGCTATCCACATTCCAGCTCGCTGTCGATCACCAGGCTCTCGTCATAATATTGGATAAATACACGCTGGATGCAGTGGAGAATCCGAAGCTTCAGCGCTTGAAAGAGCGACTCTCACCCTTCATCTTCACGACAACATGGCGTAAAGGGAGTCATTACGCAATTTCAGACGCTTTCTTTCGAGCTTCTGTCAATCCGGGCCCGGACCATGAAATCACGAGTTCTGAAATCCAGTCGTTTGTGAGGCGCGTCGTCATTTGCCATGTCATTGCGTTGCATCAGATAGACGACGATGTGGCGGAGTCTGACGCTGCAGAGGGGCTTTCTCACTTGCCGGGCCCCCTGCTAGACGATCTTAGAGCAAAAGCTGCATCCGACGCCGACTACGTGGAGTTCATTATATTGACATATGACCATTATATTGACCATAATGTTTTACAGGTTGAAAACACACCTGTGACGATATTGATAAACAACAGAATACCAGATGATTTTCGCATTCCGATTTACAGAGGGAAAACATAATTGTTCCAAACTTGCAATACAAACAGAAAACAGATGAGTTTGCTTCTCGGTTTTACAAATTGAAAACAGATCTGTGCCATTTCCGAAATACAAATAGAAAACCAAATGCCGTTTTACAAGTCTAAATCCGGCCTGTGACAACCCTGGTAGCACACATGTCTGTTACAGAATCTTGGTTCATGTCGGTTTCACAGGGTTTGAAAACAGACATGTAACAGGTGTGATTCCATTTTGTTTCCCAGAAAATTCATCTGGAATAGCAATGTTTTACATGTCGATGGAAAAATTTGTATTTCAGTCTTGGCACAGATCTGTTTTTGACCGGAAAAACTGAATCATGTTTTGGAACTGTAGTTCAACTTTGTCACAGGCCGGATATAGACTTGTAAAACGGAATCATGTATTGGAACTGTGGTTCAACTTTGTCACAGGCCGGATTTAGACTTGTAAAACGGCATTTGGGTTTCTATTTGTATTTCGGAAATGGCACAGATCTGTTTTCAATTTGTAAAACCGAGAAGCAAACTCATCTGTTTTCTGTTTGTATTGCAAGTTTGGAACAATTATGTTTTCCCTCTGTAAAACGGAATGCGAAAATCATCTGGTATTTTGTTGTTCATCAATATCGTCACAGGTGTGTTTTCACCCTGTAAAACAAGGTCCTCTAATTATCTGTTATTTTCTGTATCACAAGTCCGTCAACGGTCTGTTTTTACTCTGAAAATTATAGCGAGCAAAAATTATCTGGCCTTTATCTGTAATTCAATACTGGAACAGATTTGTAAAACATAATCTCATTTTTTTAACCTTTTTCTCGCTATTTTTTAACCTTTTTCTCGCTAATTTGCTATCAATTAATATTTCTAAAGATAAGTTTTCAATCATATTTATAATAAACAGTATAAACATCTAATCCACAATACATTTATGCTCTAACAACAGTCCATCGCTATATATTTTAAAAAGCGGAAAGATAAATATATATATATTTAAACATATATTTCTCTTAATTGCATTTAAATACACTTATCATATATAGTTAAACAGTTATTTTTATTAGTTGTCCAATTCAGTATATGCCTCAAAACTGGATAGCTTTGACCTATCACGACTGGAGAGCTTTTTATTAAAGGTCACTTGAAAGAATCAAAAAATTTCTAAGTCCCTATAGAAGCAATAATAACGTGAAACAGGATTTATAGCTATTATGTAAAGTATGTTATATGTCAATGTGGTCTAGTGGTTAGCGAGTCAGATTGCTGAGTTAGAGATCGGTGGTTCGGATCTAGGGGAAGGCAATCTTTTTTCGTCAATTTTATTATATTTAATTGAGACGACATGAAAAGCCAGTTCTAACACAGACCTGAATTACAGAATCTGTTTTACAGGTTTGTCGCAAACCCGTTATACAGTCTGTAAATTTTATGAATATTTGTGTCACTCCAAACAATTTACAGACTTTGTAAAACAAGTCCGTAACAGTTCTGCCACAGAGTCTGTGTGCTACCAGGGAAAGTTGAACCACAGTTCCAATACATGATTCCGTTTTACAAGTCTATATCCGGCCTGTGACAAAGTTGAACTACAGTTCCAAAACATGATTCAGTTTTTCCGGTCAAAAACAGATCTGTGCCAAGACTGAAATACAAATTTTTCCATCGACATGTAAAACATTGCTATTCCAGATGAATTTTCTGGGAAACAAAATGGAATCACACCTGTTACATGTCTGTTTTCAAACCCTGTGAAACCGACATGAACCAAGATTCTGTAACAGACATGTGTGCTACCAGGGTAGGGTAGGGATGTCGGTTTTGGAAACCTGTGAAACCGACATGAACCATGATTCTGTAACAGACATGTGTGCTACCAGGGACAGTTCCAAAACATGATTCAGTTTTTCCGGTCAAAAACAGATCAATGACAATTCTGAAATACAAATTTTTCAAAGATTCTATAAGGTTTCAAGGATTCTATAAGGACTTAGAAATTTTTTGATTCTTTCAAGGGGCCTTTAATAAAAAGCTCTCCAGTCGTTATAGGTCAAAGCTCTCCAGTTGTGAGGCACATACTGAATTGGACAACTAATAAAAATAACTCTTTAACTATATATTATATGTGTATTTACATGAAGTTATAAGAGAAATATATGTTTTGATATGTATATATATATATCTTTCCTTTTTTAAAAATATAAAGAGATGGACTGTTGTTAGAGCATAAATGTATTGTTGATTTGATGTTTATACTGTTCATTATAAATGTAACGAATCCCGCCTCTCCGGCCGTCGAGGCGTGTCAACTGACGCCGTCCGGCGCCAGTAATATTATATCCGTATTTTAGAATAAGAGTAGTCTAGAGTAGCAACCCGTAAATTTAGTTAACGACTAGTTTCCTATAATGCTATGCCTACCCCAGAATATTATTGACAAGTGTCCAGTTCACACGTCAACGTATTTGAGGGTACCGTTTACACATAGTACTCAATGTGCCTTTGTGCTAGACCAGATGTGTCCAGCTGCATGTAAGCTTTCGTCGCAAATGAGCGACGAAAGTAAAATGAGTTGGTCTTTAGCCGTCATTATCGACTGTTCTCTCTCTCTCTCTCTCTCTTTTCCCGTTTTCTCCTCTATCAGTTTGTGCCAAGTATAAGTTTGTGTTTTCTCTCCTTGTGACTTTTCATCTTATAATCTAGCGTGCCTTTTCAGTGAAAGTTCCGTGACTCTACTCTGTGTCCAATCTCTCTCTCCTCTTCTTATTCTTCTATTGGATAAATTCAGAAACGGTATGTCAACAATATATGTACTTCCTAGTTTAGTCTTAGTCTAAATACATCTGCGTTGTGGGTAGCCTCCGAGTTCTTTATTCATTTATTGTTATATTGTAAAGCGCGGCTTCTGAATGGAGCGGACCTTTACATAAATATGATTGAACACTTATCTTTGCCAATATTGATTGATAGCAAATTAGCGAGAAAAAGTTAAAAAATAGCGAGAAAAAGGTTTAAAAAAATGAGATCTTGTTTTACGAATCTGTTCCAGTATTGAATTATACAAAAGACCAGATAATTCCAAATTCCTTTCTATTGAAGCCTTCGTTATGGTAGTAAACCATGGGTGACGCTGACGCTTATTAAAAGTATTGGGCATGCGAGTCCACAAGCAACCTGTAATTAATCATCATGACGCGAATTAAAGAAAATGTTTAAAATTCAAAATTACCCATAATAACCTACCAAGTGGTGTACGATTACGAAGAATAGCTCGTTCTTTCAACAACACTTTTATACGAATAAGAAAAATCAAAGCAACAGCACCTTCAAATGTTTCAATTACCTCATTTGCATCCATTCTGAAGCTGAAAACTTAAGATAGTATTACTAGAGGGAATTACTTTTATAATTTAATTCAATGATTACCGAGATAGAAATATTGAAAACAAGCAGACAAAAATTTGAACGCCACCTGTACACAGTATCAGTTAGCATTTTGTATCGACTTAATATACACTTATATCGATATATTTGCATTAACATAAATAAAAACAAGTGTGGGCGAAAAGCGCAATTTTTTTATTTTTATGTTAGTTAGGCTACGACGAAAACACATAAAACATTTACGTAAGACTTACATGAACAAACACTAGTCTGAACGGGCCTTAACATAATGGCATAAAAAAGCCTTTTCAAAACGGCTTGAAATGAGACTTAAAAAATTTCTTAAGTAATTTATATTTTAATAACAAAGATGATATTTAACCTTCGATTTATTTGAACCCCCCCCCCCCCCCTTTTTTTAAAGGTGTATATTCGCCGAGGCGAATGTTACCTGTTTATTGTCAATTATAAAATATGAGCATTTACAAAACGATAAGACAACAAAGAGATGAGGAAAATGAACAAGTAAAGAGAAAGGATGGACAAAGCAAGACTAAGATAGTATGAATGCAATAACAAGCCAAAATAAATAAGCTAGTAGCCAGAGCGCATTGATGCGTAATCCGGAGATATTGAGCTCAGGGAGTTCAATCTATACTAGAGGAATCACTCCGAAACACGAAATAGTTCAGAATGGAGTGTAAGCAAAACGAAAAGGAGGGAAAGCAATTCTGCAATACTAAATCCGAAGCCAGCAAAGAAGCATACTGGGACTGAGTGGACTCGTCCGACCAGGCTTACCTCCTGGGTGGTTCGATTATTCGCGAGGCTGACTAGTTGGGCCCAGACCAACGAAACGTCGGACGTCCGCCACGGGTCCGATTAAGGCGCCCGCTACAGCCAGTCACCCGGAGAGAGACCACAGAAACAAACAGACGACCAGACTTAAACCAATTAGATGGTTCGAGCGATGCAATTAATAAAGCCAGGGCGAAGGAAAAAGGATAGTTCAGTATAGGAAGAATAGGACGATCAAAACTGCAGTTTGAAGCGTTTAGTGTTCGACAGGAATTTCGATAGAGCAAGCCACAAAGGATTGTGTTGAGCGAACGCATGAAGCGGGACTGGCCATAGTAGATTTAGATTGGATGAGCATGCAAAAAGGTTCGCTCTGTGGGAAATATAATTCGAACAGACAAAAATGACATGATTGACATGATGACACATGATCTTCTTCGTCACTGGACAAGCAGGAACAGAGTGGCGACAATTTTCTTTTAATTTTGAACAGGAATTTGTTTAGGATGCTCTGACTTGAGAGAACACTACATTAGAAAAAAGGGGTTAGAGGAGAGTCTAGGATGGCAGCGGGCTCCACTGAGGGGAAAAAAAAATCGTGTCTTAGGTCCGGTAGTGGCAGAAGACCAAATTTGATTCCATAAATTGTGGATTTCTGATTTTAATAATCTATCTCTATGAAGACGCAGAGAGATGTCGACAGGATTGCAGGAAGATAGAATTTTGTCTGGAATATCTTCCGCTAGAGGCAGTAAGTTAGCACGCGTGGAGATTAACCTCTTGGTTACTATTTCCACTACTTTTAGGTGTAAGGGAACTATGTTTGCAAGGACGAGAGCCGCATCCATAGAGGTAGACTTGAACAGCCGACCAACGACTAGTGCAAAAGGACGTTGCGCAGTTTTAAGGGAAGCAACAACTCGTTTTTTTCTAATTGCTGAAGCCCAAACAGCGCAGTTGTAAAGGACAATGGGAAGAACAGAAGATTTATATAGAAGTGAAATCGTGCTTCGAGATAAGCCCCAAGACAGCCGGCAACATTTCAGGATGAGGACCAGCATTTTCTTAACCGCAATGCATTTGTTAGATAATAATAATAATAATAATAATAGTTTGTATTTATAAAGCGTTTTTTCCAATTATTTATGCTCAAAAGCGCTGGTCAGAGACAGGGGATTACAATTGTTAATCGGGGTAAGCAAGTTTAAATAGATGGGTTTTCAGTCCAGCACGGAAGTTCTCAATGGAGGGAGAATTTTTAAGGTCGATGGGAAGACTGTTCCAAATCTTGGGCGCAGCGTAAAAGAAACTACGAGACCCATACACCCCCGGTAGCGTCACCGGAACCTCCAAATCGCGTGAGATCTCACAATGTGGACGTTGGGAGTTATGGTCTAGAGCGTCAACGTCTTGGTTAAAAAGGAATTGGTGCTCCGGGTTCAAGCCCCTACCGAAGGCGTCATAAAACTGTTAGGAGCGCCCCGGTGGCTGCACACTACAACACAGGACTCTTGATTGCTTTAACGAGTATGACGTTAAATATACTGTGATGTGTATCACATCTGGATAAACTGATCCAAAAACAGTGGCTTTGATCACGTTGTGGAAAGGGCGCGAAATAAATTCGAAATATGATAATAATAATAATTTCTGAGGCGGCGATTAACAGACCTTAGGGATACAAGATTACATAGATACGATGGGGCAGCACCATTGACACACTGATAGGCCAAGACAGCAATTTTGTACATCACACCCTGACGAATCGGGAGCCAATGAAGACTTTTCCGCTTGCTCGTAATGTGATCATGCTTCTTAGTCTGAGTTACCAAACGGACAGCTGCATTCTTCACTATTTGTAGTTTGTCAAGAAGGTAATCCAGAATGCCATAGAGCAGGGAGTTTCCGTAGTCGAGATGAGGGATGACGAGGGCACAAACAAGCTGATTACAGATATGTGTAGGTTCCAGCTTAGTTTGTCGTCGATTGTCAGTCCGAGATACAAGCATGAACTTGAACTAGAAACTGTAATATTATCCACTGTTAAAGTTAGGGGCGGACAACCAAGCTCGGTATCAGTAACTGTAAAAGCGAGAGGACTAGACAGAAGGCAAAAACGAGAGTTTAGAAAATTAGCAAGAAGTTTTACTAGGAAGGCTGGACAGTTTTTACTGATCAGACAGTTAAGAATTGCTGGATGCCAAGCTGCGTCAAAAGCAGACTTCATATGAAGGAACGCACAACAGGTTATGACTTTATTTTTTCTATTATTTTCGATAAGGCTAGTGAGAGAGAGAATAGCTGTTTCGGTTGAAAAACCCGACCTAAAGCCATGCTGATTAGGGCTGAACCAGTTATTAGCTGAAGCTAAGCGTTTCAATTTTACGAGAATGATTTTTTCTAACAGTTTGGAAAGGGCATTGAGAATACTAATGGGTCTGAAATTACTAGGATGGCTATAGTTGGCTTTGTTGCTCTTTTTCAGAATGATGATGGAGGCAGATTTCCAATTAGTCGGAAAGTGGCTTGAGGGAAAACAGGCAGAGAAGAGGGCTACTAAGTGGAATTTGATTAGTTCATACGAGTGTCTCAACCAAATCGAGAAAATGCCGTCAGGGCCCGGGGACTTGGTAAGGCCCAAGGACTCCATGGCCAGTTTCAGATCAACAAGAGTGACATAAATACCGGAGGAGGCGAGAGGCACATCACAATAAGTCTTGACAGAGTCCGATACAATCTTATGAGATAAACTACCGGGCGTATTAACAGGGAAGAAGTGAGAGCTGAAAGCAGAGAGGATATCTGAATGGTCTGAGATAATTACTCCATCAATTGATAGTTCATTGGGAAAAGTGATTGGAAAAAAGAGTTAGCGAGTGTTTTTAATTCACTAAAAATATCGCCATTTAGGTTGCAATTACAGAAGGACTTCCAGCTTTCTTTTTTATCCGCTCTAAGAGCGCTTTGATAGACAGCTTTGTTTTGGGTGTAAGCGGTAATATTGCATAGAGAAGGATCAAGAGGTTTCAATTTGTACGAAGCATTAAGTTTTGAGTGAAGGACCCAGAGGTTATTGTTTATCAACGGCCACAGGATCCCCTCGCACGCAACACACAAATTCCTTGGCGTCTGGTTTGATCAAAAGATGCTTTGGAAAACCCACATTGACTACATCCGATCCCACTGCCTTATCCTAAAAAACCTCTTCTCAATCATAGCCAACACCAAACTAGGCCCCTCAATCAAGACCCTCGTCCTATTGTTCAAAAGCCTCGTCCGGAGCAAAGTAGACTATGGCCTGTTGGCTTACGGTAACGCCAGCAAGACCAACATCGAGAAACTTAACATTGTCTGCAGAGCCATTATCAGGACGATCCTAGGCTCCAAACAGTCCATCCCCACCCAAATTCTATACGCGGAAACCGGCACGGAACCGATAGCCGACAGAAGAAGCTGGCTCACCGGCAAGTACATCATAAAACTAGGCCATAAACATCAGAATCCCACCTACAAGTCAGCCCAAGCAATCTTCTCAGCTCCTGTAAACTATCCCCCTAGAAGCTACCCCTGCCTAGCAGCCCAAATGGCGGAACTCCAGAAGCTGGACATCGATGTGTTCCCGACGTTTCCACAATGGCCCCCAATTTATAGATTCCCCCCCCCCCAAACTTACCCCCTCCTTGCAAAACTCTCTGGTTTCCCATCTCCAAAAAAGAAGCTATGGCAAACAAAACCCAAACGAGAGCTCTCTTCGACTCTCTCTTACTACTCCAACCCATTTCTACCCTAATAGGGTACACAGACGGATCCAAATCCTCGGACACTAATACTACGTCATGCGCAGTGGTCATCCCCGAATTAGAGTTAGAAAAAGCCTGGACCCTGACAACTAACTCCAGCGTCTTCTCCGCTGAACTACAAGCCATAAAGCTAGCGTTAAAAAAAATATACGATCTTGACCCGAGCCCAGCCTCCACCATAATCTTCAGTGACTCTAGCTCTGCCATCCAGGCCATCGTCGCGAGTAATGTTTCATCAAACGAAGTAATCCCGGAAATCCGGGAGCTTCTCCACAGCCTAAAATCTAGCGGCACTCAGATTACACTAGCCTGGATTCCGAGCCACACCAACATAGAGGGTAACGAACGTGCCGACCACCTAGCCGGCATCCAGTGCACTATCAACACAGACCCCCATTTAAAAAACAACCTCTCCGCCGCGGAGAAAATTGCTATTTTCAAGGAACACTGGTCAGCCAAATTCCTGTTATCCCTAAAGAAATGCATGAAGAAGAGCATAACTATGAAGCCATCTCTTAATCCAATTCCATGGCACCAGCACGCGGAGCGGGGAATTTCAGTGTGTCTCCATAGATTAAGGTCGGGACACCACTACCTCAACTCCTTCAATCACAGAATAGATCAGGAGACGGACCCCAGCTGTCGATATGGCTGCGAAGAAATTGAAAACCCCCTACACGTATTAACCGTTTGCCCCAAATTTGAACCCTTCCACCTTAAATTACGTCGAATGCTACAAATCTATCGCCTCGAGTTCTCCCTGGACAACTTACTGGGACTGAACGCTAATTTGGACACCAAAACCCAGTTCAAAATACGCGACATGACCGCAGATTTCCTAAAGAAAGCCTCTCTCCCCAAGATTGTTTAATAATAAGATCGACGTTCGCATCAGACGAGTGGGAAGGATTTTCAAAAATGCTCACGAGCATTGCTGGATAATACTGGGGACCAGACTGTTTTTTTCGGTTGTTAGCCTTCAACCAGACCGGACGGGGTGGAATATCCTACCACTCACTTCCTGCTTTAACAAAATGAAAATAATAACTCGCAACTCACCCAAAAGATTCCTCTTCCACCAGGCTGTTACTTAGCAATGGCCATCTCTTCTGATACTACATCACCACTTCTCGGTTTAGCCGTCAAGCACGTCCTAGAAGAAAAACAACAAAATAAAGTTAGTGTCGTTCACTCCCAACAATGAGATAGGAGGCATACTTTACCAATCTCCAGCCGTACCAGCCTGCAAACAAAACAAACTGGACTCTGATTAGCATTGCAACCAACAGGGACAGCACATATACAATGATTAACTCGACGAAACGAATAAATCCAAAAATCCCCGTCCCTCATCATTACCATGGAGCCCACCAAACTTTTTAACCAGCCTCTCCCAGTACCCTCCAGAACTACATAAGACTAAACATAAGAAACGATGCAATGCCCTTCACTCTACTGCCACTACACACACAGACAAACACATGCTAAAATATTTACCTATTATAACCGCCAAACAACAGAGCACAATCCTTGTTATCCAAATCTGATGAGACGAGCGATTCACAAAACATCCACAATCACCATGACACTTCTCTTTCTTCTCACTCTTCCCCTTCCCTGCTTATCGGCGTTGCCAGACCCTGGCAATGTCACCCTCAGGCCTGTCAACCAAACACAACCCCATTAGACGGTGCAGAAGGTCTTCGCTTCGAGAGGACCAGTGCTGCGACTCCTTGTCTGCAGCTGAGCACCTATTTCTAACAAACAAACCCAGAGGTTAGCTGACCACCAAGGCATCTTGGCTGGAATGCGAGAGAGGTGGAAAGCGAGTTTGCTCGAGAAAGCGAGAATCGATAACCTTGTCAATATTCTTAGTAGAGTTAAAAGACTGGATTATGTCGGGACTAGGAATTTCAGCCAAAGCGTTCTCGAGGCTATTGAGGAAGAGAGGAATATCGCAGTACTGAGGAAAAGGTAGTTGGTCAGCTTTGGCAGCTGACGATTGAGAAAAACGATCATACTCAACAAAGAACATAATAAACGGGTGGTCAGATAAAGACGGGTAGTGCCAGCCACCGAGAGAGACAGAGTAACCCTCAAGAGTTAAGTCGACGAACAAGGTGTTCGATTGCTTGTGAGGCAGCAGAGCAATATCAACGTTAGAAATGGACAAGGCGTGGTCTAAAAAGCAGTACTCGAGCTCCGCACCGATTTTGTTGGTACGACCGCTGTTCCAGGACTTATTGTTTGCGTTGCGGTCAATGCCCAGGATGGCAACCTTTATTACCCATGAGGGAATATCAACAAGAATAGAGGCTAGGTGAGAAGGAATACAAGGAAGGGATGGTCTACAGTAGATGGAGAAAAAGAATACGTTGTTAGGTAACTTAATACCACAGCAGTTATTGCTTAGACCGAAGCTACAGAGGGAAGCGTTGAGAGAGGCTCTTATGATGATAGCAGAACCAAAAGTATGCTCTGAGGAGAGACAATGAAAAGAGGCGTAGCCAGGCGGAATGAATTTTACCTCAATGAAGGAAGACAAGGAGGAGACTTTTGCAAAAGGCTCTTAAATCTAAACCAAATCGATATCTAGGTCTATTATAAATTGCGCGAGGTTGAGAGCGGCACTACGAGAGTGTTTGAGGTTGATCTGGAAACACTTGAGGGGGACAGGCGCTTTTCTGATGTTGTGTTGGTTGAATGGCATGCTTACTCAGAGGAAATGTACGCAAGATATTGAGCTACGGCTTTTGCCAGAGCAGGACAAGCGTCGGAGCCAACTTGGTGCTTTTGCAAACAGTTTGCACACTTGAAATATTTAGGTTTAGAGGGACAGGATGAAGTAGCATGGTTCTGAGAGCATTTTCCACAAACTGAGATGGCGCATTTGCAAAAATGATGGAAATGTCCATACTGTTGGCATTTTTATCAGTGCCATACTTCTTTGCTTGGATCAGACTCGACAACTGCATGAGTAAAGCCATCCAGGAGGACTCTACCATTTTTTATCAATTGCTCACAGAAGGGATTGTTTGAGACAGTGATTCGGACAAGAAAAGAGTGACTGTTCGGATGCTGGTGCAGAACTCGCACTGACTCCAGTTCACCCCGTAAGGTAGGATTGTCGGCTAGAAGTCTACGTTTAAGCTCTTTTCTTGTGCTACCCAAGCATCCTTATGTTCAGAACTTTTTAGATGGGAGATACCCTGTAACTCTCGAAACCTGATCAGAGCGGGAAGCGGGAACCTTCCCTTAATTTCCAAAATTTGAAAGGATGAAACACACTTAGAATATTGTACGCTTTGAGGATGTCAGTATCGTCAAAATGCCGATTGCAAAGTTTTGATTTATTTTGTAATTGCAAACTCTTACTTGGCACTCTAAATAATGGATAACTCTCTCTATCGTCGTCGTTTCCTGAATTTCTATTAATGTCATTTGGAACTGCAATTTCGTAACTAGGGCTGTGGCCCGGGTCATAAAAGGCAGGTCAAGGGCAACCCGCGTCATCCAAAACGGGCTATTTTCATTTTTGGGTTGTAACCCGGGTCGGGATTTTGGAACCCGGGCTTGACCCGGTTTGACCCGATTTTTCCCCTCTAGGTATCGATTCAGAGGAGGGACTTGTAGGGGTGGCTTTTTTAATAGACCCTAACTTCAAACATATTAAAATGTTGGTTTTAGTGGTGTTTTTTTGCGGGTTTTAGTCACCGCAAGGTGAAGTGGAGTAAAAATTTATTTAAAAAATAGTCCGTTTTCGAAAACATCCGCCACAAGCGTTGTTATCGTTGCGTTAGTAATTCGCGTTCCATACACCACTGTGTGCGGCGGATGTTTTTGAAAACTTAAATTCAGAATTTTTGTTGATTTAAGTTAAAAAAACGTGTGGTAGACGGAAATCATTAACAAAATTTTTAAAATTACTAAATGGCGCCACTTGTTCGGGTCGCCCGTGGGTTAAATAAAAGACCCGGGCGCCCGACCCGAAAAACTTTTGTGACCCGGGTCATCGTTTTTCGGGTCGTTTTTTTTACCCGGGCCACAGCCCTATTCATACCCTGGCTTCGGCAGCGCCATTGTGGCGCACCATCACCAGAATTGGCGATCTGGCAAGGAGGCAGATAGAAAGACGAAGACTATGCACAACAGGATTAATATTTACAGCTATAACGATACAACGTTGTCTAATACTTATATCTGTATTAGGTCTTAGACATGCATATACTATTTCATCTTGAAAAATATAAAAACTGTGGGGAAATCTCAGAAATGTAAGCTGTTTTAAAATGTTACGTATTGAAATTTATTGGTGAACAAAGCCATTTATGAAAAGGATGTAATTTTGCATATTTTCGTTTATCTTCATATCCAGTATTTTTCATAATCAGTTTTCCCACGGCGGATCGATATTGCCTGTATCAATAAATGAGAATTTATCTATTGAAATGTGAATAAAAAATACAATATTCTTTACCTCGAAAATTTTTCAATAACTTTATTCTAAACCAAAGTTGATCAATGACACAATTCCGAAACTTTCAATGGATGAATTATTATGAATAACGGGAATTTTTAAGGCCTTAATTAACACATTATTCAAAGGCCAACTTTCAAGCACTACAGAGAGCTTGTTGACAACTTTAACGCCGAGCGCTTTAGAATGAAGTCCATTTAAGTCATATAATTTCTCACAACTCAAAAATAGTTTGCCAATTAAAAGAACCAGACCATCCATTTTTTCTACGAAATTATCAATTAAAACCGTGAAACCGACTTGAATGACAACGCAATTTTTTGGGCTCTTGCAGCTTAATTTAAAACCTCAAAATAGTACTCTTTCTAACTGCAGCCCAATCATACCCGTATCATTGGCCCACTGTAGTGTTCAGAAATAAGTTTAGTACAGCCTGCTTCTCTGTTATTTGTTTCACAAAACACAGGTGGGTTGCAGTCAAACTCAGTTACGCGATTGACAAGTTGTTCAAGAGGCAACGCACTGCTGCGAACCAAGTTTTTCAGTTTATCCAGATGATTCTCAAACGAGAAACAGCTAAAAGTTTCTATTGCGCCTAACCTTCAACAGTCGTCGGCCAAATGAATCAGATTATGAATGTTGTAGGTTATAAAACTATCTCGGTAAATTTCAGGAGATTGCTCAACAGAAATAATTAAAAGTTGATTCGCATATTTTATATTAGCTTCATCTTTAACCTTTTTATTGCATGATAAAATTATGATGGCAATGTGTCAGCTTGACATGTTGATATACTTGCTCTGGTAGTCTGTGCTTTAAAAATTACAGGTAAAACACAAAGCAGCAGCAACCTACATTCAGTTGCTTTTAAACAAGAAATATCATCCAAAGACCTTGTTTTTTGGTTGAATTCAACTGGAATTAATTTCTCAATATCATCTAAAATCCGGGAAATTTCGGTAATTATCTGCTTTGCATTTTTTACTTTCATGCAACTTCTCTGATTGCACCATTTATGAAGTAATTTATGCACTGCACCCAAATATACTAGATGCATTGGGACAATGGGAAATAGCATCCGCCATATTACTGGGCAAATTTTGAAAAAGTCATATTCCCGTGTGATGCGTTTGCTGATCACGATTACGGAAAGATTCTTCCGTTCTGACAATTGCATCAGTTTCGGGCAAGGTAACCCTCCCTCCCTTCCCATTTTTTTAATGCACGTTCTGTTTCGCATTTCATATAGCCAAAATATCCCTTACAAGTTTTTATGCATTTAATGAAACTGAGCGCTGGTGCATCACAGCAAAAGCCTTCTATTTCCATTTTAATTAAACTCCCATTTTACTGAAAACCCCCCTCCATTAATTTAGAATTTCAGAATAAAATGATGTGAGTAGTCATTAGCCTTCTTAGGTTTTGATTTCCCATGATAAAACCCAAGGGGGAATACACATGCACCTTCCAGTTTCAACTGACCAAGAATAGGCCAAAACTGGCTTTTAGTGCTGTTACTGGATGGCAATCCATCACAACCAACATACATCCAAGTACTACCCCAGATAACACACACCTGAGCCAATGACGTCCCTTAGATGTCGTGTTGGGACGGTTGCAACGTCCCAAGGACTCCCCATATTTCGGGGTTCTCGTCTTTGGGACTGGTTTTGGATGTGGCAATGTCCGCCTTGTCATCATCCCATTGTTGTGCCCAGCACAGCCCATGGGACGTCTCTAGGACGTGCTAAGTACGTACTTTACACCACCATTTATTAACAATAAAATCTTCTGCCATGCTTAAGTGTCCGACTCGGGGATCGAACCATAGCCCTTTAGCATTCCAAACTAGTCATCTAACCACTGAGCTATTCGATTCTTATATATATTGTTTTATTGTATAATATCTATATATTGTTTTATTTGTGTAATATCACCAGAGTCATCCAAAGTCATCATAAGGATGGCTCTGATTTCACAAATTATGAATCGGACTTCAACTTTCTTGACAAGATGACGATAAATCATGATGAAATATTTTATTCACTGAAGAACATCAATGAAGAATAAAATGGAGTCTGCTGGACTTGAACCACAGACAATTGATGCCGAACGCCAGCTAGCTACCCACTGAGCTATCTGATATTCATTATTAACTTTGTTTATTAAAGTTCAGTCGTTGTTCCCGCGTAAAAACACGATATTTCTAAAATTTTCTAAGTGTTTTGTTGGAGCCAAAATGTATTCAATGGTACGGATAAGGTACGTTCACATGGGACTGTGAAAATTGCCGCCTTTAGTGCTTTTTTTATTTTAAAAGGGACGGCTTTTAGATGTTTTATACTTGAGCCTGTCCCAGACGTCCCATTGGTACGTCTTTGGGGCTCGATTGGGACGAGAATTCCTATCTGGGACTTCTGGAGATTCAAATTGTTCATCCATACTGTCAAGAGAGATTTTATGCCATCCAATAAATTGAAAGCATAATAACGGCCAAGGTTTACTTCGATGGTATCAACTTTACGTTTCGTTTTTAAAAGTAATGTAATGTAATGTATTTACTTGTATAGCGCTTTTTATGATAAATCCTCAAAAGCGCTCGTCGAGCTTACACCAGGGAGTTATAAACATGCTATCTGGAATTAAATGCTTTATTGAATAAGTGTGTCTTCAGCCTTGCGCGGAAACTCAGAAGGGAGGTAGATGATCGAATGGAGAGAGGTAGCTCATTCCAGATAAGCGGGGCAGCTCGCGAAAAAGTCCGCTCACCACATTTCTTCTTGCGTGCCCGTGGAACAACCAAGTCAAGTGAGTTGTCGCCGAAACGAAGATCGCTAGTAGGTTGGTATGGCTTCACCAGCTCCCGTAGGTAGGAAGGCGCATCTCCACTTACACATCGAAACACCAACGTTGCAATCTTAAATTCGATGCAGAACCATATTGGCAGCCAGTGAAGAGATCTAAGCACATCAGAAATGTGATCAAATTTCCTTCGCTCACTTACAACGCGTGCTGCTGAATGCTGTATTGATTGCAATCGTTTTAAGAGTTTATATGGCAGTCCGAAAAGGATGGAGTTCCCGTTATCAAGCAGTGAGAGGACAAATGCAGACATCAGTCTTGTTGTTGATTCTTGATCTAGGTATCTTCGGATTCGACTGATTCTCTGAATATGAAAATGTGCACGCTTGCAGATAACCTTTATGTGATTCTCTAGGGTGAGATTTGAGTTAAGGGTGAAGCCTAGGTTACGGTCGGATGATGATGGCTTGATGCTTTCTTCTCCAACTTCAATACTAATGTCTTTCGGTTGAATTCTGGATGATCCAGAATATACAAGGATAGTGTCAGTTTTACCGACATTAAACTTCATCTTGTTTCGATCGGTCCAATGCTTCAATTCGGCAATACAATCAGAAGCGGTTAATTCTCTGCTCTTTCCCGTCAGTAGTGATAGGGAATGACATGTAAAGTTGTGTATCGTCCGAGAAAAAGTGTGACTTGATGCCGAATCGACTGATTATCTCGTTGAGTGGACTAGAATAGAGAATAAAGATCAATGGACCAAGTACTGAACCTTGAGGGACACCGTTCTCCAGAATCACAGGAGATGACTCAGCTCCAAGGACACGCACTAGCTGACTACGCTCCGTTATGTAGGATATAGGTTATAGGTTATAGGTTATGTAGGATATAGGATATAGGTTATGTAGGAACCAAATGGGGTCTCGAGCCTCTCGAATGGAATTCCGTGGTCAATGGTGTCGAAGCAGCGCTGAAATCAAGGAGTGTGAGGAGAGTACCGTTACCATCATCAGAGGCAAGAAGCAGATCATTCATGACGGAGAAGAGCAGTCTCCGTTGAGTGATGACTCCTATAAGGAGATTGCACTCGGACAAACAGGTTTTTCTCCGTGAGATGATCAGTAATTTGCCGGAAGACAACTCTTTCGATGAGCTTTGACACAAATGATAAATTAGATACCGGTCGATAATTTGACAAATCATCTGGACAAAGGCTTGACTTCTTGAGCAATGGGGATACATGAGCCAGTAAAAGT
Organism: Daphnia galeata; assembly: GCA_030770115.1. Lineage (NCBI taxonomy): Eukaryota > Metazoa > Arthropoda > Branchiopoda > Diplostraca > Daphniidae > Daphnia > Daphnia galeata. The sequence continues at coordinate 334,135 of CM061120.1, read as the reverse complement.
GTTATTATAAGACTTTCGGAAGAAATAAAAAATCTTGCTCAGTTCTTAAAACTGACAACAGTTTGTGAACCCAACTCCTGGGGACATTGGTTTCGACGGCCCAATGTGAAAGACGACTCTTAAATAGTTCTTGACGCTCCTTATTCTCACTTAAATTATCATTCCCTTCGAAATAATCCCAACCAAATAAATCTTTTTCTTGGCCGTCGTCGTCCACTGATTCAACATCAAAATCAGTTGCATCGCAGTTACAACCTTCATAATCAAAGTCAAATGCATCGGAGATATCGCTAATTCGGAATCTTCAATACTTTCGTCGTCAGTAGAAGTACTATAAGCACCAAGTTCAAGTGACAGACATTCGTCCGAAACCTCACAATCGTCATCTAGAACATCATAATCTACTATTTCGGCATCAATATTTTCCAGTACATTAACTCCAGAGGCCTGATCAACAATTCTCATTCATTTGTTCAGTGATAGCAGATCTAATTCTTCGTGCTGTTTGTCTCGGACAAACAAATACTTTTGGTTTACGCCTAATCATCTTAAAAACGAAGCAATCAGCACGAAAAATTGACTAGCCAGAAAGGCTTTATTGGCACTTATCACTGCAATTCGTTATTTTTGAGATATGTAAATGCTTTTATCTGTGAATTAACATCGAAAGAATTGCTACTAGCGGAAGGAATCCGAATAAAATTAATTTTTATAATGTATGTGATGAATGTGAATGATGAAAAAGAAACAAAAAACGATGCAAAAAAAGTAACTACCCCCAAGTAAAGGGTGTAGTCAAAAGTAAAAAAAAAAAAAGCTTAAGCTCATCTGAAATAAATCTTTTGAATAAAAAGTAAATAGTGACGGTCAGACAATTGATCCCGACGATCAATGTGATCAATGTTGGGGAAAGTCGATTCTTATCGACTAGTCTATAGGAGTCGACAATTCCATTAGACTATTTCTTTTTGATACGCCTAGTTTGTAATTATTATTGTATTAAATCGTTTAAATGTAAAGTTTAAATAAAAAAAACCGTTTGCAGATTATATATTTATTTCTTTTGTTTTACTGTTGATGAACACTTGATTTTAAAAATCTATTTAAAAAAGATGATACTCTCAATTGGTGCTGGACTAGTAATACCATGAAGAAGAATGACAGGAAAAACAACGGAATAGGGTAAAAGACAAAAATCTGATTACATGCCATGTTACATGCTGAAGCCTGGCTGGAACTAACCCGCTTAGAGGCGCTGGGTGGTGGTAGGCAGTTTTACAAAACTTTAAGTGGGAAGGGAAACAAAGATTCAAATAGGCATTTTGAGAACTATATATAAAGAATATTTGTGTTTTTAGATGTACTTCTTTAAAGAAATATCCTTGGCCAATCTTCGTAATAATTAAATGTCATTGCAATAATTGTTAATGACTTGGTGGATTTCATTTCTTAAGATTGTTTTACACTTAAATTAAATGATTAGGGTTTGTTTTCTTTGAATGACTTGCTGCTCTTTTTTTTCAGAGAATCGCTTAATTCAGTTGCGAGCCACGGACTTGAAACGGATGATCATAGAATTTTGGATTAGATTTACAGTAGACGGTGGTTATCACATTCAACTTGAGGAAAATGTTCCAGGCAAAAGGAATTCAACATTTTTAGAAAAGAATCGTTTTCCCTGTCTCCATTTGAGAAATAATCAAGAATAACAGTTTTTATGCTCGTCAATAAATGAAATAATTTGTAAGATGAAATCTGTAGCCTCCCACGTTCATCAGGTTAGGTTACGTTAGACCCATAGAGAAATTCACTTTAGCCTATGTTGAAAATACCAGAAAACTTAGCTACAGCAGCTAACTTCTGGTAATGTTGTAAGCACAAAAATAAAACTTCCCTACCACCACACAGCGCCAAGCGGATTAGTTCCACCCAGGCTTCAGCATGATATCAAACTCGTAGTACTTCGTTATTTCTCCTATCTTTCACTTCACGGTCATACGTAGAACAAGATTCCTTCAGTAATGTCCTTCGGTGATTTTTGATTAATCCCTAAGAAAACAAATTTATTTATCAACATAATTTATGTTCCATGACAAGTCGACTGGAAGACATGAAAATTGCGAGGCAAAATGAAGTAAAATGATCGTAATAAAACTATGATGGGTTGTCTAACAAATAGTTGGATGAATTTTTTTTCAAGCTTTATTACTACCAACAACTTTATAACTAACTTTATTACTATAAAAAATATGAATATCCGTTCAAAATACTTATACGTTTTTGGTTTGTTACACTTGTTTAATTCCAGAATTTTGCACTAGTGCCATTCTCGTATTAATTTTATTTTGTTATTTTCCTTTATTGTGCTATTAAAGTTAATATCTATTACCATGTCCCGATATTTTTAATCGCAACTCGTACTATATTACTTTTTATTTATTAAATCTCGTCGTATTTATTTTTTAATCTGAATTGGAATTTTCTGTCATTCATCATTAATTTCTAAATATCTGATATATTGAGAAGCTATATCATCATAATATGATATCAAATTATTATTATCAAGTGATCACATGACTTGTTTTATTCACGGATGTCAAAGTTGTACACATCTTCAATATTCTATATTGAAAATTCTAAATTTATCTGGTTTCGCCCCTAGATATAAAGTTTTTTTATTGAAAAACATGGCTAACGAAAGTAAAGCATTTCGTTCGTTTTTTAAGATAACATATTATTAACTCATTTAGAATATTTTTGCATTAATAATCTTGAAATTAACTAGTTTATAAGTTCATTTGTCAAATAGGTGATATAAATTAGTTGTTTTGTTAAAACTTTATTTTGGTCTGAGGACTTATTGACAGGGTTGGAACTATCGTTCCGATACTCGATGAAAACGTCATCGTAAATAGTTTTTTTAAAAGTTCCCGATTATCGGCCGATGCATTTTAAAATGGTCATCGATCGATAATCGGTAAACCATCGATCGATGAAATAGCCGATACCGATAGATTTTTTAAATTTTACAAGTAGCAGGCGTAAAATTAGTACATATTTTACTTTTTTAAGACTCAAAATGAGTCAAACCAAAAATTTTCCATCCACAATTTTGTACTTATCATTGGATTCATTGCCGAGCAAAACCGCTGGGAATTCACATCAGATCTGCTGCATTAATTTTCCCAGTAACTTCCCCACGTTGAAATCAACCCCGAAAATTTGTTAGGTTATTTTAAAAATTCAATCATCGTTCATCGCGATACCGATATTTTTTTAAAGCATTATCGGCCGATAATCGAAAATAGAAAAAAGACTGGGTATCGGTATCGTTATCGAAAATAGTTTTTTCAAAGTATCGGTTCCCAACCCTGCTAATTGATATCATTCATTCTAGCAACTGATTTTGTTGACAGAAACAAAGGTATGCAAATAAAAGCGACAAGACTTTCACTATTCGGCAAGCAAACAGATAACGACTCGTTATCTAGTTGTAAGATAATATTCTTATCTTGGGTCTTATCTGGTTAAAAGATTCTTATCTATTAACTTGACCCGATTTAATTAATTGGAACCCTTGCTTTTTTATAATGTTATTTATTTTTTAAATCCCCATAGTTAACTATATAACACAACATATTTGAATGATTCGTTATTCATCATAATTTAATTTAACATGTTATTTTTAATGCCTGATAAATGTTAAGAATATACAAGGATAATGAGTACGAGGCTTCTGTGTGTCAGACACAGGATATCATTTCAAGACATGATCATATATTGAACTGATGTGAACAAGTGAATAAATATAATTATCAAAGTACTCACATATGGTTATAACGACAGATACCAGATAACGTAGAGATGTATGACACTAGTATTGAGATGACGTGACAGAGAACAAACTTACGTCGTCGCTAGGGCAAAAGACAGGAGACGAGAGAGATAAATAGTATCGGAAGACAACTGAAGTTAACTCACAAAAGTCAGTGCCACCTATTGGGCATTGCCACCTGGTGGTCAATTTACTTCAACATGGTTGTCTTTCTCAACAATAAATAGATTAATGCATCAATACATAATCGACTGATCACATGATTACTTTTACCACGATTATCATAATCACGGTTATCATGAGTGATAGTAAATCTGAATCCAAAATTGAAATAGTTTAACCACTAAAGATATAGTTTTCTTACTGAAAAATATGGCTTACTATCCACTAAATTGGTCGACTATGACTAGGAAATGCCGTCCGTCTACCTCTCCGAGTTCCGTGTGGATTATTTCGAATGGCCTTGTTGCTGGCTGGTGCTTCTTTAGCGGTTTCTGCCGGTAACGATGGCAGCTGGCTGACGCATTTCTCGCACGTTGATGCCGTGTTGGTGATGTCTACGTCCATGTTCGACCAATACATTGATAAGCGGGCTCGTTGTCGCATTTTTGAGGCACCTTGGTGCATGCTGAGCAATGTCTGGAGTGTGTCTTTGACTAAAGCGCGCGGGAGGACGATGCGCGGACCATACACTAACATGTCGTCGCTGTCGTCTATGGCCAATCCGTGACGCACGTTTCAAAATGGTCGGATTGCGAGTGGGAGGTTGCATTTGTCGTTTGGGAATCTCTCTAGTACAGTAGCGCGAAGGGCCGTTAATACAGGATCGGCTGCGACTGCCCACCACACCTTTTCTAAAGTAGCGTCCACAATGATGTCTGGCGATTCGGCGATGATCCCCACCACTGCGACTCTGGCTGTGAATGATTGTGGCCCTTCTCCGAGTTCATCGGATGCCACTCCGCGGGAGATTTGCGAACGTGATAATGCGTCTGCTTGAATGTTTCGATTTCCCGGAACCCAGCGGGCTGTGAAATTGTAACGCGCCATCTTGAGCCGGAGGCGGAGTAGCCGGGGGTTATCCAGTTTGTCTAAAGAATACTCATTTAGAATGGGGATCAACGGGCGGTGGTCCGTCACTAGATCAAAATTTGATAGTCCTTCCAAGAATTTGCGGCATTGCTTTATGGCCCACGATGCTGCCAAACATTCGAGTTCGATATTGGCGTATCGTGTCTCTGGGAGCGGAGAAATCTCGATCCGGCTTGAACGATGTACCATACTCCTGAATCGTTCTTTTGTTTGTTGTTGTTGTTTTGTTGTTTCTCTTGTTATCGTTTGCTGTTTTACATAAATCACGTACTAAAGCGAAGTGTTCCTTGTATGAACGTGAGTACACTACTAGATCCTCCATACATCGAGCCATATTTGGAATGTGGCCGAATATGTCCGAGAATCGGCGGCCGTTGATTCCCATGGGTAAGCGAGTATATTGATGCAGTCCCTCTGGTGTTGCGAATGTTGTGAGTGACATGGATTCCTCGTCGAGTGCGCATTGATGGTATCCTTTTAATGCATCCACTACCATGAAGAATTTCATCCCTTGTGGTATCGAACGGACAGCTTGGAATGGTGTGGGGTTGTCAAATTTTGCCCCTATCAGCCATTTGTTTTGGACGATAATCTGGGCAGAATCGAATACCGCCTTGTTTTTTCGGAATTACTACTACTCCATGTATCCACGGGGTCACTTCGTCTGGACGAACTTTTCTAATGATGCCTTGCTTTACTTGAGTCGCGAGTTCGTCTCGAAACGGTGCTTTTAGACGCTCGGAGATGGGGCGGTAACCCTTTTTTTAAAGGGGCGGGAACCTTACTAGAATCGCACCTTCCTTCAGCACTAAATGGCATGGCGTGCCAGCCATGATACGGCATACCCCGTCGAACACTCGAGGAACTTCCGCCATGATGGCTGTGAGGTCCGTTTAATTTTGGGATTCTGATGGCTCAAACTGGCAATCTGATTAAATGCTATGGAGGCGAGCGTGGTGGTATTTGACGGGCAGCATGCCCAGTTTTCGTTGAGTTGCTGAACACAATACTGGTTGCTGGAGATTTTCCAATACATGAATCGTTGTAGGAACTGGCCGTGATATGCCATCATCTGCTCTCCAGTCGATTGTGGCCTTGAAGGATCCAAGACACTTGATTTAACTTCCTATCGCTGTGCATGCCTGTGCTCAGGGTAGAAGCGGGGTGTTTGCGAACGACGATTGGTACATTGAATGAGGTATGGCGTCAAATTGTGAACCTGTGTCTGGCAAGCCTTGTGTGCGGAGTGTTAGACCGTTTGGGAGAGCAGCGATCTGTATTAACACCGATTCTTCGTTGCTGGCTGACGTGACTTGTTTAATGTGTATGATTCTGACTGACTTCGCTGGGCCTTCACAAACCGCTGCGAAGTGATTGTCTTTTCCGCAATTGCCGCACTCCTTTCCGTAAGCCGGACATTGTAGTTTGCTGTGAGAACGGGGTCCGCTGCAATACCGGCATGATGCTGTTGTTGATTTTTCGTTTGACTTCTTATCCTCGGCGAATCGCAATTTTTTGTCGACGTCCGTATTATCCTTGTTGCATTTGTATGTTGAGCGACGAATTGCATTAATTGCGTAGTCGCTTTGTTGAAGAGATGCGGCTTGAAGATATGAAGTCTCTGCGAATCTGAGGATTGCAATCGCCTGGTCTAGTGTGAGCCCGTCTCCCTTTTCCAGTAATTTTCCAGGCGCCATACATGACGATTTCTACCGGCGTTGCATCTGGTGCGAAGTAAATCGATTATGGCCACATGGTCCGCTAATTGTGCTGCCGTTAAGCCTGCTGATAGTACTGCTTGAAGCGTGGCGGTGGATAGATAAGATTTCAGTTGATTTGTTTTGTACGCCGGCTGGGCGGCTGCGTCAAGCACCTCTTCGATGGTAGAAAGGGCTAAAAATATGTTTTACCTTTCCAACCAAACTGGGAATGAGTCGCGTTCTTCTTCGAGATGAAATGGTGATCCATAAGGCTTGAATGCTGGCTACTGCTTTTTGAGCGGCTGCTGCGGCTTGGGCCATGATTACTTTAGCAATCTGTTTTAAAAGCGATCAATCAATAATATGTTCTGGCGGTAATACACTCGTACTTCGACGGAGTAGTATTGGAAACGAAAGCTAACGGGGATCGATGTGATATCAGTGTTTTCCCCGGAGTCTAGTGTGTACCTTGTTGGAGTGCCTCTAGCGGAGGCGTGGGGTGACTAACACGGTTAGTGGTATGCAGCGCCACCGTGGCAAAATGTTTAGATCGAGGCCGTATGCTACGGCTCTTGACGACTTTGATTTTTTTTTTGTCTTTCCCGACACTATTAAAATTTAAAAAAAAAACGTTGTTCGTGAAGATGATGTCTCGCTTGAGCATTAATGTGAAGCACTGTTTACCTCGGATGTAATAGTATCGTTGAGTGCTGATGCGTTGTTGGTTTTGCGCACCTGGCGGCGAAAATGTGCGACACCACGCGAGACTGATGTTCGTTTTTTTTGTTGATGAAATTTACATATGATGCTGCCACACGAAAATTTGCATGGAAAAACGTTAAGATAAATGTAACTGTATGCTCCTGGAAGTCGGGTGATATAACTAATACCGATTGTGAATGTAAGCGACTTTGGTGTTGCGCACCTGGCGGCAAAAACGTGCGTGACCACGCGAGACCGACGACCGAATGATGAGATCTTGATACACAGAATACTGAGCATACAACAAATAATCAGTAATTAGGACTTGTAGGAATTAACCAACTGCGCCATGTGTAGACTTTGAGCCATAGGCGAGAAGGATACAGTGTATTACCTAAGAGTCGATGAGACAGTGAGATAGCACAACGTAAGTGGGTGGCAAGCTAGCCAAGACTGAATTTCCTCTTTCTCTCTTGTCGGCTGCTAGTCTCCTAGCGACAAGTCAATACAGAAACAACGATGTCGAATTAAAACGAAATGTCAATTAAGAACACCCCGTTTTGCGTGCTTTCTGATGGCGCAAATAAATTGAATAAAATTGTTTATTATGGGACATATTTTTGTTAAGCGATTAATATTCTTCAATAGTGTTTGTTCATACATTATGATAATAGTTGGTATTCCTTAAAAAACTACAATTTTATGGATTTCGGGAAACTTGTAGTCTTTCGGGATCGAACCGAGTACAACTAGCATCTGGTGCTAATATTATCCCAATAGGCTACCTTTGCTCCATCATACATTAATTGTTATCTAAGAAATATAATTGTTAACGAAGTCTGCTGTCCCATTTCACATCATAGGCTTTAAGGGGAAACAACATTATTCAATAACAATAAAAATATCAATGCCTTGTGGACAAACATGGCTAGATGCGTAAAGGTCTTTATTACGAGTCAGCCGAAAGAAATTTTTGCTAAAAAATCTTTAGCTTTATGCCATTTTTAATAATGCAAAATTACCCATATGTAGGACATTCGCAACACGGATATTGGATTTCCCAGTGAAATTTCTTGAGAAATATGTAACCGAATTGTAATATTTTTTTAATTTTTAAAACCTTAGCCTATTCGCTTTAGGCTGGGTGAATTAGTTTTAAGATTTACGGTATTTTTTTTTGTCTCTGATAAGTTTTGATGCCTGACCGAAAACATTCAGCAGACGCAAAAACAACTTTTGACAGCTCAATGTTTTGATTTTTTAAATTAAAAAATCTTAATATTTTTCTATTGCACTATAGTTAATGTCTTAAGCAATTCGATTCAGAATTTCATTCTGCGTCGATTGATATAATTAGTTTTCCAAAATATTTCTGTCCCATTTCGCGTTTTTTTCCCGGTCATTCGCGTTTTTGTCCAACAATTCGCGTTTTCGCTTAACACGTAAACGCCATAAGAAACCTTGTTAAGAAAAATTCTGTCCCATTTCGTTGTTTTACCCTACATAAATGAATCAGACGATTACAAAATACACTTATTAAACTTGAACAAACAATGGCAGCAAACTAAAAAGGAGCAAGTCTACACGAGTAACCTATAAAATTTATGGGATCGCTCCAACATCGTTGACGCCCTCCAAGAGTACAAAAGTGTGCTAGTGAGGAGCCTTTTTTAACAGCTTGCCTAAAGTGAATGATCGTTTTGGACCAAGCTGTTAAAACATCTTAAGAACTCTTGATTATTATTTTGGTGAAGGGGAAAGGGAAGTGGTATGCAGTTTTATGATATTCACTTGTATATTTAATCAATGAACTAGGCTTGCTTACTATAAGACAATAAGTCCCGGAAATGTATTAATGTCGTCTCCCGGCGGCATGTAAACCAAACTGGCTCCAAAAACATACCATTTATTCTTATAATTTTAATGAACACTTTATTTGTTTTTCATATACCTTAAAAAGTTATCTTTTCTTCATGTTTACTTACTGCTTCTTATCATGTTCTTACCTTATGATATGTTTTCTTTGTTTATTTAATTTTACACATTACTGAACAATTTATCTATGAACATTTTTATCAATTCCTTATGTTTCGCTCTTCCTCTGGTTTCCAGCTTAATTATTGTTTTCGTTATGTTGAATTAGGGGACTAATTCCTTTCCTTGTAAAGGGGGAAGGAATGTAATGACCCTAAGGCTAACTGGTTGCACTCTTACTACACGGAAATAGAAGCCGCAGCAAGCTAAGAGGAAGTACCCGGCATCTCAAGAGAGGATGCCCATATACGGCAACCGGCAATGCCAATATATGGAAACCGGCACTTTCTATCTGCCGTGAGCCACCGGCACATGCGAAACGTGACTTGCGTGAATCTGCACGCCGCTTTCGCATGTTTCCGAAGGTCTCCGCGATAGGCACTGTGGCGTGCGTGAATCGCACGCAACGCTTTCTAATGTTTGCGAAAGTCTCCGCGATAGACGTTGGAGCGCGAGTTGTTCACTCGCGCTCCGGTATAAATTCGCAGAGCTTTTGCATGGAAAGCCAGAGTTAGTTCAGCTCTTCTGCTAGCCTCAACTCTCCCTTCTCCCTCTGTTGTTTTGATTATTTGTCGGTACTTGTTTGATATCAGTAATACATGGTGATCTGGTATCCACTACAATCCCAATTCAGCCAAAAGTTACAACTGGGTCGTCGAACAGATTGCCAAAAATTACTGTTGGGCGTTTCGGTAGTGATCCGAGAAAATGGAGAAAGTTTGATCACGGAGTAAACGCAACAATTCGAGACACCAATATGCCAGATTCACTTAAGCTTCTCAGCCTGCAACATGTTCTCGTAGATGAAATAAGAAAAAAAATGGCTCCTTTCTTTCAATAAAGGTACGCAGCTGAAAATTGATTGGGGCCAGCATGTCTATATAAACTACGACCTAGCTTGTAAGAAATCGTCAATAGTGAGTAATTGGCTTTACAAGAAATAATATATCTAACTAACCATAATTGACAGCCGATGCACATATATATAATATAGACTCACAAAAGACTGACGCGAGAAACTAGCGGGATGAATACTGAACGAGAAGAGTGAAAGCTCTTCTCACATGGTTTACGCATTTCCAACAAAGCTTATTATCTTATCTCAAGGATTTCGATAACTGGATTGATCGCTGTCGGCGATGAAGAATATCGCGGGAATCGTTTTTCCACAACGATTAAACTACACGGAAAAGTGTCACGATTCCTACACTACGGCAACAGAACAGTTACGATGCAGCAAATAGTAGCGCGTAAAGAGAACACACCATATTAGAGAAAAGAGACAAAATATTAGTAAAGAGACCCACCATATTATCTCAGTCAGTAAAGGAAGACACAAATCTATTTCCTATACCTCAATGCGTGACGTGCAATGAAAAGTTTCCGAACAGTTTCCGAAGAAACTAGGTAATTTAAAAATTCTGTTAGTTCATGCCCCTTCGAAATCTCTACTCCCAATTTTGTTACCAATGGTTCCCGTTATTAAAGGGAGAAGTTTGCGTAAAACCGTTTTCTCTTTTAGATCCCGGCAGTGAAGCCACAATGATGAGTCGTGCGCTCGCAAACAGATTGAAATTGTTTGTACCAAAGCTAAAAATATGTTTCGGAAACTTCAACAGCTCAGTGGTATTAGAATCTGAGGTAGTAACATTTACGATAAAGTCATCTTCCAATGTAATTATCCAAGCGTTGGATGTTTTTATCGTCCCTGAAATCAACTTATCACAAAGCAAAATTGAATGGCCCTCAATATAAGACCAGTGGATGCATCTCTCAGACCTTGAGCTACAAAAAACTGATTCATCACTTGTCGAGATCTTAATCGGAATGAACAAATTGTCAGCAAACTCAATTCAGAGCATCAGAGAGCCTATCGATGGTGAAATGGGGGCAACGGCAGTTCAAACTATTTTTGGATGGACGATTGTGGGACAATTCCAACATTTCTCACTAATGGCCCAAGCACTAAACCAAATATCAATATTACGCATTATATTAAGAAATGTCGCTAACCACCCTAGCGGATAGTTTCCATTGCACTGAGTCGTTAAGCATCGACGTAGCTGCACTAAATGTCATGTCGTTTGACGACTCACGGTGTTTAAAGATCAACTCACGGCTACAAACTTCAATCAAATTCATTCGATGCGGATGACAAGTCGATCTACCGCTTCGATATTCCAACTTGCATTTGCCAGACAACAGAACACAATCGGTATCTTGCTCTAACGGAATGAAATTGGAAAATGGCAAAACCGAAATTCCATAATGTTGCAGTTCAGTACAACGCTATAATTAAAAAGCTGATTGAAATTGAGATTTTTTACTGCTCTGGAAAAGCAATTAAAGTTGAAAAATCTGAAATCACCGGTCCAGTGGGAATGGTATAGTACTTACCTAATCCCTATGTTGCGTATCCAAACAAAAATAAAATAAGAGTTGTAATTGAGGGGCAGTCAAGTTCAAGGATAGCTGTTTAAACAAAGAATTATTCCGTGATCCTATTCATTATTTCAGATGACAACACTTGTTTTTGGGGCTTTGCACGCCTCCACTGCGGCCAAATGGGTATTGAGACACGCAATTAGACAATACAAACAATCTCCGACAATTTCAGAATCAATACATGAAGACTACTACTCTAACAACTTTGCAAATTCATTTGAAACAGAAGAAGAGGCCATCAAATATTACCACGGTTAAAAAACCTTTCTTGGCAATCACGGTTTTAATTGAACTGGATTTGCGTGATCTTCAAGTAGTCTGCTGGCTACATTTCCTCAGAATGACAGAGCAGCTCCACACCGAGATTTAAATTTTGACGCCTTGACCACGGAATACGTATTTGGTTTAGGATGGGTATGTAAAAATGACTGTTACCGCCTTAGAATAAAACCGATGCCACCAGTAACAACGAAATGAACGCTCCTATCTGCTCAGCTTGATCTTTTGATCCAATCGGAATATATTTAGCTGTTATAACCTTTGCAAAGCTTCTTTCCAGTCTGCCTGCAGCCTTCGAACAGCAGTAACTCCATACAAAAAAAAACGATCGGGTGGGACGAGCCTTTGCCCTGCAACATCGTGGCAAAGTGGAATAACTGGGCAGACCATGTAAGAAATGAACGAAAAAAAACTTGCGTCAGAGGCTTCTGTATTGTGAACACGCATTCCACTAGATGTAGTGGAAATATCAGATAAACACAAACAAGATAATTCGAGGTGGAATGCGTGGATGGAAATCACGTGTGCACAACCACTGATTGACAATACAGACATAAATGATAGATTACGTGTGCACTCAACGATAAGGTTGTGCACGTCTCAATCTTGTTGTATCATCACGTACACAGAATAGTGAAATTGTTTAACTTAATAATTACCAGATGAACGTGGATGAATAACACTTAGAAAGAATAAATCAAAGAGAAAATGGAGCGTGGCTGAGAGAGAACCTTTCTCTTAGCGTGGTCTAGCAGACTGAACGAGTAAGAGAGAAGAAGGTCTGGATAAACAGCTAGAGAGGTCATGTCAAAGGCCGATCAGCATACTAGGTATAGGGGAGCTATCTAGTGGTCGAGTGAAGAGATGTTTGATTATTTCCGACAGACCAGCTTCAGTTACTATAAGAAATTTCGATTGGACGCTGTTTTTGACTGAATGATTTTCTTCTAGACAAATGTGTTTTCAATTTGGTTATTTTCTAAGATTTGTTTTCTGCGGTATTCTGTGCCGTCACCTATTTTAAGGTAACATGCTACGGACGCATTCACTGGAGTTTTTTAATGGCAAAGGGCCGCATCGCGCCCGTTTGAATTCATTCTCTCAGCATTCCTCGTCTAGAACTACAGGCTGCTGTTGCTGCTGTGAGGCTGGCTTGGAGCATCAAGGATGAATTGCGAATCACGATATTTCAGAACCGAGTTTCGAACGGATTCTCAAATCGTCCTTCATCAAATTCAATCTGAGTGCCATGATTTTGCAAAATTTGTCCACAGAATGAGATCGTCCAACACCCTATACACCAGAGAACTAGGCGTTAATTCCAGGAGAAGCTAACCCTAGTAGAACGAGATATCTTTTAGATATCTATATATCTTTCTGCTGTCTTTTTTTTTGTTGGCTATTATGATGATCCTTTTTTTTTGTAAGCTATTATGATAAACCCCCCTCGGCAGCGAACTATGTAGGGCACATTACTAGATTTCGTAGGCCTCACTTACTAGTTGAGATCTAAAGTGAAGGCCGAGGACTATCAGCTTATCTTCAAAGCCGCAAGAGGCGGTATAAAGCCATGAAAAAATGGCTGATATTCTGGGAGGGAAATTGAGCAAAATCTGCGTCTAGAATTCCGCTAATATCTCCGTCAATAAAATCCGGAAACATATTTCCTTTTAGATTCTTATAGTGGAAATATCAATAAAGGTTTCTGAAAAATTATTTATTCGAAACTCGTCCCCAGTTTTTTTAAAAGTGATGTCAAACACCCCCCCAAATCGAAGAATTTCGAAATTTTCCCAACTTCAAACTCGAATAACTCCAAAACAAAAAAGAGTTTTGAAATTCTGAAAACGCCGTTAAATCCGGCGTGCGGAGACGAACAAATTGTGTTTTTTAGTTTTTTTCTAAGTCCTTTTCCGGATTTAGAAAAAACAGTGGGGTCCGTAAATCCGGTGCACTTCTCTCGCGAACTGCTTGTTAAATCCTGATAGAGACAAATTTTAAACTCTTTTTAGACCAATTAAATAATCTTTGCGGCCAGAAAAAAAAAATATTTTTGGACCGTTAAAAAACCCAGTTTGAAACCCATAAATTAGACCACCAAAAGCCGTCTTTAATCAAGCCTATTCGGACGGTATAGACGACGTCTTTTTTATACTTTCCACCACTTTTTTCAACACATTGGAGATTAAGGTAAAGTTGCAAATCTCCTACTAGGAACTGAGGTCCTGAGTTTCTAGCAAACATTTGAAAACGGCAGCCAACGAAGGAGGGACATTGGACCATTGTTGTTTTTTAAATGTAGTTTAATCACGCTTTATAACGTCGTTATCTACAATTGGGCAAAGTTTCAACTTATTTTATGGAAATGCTGATTTTTGCCGATTTTTTAAAGCCAAAACGACGATTCATTTTCAGTTTTTTACCCCTTTTCCCTCCTTTTCCTTTGTTCACTCTTCGCGCGGCAACGATCTCGTTGATTCACCCGCTTAAATTTTGTTTTTTTTGGCTTTAAAAAATCGCCAAAATCAGCATTTCGTTAAAATAACTTGAAATTTTGCTCAATTGTAGATAATGACGTTATCTACTGTTTGTGCAAGTTTCAACCAAAAATTTTGAATTTGTGAATTTTTGGCGATTTTTTTAGTGACATACAGTTAAACATGGGCACATATGGCGGAAACGCCGTTTGTTTCCAAACTTAAAACCTATCAAAATTCGATTAGAAATAATGATCCCCAGGATTTTTCTCTTGGCATGATGAAAGCCCATGATGTCCTCTACGAGAGGATATTTTTACTTTCCCTTTACGATAACTCAAACAAGAGTTATCGCGAAAAAACTGAAGACACGTTAGCCCGTAAGCCGCCGTGTTAAAACCGGGAAAACACTCACCGTGTTTCCAAACTTTGTGTGGGTACTGTATATTGTCGGACAGTTGAGTGTGTCACCACTGCAATGCTCACATCCTGCCATCGCAAAGGCTATCAATGATTGCCGCACGAATCTTGCAGATCTTAAACGTGAAGTCGTTTTCCTATTGATGGGTGTCCCAGCCTCTGAAGCAGAGTTCACTGATGTGGATTTAAAATATGCATTGCGTCTTTGTCTCGTCATGGCAGCAGAAGAGTATTTCCAAAGAGAGATAAAGGCATTACGACAGAGAGCGCCCATTCCGCGTGATTCCGTTTTAAGAAATGTTAATCCTTACATCGATCCGGCGGATGACATTCTCAAGGTAAATGGCCGGCTGGAGCATACTCCTCTTGCAGAAAGCGCTCGACATCCTGTCATAATATCTCCAGATCATCACCTCGCTAGTCTAATCAACAATCAGGCTCACGTTAATGCGCAGCATGCTGGCATGGAGTAGAAGATCACAAAAATCCGAACCAAATACTACCTTTTGAGAAGGCGTCGTGCAGTTCGGAAGGTAATCGCTCGCTCTCCTGTCGCTTCAACAATTCGATGCCCAGTCAACCGATGATGTCGAATCTTCCAAAGAAGCGACTCCAACCCTATGTAACACCGTTTTCTTCCTGTGGTTTGGATATTTTTGGGCTGCTACACTCCGTCATTGGCAGACGGACTGAAAAAAGATGGGAGATGCTGGTGAATTGCTTCTTGACCTGTGCTGTCCATATCGAGCTTCTATATTCGCTGTACAGAGACTCTTGTTTGATGGGAATAATACGTCTGATTTCTGACCATGGTCGTCCTGTCACCATTTCTTCAGATAACGGAACTAATTTTATTTCTGCAAACAAGGAATTACAAGAAGGAGTCCGGAATCTCAACTCGAGACTTGTTGCTGACGAAGTCATTGATCAAGGCATAAGCTGGCCAACGTCTCCTCTTACCGGCGCGCATTTTAACGGTGTCACCGAACGCCTGGTGGCATCTGCCAAACGGCCAATTGCCTTATTTTGGTGCTTTTTTTTGTTTTAGAAGGGACCGCTTTTAAATGTTTTATACTTGAGCCTGTCTCAGACGTCCCATTGGTACGTCTTTGGAACTCGATCGGGACGAGAATTCCCATCTGGGACAGTAAAGCCAATCCTCTTTTCAAGACATTTTTTTACCGAAAAAAATGTTGAGCTTGAAGTGTTGAATTTACGAACATGCAGTCAAGAATCTGGCGAAAATATGAACACATTTGCAACAATGCTATGTCAAAAAAAGTGCACTCAAAACAGGAGCCACTGATCTCTACGCAGAAAGCGTTGAGAAATCAACCAAAGAAAGCAAAAAAACTCAGTAAAACAAGTCAGCCAGAAAGAATTTCAAATCCAAAATGCCAAAAAAAAACGAACACAAAGGAAAAAAAATACATCCAAGTGTTATGATCGAATAAATGGGAGTCGAGACGATCACTGATTGAATCTTTTGTATTAGCACACTGATAATACGACGACCTTCGCGTAGCTTAGTCGTCACGAGACTGCCTCTAGGTTCTCACTTCTATGTTGACTGGGGGGCGCTCTGGCGGCCAAAGCAAGACACAACATCCCCCCACGAGCTTTCACAGAATGGGGAAGCGAAATTAATGTAGAAAGGGAGAAAATGAAACGGATCTAGGATCAGGAGATCAACGATCCGAACGTACATGTGAAAAATAACGGCAAATTGCGGGGAAAAAAATAGAGAGTTGAGGAGCAAATGACACGCGAAAATAAATTTGAGTTGTTTAAATATTGAGGCGATTAGGGGCTCTTCGTTGGCGATGGCTGCGTCGCGGGGAAGAGTGGAGCGTCGGGGTTTGTGTAGCGGTTCCGCCGTCGTCGTCGTCGCAAGCCGGTGCCGTCGCATCTTCTTCAGGATTGGTTGTAGGGGGAGCGACTGCTTCGCGAATGGGACGCAAGAAGCGTCGATTTCGCCAGAGGACACTTCCGCTAGCGAATTTGACTCGGTATGAGCGGAATTTTCCGATGGCGACAACGACGCCGATTTTCTCCCACGATTTGGTTTTTTTCGTCTTGAATGCGAACTTCCGTTCCGATTTTGATCGGCTTCAAGGGGTGAGCGTGGGCATCGTAGTATACTTTTGCTTTGGCGGCGGCGGCGGCTATTCGATCACGCTCCAACGAGGCGGCTTTCCAACGGGGTGCGTATGATGAATGATGGGCCGGCAGGATCGAACGCAGGTTGTGGCCGAAGACAATCTCGGCTGGGGACGATCCGGTTTCTCCAGGTGTGTTGCGTAGCTCTAGTAGGCCCTGGGAAAATGCCTCGCAGGAAAAGTCGCGGATTGGAGGTTGGAGCAAGCTTGAGTATCAGATTCTCCATTACTTTGACGGCTGCCTCGGCGTGCCCGTTGCCCTGGGGGTAGTGTGGAGACGAAGGTGCCGGTGCCACGCCCCAACGGTGAAGGAACTGTTGGAAGGCTCCTGCTGCGAACTGAGGTCCGCCATCTGATCGGAACCGGTTGGGCACGCCGAGGTCGACGAAATTCTCGGCGATGGCTGCGATGACGTCTTTGGCTGTCGGATCACGGTGCCATCGGTGCACTGCCGGCCAGCCGGACAAGCGGTCGATATAGACCAGCACGTGCAGGTTTCCGTGCTGAAAAAGATCAGCGGAAACGTCTTCGAAAATGCGGTGTGGCGGCGGCTCCAGTATCATCGGCTCCTTCGGTAAACTCGGACGAGTTTGCTGGCAGGGTTGACAACCTTCGACGAGAAGTACAATGTCGTTGGACATTCCGGGCCAATAAAGTGCCTGTCGCGCGCGTCTTTTCGTACGAGTGATGCCCTGGTGGGACGAATGGAGCTTTTTGAGGATATCTCGCCGCGCTGCTTGTGGAACCACGATCCGGCCGTTGTATAGCACCAGTCCGTCGTCGATTGAAAGGTCCATTCGGATTGCCCGAAATTGGCGGACGTTCCCGGACGTGTGGTGGCGCTCCGATGGAAATCCGTTCGATATGGCCTGGATTAGTTCTTCATACGCCGGGTCTGCTGCTGCTATTGATCGCAGATTGTCCAGGAGTGGGTCTCGCAGGCGTGGAGTAATTTCCGAGCCCTCCTCGTCGTCCATCGATTGAATGCGTCGTACGACGCAGTGACGCGCGTGCGACGTTATTTCCGCGTTGACAGCGTCGTCTTCTTCCGATGGCCGTCCAACGGGGGCGCGGGATAAAGCGTCCGGGATTGAATGATCCTTGCCCTTCCTCCAGGTCGTGTCGAATACGAACGGAGAGAGTCGTTCTTTGAGTCGTTGTAATTTGGGGTTGTCCACCATGTCCAGCGTCTGGCGGTCCAGGATCGAAACGAGAGGTTGGTGGTCGACCAGTAGCTTGAACTTCGAGAGGCCCAATAGGTACAGCCGACATTTGCGCATTGCCCACTCGACCGCTGCTAGTTCCAATTCTATTATGGCGTAGCGCGTTTCCGTGTCG
This sequence comes from Daphnia galeata, assembly GCA_030770115.1. NCBI lineage: Eukaryota > Metazoa > Arthropoda > Branchiopoda > Diplostraca > Daphniidae > Daphnia > Daphnia galeata. Next base: position 315,654 of record CM061120.1, on the reverse strand, counting down.
GTGCACCAACGGGAGTTACATTCGACGAGCTTCCAGATGTCACCGTGCCGTTGCAGAAGGGCGTATCCCATTCCGTGTTTGATGGAGGCGTCCGTTTGTAGCATGGTTTCCAACTTCGGGTCGAACTGCGTGAGGACCGGGGGACTGACGAGGGCCTTTTTGACATCTTGGAAAGCTTTCTCGTGGTCTGAGGTCCAGATGAAAGGGTTTGACGCGCGGAGTAACGGACGAAGTGGCTCTTTGGCCCCACTCACGGAGCTGGAGAAACCGGCTAGCTGTTCCACCAGACCCATAAACGAGCGGAGTCCAGTGATATCCTGTGGCCGCGGAAAATCGGCGATCGCTTTCAATTTGTCGGGATCCGCGCCAATACCGCCATGCTGGACGATGTAGCCTACCCATTTAACGCGCTCCTGCGCAAAGAGGAATTTTCTCGGGTTGAACGTGAAGCCGGCGTCCTGCGCCGCTTGGAGCACAGAGCAGACGCCTCGTACGTGAGCGGGGAATAAGCGGTCGAAACGCAACAGGTCGTCCACGACTCGTACGGTGTTGGACAAATGGCCGAATGCGGCGTCTGCTCGACGATTAAACTCGTCGCTGCTGCAGCTTAACCCCATAGAGGCGCGTTGGAATTTGTAGCGTCCCCATGGAGTCATGAAAACCGTAAGGTGTTGACTGGCTACGTCCAAGGGAATTTGGAAGTAACCGTTTGCGGCGTCGAAACAGCTGAAGTAGACGGCGTCGCTGTCAATTTCCGATACGGCGTCTCTAGGTGTACGGACGGGATGAGTGGGTCGACGAACGTATCTGTTTCGACACACACACGGAGCTTTCCATCGGATTTGCGCAGTACGACGAGAGGGGCAGCCCAATCGGATGGTTCGACGACGCGGGCGATGATTCCGGCGGCTAGCAGGTCGTCCAATATTTGTTTCACTTCAGGGCGATCGGCATACGCTATTGGGCGGGCTCCGTTGACGTAATAAGGTACAAAGTCGTCCGTTAATTCGATGGTCATGGCCGGTCCGTCAATGCAGCGGAGGCCCTTGGACTGGTCGAAAACAGCGTCATAATGAGCCACGATGGCCGCGCGAATGTGGTCAACAAGCTCTTCTGTCGGCTTCTCGGGAATAGGGCCGGCTAAAAAAGAACTTGGGTCGGGCGGTGAATCCGAAGAGGTTTGATTAAGAATAGTACCGACGGACAATCGATTACCGACCGGGAGAGGGTTGGGGTAGTCCTGGTGTAAGATACCGAGGGACTTGCAATCTACCCAAGACAGTAGCATGCCACGAACTGCTGGACAAAACACGATGGTGCACTGCGCTTCGCGCGGTCCGTATCGGACTGTTAATTCCGATTGTCCGATGGATAGCAGGGTGGAAGAGCGGTCCGCCTGGACGAGGTCGTACTTCGCAGAGGAGAGGTCGGCTTCAAAGAGACCGAGGCTGTTTAGAACATCGAGGCCGGCGACAGATACTTCCGCGCCCGGATCCGGAATGGCTGATGCGATTTTGGTGAACTTGCTCTCAGTGCCTGCACGGAGATCCAGGGTGATGGTAGGAGTTTTGCGGCAACGATTAGGGACTTGCAGATTGCGCACGGCGATGTGAGGCACTTTGGCTTTGAATCGAACTTGTTTGTCGCGCGGTGCGGGATCTTTTTGCGATCGTTTTGGGCAGCGTGGAGAGAAATGATCCGCTTCGTCGCAGATATGACACTTTCGACCAATGGCCGGGCACGTTTCTTCTTTGTCGTGGGTTGGTCTACCGCACGCGTTACATGTGGCGGTGCTGGACGGAGGCAAGTGGCGTCTTGGCTTGGCGTTCAGCGCGTTCACAGATGATTGGTTGCTTAACGTGCGTTCATTAGCACGGGCCGACTCCTCTCCACGACACAGATTCACCGCTTGCTGCAAAGTAGGAAAGGGGGTTAGGCTCAGTAACTTTCTGCGTGATTCACTATCCCTGACGCCTGCCATGACGCGCGTCGCCAGTCGTTCGTCCGAACAGTGAACGCAAAGTTCCGCTGTTCCAGCTAGCCTCTTCAGCCGTATAAAGAACTCGTCAAAAGTTTCATTGGCGGATTGATGGCATTCTTCGAAGGCAACGCGGTCGAGCGCCACGTTTCGCTTTAGGCGGATATGGTTGGCGATGGCGTCCAAAATTTCAGATGGCAGAGTGGTGTTGTTGGGTGTGAAGTTTAGAGCAACCTCAACAGTTTGCTGCATCGTGATGTCTAGCGATAGACGAAGGGCGGCTGTCTGCTCTTCCACTGGGTAGGTCGATAGTTGATTTAAACGACCGAAATCGTCCCATCGGTTGCGCCAGGTCTTGAAGTCTACCAACGAAATATCCCCTTGCAGTTTCTCGAGGGATGATGTATCGAGTCGACGCCTTGGGGCCGTTGGTGTAGGAGTAGCTGTCGGCAGGGGTGGTGGCGGTGGAATGATATGACGTTGTGGAGCGACACTCGCAGCAGCAAGTAAAATCTGCAGCTGGTTCGTTATCGTGTCGAATTTAGTTTGAAGGTCAGCCTGCCCTTGTTCGATTAGGTCGAAGCGGGCCGCCACGTTGTCGGCTTCTGCATCACCGGAAGTTGACATGTTGGAGTGCACGTCGGATGATCGTACAGGTTTTGGCAAATAATCGAAACGTTGCATGAGATACGCCAATCGGGGCACTATGTTACACGATAGGGCACTATGTTACACGATGTCTCAGGATAAACTGTGTTCGGTAAACTACGATTCGCAATGGCCGGTGCTATTTCATGGGCGCGAAATGCGAAATCAAAATGGCTGCCGGCGTGGTCGGGGAGACCAACGAACGTTCGGAAAACCGGTATAAGTTTGAAAAATAAAAAGGAATACACAGAGGGAATACGTACGTATTGGTTTACAACTGCGCCATGTTATGATCGAATAAATGGGAGTCGAGACGATCACTGATTGAATCTTTTGTATTAGCACACTGATAATACGACGACCTTCGCGTAGCTTAGTCGTCACGAGACTGCCTCTAGGTTCTCACTTCTTTGTTGACTGGGGGGCGCTCTGGCGGCCGAAGCAAGACACAACACCAAGTGTCAGAGGTGCCCAGATAACACACACCTGAGCCAATGACGTTCCTTAGATGTCGTGTTGTGACGGTTGCAACGTCCCAAGGACTCCCCATATTTTGGGGTTCTCGTCTTTGGGACTGGTTTTGGATGTGGCAATTTCCGCCTTGTCATCACCCCATTGCTGTGCCCGGCACAGCCCATGGGACGTCTCTAGGTTATCCAAAGTAATCATAAGGATTACTCCGATATCACCAATTATAAATCGGATTTCAACTTTCTTGACAAGATGACGATGAATCATGATGAAATATTTTATTCAGTGAAGAACATCAATGAAGAATAAAAAGAAGTACACTGGACTCGAACCGTAGACAATTTTTTAAAAAACTTATTTGAATTTTAAAGTGTAGGTTGAATTTTTTTGTGATTTAATACAATTATTTTCAACCAATATCCTCGTTTCATTTCTTTTAAATAAATTTTTAAAGAATGATGTTTACATGTAAAAGCAGACGCTTCTTCAATTTTTTCCGTTTGTTTGAGTAAACATCAGTTCGTAGATTTCAAAATCTTTTCTGACAGTTCATTTTGCTTACAAAGATATATTTTTCATATTGCCTTTACAAATTAATTCGTTTTTAGCATAGGAGAGGCCTATTCAATTTGAAACCCTGATTACCCACCGATGAATACTTTTAAATAAAAAAAATTACCCGGTTAAAGGGTTACCGGTCAAAGTTGCAGTTACAGTACGGTTAAAGTGGTATTTTTAGTATTTTACATGGGCACCCTCAGTTCTCGTAACACTACACAGATGGCTTTATGCAGTTATCGTAACACTACATAGATGGATGCACTAGTTTTTTTGCAATTATTGATTGTAATCAACATTTTATTACATTTCAATAACTCTACTACGTAGCTGAGAATATTTTAGATCTTTTCTGAAAATTTGGCTGAAATCTATTCAGGTGTTTGATCAGACGGAAAAATTGCTACTTTTTGACAGAATTTCAGTAACTGTTATAGCAGGGTGTCGGTAAAGTGCAGGGTGCAGGTGCAGGTTGGACGGGGGGTAAAGTGTGGAGTCCGGAGTGCAGGGTACCCTGCACTTTCCCCAACCGAGCGGCTCCCTTGGTAAAATGCAGGTTTGGAATTCCACACAAAAGTGCAGGTTAGGAATTGTGCAGTGACATTTTATGTTTGACTGCCTTCGGTCAGTTTTTATCCATTTTCGTGTACTTTTTATTTAGTGTGTAAACGTTGAGCGCTTAATCACGATGAAATGAAATTCAACACACCAAAGGATTAAAAAAAACTTGATTGTATTTTCTGGTTAACATCTTGGTAGGAAGTTGATTGCAAATTAGAATAAATAACTGAAAAATCAATGTTTCTGACAAGTTGAGCAAATCCAATCCACTTTAGTAGACTTAATTAGGGCCTTCTTTGGAATTTTTTTACATCCATCGTGAAATGAGAGTGGCAGTTCCCTACCATTGCTTGAACTGCCCCACTGCCAGTGGGGCAGTTCCCTACCATAACAGGTTTTCTCAAATCAAAAATCAAACAGGTAATCAAAAGGTACAGGGTTATAGATCTCGTCACGGCGATCATTTTGAATATAGGGTTTAGGGTGTGCAAATGAACGGGAGTGCCCGAAAAACGCGTTCAAAGTTTTGCATTTTACATGGGCGACGCGCAGCCCAAACACGCAGAAAAAGGGGTTGGATGGGGGGAGACTCCGCATGCCTCAAGCTATCATGGGATAGGGGGGACTGGGGGAAAGTGGAGGGGAGAGATGCCCATGTATCACTATTTGTACTGATGTTTCTCTATTAAATATATCATCTATTGGCGGTATGGATAGCGCATTTAGCGCTGACCCCATTCGACTAAGTTTCGAATCTCGCTCAAATCAAAACATAAATAAGGCCTCTAGACTGCTCCTTTTATGATTCAAAGATCTTTCGTGATCGATCCCAAGTATGTCTTAACACTACTACTTACAACAATTTTTGTTAAAAAAAAACACAATTTACGGCCAAAAAGGGTTAAGATCGGGAATAATTTGATGAAGAACACAACATCATGTTGAACAAAATCGTGTTGAACAGCAGAATGGGCAGAATGAAAAGCAAAAAGCTGAAAAAAACGTCGCGAATATCATAACTTGGTACTTCCCGGTCATGCAGTGAAAAGGGGGGAGTGCATACCTTGATATTTATATTCTGACACACCATGGCAGTTACGGTATTGTGGATAGCGCCACCAGCTATCACACTAATGATCTATAGTTCGAATGATCGAATCCCATTTTATGTGAAGTCAGAACAGTCGGAAACAAAGCAATTTATTTACATTTTGCAAAAAAAAATTTCTCACATGTCATCGATAATCAGAAAATAGTTATACGTTTACATAAGTAACATTATGTAACGAAATATACATAAGTAGCGATCGCTCCCGCAGCCATAGTTCCAGCTGCAAATTTTTAATTTTGAACGAAGTAACTTTTAAACAACTTAGGAGGCTGGGAAATAATAGGCTGATGATCTCCCAATTCTGCGTCAAAAAACGCAAAACACGACAATTCTCCAAAAATTTTCTGGATCTTAGTGTATTCGAACCTTTCACCAATTGTTACTTTTCCGTTACTGTTACCACTGCGCTACAATATTTTTAGTTTTCTTAAACAACAGAATAATCTAAGACATAAGACATGAGAATTTCTTTTCAATTTTTTTTTCCAAAATTATAAATTTTTAGCAGTGATCGCTACTCATGTCAAATTTCGGCTACTAAATTTCTGATTATTAATTAAAATATTTTTTTGCAAATCATCAATAAGAGATCTATCGAAATCTGTAAAAAATAATTCGAAATATTAAATAGATAACATTTTTTGAAGCGATGCATTTTTTTTCATTTTGTCGATTGCGTCCAGTATCACTCTGGAACGAAAAAACGAAAAAAAATCTGTCGTTCGGAGAATTTTTATCTCTTTAATATTTCGATAAAAATTTTACAGATTTCGATAGATCTCGTTGAGATCTATCGATTGCCGTAAAATTTATTAAATTTGGGCTTTTACTTTAGCCACAAAAAATTATGAAAGTTTTATTCAAATTAGGGAGGTGGGGGAGGGGGATGAAAATATGAAAACTTTAGATCGTTCGTTCGGTCATTAATATAAGTTTAAATATAATAATATTATAATATTCTTGATCCTCGTGATTCAAGGAACACGCTGGTATCAAAGAATATTTTATAATTTTCCGTTTTGCGTATCAAACTTTCAAAATATATTATGCTCTAATTACCCTATACACACTACTTTTAGATTAAGTTATAAACATTAATTTTACTGGTAAAATAGCTCTGATCATTAGCTATGCATTGAGCAAAAATTCTATTTCATCAGAGCTTTATTTAAATGAAATTAATCGCAAATTAAAAAAAAACGGGACGTACTGGCGGGCGCTTATATTTGTTAAATCGTGAATTTTTTTCGCATATTTCCCCCAAAACGTCCCCCAATGTTGAAATCATAAATTAAATTAATGTCTAACAAATGCGATTATTATATAATGCATGAATTTCATTCTAAAATTTAAAAAAAGCCGGAAAGATTTGGTTACGGCAACGGTGTAATCCCTATGCTTTGCAGGGGGGAAACCACGCTATCAAAAAGCGGAACGTAGGGGAGACCGGGGCTAAATGGAACATTTTTTCATGTCTGCCGTACTTCTTAAGATTTATGACAAAATAGATACATATTAAGATTTTTTTTTTTTTTGTATTATTAAGCAACATCTTGGCTACCCACTGATTTTTTTTGTATGTTTTTGTTTAAAAATAAACGAGATATGAAAGAAAATATAACTAAGGTTTTTTTCAGCCGAACTCCACTCGATCGAAAAAAGACGGGGTGAAATGGAACAGACCCCGGGGTAAAATAGAACGCGATTTTTCTCAGCAATGGCTGAATATAATCTATTAAAAAAACTGTAGAAAAATAGGAAATTTCTTTATCTTCAAGAATATTACCATGTTTGCGTAAAACAAGTTAATTATTCTTGAGTAATTATAGTTTTAAAGTGGGACTATTTTTTCTTCAATTTTTTTGACTGAATTCTGGCTTACAAAACCACGCCTATTTTCATTAGTCAGTTGTTTTCGCCCCTCTCCCGCCACTTCTGTTGAAGAAAGAAGGGAGGGCAAATATCTCAATGTGTCAAAATGGCGTCTGCTTCTTGTTGGGGAATTTCTGCATTTGCAGTTTATGCAACATTATTTCAATAATTGATAATTATTATCTGACAAACACAATAAAACCTAATTGCGTCTTTGAAAATTATTATTAAATCACTTTCCTCAAAGTTTGGTCTAAATAGAACCCTTTTTAGCCCCTCCCTAAGCTCCTCCTACTGACGCTACAAACTGTTCCATTTCACCCCCAAAAATTTGTTCCATTTCACCCCGCAAAAGGTTGTTTCATTAAAATAGCTTTTTCTCGGTGTACAAGTGAGCAATTTAAAAAAAAAAAAAACGCCATAAAAAAGAAAAAAGAAAAATCTTTAAAATGGTTATCTTAATTTATTTTTAGTTGAAACACCCTGCTTTAAAACTTAAAAAATAAAACAGTATTCTCAAACATTTTTTCCAGTGATTTTACTTTTTTTATGATAACTTGAAAACTATTTCAACTATCCTAATAAAATTTACCCCCATGAAAGAAAAACCGGTTTCCCATATACCATCAACGATTTGTATTTTTTAAACGAGTTTTTCATATCAAAACTCGACTGTTTCACTTCACCCCGTGTTCCATTTAGCCCCGGTCTCCCCTACTGGCGGCGCCAGCTAATATCGTTCTTTTTCAATTAAAATTAAAACCCCACCCTAATTACAAATAAAATTGTATATTATCGATGATAAATAAACTAAAACCAAAAAGAATGCAAAATACCCATAAGTGAATGTATTTTAAAAACAAAACAAAATACATAAATATAAATGTAAATTTTTACAAGCTTTGATTACTGCACGAATAGACATAATACACTTTAAAGTCCTAATATAGCTATAAAATACCATTAAATGAATTAATTGCAATTTAAACGGAATAAAAAAATGTCGGGAAGTGTTGGGAAGCCACCGCCGCAGTCGCACTGGATGCCGCCGTGGGCTGTGGTAAAAGTCGGCCCGTACTGGTGAATGAGTCCGAAGGACTTGTTGTAGCGTGCTGGCACGCCAGCAAGCGCCATTTGACGTAGCGTGCTGGCGCGCCAGCTGAGACCAGGTTGATTTTTTTGGCTCTTTGGCTTCGTTTTAATACAACTACTAGATGGCGCCAGCTGTTAAGGTTACCCCCCGTGGGCTCGCAAAATTGAACCGAAACCCGACCCGTTTAGCACCGGTGCATTCGGGTTATTTTCAGTGAAACCGGGTTAACGGGTTTGTACCCGGGTTTCGTGAACCGGGCCACAACACCCTTTCTCTGATTCGTCTTTACCTTAGAAAAAGATCAATGTGGCAGCGTAGGGATGTGAAGTTTTAGCGCCAAACATTTATTAAGGACAATAAACCGGAATCCATACATATTATACTATTGACAGTCCGGGAACATACTAGCCACATCTGAGTTTTCTATAAAAAATGGCATTGAATCCTGTTGATTACAGCTCTCAAAAGGGTAACTAATTCATTTTTTAAAAATTCTAATTAGGAGTCTAAATAAAGTAATATTCTAGAGAAAATAAAAACATTTTTCGCCGAATTTCACAAAGCGGGGAAAAATGGTAAAGACTTCAAATATGCTACCCAGTTAACTAAGGTCGCTCACCGGGAACAGGTAGTTACAATTTTATGAAAATCTAAATTTGTTGTCAGTTAAGATTTGTTTCCTGATTAGATTGAACTTGTTATTGACTTGGAAGATGTTGCTGAGTTTGATGATGAATTAGCAGAACAATGCCCATGATGTCCTCTACGAGAGGATATTTTTACTTTCCCTTTACGATAACTCAAACAAGAGTTATCGCGAAAAAACTGAAGACACGTTAGCCCGTAAGCCGCCGTGTTAAAACCGGGAAAACACTCACCGTGTTTCCAAACTTTGTGTGGGTACTGTATATTGTCGGACAGTTGAGTGTGTCACCACTGCAATGCTCACATCCTGCCATCGCAAAGGCTATCAATGATTGCCGCACGAATCTTGCAGATCTTAAACGTGAAGTCGTTTTCCTATTGATGGGTGTCCCAGCCTCTGAAGCAGAGTTCACTGATGTGGATTTAAAATATGCATTGCGTCTTTGTCTCGTCATGGCAGCAGAAGAGTATTTCCAAAGAGAGATAAAGGCATTACGACAGAGAGCGCCCATTCCGCGTGATTCCGTTTTAAGAAATGTTAATCCTTACATCGATCCGGCGGATGACATTCTCAAGGTAAATGGCCGGCTGGAGCATACTCCTCTTGCAGAAAGCGCTCGACATCCTGTCATAATATCTCCAGATCATCACCTCGCTAGTCTAATCAACAATCAGGCTCACGTTAATGCGCAGCATGCTGGCATGGAGTAGAAGATCACAAAAATCCGAACCAAATACTACCTTTTGAGAAGGCGTCGTGCAGTTCGGAAGGTAATCGCTCGCTCTCCTGTCGCTTCAACAATTCGATGCCCAGTCAACCGATGATGTCGAATCTTCCAAAGAAGCGACTCCAACCCTATGTAACACCGTTTTCTTCCTGTGGTTTGGATATTTTTGGGCTGCTACACTCCGTCATTGGCAGACGGACTGAAAAAAGATGGGAGATGCTGGTGAATTGCTTCTTGACCTGTGCTGTCCATATCGAGCTTCTATATTCGCTGTACAGAGACTCTTGTTTGATGGGAATAATACGTCTGATTTCTGACCATGGTCGTCCTGTCACCATTTCTTCAGATAACGGAACTAATTTTATTTCTGCAAACAAGGAATTACAAGAAGGAGTCCGGAATCTCAACTCGAGACTTGTTGCTGACGAAGTCATTGATCAAGGCATAAGCTGGCCAACGTCTCCTCTTACCGGCGCGCATTTTAACGGTGTCACCGAACGCCTGGTGGCATCTGCCAAACGGCCAATTGCCTTATTTTGGTGCTTTTTTTGTTTTAGAAGGGACCGCTTTTAAATGTTTTATACTTGAGCCTGTCTCAGACGTCCCATTGGTACGTCTTTGGAACTCGATCGGGACGAGAATTCCCATCTGGGACAGTAAAGCCAATCCTCTTTTCAAGACATTTTTTTACCGAAAAAAATGTTGAGCTTGAAGTGTTGAATTTACGAACATGCAGTCAAGAATCTGGCGAAAATATGAACACATTTGCAACAATGCTATGTCAAAAAAAGTGCACTCAAAACAGGAGCCACTGATCTCTACGCAGAAAGCGTTGAGAAATCAACCAAAGAAAGCAAAAAAACTCAGTAAAACAAGTCAGCCAGAAAGAATTTCAAATCCAAAATGCCAAAAAAAAAACGAACACAAAGGAAAAAAAATACATCCAAGTGTTATGATCGAATAAATGGGAGTCGAGACGATCACTGATTGAATCTTTTGTATTAGCACACTGATAATACGACGACCTTCGCGTAGCTTAGTCGTCACGAGACTGCCTCTAGGTTCTCACTTCTATGTTGACTGGGGGGCGCTCTGGCGGCCAAAGCAAGACACAACATCCCCCCACGAGCTTTCACAGAATGGGGAAGCGAAATTAATGTAGAAAGGGAGAAAATGAAACGGATCTAGGATCAGGAGATCAACGATCCGAACGTACATGTGAAAAATAACGGCAAATTGCGGGGAAAAAAATAGAGAGTTGAGGAGCAAATGACACGCGAAAATAAATTTGAGTTGTTTAAATATTGAGGCGATTAGGGGCTCTTCGTTGGCGATGGCTGCGTCGCGGGGAAGAGTGGAGCGTCGGGGTTTGTGTAGCGGTTCCGCCGTCGTCGTCGTCGCAAGCCGGTGCCGTCGCATCTTCTTCAGGATTGGTTGTAGGGGGAGCGACTGCTTCGCGAATGGGACGCAAGAAGCGTCGATTTCGCCAGAGGACACTTCCGCTAGCGAATTTGACTCGGTATGAGCGGAATTTTCCGATGGCGACAACGACGCCGATTTTCTCCCACGATTTGGTTTTTTCGTCTTGAATGCGAACTTCCGTTCCGATTTTGATCGGCTTCAAGGGGTGAGCGTGGGCATCGTAGTATACTTTTGCTTTGGCGGCGGCGGCGGCTATTCGATCACGCTCCAACGAGGCGGCTTTCCAACGGGGTGCGTATGATGAATGATGGGCCGGCAGGATCGAACGCAGGTTGTGGCCGAAGACAATCTCGGCTGGGGACGATCCGGTTTCTCCAGGTGTGTTGCGTAGCTCTAGTAGGCCCTGGGAAAATGCCTCGCAGGAAAAGTCGCGGATTGGAGGTTGGAGCAAGCTTGAGTATCAGATTCTCCATTACTTTGACGGCTGCCTCGGCGTGCCCGTTGCCCTGGGGGTAGTGTGGAGACGAAGGTGCCGGTGCCACGCCCCAACGGTGAAGGAACTGTTGGAAGGCTCCTGCTGCGAACTGAGGTCCGCCATCTGATCGGAACCGGTTGGGCACGCCGAGGTCGACGAAATTCTCGGCGATGGCTGCGATGACGTCTTTGGCTGTCGGATCACGGTGCCATCGGTGCACTGCCGGCCAGCCGGACAAGCGGTCGATATAGACCAGCACGTGCAGGTTTCCGTGCTGAAAAAGATCAGCGGAAACGTCTTCGAAAATGCGGTGTGGCGGCGGCTCCAGTATCATCGGCTCCTTCGGTAAACTCGGACGAGTTTGCTGGCAGGGTTGACAACCTTCGACGAGAAGTACAATGTCGTTGGACATTCCGGGCCAATAAAGTGCCTGTCGCGCGCGTCTTTTCGTACGAGTGATGCCCTGGTGGGACGAATGGAGCTTTTTGAGGATATCTCGCCGCGCTGCTTGTGGAACCACGATCCGGCCGTTGTATAGCACCAGTCCGTCGTCGATTGAAAGGTCCATTCGGATTGCCCGAAATTGGCGGACGTTCCCGGACGTGTGGTGGCGCTCCGATGGAAATCCGTTCGATATGGCCTGGATTAGTTCTTCATACGCCGGGTCTGCTGCTGCTATTGATCGCAGATTGTCCAGGAGTGGGTCTCGCAGGCGTGGAGTAATTTCCGAGCCCTCCTCGTCGTCCATCGATTGAATGCGTCGTACGACGCAGTGACGCGCGTGCGACGTTATTTCCGCGTTGACAGCGTCGTCTTCTTCCGATGGCCGTCCAACGGGGGCGCGGGATAAAGCGTCCGGGATTGAATGATCCTTGCCCTTCCTCCAGGTCGTGTCGAATACGAACGGAGAGAGTCGTTCTTTGAGTCGTTGTAATTTGGGGTTGTCCACCATGTCCAGCGTCTGGCGGTCCAGGATCGAAACGAGAGGTTGGTGGTCGACCAGTAGCTTGAACTTCGAGAGGCCCAATAGGTACAGCCGACATTTGCGCATTGCCCACTCGACCGCTGCTAGTTCCAATTCTATTATGGCGTAGCGCGTTTCCGTGTCGGTGCACCAACGGGAGTTACATTCGACGAGCTTCCAGATGTCACCGTGCCGTTGCAGAAGGGCGTATCCCATTCCGTGTTTGATGGAGGCGTCCGTTTGTAGCATGGTTTCCAACTTCGGGTCGAACTGCGTGAGGACCGGGGGACTGACGAGGGCCTTTTTGACATCTTGGAAAGCTTTCTCGTGGTCTGAGGTCCAGATGAAAGGGTTTGACGCGCGGAGTAACGGACGAAGTGGCTCTTTGGCCCCACTCACGGAGCTGGAGAAACCGGCTAGCTGTTCCACCAGACCCATAAACGAGCGGAGTCCAGTGATATCCTGTGGCCGCGGAAAATCGGCGATCGCTTTCAATTTGTCGGGATCCGCGCCAATACCGCCATGCTGGACGATGTAGCCTACCCATTTAACGCGCTCCTGCGCAAAGAGGAATTTTCTCGGGTTGAACGTGAAGCCGGCGTCCTGCGCCGCTTGGAGCACAGAGCAGACGCCTCGTACGTGAGCGGGGAATAAGCGGTCGAAACGCAACAGGTCGTCCACGACTCGTACGGTGTTGGACAAATGGCCGAATGCGGCGTCTGCTCGACGATTAAACTCGTCGCTGCTGCAGCTTAACCCCATAGAGGCGCGTTGGAATTTGTAGCGTCCCCATGGAGTCATGAAAACCGTAAGGTGTTGACTGGCTACGTCCAAGGGAATTTGGAAGTAACCGTTTGCGGCGTCGAAACAGCTGAAGTAGACGGCGTCGCTGTCAATTTCCGATACGGCGTCTCTAGGTGTACGGACGGGATGAGTGGGTCGACGAACGTATCTGTTTCGACACACACACGGAGCTTTCCATCGGATTTGCGCAGTACGACGAGAGGGGCAGCCCAATCGGATGGTTCGACGACGCGGGCGATGATTCCGGCGGCTAGCAGGTCGTCCAATATTTGTTTCACTTCAGGGCGATCGGCATACGCTATTGGGCGGGCTCCGTTGACGTAATAAGGTACAAAGTCGTCCGTTAATTCGATGGTCATGGCCGGTCCGTCAATGCAGCGGAGGCCCTTGGACTGGTCGAAAACAGCGTCATAATGAGCCACGATGGCCGCGCGAATGTGGTCAACAAGCTCTTCTGTCGGCTTCTCGGGAATAGGGCCGGCTAAAAAAGAACTTGGGTCGGGCGGTGAATCCGAAGAGGTTTGATTAAGAATAGTACCGACGGACAATCGATTACCGACCGGGAGAGGGTTGGGGTAGTCCTGGTGTAAGATACCGAGGGACTTGCAATCTACCCAAGACAGTAGCATGCCACGAACTGCTGGACAAAACACGATGGTGCACTGCGCTTCGCGCGGTCCGTATCGGACTGTTAATTCCGATTGTCCGATGGATAGCAGGGTGGAAGAGCGGTCCGCCTGGACGAGGTCGTACTTCGCAGAGGAGAGGTCGGCTTCAAAGAGACCGAGGCTGTTTAGAACATCGAGGCCGGCGACAGATACTTCCGCGCCCGGATCCGGAATGGCTGATGCGATTTTGGTGAACTTGCTCTCAGTGCCTGCACGGAGATCCAGGGTGATGGTAGGAGTTTTGCGGCAACGATTAGGGACTTGCAGATTGCGCACGGCGATGTGAGGCACTTTGGCTTTGAATCGAACTTGTTTGTCGCGCGGTGCGGGATCTTTTTGCGATCGTTTTGGGCAGCGTGGAGAGAAATGATCCGCTTCGTCGCAGATATGACACTTTCGACCAATGGCCGGGCACGTTTCTTCTTTGTCGTGGGTTGGTCTACCGCACGCGTTACATGTGGCGGTGCTGGACGGAGGCAAGTGGCGTCTTGGCTTGGCGTTCAGCGCGTTCACAGATGATTGGTTGCTTAACGTGCGTTCATTAGCACGGGCCGACTCCTCTCCACGACACAGATTCACCGCTTGCTGCAAAGTAGGAAAGGGGGTTAGGCTCAGTAACTTTCTGCGTGATTCACTATCCCTGACGCCTGCCATGACGCGCGTCGCCAGTCGTTCGTCCGAACAGTGAACGCAAAGTTCCGCTGTTCCAGCTAGCCTCTTCAGCCGTATAAAGAACTCGTCAAAAGTTTCATTGGCGGATTGATGGCATTCTTCGAAGGCAACGCGGTCGAGCGCCACGTTTCGCTTTAGGCGGATATGGTTGGCGATGGCGTCCAAAATTTCAGATGGCAGAGTGGTGTTGTTGGGTGTGAAGTTTAGAGCAACCTCAACAGTTTGCTGCATCGTGATGTCTAGCGATAGACGAAGGGCGGCTGTCTGCTCTTCCACTGGGTAGGTCGATAGTTGATTTAAACGACCGAAATCGTCCCATCGGTTGCGCCAGGTCTTGAAGTCTACCAACGAAATATCCCCTTGCAGTTTCTCGAGGGATGATGTATCGAGTCGACGCCTTGGGGCCGTTGGTGTAGGAGTAGCTGTCGGCAGGGGTGGTGGCGGTGGAATGATATGACGTTGTGGAGCGACACTCGCAGCAGCAAGTAAAATCTGCAGCTGGTTCGTTATCGTGTCGAATTTAGTTTGAAGGTCAGCCTGCCCTTGTTCGATTAGGTCGAAGCGGGCCGCCACGTTGTCGGCTTCTGCATCACCGGAAGTTGACATGTTGGAGTGCACGTCGGATGATCGTACAGGTTTTGGCAAATAATCGAAACGTTGCATGAGATACGCCAATCGGGGCACTATGTTACACGATAGGGCACTATGTTACACGATGTCTCAGGATAAACTGTGTTCGGTAAACTACGATTCGCAATGGCCGGTGCTATTTCATGGGCGCGAAATGCGAAATCAAAATGGCTGCCGGCGTGGTCGGGGAGACCAACGAACGTTCGGAAAACCGGTATAAGTTTGAAAAATAAAAAGGAATACACAGAGGGAATACGTACGTATTGGTTTACAACTGCGCCATGTTATGATCGAATAAATGGGAGTCGAGACGATCACTGATTGAATCTTTTGTATTAGCACACTGATAATACGACGACCTTCGCGTAGCTTAGTCGTCACGAGACTGCCTCTAGGTTCTCACTTCTTTGTTGACTGGGGGGCGCTCTGGCGGCCGAAGCAAGACACAACACCAAGTGTCAGAGGTGCCCAGATAACACACACCTGAGCCAATGACGTTCCTTAGATGTCGTGTTGTGACGGTTGCAACGTCCCAAGGACTCCCCATATTTTGGGGTTCTCGTCTTTGGGACTGGTTTTGGATGTGGCAATTTCCGCCTTGTCATCACCCCATTGCTGTGCCCGGCACAGCCCATGGGACGTCTCTAGGTTATCCAAAGTAATCATAAGGATTACTCCGATATCACCAATTATAAATCGGATTTCAACTTTCTTGACAAGATGACGATGAATCATGATGAAATATTTTATTCAGTGAAGAACATCAATGAAGAATAAAAAGAAGTACACTGGACTCGAACCGTAGACAATTTTTTAAAAAACTTATTTGAATTTTAAAGTGTAGGTTGAATTTTTTTGTGATTTAATACAATTATTTTCAACCAATATCCTCGTTTCATTTCTTTTAAATAAATTTTTAAAGAATGATGTTTACATGTAAAAGCAGACGCTTCTTCAATTTTTTCCGTTTGTTTGAGTAAACATCAGTTCGTAGATTTCAAAATCTTTTCTGACAGTTCATTTTGCTTACAAAGATATATTTTTCATATTGCCTTTACAAATTAATTCGTTTTTAGCATAGGAGAGGCCTATTCAATTTGAAACCCTGATTACCCACCGATGAATACTTTTAAATAAAAAAAATTACCCGGTTAAAGGGTTACCGGTCAAAGTTGCAGTTACAGTACGGTTAAAGTGGTATTTTTAGTATTTTACATGGGCACCCTCAGTTCTCGTAACACTACACAGATGGCTTTATGCAGTTATCGTAACACTACATAGATGGATGCACTAGTTTTTTTGCAATTATTGATTGTAATCAACATTTTATTACATTTCAATAACTCTACTACGTAGCTGAGAATATTTTAGATCTTTTCTGAAAATTTGGCTGAAATCTATTCAGGTGTTTGATCAGACGGAAAAATTGCTACTTTTTGACAGAATTTCAGTAACTGTTATAGCAGGGTGTCGGTAAAGTGCAGGGTGCAGGTGCAGGTTGGACGGGGGGTAAAGTGTGGAGTCCGGAGTGCAGGGTACCCTGCACTTTCCCCAACCGAGCGGCTCCCTTGGTAAAATGCAGGTTTGGAATTCCACACAAAAGTGCAGGTTAGGAATTGTGCAGTGACATTTTATGTTTGACTGCCTTCGGTCAGTTTTTATCCATTTTCGTGTACTTTTTATTTAGTGTGTAAACGTTGAGCGCTTAATCACGATGAAATGAAATTCAACACACCAAAGGATTAAAAAAAACTTGATTGTATTTTCTGGTTAACATCTTGGTAGGAAGTTGATTGCAAATTAGAATAAATAACTGAAAAATCAATGTTTCTGACAAGTTGAGCAAATCCAATCCACTTTAGTAGACTTAATTAGGGCCTTCTTTGGAATTTTTTTACATCCATCGTGAAATGAGAGTGGCAGTTCCCTACCATTGCTTGAACTGCCCCACTGCCAGTGGGGCAGTTCCCTACCATAACAGGTTTTCTCAAATCAAAAATCAAACAGGTAATCAAAAGGTACAGGGTTATAGATCTCGTCACGGCGATCATTTTGAATATAGGGTTTAGGGTGTGCAAATGAACGGGAGTGCCCGAAAAAACGCGTTCAAAGTTTTGCATTTTACATGGGCGACGCGCAGCCCAAACACGCAGAAAAAGGGGTTGGATGGGGGGAGACTCCGCATGCCTCAAGCTATCATGGGATAGGGGGGACTGGGGGAAAGTGGAGGGGAGAGATGCCCATGTATCACTATTTGTACTGATGTTTCTCTATTAAATATATCATCTATTGGCGGTATGGATAGCGCATTTAGCGCTGACCCCATTCGACTAAGTTTCGAATCTCGCTCAAATCAAAACATAAATAAGGCCTCTAGACTGCTCCTTTTATGATTCAAAGATCTTTCGTGATCGATCCCAAGTATGTCTTAACACTACTACTTACAACAATTTTTGTTAAAAAAAAACACAATTTACGGCCAAAAAGGGTTAAGATCGGGAATAATTTGATGAAGAACACAACATCATGTTGAACAAAATCGTGTTGAACAGCAGAATGGGCAGAATGAAAAGCAAAAAGCTGAAAAAAACGTCGCGAATATCATAACTTGGTACTTCCCGGTCATGCAGTGAAAAGGGGGGAGTGCATACCTTGATATTTATATTCTGACACACCATGGCAGTTACGGTATTGTGGATAGCGCCACCAGCTATCACACTAATGATCTATAGTTCGAATGATCGAATCCCATTTTATGTGAAGTCAGAACAGTCGGAAACAAAGCAATTTATTTACATTTTGCAAAAAAAAATTTCTCACATGTCATCGATAATCAGAAAATAGTTATACGTTTACATAAGTAACATTATGTAACGAAATATACATAAGTAGCGATCGCTCCCGCAGCCATAGTTCCAGCTGCAAATTTTTAATTTTGAACGAAGTAACTTTTAAACAACTTAGGAGGCTGGGAAATAATAGGCTGATGATCTCCCAATTCTGCGTCAAAAAACGCAAAACACGACAATTCTCCAAAAATTTTCTGGATCTTAGTGTATTCGAACCTTTCACCAATTGTTACTTTTCCGTTACTGTTACCACTGCGCTACAATATTTTTAGTTTTCTTAAACAACAGAATAATCTAAGACATAAGACATGAGAATTTCTTTTCAATTTTTTTTTCCAAAATTATAAATTTTTAGCAGTGATCGCTACTCATGTCAAATTTCGGCTACTAAATTTCTGATTATTAATTAAAATATTTTTTTGCAAATCATCAATAAGAGATCTATCGAAATCTGTAAAAAATAATTCGAAATATTAAATAGATAACATTTTTTGAAGCGATGCATTTTTTTTCATTTTGTCGATTGCGTCCAGTATCACTCTGGAACGAAAAAACGAAAAAAAATCTGTCGTTCGGAGAATTTTTATCTCTTTAATATTTCGATAAAAATTTTACAGATTTCGATAGATCTCGTTGAGATCTATCGATTGCCGTAAAATTTATTAAATTTGGGCTTTTACTTTAGCCACAAAAAATTATGAAAGTTTTATTCAAATTAGGGAGGTGGGGGAGGGGGATGAAAATATGAAAACTTTAGATCGTTCGTTCGGTCATTAATATAAGTTTAAATATAATAATATTATAATATTCTTGATCCTCGTGATTCAAGGAACACGCTGGTATCAAAGAATATTTTATAATTTTCCGTTTTGCGTATCAAACTTTCAAAATATATTATGCTCTAATTACCCTATACACACTACTTTTAGATTAAGTTATAAACATTAATTTTACTGGTAAAATAGCTCTGATCATTAGCTATGCATTGAGCAAAAATTCTATTTCATCAGAGCTTTATTTAAATGAAATTAATCGCAAATTAAAAAAAAACGGGACGTACTGGCGGGCGCTTATATTTGTTAAATCGTGAATTTTTTTCGCATATTTCCCCCAAAACGTCCCCCAATGTTGAAATCATAAATTAAATTAATGTCTAACAAATGCGATTATTATATAATGCATGAATTTCATTCTAAAATTTAAAAAAAGCCGGAAAGATTTGGTTACGGCAACGGTGTAATCCCTATGCTTTGCAGGGGGGAAACCACGCTATCAAAAAGCGGAACGTAGGGGAGACCGGGGCTAAATGGAACATTTTTTCATGTCTGCCGTACTTCTTAAGATTTATGACAAAATAGATACATATTAAGATTTTTTTTTTTTTGTATTATTAAGCAACATCTTGGCTACCCACTGATTTTTTTTGTATGTTTTTGTTTAAAAATAAACGAGATATGAAAGAAAATATAACTAAGGTTTTTTTCAGCCGAACTCCACTCGATCGAAAAAAGACGGGGTGAAATGGAACAGACCCCGGGGTAAAATAGAACGCGATTTTTCTCAGCAATGGCTGAATATAATCTATTAAAAAAAACTGTAGAAAAATAGGAAATTTCTTTATCTTCAAGAATATTACCATGTTTGCGTAAAACAAGTTAATTATTCTTGAGTAATTATAGTTTTAAAGTGGGACTATTTTTTCTTCAATTTTTTTGACTGAATTCTGGCTTACAAAACCACGCCTATTTTCATTAGTCAGTTGTTTTCGCCCCTCTCCCGCCACTTCTGTTGAAGAAAGAAGGGAGGGCAAATATCTCAATGTGTCAAAATGGCGTCTGCTTCTTGTTGGGGAATTTCTGCATTTGCAGTTTATGCAACATTATTTCAATAATTGATAATTATTATCTGACAAACACAATAAAACCTAATTGCGTCTTTGAAAATTATTATTAAATCACTTTCCTCAAAGTTTGGTCTAAATAGAACCCTTTTTAGCCCCTCCCTAAGCTCCTCCTACTGACGCTACAAACTGTTCCATTTCACCCCCAAAAATTTGTTCCATTTCACCCCGCAAAAGGTTGTTTCATTAAAATAGCTTTTTCTCGGTGTACAAGTGAGCAATTTAAAAAAAAAAAAACGCCATAAAAAAGAAAAAAGAAAAATCTTTAAAATGGTTATCTTAATTTATTTTTAGTTGAAACACCCTGCTTTAAAACTTAAAAAATAAAACAGTATTCTCAAAACATTTTTTCCAGTGATTTTACTTTTTTTATGATAACTTGAAAACTATTTCAACTATCCTAATAAAATTTACCCCCATGAAAGAAAAACCGGTTTCCCATATACCATCAACGATTTGTATTTTTTAAACGAGTTTTTCATATCAAAACTCGACTGTTTCACTTCACCCCGTGTTCCATTTAGCCCCGGTCTCCCCTACTGGCGGCGCCAGCTAATATCGTTCTTTTTCAATTAAAATTAAAACCCCACCCTAATTACAAATAAAATTGTATATTATCGATGATAAATAAACTAAAACCAAAAAGAATGCAAAATACCCATAAGTGAATGTATTTTAAAAACAAAACAAAATACATAAATATAAATGTAAATTTTTACAAGCTTTGATTACTGCACGAATAGACATAATACACTTTAAAGTCCTAATATAGCTATAAAATACCATTAAATGAATTAATTGCAATTTAAACGGAATAAAAAAATGTCGGGAAGTGTTGGGAAGCCACCGCCGCAGTCGCACTGGATGCCGCCGTGGGCTGTGGTAAAAGTCGGCCCGTACTGGTGAATGAGTCCGAAGGACTTGTTGTAGCGTGCTGGCACGCCAGCAAGCGCCATTTGACGTAGCGTGCTGGCGCGCCAGCTGAGACCAGGTTGATTTTTTTGGCTCTTTGGCTTCGTTTTAATACAACTACTAGATGGCGCCAGCTGTTAAGGTTACCCCCCGTGGGCTCGCAAAATTGAACCGAAACCCGACCCGTTTAGCACCGGTGCATTCGGGTTATTTTCAGTGAAACCGGGTTAACGGGTTTGTACCCGGGTTTCGTGAACCGGGCCACAACACCCTTTCTCTGATTCGTCTTTACCTTAGAAAAAGATCAATGTGGCAGCGTAGGGATGTGAAGTTTTAGCGCCAAACATTTATTAAGGACAATAAACCGGAATCCATACATATTATACTATTGACAGTCCGGGAACATACTAGCCACATCTGAGTTTTCTATAAAAAATGGCATTGAATCCTGTTGATTACAGCTCTCAAAAGGGTAACTAATTCATTTTTTAAAAATTCTAATTAGGAGTCTAAATAAAGTAATATTCTAGAGAAAATAAAAACATTTTTCGCCGAATTTCACAAAGCGGGGAAAAATGGTAAAGACTTCAAATATGCTACCCAGTTAACTAAGGTCGCTCACCGGGAACAGGTAGTTACAATTTTATGAAAATCTAAATTTGTTGTCAGTTAAGATTTGTTTCCTGATTAGATTGAACTTGTTATTGACTTGGAAGATGTTGCTGAGTTTGATGATGAATTAGCAGAACAAATTGTTGATAATGCTAGACGATACACTTTGTTGTTTGGTGAAGTTGTTCAAGAAATGCTTCCCAAGTATAAAGAGCATGATGTGGAAGCTAAGGATGCGCTTGATGTGTACATTAATCACCGATTAATTGTTGAAAATCAACATCAAAATGAAGAGCCAAATAGGACACACAGATATCCTCCAGAATTGATGAGAAGATTGTAATACATACACATTATCTAATAAAATATTACATTTTTCTCTAAATCATCTTTTTTTTTAGTGAGGTTTATTTCAAGTCTCCTTCTTTGCAGAAGTCTATACCCATCAGAGAAGTTAAAGCTGTCCACATTGGTAGATATTATTATATTCTTTATATTTGTAGTCTCATACTAATTGTTTGTATTCCAGGCAAATTAGTTACAGTTCGCGGTATTGTAACACGTTGCACTGAAGTTAAACCAATGATGCAAGTAGCAACATATACATGTGATCAATGTGGTGCTGAAACTTATCAACCTGTAAGCAGTTATTAGTTATTCATGTTTACTAAAGCTATATAGTTATTTTTTTAGATAAATTCAACATCATTTATGCCACTGTTGATGTGTCCCACTGATGATTGCAAAGTGAATAAGAGCGGTGGCCGCTTATATCTTCAAACTCGTGGCTCGAAATTCGTTAAGTTTCAAGAGCTAAAGATCCAGGAACATGTAATCTGTTATTAACAATCAATCATTTATCACAAGTTATCACCATTTCGTTTTTTCAAAAGAGTGATCAAGTGCCAGTTGGCCACGTACCACGCTGCTTGACTGTTTATTGTCGAGGCGAAACAACACGTTTGTCTCAACCTGGAGATCATGTCAGCATTACAGGCGTCTTCCTACCTATGTTGCGTGCCGGTTTTCGGCAACAAATGCAAGGACTTCTTTCCGAAGCATATGTCGAAGCTCATGTAGCTATACATAAAAAATTCTTAAACCAATGTTGTTTATTTGCTCTAATTACTGTTTGCTAACAGCGAGTGGTTAGGTTGAACAAAACCGAAGATGACGAAATGAGTATGGAAACTTTAACAGAAGAAGAACTGCGTCAAATCGGCGAAGAAGACTTTTACGAGAAGCTGGCTACAAGTATCGCACCAGAGATTTACGGACATGAAGACGTTAAGAAAGCTTTGTTGTTGTTATTGGTTGGTGGAATTGATCGAA
The DNA here is from genome assembly GCA_030770115.1 of Daphnia galeata. Taxonomy (NCBI): domain Eukaryota; kingdom Metazoa; phylum Arthropoda; class Branchiopoda; order Diplostraca; family Daphniidae; genus Daphnia; species Daphnia galeata. Next base: position 292,749 of record CM061120.1, on the reverse strand, counting down.
AACCTAACGGCATGAAAATTCGTGGAACAATGTAAGCATCGTACATTTTTTTTAACATAACGTGGAAAAAACTAAATAGGGAAAACTAATTTTTCACATTATGTTACGTTGCAGAAATATTTGTCTTATGGGAGATCCTGGTGTTGCTAAGTCACAGCTACTCAAATTCATTGATCGTCTTGCGCCAAGAAGTATTTTCAATACCCTAAAAGTCGGATTGAATAATGATAATGTCGATGAATTTTAGGTCAGTATACTACGGGACGTGGATCTTCTGGGGTCGGTTTGACTGCTGCCGTGCTTAAAGATCCAGTTACGGGTGAAATGACATTAGAAGGAGGAGCACTTGTGTTGGCTGATCAGGGTGTCTGTTGCATTGACGAGTTTGACAAAATGCCTGAGTCTGACCGTACAGCTATTCACGAAGTGATGGAACAACAAACTATTTCAATTGCAAAGGTAAATTCAAATAACACTTATTTAAATAAGGTAAGGTTTTACTGATTTCTATTACTATTATACCAGGCAGGAATCATGACTACGCTTAATGCCCGTGTTTCTATATTAGCTGCTGCCAATCCCGCTTATGGTCGATATAACCCCAAAAAATCCGTTGAACATAACATTCAACTACCAGCAGCTCTTCTCTCACGTTTTGATGTTTTGTGGTTGATTCAAGACCGCTCAGACAGAGAGAATGATTTGAGGTAAAATTAAAGTTATCTAACACCAATTTGATTTAGAAACTTGATACTTATTTGCTTCCATACCTCTTAAATTGATAGACTGGCACGACATATTACGTATGTTCATCAACACTACTGTCAACCTCCTACAAGAGTGCTGCCACTTGATATGAAACTAATGAGGCGGTATATTGCTCTTTGTCGTCAAAAACAGCCTTCTGTTCCAGAACATTTGACCGACTACATCGTCAGTATGGACTCGTCAGATTTTCTTTCCAAAACTAGTAAAATAATTTTAAATATTTCGTGCAGGCGCTTATGTTGAAATGCGTAAAGAAGCAAGAAACAACAAAGACATGACCTTCACTTCGGCTCGTAATTTATTGGGTATTCTTCGTTTATCAACAGCATTGGTAATTCTTTTATTAAGTTACTCGTAAAATTTCTTACACTTCAAGTCCCATGCTTTACTGTGATTTAGGCTCGTCTTAGGTTGGCCGAGGAAGTGGAAAAGGAAGATGTAAGGGAAGCAATGCGTCTAATGGAAATGTCAAAGGATTCCTTGAATCACCACGAGCAACGGCCAACTAGGTAACTTAACAACTATGGCTGTAAGGGAATTGAAATCTAGCTATGACAATTTAATTTAATTTATTTTTTAGACCTGCAAGCGCCAAAGATCAGATATATACTCTAGTAAGGGACTTGGCCGGCGAAAACAAAATTGTTAAGATGTCAGCTGTAGTTGAACGTTGCACCACAAAAGGTTTTACTCCCGCTCAGGTAGACGATTGCGTGGAAGAGTACGAAGAACTCAACGTCTGGCAGGTCAATCAGACCAGAACAACTTTAACTTTCGTATGAACATTTTTGTCTTAAGCAGCAGATCAATGCACACATTTTCTACTTTTACTTTTCGTACTGGTACTTTTCCCATTCCCCGATTAATTACGAAACAAAAATTTTGATGTAACTTGTCAAAATTTTAGAAATACACTCATTCTCATACACCCTATATAAATTCTGGTCCTGTATGAGTTCGTTATAAAGTATTTCGGATTATTGCTACAAACCAAATTTTTCGACGTGAAAGGGATTGCCATTTTATTTGCTAAATACTTGTACTTTTACGTTTATTAATTTCTCTCATCGGATATAAGATGAAAATGACGAGAGCGAACAGTGACCAAACGCACATCAGCAGTTGTAAAAGGACAGATGCTGGCTTGTCAGTAGTCTCTCAGTTTGTTTCTCATTAGGATATTGCATTAATAAGTACAGGACTACTGGCAGGGCCTCTCTTATCTCTTATGCAAGGTGTGCGGCTGCACCCTTGACTTTTTCTGAGGGGCGGAACGTGTGGAAAAAAATTTAAAAAAAAATATTTTTTCGATTTTTCAACTTTTTTTTTCATAAATGAAAAATTTTGTAGTTTTGGGTTAGGTATTTTGATTTTTGACGAATTCGTATAGATCTTATTGTAGTCATGGTGTATTAGTATGGTGGGGGAACTTATGGTTGGAATCGGCTATCTCGAATGAAGCCAGTTTCCGGACAAGTGGCGGAGCTTATTGGGGCTGGTCTCCTTTCGTCAGTGCCCTCTATGAACCAATATACTAAATTCTTTCATAATTTAGAAATTCGTCTGTAAAATAGTATATATATTTAACTTTTTAATGTATAGATATCAACCGATTGTCATAGTGGTTAGAGGAATGAGCTACGACTCTAGAGGAATATGGTTCATTTCCTATAATCGTCACTAATTTTTTTCATATTTTTTTCTATTAATTTTAAAATAATTAAAGCTGGAAAAATAATACTTAATTACTGTTATTGACTCATTTTTTACGATTTTATAGCTTTATAAGTACATAAGCAAAGTGCAATCGGACTTAGAAAATTTTCAAACCGTTTATAGCTCATAGTTCACCCAATTGTCCACCAGGCAGCGTTGATGATAGGTGACCACTGGCTTCAGCCGAGATAGCCGATTCCAACCGTAAGTTCCCCCACCATACTAATACAGCATGTTGTAGTTATAACTTATAAGTGCGCGAAAAGCCAAAAGTCGTGCGCAGCTTACTCCAATGCGCACCACTGTGGCCTATGGGGGAACTATACATTGTTTTATGCTGAGTCGTGGTATCCTTCGAATGCTTTGTTCGGTTGGTATAGGGCTGTTCGACATCTTTTTTAACATTTGTTGAATTCGTGAAACGCAGCAACTCATGTATTTTTTCGTCTGCTACAAGTGACTTGTTTTGTTCTGCGAAATATGAAATTTCAAACAGTTTGATAGAAATGGGGGTTATTTGAAAGTTTTTATTTAGGTAGTAGTTAGGTAGTTTTATAGGTTTTATTTATATATTAGTTGGTTATAATGTATTTTAAGCTATGTCACTGTCTGGTTATGCCACTGGACTGAATAGTGAGGCAAAAACACGTTATTTTGATAAATTAAATACTGTTTAATAGTGATTGTCCATATTCTATTCCGAATTCACTGTTTAAAGATGGGACAGACTGTTGTCCTATAGTTCCAAAAATTTCTCGTTAGAATTAAATTTCATATTCAAAATCTGTATATTTGTTTTAGTTGAGGAGGGGTTTGAAACCATGTAGATGGGTTGCTACAAGTCTGCATGGTTTCGTCTGAGATTAATGAAAAAATAAGAGTATGATCATTTTAATTAACACATGGTTAACTAACTCCCATGTTTCCACATTGAATTCGTAATAGAATATGGACATTGGACAATTACTATTAAAAATTTATAACTTATCAAAATAACGTTGTTTTTCCCTCATTATTGAGTCCACTGGCATAACCAGACAGTGACATAGCTTAAAAATACATTATAACCAACTAATAATTAAATAAAACCTATCAAAACTTTCAAATAACCCCCATTTCTATCAAACTGTTTAAAAATTCATATTTCGCAAAACTACACAAGTCAGTCGTAGCAGACGAAAAAATCCATGAGTTTCTGCGTTTCACGATTTCAACAAATGTTAAAAAAGATGTCGAACAGCCTAGGGTGTTTCATTCCCGCACTTTTTTTTGTTTTACATCGGGGTTTGCAGATCAGGGTTCCAAATAATGTTAAACTCCCTTGTATTTTTTATTTCACGCGAAAAAAATATTTAGGGTTCCCACCGCGTGAAAACGTGAAAAAAAACCCTATTTTTCGTGATTTTTTAAGGAAATTCACGGTACCCCTTCGGAAAAAAATTACGGGATTCAGAGGGATGATTGACATTGTCCTTATCCATTTTCCCTCCAAAAATCGTTTGAAAATAAATATATTTAATGGTGCCACTCGTTGAAAATCCATCGGGATTTCTATAAATAATTAAAAAAAACATACGTTCTCTACCAATAGCGGCCGTCATATTTACGCTAGAGCAGCGAAATTTTAATTAGAGCTTTCCAAACATGTTAACTACTTATGCCTAAAATATTTTCAAAATTGATTGATATTTAAGGGTCCCGCGGTCAATTTGATTGTCTCGATTCGTATACGAACCGACGTCAGTTCTTGATATCGAAGAAGCAACAAAGATTAGATGGTTGGGACAAACAGTGACAAATGTCTTATAATGAAACATTTCCAAGAGAGGAATATTCTTCCCACTCGGTTCATGTCGAAAACCGAGGTCTGCCACTCCCGCGGTCAATTTTATTGTCTATATAAATTCGTACTCTTGCTCAAAGAAACAACATTTAAAAAATTGATGCGTCATTGACGAATTGTTATTTCAGATCTCTAATAAGCCTAAATTCTCCCAAAAAATCTAATACTTTGGTGGGATTGTAAGTCAATCATGTATACGGGGAAGAAAAACCGAAAAAAAACAAGATATCGGCCCGCCTTGGAGATGGGATAAAAATCGTAAATCAATTTCAATGATGGTTGGGAATATTGGTTAACTTGGATCAAAGTTGGTCAGTCGAGAAATTGACTAGAGTTTATGGGCCATCAAGGATCTTGTTTATATGAACTGAATTCTTCTTTCCAAAGTATGGGTAAAAATGCTGGTGGCCTTTCTTCTATCCAGGTACCATAATTAATATTCAGGTCGTATTATTCATGCTTAAATGTGCATTTTTTCTCCTACAGGTACAACAGAGAGAGTCTGTTTGATTAAAGGAACTACTGAGAGTGTTATGTCCATGCTAACATTCATCTGTGAAAAAATAAGAGACAAGCCAGATCCCAATGCCAAGCCAGCGATGGACTTTGACAGCAAGAATCCAGCTGAGAGAGACAAACAGGTCAAGATTCTTGTACCTAACAGTACAGCAGGTCAGATCACCTTGACATTCTAATTATATATTGAGAATATTTTGCAATTTTCAGTTTAGTTTGACCTTTGTGTGACAGGAATGATCGTCGGTAAAGGTGGCAGTTTCATCAAACAAGTTAAGGAAGACAGTGGAGCCTACATTCAAATTTCTCATGGTTTATTAAGATTTGAACATTGCTTAACTTATGTTATGTGTAGGCAAGAGATGATGTTTAACCCACATGTTAAGAATCCAACTGTACTTAGTATCTATCTTTACCTTGTATTGCAACAACCTTAAGAGCTACTAAACAAGATCCTGTTATGTGCTGCCAAAGTGGTAAACGAGATGAATAAACAATTACCACAACTTCTTTGGTTTAGATTTCTTCTTTCCTCCATGGCAACTTGTCACTACTAAAGATGTTTATAGGGAAATAAAGAGATGACATCAATATTAACACTTTGCATTAAATTTATTATCTTATTTTCCATGCCATACTTGGTACAGTACCTTTCAGGAAAATGTGTCCCTTTTGTCCATTTAACTCCGTTGGCGCGGAGCACACATTTTCCTGAAAGGTACTGTACTAAGACTAAGATAAATGCTCCATCTGAAATGAGATAATCAGCATGAAGTTTTGAGTTGCCGTTCGATCACCACTTCGTGATCGATTGATCTTGATCTCGATAACTCAAAAAAACTGATCAATCGATCAGCGTCGATCAGTAAATGAACAATTGATCGATTGATCATCGAACTCGATCAAATCAATCGTCTGAATTTTTCCTCTTGTATTTTGGTATGAAAGAGTAAGCCAAATACACAAAGTGAAAAATTGTTATTTTTTGCTGTTTCCAGATGTTTTTGAAGGTTGATTGCCCCATTCACGGCAACAAGCCCCATTCAGCTTTAAGAAAACCAACATTTCAAAATTCAAATCAGAGAGATTACATCTTTTTGCTGTGAAAATGAGTCCTGCTGTGCTAAACAATCTTTCGCAGGCAGCTGAAGAAGGCAGGCCACTGTTGTATTCTCTGGTAGAATAAAATAAAACAATATTTAACAAATATTTAACAATTTGGCATTTTGGCATGACAGCTTGTAACTATTACCTGTAAACCATTCTGATGTTGGGAAAACGATCTAACAAAGAGATGTCATTTGAATCCTCCGTAAGATATTTCTCGACTTCATCGATTTCAGTTGACGGCCTCCGATTGTATCCATCAAGGAAGCGCTTCTTTTTCGGTGATTCATTGTTTGGGATGTTAATTGTAGAAGATCTATTGAATTACCGACATAAAAAGAAGTGTTACATAATGAGAAAGTGTAAGCAGCGTAGACTATGTAAAACATTGAAAGAATTGTGGATAAGACAAGTAATATGACAAATCAAAACATATCTAACTTACGTAGGCTGACTGGTCTTCACACGTCGAACTGCTCCTTTGAGTAATAAAGTATACTCAGCTTTGGAATTGTCTTCAGCCCATATCATTTTGAACATTGGGTCAGAGATACTTGCCATTATTAAATGACGCTCGTTCATTAAGTGATCAAATCTGGCGTGTAATCCGCCAAGAACGGCAAAAACAAGGGAACCGCAGTGATGAATAGTAGGATCAACTGAAAACTCTTCCATTTTTTCCACAAGTAGTTTAATTGTGGGTATAACACATCCTATACTCATATTTTCTTCATTCTGCAGAACATCGAGTGCTTGTGTAAACGGTTCCATTATACGAACGTATTCTCCAATAAATTCCTTTTCTAACTGCGTTAAGGGACTCAATCCAAAGTGACGAAATGTTTCTCCTAGCTCCGTACTTTTCGTGTTAGAAAATTTGAGTACACAGTTCATGGCGTCGTAGAAAGAATTCCATCTTGTTTGATGGTACAATATGAAAAGCGAGCCTAGTTTTTCTTTGATGGTATCAGAGGCCAAAGAACTTCGGGATTGCTTATTCCAAATTTTCTGCAATTTTCTATCAACTTGTTTTTTTCAGTTTGTTGAAGGTCACATTCGTTATTTTAGAAATATCTGTAGTTGCTATTAGATTCAGGAGATGACATGGGCACTTAACGTGATAAGGCAATTTGATTCGTTCTCGGCATTCATTTTCCGTTTCCGAATCTACATCTTCGTTTTCAACTGTTTGTTCTTGTTCTTGTGCACGATGTTCTTGAAAGATTTCATCTAAGTCTATGAAGACAACGTCATCGTCATCCTCACAATCTCCGTCTTCATAATTTTGCAAATTATCTTGATCCTCAGTCAGTTCATTCCCTCCGAATACTTTAAAAGCTTTGAGGAAATTAGAACCGCTGTCAGTTATCATGACATTGACCTTGTCAACAATATTGAATTCTTTGTGAATATCATTGATTATTTTTGCAATCACGTCGAACGTATGTCTGTCTTTTACTCGGCGAATCGCTAGGCAAGCACTGCGTCTCTTTAAATCTTCCCCTTTCCAGTGGGCTGTCATCCCTATGTAGCTCCTACGATGAGCTGTCCACATGTCAGCGGTGGTACATACATCGGTTGCGTTTTCCAGAGCCAAGCAGAGTGCAGTCTTAGAATTTGAAAAGTCTCGCTTCAATTTTTCGGTAAAGAAAGTTCTCTTTTTTACTTTCAACTTTCCAACAAGGCCTTCCAAAAGCGAGCGAAAACCTTCTTTCTCAACTATCCTTAAAGCATTCATGTCGCTTACAATAAAATCCTAAGAAAGAAATTACGATAAGATTCTTGGAGGTTGACTTTAAATCATGATAGAATAATTATTACCATGATTTTGTTGTCCAAGTCAGCTTGAGTAACAATGGGCTTAGACATCGGTGGATCTTTTGTGTTAACCAAATGTTTGTCAATTACTGTTTGACCAAACAAATCTTTGCCTGAATCGGACGTTGTTTTCCCAAACTCTTCATTCTTTGTTCTTCAATTTTTGAATTGAACTCGGCCAATCTAACTTTGTGTAAAGACTTTAAAAATAAAAATAATTAGTTGTACGTACAGTTGTAGAAAGTAAAATAGCATTAAAATGTAAATCTACCTCAACATGTCTGCGAGCATTACAAAGAGTTGAGTTGTCTACTGAAATGGTTTTGTTTGCACAACCCATCAAGCACTTGTAAATCGTAGTTTTCTCAGTACTCTTAATTTTTTCAAAGTATTCTGGTGGGACAAATACAACATATTTTTTCTTTACTGCCAGTGCAGGTTGACACTCAGTTGAGTCAGTTCTGATGGATTAGAAATTGAACATATTATTAATTTTCTTTAGTAGCCAGCCAGATACAAAATTTAGTTACTTACATATCGATGCTATCATCTTTTGATGTCGAAGGTAAAGGCTCCACAGTTTCCACACTCATTTCACAATCGTTAGGGGAGACCGGAGTCAACATGGACACGGGTCATAGTAGACAAAGACCATAAGTGCTCCATGTTATGGTAAAAAAAATTTTTTTTTTTAATTTTTGTATGTACTAGAACGTTTAACGTTCTAGAAAAAATATTCATTAAAATTGAATCATTATTGCTCTTGTTATCGCATAATGTAAAAAATGACCCTGTTTGATGTAATATGTCCCCCTATTACTCTAACTATTTTTAATGTGAAAAACACTACAAATGAATAAAATAATGATAGGTGAAATAGCCAATTCATTTCTTAATTGATTGATACAAAAATTAAATGTTAGTGCCTTTTCAGTAAAAAGTTATGAACGAAATACTAAATAGCACCGAGTTGTGTCATTTTGGACACCTAATTTTGGGGTGTAATTGGACCACGCTAACTATAGCAACGAGGGGAGCTTGCCGCCTTAGGGCATAATTTACAGGCAAATGTCAAATTTTCCCCCCTCTTTTCTAAAACACTCGTAACTCTTCATTGTTTTACACAAACGTGTCATTATCAGTGTGCATGAATAAAGAAAGGGCAGATGAACATTCTAAAAAAATTTTTAATTTTTTCCGTTTATTATTTTACGTTTTATCATGATTGTCCAGTTTTAGACAGAGCCTGTCCAATTTTGCCCCGTCTTTTTCAAAAAGGCCCAAAAAATTTGACTTTTTCAAATCGTCACAACTACTTTATTTTTAAAGGGAAAAATGTATAAAAAATATGGGAAGTAAACAAATGTACATTTAACGAAACACACGAAAAAAAATTAGGAAAAAGTGAAAACGACAAGAAATATTGCAAAAAGAAAAATTTTGTCCACGTTGACTCCGGTCTCCCCTACTTATGCAGTTTTAAAAGACTGTAAGACTATGTCTAGAATCTAGAATGAATGCTACTGCAACACGTGAAGTTGCATAAATTCACGTCGTCTGAAAAAGCAGAAATTTTTGTAAAAATTTGTTCAACCTAGGTGGCGCAAAATTCGTCTTGATCGAGAAATATCTCGATCAGGGGACCCTTTCGATCTCGATCTCGATTTCGATAAACTGCTGTGATCAATTCGATCGCGTCGATGAGGGGAAATTGATCGATCGATACTTCGATCTCGATCATTTCCATCGATCGTGGCAACTCTGATGAAGTACATATGAATAAAAACTTAACATCCATGGTAATGAACTCCATAAAATCAGGTTAACAGTCATGAGACTCGGGAATTTCACTGTTATATCACACAGACTATTATACAGCTGATCAATCAATCACTTGTTGATGAACCTCAATAAAAAAAACTGTTAATTAAAAAGTCTGAAAGACAAAACGTAATTTACCTGCAGAGCAGTGGTGACGTGAGCACTGAGCACTGCAAAAATAATAGGAAACTGAAAAATATTCCAAAGGGTGGAAAGAAGCTGTGGAAATGTGGAAAAATTTTGACGACTTACGACTCTCTGGCTATCTGCCATGGCAACCGGGAAGGGGATGGGAAATTTAGTTTAGTCCACAGCACACCAAGCGGATGAGTGGCCGTAACTAAAGTAGGCCATGGTATACACCTACTTCGGAGGAACCGCGAGTCAAGCATACATAAAAGTGATAAAATTCATACATAAAAAGATTTTTTGGCTAAGTGGTGCGCATTGTCGTAAGCTGCGCACCACTTTTGCTTATCGCGTACTTAAAACTGCAATAAGATCTATAGTGTTAATATAACTCACTAGATGGATAATATGTTGTATAGTTCAAGCAGACTATTTTAAAAGTCCAAGTTTGAGCTTGAATTGGTTAAGCCACGATGAGTCACGACTCAGGTACAGCTAGTATCCTTCAAAAAAATCCGAACGCGATTTTTATTATTTTAAACATCTAGTGAGGGAAAAAAACTATTAGATGATGTCTAATCCTCTTCCAAGGTTTCCTCTTCCAAGATGCCGTGAGTCCATTTGCGTATCATGCAGTGAGCTGCATCTCACCGCTAGATGCTTTCTTTGCCGGAATGGTTGATAGAAGGGGATGGGGGAAAAAGTTGACACTAAGAGGGTATAGCTCGTCGATCGGCCTAGTAGTTAAGTAGGCCATGCCTTAAGTCAACATGGTCGCAGACCACTCTTCGATCCTTAGCGACGAATCGCACCTGCACTTTTTCTACTGAGGAAAGTCGATTCTTATCGACTAGTCAGGTGATACTCTCCATTGGGGCAGTTCCCTGCCCAATGGAACTGCCACCCTACTCAATCGACTCTTATCGACTAGTCGCTGCTTATGAACTAGACAATGCTTATGGACTAGTCTTTATTGCTTAATTATAAACTAGTTTATATTATGTTAATTATTAATAATTATTGTTAGATTAGGTAACGTTACGTTACGTTAGGTTAGGTTAGGTTAGTAATAAACATATAATATAGGTTATATGATAAACAAACTTGCTAATAGCTATATAAAAAAGGCAGACTCTAATGGACAAGTCGACTCTTGTAGACTAGTCAATAAGAATCGACTTTTTTCAGTAGTAAAAGCGCAGGTGCGATTCGTCGCTAAAGATCGACGAGACATTTGCGACCAACCTGCCTTAAGTTTGTAAAAGACGCACAATTTCCTCATATTATGTAATTTTTTATTTGACTTTATTTATAATTTTTTTGCCTGTTGGAGAGCTGAAGACTCAATACAGTGACCTTAATGTTTCAAAGCAAGAACGGTAACCACTATACCAAGGGATCGTCAGTGACATATAAATAATGACGATAAAGATATTATCGGCGGATTCAGAGACTAGTTTAAATTTCACCAATGATATATCATTGAACGTCTCCAAGTTTCACGACCCCTTGGTATAATGGTTACATTTTCGGTTTGGTAACACCAAGGGCAATGTTTCCAATCCTTATCCATCCATCAGTAAACGAGAAAAAAAAATTGCTTAACTTTTACATTAGAAAATCTTGGATCTTTATAAAGAAAGTCAACTTATTAAAATATTGTTATTTGTTACAGAGGGTGAAAAATGATTGCGCTGATTAGTATTTATTTCAAAATATGATATTCCACCCACGACCTATATAAGACCCTTAATATACACGCCATTCCATATTTGAATGTGTCCAAGGCATGCCGAAACAATGTTAATCATGGCAAAATGAAACACTTTACTATTGAGAAATATGATGCCCCAAAGGCTACGTCTGGGAATTTCCCTGCCTTTAGTCTATCGCGCCAATATCACCTTGGAAAAGGATCAGACATATAGTTAGAGTTACTTTTCCCTCACTAGATGTTTAAAACATTTAAAATCGCGTTCAGTTTTTTTTGAAGGATACTGTACGGGTTTATGTTTTACTTAGATTTAAAATGTTAGTTGCATGTACTTTTAGCTCTATGAATTGCTACTATAAGTGAACAGCAAGTGAAAAACTGAAATAGAGACTTCATCGGCAATCAGGTTCGCAATATCGATTGCAGAAGCACCAAGCGAAGACGGAGAAATAATTGATTCTAGTCTTCTTGCTGCCTCGACCTTTATTGTTCAAAATGGATTGTCGTCAGTTTATTCTAATATTGTGATTGCATTACGAATCTTGCTTACCCTTCCAGTTCCCGTTGCGCAAGGAGAGAGAAATTTTCCAAATTGAAACTAATTAAAACAAATCTTCGCTCATTAAAGAAAAACTAGATGGGTTAGCAATGATTTCAATTGAAAGAGAAATTGTCGAAAATATTGATCTCAGTGAAGCGATTAAGGAATTTGCCCCCAAAAATTGCGGAAAGTCCCGATCTAAGTCTCACTATTCGATTTGCAATTCAATTTGCAATACATTCTCGTGTCTCATCAACTATATGTTTTCGTACATAGATTTTTTAAGGGGCGGCAAAACCGGGGGAAAAAATTTGAACCCCTGTCATTTTAGGACCAGTGGTCAACTAGATGCTCCCCATGTCTGGTCCCGATCTTCTTCAATCTAAAAAAAAATTACCACAATCTGTTCAACCTTACCTCAGATGATCTCTGTCCTTCTTCCAACCCCCCCACCTTCTCGCTCCCACCTCTCTTCGAATCTAAATAGTCCATCTCAGTGAGCTCACGTCCATCATCTTCAACTCCCTCATTGAAAAATCTCCCCGCCCGACATTATCATCTACACCGAAGGCTCTGTAAAATCTAGCCCACCTAGCTCTACTTGCGCCATATATATCCCCTACCTAGTCTATTCAAAATCTTGTCTCCTTTTACCTGGATCAGGAATATTCTCCTCCGAACTTTACAGAATTCTCAGAGCTCTCGAAAAGTTGTATGCCCTTGACCAATCTCCTCCATGCATTCACATTTTCTCATAATCGTTCAAAATGGGTACCTCACGAGATCGTTCATATCTCGGCCGATGATTGAATAAGAAAGAAATCCTTTTGGATTCCAATAGAGGAAAACCTAAGGAACTTTTTCTTCCAATTAGTTTTTTTTAAAATTAAGCCTGTGGACCGAGCAAAGCGATGCACTCTAGAGGGGCAAATTCTATATTTCCTGATTTTTCCCGTTTTCATTCATGATTATCTCCCGAACGGTAGGAGATAGAAATCCGGTCTTTGCGCCATTAAATCCGCCATGAAATTTTGAACAAGAATAATCTGTTCCGGAATTTCTACGGCCCTTGCCGGATTTAGTTTCAACATTGAACTCCCCCAAAACCGGACTACTTGAGTGGGAGATCGCTTGTTAATACCTGAAAAAACTATGGTATAATTCAATTCATTTTTTTTCCTAGGATGTTTACATAAATTCGTCGGCTATGTTTACGTAGTGTAACGGAACGCCTTTTTTGTACGACTCTTGTATTATCTTTATTTCTATTCTTTTCTTCTCTCTCTTGTTCATTTTTCTTATTTTTGTGCAATGTCTTTCTCTTTTAGGGGAGAGCTGGGTCAGACTGGACACGTATCAGGTAGGACAAGCTGAATAACTGAAGGTGGCGATGAGGAAAAAAATTAAAAATAGTGTGAAATAAAGAATGTTATAACAACTACAGGGTATAAGTTTAAGTAAAATCCTGCAAATGGTTTTTGAGTTATAGCAATAATAAAAAATGGCGGTCTAATTTTATTTTTGTCATTGCAATAGTTTTTCGTAACTCTAAACAACCTCTACGGTTAAAAACATGTTTATTATTGAATATAATACTTTATTCATTCTGTTTTCATGTTGTGTTAACATTTTATTGTTACGGTTAATCTTTTAAGAATTATAATGAATTAGAAAAAAGTCTTTGCTGTGGGTGATACTGAACATCTTTTTTGGGGTAATAACGGAAGAAAACGATATTTCTTGATACTTTGTAAGACCCTCCTCTTTTTGTCATTTCCACCCCAGCATTAAATACCAAATTTTGGTAACATATTATCATTATATTTTTTTCACATATTCTATTACTTTAATGACCATAGTAGCTATTTAGACTTTCAGCATTAGAGTTATTAGCATATCTTCTATCCCCCCCCCCCCTGATATTTTTCCCCCTTTTATTTAAATCTTGATTCGGTCTAAAATAATGATCGGATTTTTATAAAAAAATTAGGGGACATAGATTTCAGAGTGTTCAACAATGCTATTAATTTGTTTTAACCAATTAGGTATAGTTTAAGAGATATTGAGGAAATAACTATTTTGTTCAGGATGACCCCGCTCTCCCCTATTCTTTTTTTACTATTTCCTTTTTACCTATCACAGTAGGTTGATAACTCTAAATAGTAGATGGCCATAAACCTTATTCAACATATCACCTCTCCGTGGGCGACACTCATCATATTAGTAGAAAAGAAAAGCGGAGAGCTTAGATTTTGTATTGAATCGAAAATTAGATAGTTTAACAAAAAGATTCTCCGCATTGACAGGCTGTATGAAAAGAAATTATTTACCACACTTGACCTTCCTTCAGGTGTAATAGTTTGGGAGCGTGCGTGAAGCGCTTATTCAATTAACATGCAAAATATAATTATAGACGAAATAAGAATTTGCCGCATTGAATTTCTAAGTGTAAAACACACAGCTGAAGGCAATTAGGGAAGGTTGGTACAGTCAATTCGGGGGAGTGGTCAACGGAAAAGTCTGGCCGATGCTAAGGATAAGTGAGGCTAACCAAGACGAGGATAAGAGTGTGCGGAATCTGGTCGTGAAGTGTAGACTCAAAATTATCTTTTTATTAGTTATTAGTCCTATTTATTAAGGGCAAAGTTACTCAATGGGTCATGCGAAATCTACCAAAAGGTGTCAAGTCACCGATTGCTTTAAAAATTGAACCAGTTATAGGTCTATACAGTGCGTACCTAAAGTATCGGAACGCCCGAGAGAACCTTATGGGAAAAGTTCATTTTCTCGACGCTCCAAAAAATCGAGTTTTCGTCGGAAAACGACGAATTTTTGTTTAGAGTTAGATCTTTAGGTCATCTTTCACGTGAATTTTTATTAGAATTTTTTAATCACGGGAAGATGGGGTTTTGATCCGAGCCAAAAGTATCGGAACGCGCGAGAGAGCCTTATGGAAATAAGGCTACCTTGGCGTTCTATATCTTATAAACGGCTAAAGCTAGGATGACGGGAAACGTCTTAAGTTATAGAGCTTTGTTAGCTTTATAAATCTAATAATTTTTCATGTTTATTTTCCAAACCAGACAAATGAATTTTAATTTAAAAATCCATTTTATTCATTTCACCTTTTTTCTCTTCTTTTTTTTCCTCCGAATCCCAAATCCTTTGTCCACCCTTCATCCCTGCCCTTACCGCGAAATGTGACAAAGGGGAGACAGGGGGAAATACAACGAACCGAGAAAAACGGATAATTTCCGTTTTATATTCAAAATTCATTTGTCTGGTTTGAATAAGTAAACATGAAAAATTATTAGAGTTATACAGCTAACGAAGCTCTATAACTTCACTCCGGATATCCTATGGTCCAGTTTGTTTGGTTCTGCTAACGAACGCTATTAGAAGACTGACCGACAAGAATTAGCGACGAAAGGCGATCGACAGGACCCGAACGTCGTGGAGACGGAAGGGAAAAGGAGATGGGAGTAGAGAAGAGGAAGGCATTGTACGTGAGACTGGCGAGGAGAGAAGACGGATGTGGAGCTGATACGTACGCGAACCTAGAAGATTATTATTGTTTTGTGTGTGACTATATTGCTGTTCTCTGAACCGAAGGCGTAGAGGAAGCCTGGTCGCAAGCATTGGCCGGGGCGTTCCGGAAGCAGTACACCCTGGAGGAGTGGTCCCACTTGGTCAAGGCGAGACAGCAGGAAATCGGGGAATCGGCGGCACGATATGCACTAGAAAAGTCTAAGTTGCTCCGGTTCTGTCCGGAACCCTTCGCCGAAAGGAAATTTGTGACGTATCTGATACAGGGAATACGTCATCGGCAATTTAGTCCAGGGTTGATTCAGAACCCGCCCCAAACGATTCAAGAGTTTATTGTACGTGAGACTGGCGAGGATAGAAGACGGATGTGGAGCTGATACGTACGCGAACCTAGAAGATTATCATTGTTTTGTGTGTGACTATATTGCTGTTCTCTGAACCGAAGGCGTAGAGGCCATCGGAATACAATCTGGTATGTTTCTCTTAATGATTTCTTTTCGATCGTTTTCTGTCTGTGAGTGATTGTGGCTAGACGAGTCTCTTTGGGGTCTAACATAATGTAAATTTCCAAAGAGGATCGTAAAATTGAACTTATTCACATCCAGTTTAGTTTTTTTAAATTCAAAGCTTCAACCAACTTCGTAACTTATAATTTTTCCATATCCAACATCGGAAATATTTAGTATAAGATGTAAGCGGAATAAATGTGCTGCTGCTATATAATAATAGCTCTTATTTCTTGTTGAGAATAAGCGAATATTAGATATGCAATTATGCATGTTGTTGGTAGGTTGTTGGACAAATTAAGCGAAATTAAGTATTCGAGTTTCCGAGAGATTCTAAAGGTTGAAAACGAAAAATATTTCTATTTTCTTCCAAATTTTAGACCCCAAAGAGACTCGTCTAGCCACAATCACTCACAGACAGAAAACGATCGAAAAGAAATCATTAAGAGAAACATACCAGATTGTATTCCGATGGCCTCTACGCCTTCGGTTCAGAGAACAGCAATATAGTCACACACAAAACAATAATAATCTTCTAGGTTCGCGTACGTATCATCTCCACATCCGTCTTCTCTCCTCGCTAGTCTCACGTACCATGCCTTCCTCTTCTCTACTCTCATCTCCTTTTCCCTTCCGTCTCCACGACGTTCGGGTCCTGTCGATCGCCTTTCGTCGCTAATTCTTCGAATCATAACATTAAGAAATAATTTCCTTGCGTGCTTTTCTAATGCAGGCCCGATTTTTAGGAGACTATATCTTTTGTTGACATTGAGATATCAAACTGATATTTTTTAATGAATTGCCCAAACGGCACTTTATAACATGAGTTTGGTTTTATCGGAATATCTCAACCCCTTACATGGGGGTTGAGGGGGAAGTGTAAGATTGAATAACAGAGTAAAAAATACACGTACAAAGACCCTGCCTCATAACATTGCCACGCGCAAATCTTTGCGGAAAAAGAAAACTTCTGTGCCTCTAACGGACAAAGGCAAAAGCAAATGAGGTAGTAAGTCTAAGTAAATCTAAAACATAATATTATCTTTAATTTGTCGCAGGACATTGAGATTATTGGAACATTGAGAGTATTTTATTGAAATGATTTCGAAAATAACATATTTGGTGCCGAAACAGACACAATTGGTGCCGAAAACGAAAAAATTTTGTGCCGAAAGAGACAAATTCATTTTGAAAAAAAATTTACTTCGGGTGATGAAAACGAACAAAAAAATGGTGCCGAAACGTCAAATTTATAGCTAATTTCAACAAAACTATAAACGCTATCAAATCAATTTTTTTACCCAAAATATATTCTTATGAAGGCAATATTGACTAAAAAATTTGAAATGATTGGACCAAAATTAAGGGTCCCGTGGTCAAGTTTCATTTATTGAAATTATTGAAAAATTTTAAAAGACGAATAGAGAAACCAGAAATAAATAAAAAGAAAACATAGAGAAAAATCGTAAATTTTTAAAGAGAACTTTGGGTAAAAAAAGGATATTTTATTCTGTGGTTTGTATAATATCACCAATTATGAATCGGATTTCAACTTTCTTGACAAGATGCATAGCCTACTTTATTTAAGGAAGCCGAAAGGTTTGGGATTTTTTTTAAGCCAATTTGGGTTCCCTTCCTCTTTTTTGGCTCCGCCCTAAGTGGACCCACGGGAGCCAATTTATCGTCTAGTGGCGATATTTGAAAACTCGATTTGTTTACGTTTTTATCGATATGATTTCATTCGCGAAGGAAGGGAATCAGATTGTAAGATAGAGGGCGTTGCTTTTGCCACCAGAATAGAAAGAACCCCCCTTTTATTCAACTTTCACCCTGAGGTGTCATTTTTTCGATCACCAGATGGCTTCCGTTGGTTCACTTTCAGGCCACTTGGAGGATGGGAAATCGGAGGAAAGGTGAGCAAAGTAGGCTTCACTTTTTTAACACGCGAGTGAATGCATTCCTTTCAGCTTCCTTTTATACAGTAGGCTATGCAAGATGACGATGAATCATGATGAAATATTTTCTTCAGAGAAGAATAAAATGTAGTCTACTGGATTCAAACCATAGACCATTGATACCGAATGCCAGACAACTAACCACTGAGCTATCTGTGATATATGTATATTTACTGTTTATTATGTAATAATTCCCCACGTAAAAACAATGGGAACGAAAATTATAAAATTTTCAAAGTTTTTCGTTGGAGCCAAAATGTAATCAATGGTAGTATGGTACGGATAAGGTAAGTTGTAACGTATTGAGCGGATTGGCCGTGAAGCTTTTCCACTCAATAGTCAACAGAAAGATCTTTGTTTGATGATTAAAATCTGTATTGTTCTTCATGAATTTGATAGGAAAACATGGTACTTTTGCACTTGAAGCCGACATACAAATAATATGCAATACAAATGAAAGAAGATATGAGATAGAGCATAGTCAGTTTCCACTAGATAAATAGACGGGGAATGGCAAACCCAGTGTACTGCCTGGGGCCTCATCTCGCCTACATAACCAGAGACAACTGTACTACAGAATGAACACAGAAATACTGAGCTGCAGAATGAGTTTCTGCGTCGGGTTTTATACTGAAAACTAGGTCAAACTGGGTCAAGAGAAAGGAAAAAGAAAGAAGATCAAATGATAACAAAAGAGAAAGTTCAGCTTCAACTTTGACCTAAACCAATAAAAGATCGCTCACTCTTGTTCTTCACATTACTTGACCTATATAAATCAAAGTTCACTCACTCTGAATCTTTACAACGTTCACAGGGGACTGAGAAAATTGCCGCACTTCGTTGCTTTTTTTTTAGAAGGGACCGCTTTTAGATGTTTTATACTTGAGCCTGTCTCAGACGTCCCATTGGTACGTTTTTGGGGCTCAATTGGGACGAAAATTCCTATTTGGGCTAGTAGCTAATGAATAACATGCTACACAACACAAGCGGGAGGGTTATATAGCCCGTGCGTGCTATATCAAATAACAATAGTGGCTACACTATATAGTCAACAGCTAAAGCCGTCGGAAGGAAATTACGCCACTGTAGAGAAAGAAACATTAGCCATCATATTTTCAATTAAACATTTTCGTCACTTTACCTGCTTGACAAACCTTTTTCCGTCTTTATTGACCACCGTCCATTGAAGTGGCTAAAGAATCAAAAAGGTGATAATGGGAGATTAAGAAGATGTGCTATTTTACACGCAGGTAAAAATTACAAAATAAGATATAGTCCTGGTCGTATACATCAAGCATTTTTTCATTCAAATAGCAAATCGGGATATCGATATTTTAGAAAGCCAAGCTGCTGATCCCCTCTGCCAATCCATTATTGATCGTCTAGACCATGTTATTCTCTCTAAAGAAAATGAGAAAAAGATGCCAATATGAGCAAAGCCACAATGCTATGGCATTGTACACTACACTGTTTGCCACTACCCACATAGCACAGTTCAGCCGTCAAATGTCCGAATGAGAGCCGATCAGCCAAGGCACAGCCTATCAATTTGCGGTTCTCAAAAGGACGTCCAACGGTTGAACTTAACGAACGTCCTTTGGAGGGCCCTATAAGTACAGCCCGTTCATGTTATACAGAAATCCGTAATAGGACTTTACATTTATAAAGAAACCAAATATGTTGTTTTAACAAGTGAGATGAGAATATGAATGAAAAATACACCGAAAAATATTGATTACAGAACACTTTTTGAACCAAATGGTTTATTTACGGAAAATTTATGTTGTACAAATAGAAATTAGACTTAAGAGTGGTTCGCGGTATTTGTAGAGAAAGAGTGCAAACCATGAGGGAGGAATGAAGTAGGCGTAACTATGCCTGAGGCAAAACTGACATCGTCCAAGCATTTCCTCGAGTTTTTCCTCCTTCAATCGCACTCTATGGGAAAGTGATGAAGAAATTGAACATACTTTGCGCTTGAAAAACGCCAGTAAATGATGCTCCTATTTGATTAGGGAAACACATGGTTTAAGGAAACACTCTATAGCAATGAGAAATGTATAAATTTTTGGAAATTTGTAATACTGAAGATAAAATTTACTGATAGAGTTTTTGATGGCACAAAAATAAAGTTAAATTTATTCAAGAGAACCAGTGAACAGACCTCTTTTCGACCTTCAGCGAGCCAGTCAGTCTCCTCAAAATTATAACAGTGCTATCAAAACTGTAATTTGTAAACTGTTTACTGTAATTTGGGAAAAAGTTAAAGTCCTATAGATATAATGTCACTATATAATTTGTTATTTGTTGACAACGTCTAGTAGCTTAGTGGTTAGCAAGCTGTCTTGAGCAAAGGTTCGGTGTTGGAATCCGTTAGCGGCCATGTATAACAAAGTAATATGCTGAAGGAAATAACATATTAAAAAATATCCTCAACATGTTGTAATTTTATCCTGAATATGTCCGTTTCGGATGTCTGTAGAATGTCCGACGGCGCTGTGTAAGGCGGACAAAAATTTAAAAAAGGACATCCCTAGGATCTCCGTTTCGGCTGTTGGGATGTTCTAAGGGTGTCTTGCCGACATCCAAAGGATAGGACCAATGTCCGAAGTTTTCATCTTTTAGACATCCACCGGACTGACTTGTTTTATGTGGGTATGCTATGGCATGGCTACACTGCCCCCGATTTGTGCAGTTTAGTCCAAGTGTCGGACGTCCAAGTGTGAAGGACAACTCGGTTCCGACCTCCTCTCATTTCCATCCTTCCTACTTTGGAACTGCTATAACTTCTGTGCTGCCATCTGGCCACTTTTACGCGTTTATTGATTGCGATTTTGAAGTGAACATTAGTAATCGAAAGCTAAGTTGGTAGGCTAATGAGAAGGTCTGTGTTTCGATACTCTGTGAGAATTGTTTCGTTTTATGATTTTTGTTTTCCTTTTTTTAATTTTTTGCATGTTTTATACAAAACTGATAAATCACATTGTATCACATGTATTTTTTTTTTTGGAATTTGAAAAAACATTTGCCTTATTCCTCTGAAAATCGGCCAAACCAAATTATCACAAAACAACAAATAAAATTCATTTTAATCCAAGAAATCGACAAATTGTTCCCAGCAGTCAAGTATTTGTCAATATTGGGTGGTTCACTATACGCTAACTCACTTTTTGAAATTATTGAATATGCGCAGTGCGCACTGCGCACAATTCACGTTATATAATTTGTCCCAAAAACACTTGCGCTTAAGAATGACCCTATTTGAATCAATTCTCTCCTGATTCAAGTAGAGAAAACGCTGATAATTTTTAATATATTGCATGTCTTAACAAACGCATCGCCCGTGAACAAAATCATGAGGTGGACTTACAGGAGGTCGAGGCCTTACAACTCGTTATTTCATATTATTGCTACTGCGGCTCACGATATTAAAAAAACTCAATTAATTCAAAAAGGCCGATTTTTAGATTCAAAAGGCCGACCTGCCGATAATATACGGGACGTCCTCGGTGCTCCGTAAATTTATCGTATTTATTTACCATTATACATGATCCTCTCAGTGATCGATGAAAATATTTTACTGTGAAAATCATCAGCAGGTGGTGGGTGGTGAGACTTATGAGATCGCTAACTCAATATTTGAAATTATTGAATTCCTCACCGCTTAAATATTTAAATTGAAAGGAATACAAAACAAACCCCTTTGATGCCCAAGAGAGAATCACGTGATCACTTCATGTTAACGACAATTATTTTATTCGTGAAATATTTGCATTGCATTATCAAAATTTGATTTTTACTTTTGAACTTTATGTTAAATAAATTAGGCTATCGGAGACAGTGTAACGTATCTTTCGTTTTTTCGTTATCTGATAAGATAGCACCTATTTTGCTACTTCTCAGATAAGATACAGATAAGATATTTTTAAAAAATTTTAAAAAGATAAAGATAAGATAAATTTCAGATACGATAAAGATAAACTTTCATTTTACCTTTATCTGATTTTTTGTAAAAGATAAGATGAAGATAAGATAATCGTATTTGATAGATTTTCAGAAGCGATTTCAATAATTCACTGAATTAATTATTGCATTTTAAAAACTAAATATTACCATTTGGAAAAGATTCATTAGTAAATTTATATCCCTTTAAAATGTGCAACTCTCAGCATACTGCTTCAAAACTTAAAATCTTGGCAGAGAACTTTTTTACTCTACTGTCAAAACTACGAAAGTGCACCCAGTAATAATTTATCTTTTATCTTTTATCTTATCTTTGCAAAAAATGCCAAAGATATAAGATAACGATAAGATAAAATTCGTTTAAAAAAAATGCCAGATAAAGATAGGTCAAAAGATACAAATTCATCTTATCTTTTGGTATCTTGACACAAAACTGATCGGAGAATATTAAATTTAACATCATTATTCATCATTTCAACATTTAAAATGGAAAGATATACAAAAAAGCCCTCGTATGAGACACGAGAGAATCACCTGATCACTGGCTACTAATGACTATTTTTGATTAGTTTTGAACGTGAAATATTTTAATTGCGATAAACATTTAATTTTACTTTGAACTTTATGTGAAATTATTTAGGCTATCGGCATCACAAATGAGATTGGTCATCGCTCTAGTTTTGAAATGGCAAGACTCAGTAAGAACCTAAAACGATGCCTGATGCAATTTTAGTGAGAACACATCAGCGGGCTAGAATAACAAAAGCATAGTTAGTAAAAAAATCAGAAAAACAATCAAACATAATGCTTACCTTATGACATGACAGAGGAATTTTACCATCTTTGGTAATTGGTACAGCATTAATGAGGATGTCCATGGATGGATTGCGTTAAATACTGTCTCACTCATGGCAGCCCAAGACAAAACATTTTTTTTTTTATATTAAAACTATGGTGTGGGGGCAGAAATTGCTACACATACTAACCAAGAAACGTAGAAATTAAGTGGTGAGAAAATAAATCCAAAAAAGGAAGATGGTGATTCACAAATTGCAATTTTTATTCACAAAATCAACTGTCACCCTATACAGACAGTGAGAAAAAGAACAAAAACAACCAGTACAAATGGCGGACACCAAAACAAATGATACGCGAAACCGCGAAGTGAATAGCCTCTACATGGCCTCTATTTTACAATAGGGTTGTGGCATGAAATTCAGAATCGGCTGAAAAAGTCATGGTTCGACGTAGTTTTTCACGCCGATTCTGACGGTATTTTTTTTTTAATTTTAAAATCAATTTATCGGTACGTTATCAGGGTTTAAAGTTTGAATAGGCCCCTCCCATTCTAAAACGGACCCCCCGCCATATTTAGTGGGAGGTCCTTAAAATGTGATCAATTTAGCAGACGACTCGCCTACTTTTCAACAAAAATATGTGATCACTTTCGTCGATCATAAACATATCGATAATCGATAATAAACACAAGACGAAAGTGATCACATTTTTGTTGAAAAGTAGGCGAGTCGTCTGCTAAATTGATCACATTTTAAGGACCCCGAGTCCCGTTAAGGACCCCGAGTTGCCAGTAATATCGCCGGGTACCGCCAGGTGGGGTGGTGTGCCATTCCGTTGCTCGTCGTTGCCTGGGTGAGTTCTGGTGTCATGGTCGGCGTCGTCAGCAATCCGCATAGTAGGGTTGAAGCTAACGCGAATCTATTCCGTCTGATTCTCAGTGGGTATCGTCGAGTTTGTTCGTCTGGTTGTGCGTCTGGCTGTTGTCTTGGGGTCTCCTCGGTCTGTTGTCTGGTTTCCGGGGTGGTGCCTTTTCCATCAGTCTCCAGTTCTGTCTGGTTGATGTCGTGCGTTGGTGGTACGTTTGTGACTGGTTGGGGTTCCTGTTTCTCTCTGTGTTGGATGTTGTGGTCGGTTCCTCTTGGTCTGTGTTGTCGTCTTCCGTGGCGTGGCGCTCGAAGCGAACGTTCTTCTTCGCTGGTTCTGTGCTTAGACTGGGCGTATCCTTGGTGTTGGTGTCTGCTTGCTCTAGTCCTTGGTCCATTCGTATGGAATCTGTGAACTTCTTCATTCTCTCGACGTGGACGATTTCGGTCTTTTTCCCGGGTATGAGTGGATCTCATAGTTGAGCGGCGTTAGCTGTTGTTCGACCACGTACGGTCCGTGCCAGCGGTGTAATAGCTTCTCCGCCAATCCAATTTTCCGTGTGGGTCGGTAGACCAACACTTTCTGTCCAGGGTTATACGTATCTCCTTCTTGTCTTGTTTCATCGTAGTGGCGTTTGTATCGTCTTTGGGCCTTCTGGTTCCGGGCGTCCACTTCTGCAAACGCTGCAAGCGAGGAGTTGTTTTAGCGACGGTTCTTCCTCCGCTTTGTTTGATTGTTGTTCTCTGCCGATGGCTGCTACTCGAGCTTTCTCTTTGTCCGTCGCTAGGGTGTGGACGGCCCACCCTTGGTTTTGGGCTATGTCTGTGGCTTCTGTGTGGCGCCTTATGGTGGCCAGGAACTCTGCACAGGTCTTCGGTTGGAGGACCCATATCTTTTTTACGAGTGTGCGCTTCAGCCATTGGTACAGATGATGTATTTTTGCTGCTTCTGTCATGTTTGGGTCCATGAGTCGGCAAAGGTTCATCATCTCGTAGTAGTATTTTGCTGCTGATTCGTTTGCTCCTTGTTTCCTGTTCCGGAGTTTGTTTTCTTGGTATCCTGCGTAGCTGTCCTGTAGGAACTCCTTGGTGAACACCGATCGCATCCCGACGACCGCGGGAGTTCTGGCTGCGCCCTGGGATGCTGCTACTGCGGCTGTGTCTGCCCATTGGGTTGGTGGTGTGAGACACTGGAACCACTGTCGTGCAGGTCCTTCCATGTAGATCCCGAAATTCAGCCTCTTGTCGTCGTCCGACCACCTGTTGTAGTCTGCCAGTACTTCGTAGCGGTTGATCCAATCCGCTGGGTCCTCCCCTGCCTTCCCCTAGAACGTTGGTGGTGCTTTGAACTTCAGCAGCCCGGCCGCCATGTTTGTCGCTTGTCGTATTTGGGGGGGGGGGGGGGGGGCGAAAGACAATGATTCACTGGCCCCGACTGCTAAGTGGGGGCTCCCTTTTATCCTTAAATGTTCGGAACTATATGAGCTGCGGCCGGAACTATATGAGTCGCTACTCGGGGCCGGATGGCTACAGGAGACGTCCGTTAGACCGGTCAAACTCCGCGTCGTCCGGTTGGCTAACTTGAGGCTGGTTGCAGCTACAGCGTTACAATATCATAATTTTTTTTACTTTTTTTCTTTTTTTTTGCATTTTTTAATGCCAAACTGATAAATCACATTATTCTATCAAGAAATGTTTTTTTTTAAGTTTTTTGATGGAATTAGGGGATTTTTAATTTTTACATGGGACATGGGACCACCGTCGTCGTAGCAATCTCTGTGCCGTTGCCTTATGAACTTTTTCCTATGGAGTTGAGAGACCTGACTTTCATTTCATGGCTCTGACTTGACAGTTGCACTTGAATAAACAGGAATGATACTAAAAAGCAACTGTATTTTGTGTCTATTTTGGAATTTTATATTTTACAACAAAAATGGAATTTTATTAACGAATTGGAACAGAGAAAAAAGATTTATATTTTTAGATATTGATAAGACGAGAAATAATAACAAAAATCGGAATAATTGAAGCGATTCCGCCGCTTCGAGCGTGCAACAGTGTGCCTATGCCACAGATAAAGACCACTGGTTCGACATGTCCATAAGAGATTTAACATGGGCAACTGTCGCCACCAACCTTGCTACCCTTCCTCCGATTTTAGGATAATATATATGGTTACCCTGCCCTCTGGTGTGCGTTTTGTACTCTACATACTGCATTCGGCAAACCTTCCCTCGGCCAACCGTCCCTAGAAAAAATACTTGTATCAATTATTTTATTAGTAATACAATATTTCATGGTGTACTGGTTAAGGCGTCCAGTTGTCCATCTCGGGATCCGTGGTTCGAATCCCTACCTGGTCAGATTTTTGCTTTTTTTTTATTTGCTTCATTCATATCCTGCCAACTTCAAAACTTAACGAAAATATAATAATTACATACAAAAAATTTTTAATCAGACGTTCTAATGAAAAAATTCTTTAAAAAACATCAAAGAACTTAGCAAGAAAAAGAGAAAACAACATTCGTGCCTATTGCGTAGTACACTACCTTATCCGCTAGAGGCAGTACAAGCGTTTATATTATGGCGGGGTCAGTAGGGATACGGCTAAAAGGATAGGACATCTCGAACCAGTGGTCTTTATCTGTGCCTATGCTTTGCGAGAGGAAAAAGGAACGAATGGTTGACGTCGTGCTCGTGCTCTGGCGTGCCAGAGCGAAGCGAAGGCCGTCACGTTCTGGCGCGCCAGTGGTGGAGACCAGGTTGTGTCTACAAGAAAATTTGGACGTTCTTGTGTCGTGTTCTAGTGTCGGCTTCGAAAAGTTCTTGTGGTATTCCGTCCCACTGTCGCCATCCCCGGCCCCGCAGAGGCAGCGCCAACTTGAGCCATCGACGAGCATTAGTTTTGGAGTATCGAGTATTTGTATTCTTGATCTGTGCTGGCATTGTCATATTTCCAGTTAAAATTGTCAATATTAGAAATTCTAACTTTTAAATAATTCAAGACACGACACACGACATATTGTTCGCAAAATAAAATGGCGGGGCTCAATGTTGCTCCTAAACGAAAGGAAATTTACAAGTACGAAGCACCATGGACTCTGTACAGTATGAATTGGTCAGTACGTCCAGATAAAAGATTCAGGTGAGGGGGAATCATTTTAAAAGTTTGTATTTCATGATTAAATAAACATAGTCAACAATTATTATGAATTTTTTTAAATATTAGATTGGCTATCGGAAGTTTTGTAGAAGAATACAACAATAAGGTTCAAGTTATCTCCTTAGACGAAGATTCAGCAGAATTCAGTGCCAAAAGTACTTTTGATCATCCATATCCCACTACAAAAATAATGTGGATTCCTGATGCTGTATTAAGCTGTATTTTATTTTATTTTGACAGCATCAATTGTAATAATTAAATCTTGATCAGAAAGGAGTTTTTCCTGATTTACTTGCAACTAGTGGGGACTACCTACGCATATGGAAAGCAGGAGAACCAGACACAAGATTAGAATGCCTCCTTAACAATGTAACAATATGAATTATTATCATTTATAAGAAAATTTATTCATTTTAAATCATCCTTAGAATAAAAACTCCGACTTTTGTGCACCTCTTACAAGTTTTGATTGGAATGAAGTTGAGCCTAACCTTATTGGAACATCTAGTATTGACACTACATGTACAATATGGGGATTGGAAACTGGACAAGTAAAGCTACTAATTTTTAAATATTTTTAAAGCAAATTCTTGAACAAACCATATGTCTTAAAGGTTGTCGGTCGAGTCGGTGGCCCTGGGAATTGCGTTTCGGGACACGTTAAAACGCAATTAATTGCCCATGATAAAGAGGTTTATGATATTGCATTCAGCCGAGCGGGAGGTGGAAGAGATATGTTTGCATCTGTCGGTGCTGATGGGTCCGTAAGAATGTTTGACCTGAGACATTTGGAACATTCTACCATTATTTATGAAGATCCCCAGCATCGCCCTCTCTTAAGGCTAGCATGGAATAGACAGGACCCTTCTTATTTAGCAACAATATCCATGGACGCTTGCGAAGTATTTTCTGTTTTTTTATCTCTTGTTATTATTTTTAATATAGAATAAGCCTACGTCGTAGTTACAAATGTCTTAAAATGTTAGGTGGTGATACTCGATGTTAGAGTACCATGTACTCCTGTCGCTCGCTTGAGCAACCACAGAGCGTGTGTAAATGGGATCGCTTGGGCCCCACATTCTTCTTGTCACATTTGCACAGCTGGTAACATTACTTTTTTTAAACTCTAGAATTGAGCAATTGTTTATAGTGTAGGCTGCAAATAGCTGTTAACCCGTTTTTATTTGGTATGCAATTTTTTAGGTGATGACCATCAAGCTTTGATATGGGATATCCAGCAGATGCCACGAGCTATCGAAGATCCAATTCTTGCATACACAGCTGCTGAAGGTGAAATTAACCAAATCCAATGGGGAGCAACACAGCCAGACTGGATAGCCATTTGCTACAATCGGTCCCTTGAAATTCTACGAGTTTAATGCTTTAATTCCTATATCTAATAACTCGGTATGACTAATGTATGAAAATTTCTCAATCAGGTATATTTCCTCTTTTCGTGTCTTTTAAGTAATTCGCACTGTTAATGTGTAATTTATAAGGAAAACATCATGAATGTGACACTTGAAATTTTTTAATTTCTTCTGTAATGTAAAGGCAAAAGTGAAAATAAAATTACTGTTGATTTCATGATTTAAATCAACATTGTTTATTAGCTTTCTATCACAGCACTCGGATTCTGTATAAGATCAGCAGGTATTAACATCATATAATTATGTTTCTTTATATTTCAATTTGAGACTGCTAAGTGGTTGGTTGGATTACTTAAAATTTCTTTGCAAGCTGCTGGATTCGAAAGTTGCATAGTTTCTCGCAGCCGCTCATTAAGTAATTGGTATCTCTCGCGAATCTGCATTTCGTGGTTTTTTTTCTTCGCGTTCTAAAACCTTAAGGAAACTTGATAGTTCAGCCACTGTAAATTCCTCCCACTGCAAATAATGTTTGATAGCTTGATCATTGAATTTATTTTGAATTAGGATTCCAATGAATGAAAATGCAAAACACAAGATAATTTACCGGAATGTCTCCATTTTGGCTTTCTTGAAGAATTAGAGTTTTGGCACAGCTTGAGTCATTGAGATTGGTATCATTGGCCTGCCAATATTGGGCAAGTAAAAGCGGACAATCGAAATCGTTCAAGCGATGAAGTCGAGCTAAATAAAAGCAAATACAGGGTCATTTTTATCCAATTGGATTTCTGACTTAAGTTGACTTGTTAGAGAAAATTAAGAAAACAAAGGTTTCGAAAGAACAACTCGCATGTGTACCTCGACTGGTTTTTCCTGGTTGCCAGCTTTTTTCATATATAGCAAGTTTTCTTGGTTCCCAATTTGAAAGAAGATGATGGGATTCCACGATTTGTTGAACCAGTTCGATACACGCAATATCTCTTAAATGGGGAGTAAAGAATTACAAAAATATGTAAGTAGAGTGAAATTATTGGAGACCACTGTATGGGCAAGTCGTTAAAAAACTGAATCTGAAG
This sequence comes from Daphnia galeata, assembly GCA_030770115.1. Lineage (NCBI taxonomy): Eukaryota > Metazoa > Arthropoda > Branchiopoda > Diplostraca > Daphniidae > Daphnia > Daphnia galeata. Next base: position 263,539 of record CM061120.1, on the reverse strand, counting down.
TTCTCCAAGGAAATCAAAACAGAAAAGAGCTGTTAAAACTAAAAGCTATAATAATCGAGAATATTGATGGTCTCCTTAGATCCACCTTAGTAAAAATAATAAAAAAATCGAAGCGGAAGTAAAAAGAATTTTTAAAAGACATTCCATTTTGGTCTTAACCTACCAAGGAGGGTATAGTCTAATAGTTCAAGGCAGCAGGTGCCAATCAATTGACAAACGTAACAAAGTGGTTCACGTCATAATTAAGTCCAGATCTATTTTGCCGATTTTGCCAGATCATCTAGTGCCTTGAGATCGTGACTCTTGTCGGAGTTGAAGTGTTTTAAAAACTCTGATATAAGTCTCCCTCTACCCATTTTTTAAAATATCCGGCTGTATGATACAGCCGGATATTTTAATGGATTGGATACAGCCTGTATCCGGTTTTATCAAAATGAATATCAGGTTGTGTTTTTAACGAATGGTCATTTGAGCCGAACGCACTTTTACCTCGGAAATGAAGTCTGGGGACCGGGGCTTCCGTCTTGAAACACAAGAGTATACATTTGTCGCTCACAATTCATGTTGGAAATACCCGCATTGATGTCGTAAATCGGAAGGGGGATCGGACGGAAATCAATAAATGAGGGTAACTTGCTTTTTTGTCGACAAAAGAAGTGTAAGTAAATTCGAATAGTTTCGAACGATGATTGAGTAGCAGCTATAAATGAATCCTCTGTCGGAAGAAATTTTCCCAGAGTTGAAGTTCCGGAATCGTTCAGGACGGATTTCTTTACGATCTTGTTTTCAAATGACTGGTTGACTGGGCCGTCAAAGTCTGAGGAATCGGCTTCAAACATCCATCGAAGAGTGACTTCATAAAGGCTGGAAAACCTCCAATCATCATTTGAATCTTCGGGTACTGTCAGTTGTGTCGCAAACGTTGTGGTGACCAATGTAGCTGGTGGCTCAGTAACTTTTTTTATTGCAGACGGCGAACTTGAAGCAGAGGCGTAACCGCTGCTGCGACGTGATCTCGGACCACCAATTCCAGTGATAATTCGACATTCATCGACATGCAAGACATCCACCATTTTCCCTACAGCACAGTCTAGTAGAACATCTTCTTCTATTACCGTTTCTACTGGGACATTAGTGACACCCTTTTATCAAAAGAGAGAAAAATTCTTTATAAGACATTAGATTACATAAAATGTAATAATAATAAACGAGTACAATAGGACTTATAGATGATGCGCACTTCTTTCTGGGTCGTAGAAAGATCCATTTATCCTTGTCGACTTGAATAACCCGGCCGCTCCCGTCATCTGCAGCGACAATGGATGGATTAACAGTTTCGGTGTCAGCGATCCAGCCTCTTCGTTTAGCCCAAGTCGGCCACTGATGTTGGGCAAACTCTTCAAAATTCTTCAGCATGGAATCGAACGATAGAGGTGATTTACTAGGCGATTCGCATTGCTCTTGCTGAGGATCAGCGCTAACAGCTCGTCTCCGAAAGGAAGGCGAAGCGGGCAATGAAATACTGGGTCTTTTCCCATCTCCCACGTCTTCACTGTAAATTAAATTTAAATTTTATAATAAATTAAATTTAACTTTTATGGGGGGGGGGGGGGTATTTTGCCTACCTATGAACTCGCTTAAGAGATTGCCGATGAGAATTTGGAGAAGTTATCCGGCTATTTGAGGATTGATAATTGTTTAAGCTAAGAGCTTGTCCCATTTTGAGACCAAAGGTTTTTTTTGCTTGATCGATATAGTAGTCGATACCCAGCCTAAGACGCACTATATCGACCAAGTCACCGATATTGTGTTTAATAGATAACACGTTATGACCGTCAATCCGCGAATGACTGACTCTTCATTTTCGCAACCACACGAAGACAATAGTTCATACTCGAATCAGAACCGTCAACAACACCGACTTCACAAGATAAATAAGCAGTTGTTAGATAAGAAAGTCGCGCACGTCACAGATTTGTTTCACGAATCGTCAACGGAATTCAACTTTCTCTCCAAATGTGGGGAAAAACCTTTATCTCCACGCGTGTCGTGGATTGTAGCGTCTGCGCAGAAAGAAAAACACTAGACTAAAAGGTCAGCAATGCTCAATTCCTTTTGGTCGAAATCCTACAACGGCTTCAGTTCGATAGTTGGCACTGAGTCAAAGCGTTCCCGACTTTTCGGTCGATACAATTAAAGATCATATCATCCTTCAAGCAACGTTCGTTCGTGACTGCAGCTGGAAGAAGACTAGTGAGAGAGAAAGTAACTGCTTGTTGTGTTATTCTCTCACAGTCTCCTGAAAAATGGGTGTGTATCAATGACCCACCTGAAATGAAAAAAAAAAAATTACCGATAGGTTGTCCACCTAGTGGAGAAATAGTGTATAGTTGGTAAAACTTGTTTTTATGGAAATCTTTCATTGTCCAAGTAGGTATACCAAATGATGATAAAAAGATGGGGTGTAAGTTAATAAATGTAATAAAATGAAATCTGAGTTGAAATTTGATCATTTTGTGTAGCTATAGCTGATCAACGCGCAACCATGTCTAAAATTATCGTCATAAACTTTCGCGTTTAACTAGATCCAGCCTTGACACCGTCTACCAACTCATTTTCTTTAAAATATAAAGACATTGGTACATGTTAGCTTTGCTATGAGCTGATTTTCATTTTTATGATTGCCTGTCGGACGACGAAGGTGTTTTACTTACATGTTCCAAACTTACTGAGATAACAACGTTCCCCGTCCAATAAAGGGTTTTCAAGAACGACAATGAGAACTTTCCTGAATAAGAGACAAAGAATGTCCTTGGGGTTCGATATGACTGAGCACAAATTTCGCCTTTTCCAAGATCCAACTGAGGACGTTTAAAATCGAATTTGGAAACCTTCACGTAAATTTGAATTTTTACACTCTATTAATTGGCAATAGTATCGCGTTGCAATTTTATTTAAAAAATTAAGAATAAGGCTATTGGCCCGCTTCATATTATAAACAGTAATAGTACACATATACTGAATACTGTCAGGTTTTGCGAGACATTCCATCCCTTGGATTTATTTTAAGAATGAACAGACCAAGTGGATACAGTTCACTACGAACATGGAATGTCACATCATCCTAAGGTATACAAATACGTATGCACGATTTTAATATCTTAAGTGCCATTTTATGTACTCATTCTGATACGATGAGCTGTTCGGCGTTAACACACTTGTGATTGTAGCCTACGTTGTATGTTGCATTGCTACACAGTTTTACGGCATTTTTGTCAAGTTTTCCTCCTTTTGATCTGATGCTATCTATTATCTCATTCCGTTGAATTTTCCGAGATGTTTTCGCCGTCAGACAGAACTATTTTTGTCTTAACAAAAGTTCATTTTATGTCAGGCTCTGGCTCCTGGCAGAGCCATAGAATCCTGGTGGCACAAGCTGGTAGCATAAACCCAGAGATGCATAAACCCCTTCACAAGTTCACAGAGCTATAGAACCTTGGTAGCGCCACGGCCGCTACTGCATGTTAATCTTGGTTCTTAACTCTTGGAGATTTTCTCAAAAGTCAAAAGTACAGGCGTGCAGCTGCAGCCGACTTATCGAATCGATAGTGCGAAATGGTTTTAAGTATCGATGTTTTAGTGCCTCTGATCAGGGATATCAGTATAGTGGCAGAAAGATAGGGAAAAATGGGCTTTTTTCGTGAACTCCTGGTAAACTGACTTTTTTTTTTAAATAATATGTAGAATTGTTTGGAGAAGCTACTGTTAAAACCCTTCCCAAAAATTTTCACGGGAAAGTTATTAAAACTGAATTTTATTTTTTTCGTATTTTTTCATGTATTTAAAAGGGTATTAATATTAATAAATTTGCAATTTTAAAACATGAGCTTTCTTTCTTTACACTTAATCTATACTCAAACGTATTTTTATCAAAATCTATTATAAAACGGTTAAAATAAACCAATAATACGAAGTTTTCTGCCCTTTTTTCCAAGTTCCGTGTTTAACACGGCGCTTACGGGGAAACCATCTTCATTTAACTAGCTATATCTACTAAACTAATATCCCCTTCCGCTTAATTTTTAGTATTTATAAAGTCAAGATAACAATGCATTTTTATAAAAAAAATTATCGAGAAGGGACATTTCCTGTCAGTAGAAAAATTCGTTTCAATATTACCAATTTCTAAGAGTCACACCATTTTTTGGCCGCACGGGTGTGGTATTCATCGCGCGCGCTGCAGCACAAAGCGCCACTTGGGGCTTAAAAAATGGGAAAATATAAACCAAGAATTCTAATAGAACAAAATGTCCCTTCTCAATAATTTTTTTTTGACAATTAGATAATTATCTTAACTTTAAAAATTCTAAAAATTAAGCGGAAGGGGATAATAGTTTAGAAGATATAGCTAGTTAAATGAAGATGGTTTCCCCATAAGCGCCGTGTTAAACACGGAACTCGGAAAAAAGGGCAGAAAACTTCGTATTTTTGGTTTATTTTAATCGTTTTATAATAGATTTTGATAAAAATACGTTTGAGTATATAGATTAAGTGTAAAGAAACAAAGCTCATGTTTTAAAATTGCAAATTTATTAATATTAATACCCTTTTAAATACATGAAAAAATACGAAAAAATTAAAATTCAGTTTTAATAACTTTCCCTTGAAATTTTTGGGAAGGGTTTTAACAGTAGCTTCTCCAAACAATTCTACATATTATTTAAAAAAAAAGTCAGTTTACCGGGAGTTCACGAAAAAAGCCCATTTTTCCCTATCTTTCTGCCACTAGTATCATCTTCTAACACTACGTATGTTTTTATTCCTATTTTCATCATGAAAATTTAAAAAAAAAACATGATTCTATTAAAGAAACGGGTTTAAAAACCTTTTTCTAAAGTCTAGGAGATTTCTTCTTAGAACATTTTTGAACTTGAAAAAAAAAGTTTCCCAACACACCCGCTATGGCGCTGATCAGAGGCGCTGAACAGAAGCGCTGAAAATGTTGAGCAAAAAGGCATAGAAGGGCCATGGTCATAGATACTGGTTGATGCTGTGCTATCCTTTTAGCCCTATCCCTACTGACGCCGAGTTCTTGGAGTGCTTGTCCTGCCCCTAGCGGATAAGGTAGTGTACTACGCAATAGGCACGAAGGGGGGTTGCAGACGAATTTTGTTTTTCTTTTTTTCTGTCTAAGTTCTTTGTTGATGTTTTAAAATCGTCACAAAGAATTTTTTTGTTAGAACATCTGATTAAAAATTTTTTGTATGTAATTATTATATTGTCGTTAAGTTTGGAAGTTGGTAGGAAGTAAATGAAGCAAATAAATAAAAAATAAAAAGCTGCCTGAACTATGACTTGAACCACGTTACCCGAGATCGGGAGCTGACTCTATAACCACTACACCACCAACTGTTAAAATTATATGAAAATAATTCATGGTACTATTTTTTCTAGGGACGGTTGGCCGAGGGAAGGTTGGCCGAACGCAGTATGTTGATAACAAAAACGCACACCAGAGGGCAGGACAAGTAGTCCAAGAACGGAGAAATCGGAGGAAGGGTAGCAAGAATGTTGGCGACAGTTGGCCATGTTAATTTTCTTATGAAGAGCTTCAACCAGTGGTCTTTATCTATGCCATGGTTGTGAGAAGAGCTTCCGGCTTCCCATATAAGTGGTGCTACCAGGGTTCTATGGCTCTACCTTTTCTATGCCTTTTTTGTTTTTTTCTCTACAGTGTTTTCGCAGGTTTCTCAGCGTCCAAATGTTCTTAGAAAAAATCTCAAAGAAAATAAGGTTTTTTAAAAAACCGCTTTCTTTTATTTTTATTTATTTTTTTTTAAAATTTCGTGATAACAGGAAGAAAAATTAAGTGAAAAAACAGCCGTTCTCGGGCAAAGGTACATTCGCCCGACAAAACTCAACTCCGACAAGACCTAGAAACAACTCCGACAGGGGTAGATTTTACTCCGACTCGTCGCGAATTAATTTCGACACGTTTAGAATTTACTCCGACAAAACGAGATTCCCCGAATCGACAGCGATACAGCAAACTGTTACCCTTTTAGTTCCTGTTACCTATCCAGTGACCCAGAAGTATGCAAAAAAAGACGAAATTCCATCTTATGAAAGACAAAAAATTGAGACGAGCATAAATGATAGCACAACGAAAGAGGGACAATGGTGATTGCGGGGGATTCATCTAACGAGCTTGAGTGTTGACACTAGTGCTGCCGCCTTTTTACTTTTCATTAACGCGGGAACAATCATTGAAACATCCCCGCATATGTATACATTAAATAAACGCTATATAAACAATTAAACAGCCTTAGAAACACATCGTAAAGGTTTTTTAACTTTGATTGTTTTTACTTGAACAATATAAGTTTGCTGCATATAGCACATTTTAATCCGGGCCACGGCCCTAAAGCGGCAAAAGGCCAATTTCTTAACTGGACAACATTGCATTTGATTTGCCCATGCGGTATGCTGTCATTTTTCGTCTGCCGTCTTCTATTATTGTTTGAACTTTGAATTGCTCAACAGTAATATTTTACCTATCAGCAGTTCAGCACGATAAATATTTTCATAACTAATACATGCTTTAATGTAATTGGAATTTTGTATTTTCCTATCAGTTATTTGGAAACACATTTTAAGAATGGCCACTGACCACAAGTAAGTCACATTTTAGGTATAATTTCTTGCTCTTTCACATCATGGTTTTTATTCAGAACACTACAGCCGTTGGAATTTTACAAAACTTTTCTTGATCGCAAGACACGTCCTGATGGCAGAAGTCTGCTCGAATTCAGAAGAATGACTCTAAATGCTGGTTCTATAGGAACAGCTGATGGCTCAGCTATTGTAAAATGTGGAAATACTGCCATCATTTGTGGCATCAAAGCTGTAAAAACCTGAAATACTTTAAATTAATTGGATGATTACTGTTATATTATTTTATTCAAAATTTCATTAAGCAATAACCTGTCCATTTAGGAACTTGTCGCACCAGAAAGAGATGAACCACAAAAAGGCCTCATCATCCCAAATGTGACACTGCCATCTTTATGCTCTTCACACATCAAATCTGGTCCTCCAGGGGAAACAGCTCAAGCTGCTACTCAATTTATAGCTGAATTAGTTAATAATAATATTATTATGGACCTGGAAACTTTGTGCATAAAGAATTCAAAGTGGTCTTGGGTTCTTTATTGTGATCTACTCTGCATTAACCTTGATGGTAGTTTGCTAGATGCTTGTGTAATGGCATTGGTAGCTGCACTAAAAAATTGTAATTTAAAGTTTAAAATGATTTAAATATTTTAAATTTAACCTAATTCATTTTCTGATTCATTAGTGTCACTTCCTGTTGTGAGTTATGATGAAGAGATGGACAAATTAATTTCTAACATAGAAGATAAAATGGGTTTTCATGGGATCAAGCAGCCAGTCACTTCAACATTTTCCTTATTTGAAAAGTATGTGGTAGAGAAACATATTCCATATGTTGTTTATAAAACTGATAAAACATTTCAAGTGAATTCACGATACTTAATTTTTTTACAGTGGTATATTGATTAGTGACCCTACGTTCGAAGAGGAACAATTGGCTGCCGGAGTGATCTCCATTACCATGGAGGGTACTTCAGTTACACACTTGTATAAACCAGGTAATGTTCTTTTCTAGAATTGAAGTAATCCAAAGTCTCAAATAAATCACTAAATTTTACGTAATTTTATCATTTCTATTATAGGAGGATGTACTTTGAATGAGAAACAGGTGAAAAAAACTTATGCAGCAATCAGAATTAAAAACCAAGGAAGTTGTAAAATTGATTGAAGAAGCATGTTCACCCATGGGTGTTGAACCAATTGATTGAAGAGGCTTTTTCCATTGGTTTTGAATTTACTCTTTCACCCATCATTTGGTTTTGAAAATAATACAATTTCTAAAGTTATGTTTAATTTAAGTTATTTTTTTCGATAATAAACATTTTTCACAAACTAATTAAGAAAGAGTCTTGCAATAATGTTAAAACATAAATTATTTCTGAAATACTCTTCAATTTACGCAATAGATGTATTTATAACTCGTGATGAGCTATCATCAAGGGAATGATGATTTATGCATGTTAATAACAGTTGGCCTAATCCTGGAGGCACCAGCCGAAACAAGTTATTAACAACATTTCAATAATCAACATTATATGGAAGAACATATAAATTAGTCTGAATTAACCAACAAATAAAGTTCAAGGTTCAGAATTTTATCCGACATTTTTTTTTTACTGAATAGGGAAATTTAACAGTCTCATATTGTATAAGGCGTGGAAAGCACATAAGCATACCGAGAAAAGGATCAAAGTAGAGCAAACCCAACCCCTTTCCTTTGCTGTTTGGCCATTTTAAAGCATTGAATAAAGAAATCCTTCGTAGTAGGATTGAGGAAAAACTCCATTGTGGCGATAGAAGATGACTGATAAGCAGTTGATAGATCATGAGTAGTCTCTATTGCAGCTTCTGGTAGGAAATATGGTGTTGTTTGTCGAACAAACTCGCTGACTCTCTGGTAATCATAATGAGGATTGAAATCCTCATCGCGCCGAGGTCCCACGAGTATGGGGGTACTCAATGGAGTAGGTCTGACAAAGATCAGAGTTGGATCGGTTTTGTGAGCCCAGCAGTCGACTTCATTCAAATCTAGAACCACTTGCACTTCTCCATCTTCAGCGTTAAGAACACAAAAATTCTGGGTAGAAACAAGTAATATCACTGGTGCTAATTGCTCGCGAATGGGGAGAGCATCATTAACACGTGCTCTCATAGCCTCTAAACAGCAACAGATTCGACCAGCTTTGGTTCCTTGTTGTCCTGTCAACGGCGGCGTCTCGTCACTCAGTTTCCATAAAATTTTGGTTGGTCCAGAGCACAATAAATCCAGCTGATTAGAACCGAGCAGTTGAGGTTGTCGGGCTTGAAAAGGTTCACTCCACTGAGTTGCGCTCAAGAGGCCTTGGCCAGTTTGTGCTACTAAATCGGCTGCTCCCGAAATGGGTTTGGCTACCACACCTACAATTCCTTTAGTTAGTCCGACTGCAAGACCACGCGGACTGACCGTTCCGTCTTCAATCAACGATTGAAGTGGATGATGAGCCAACCCGCCTAAAGCTCCCAGTAAACTCAGTCCCAATGCACTGAGACCCCAGCCGATTCCTTGAACCAAACCTAAAAAAAAAAAAGAAAAAGCAAAGTTTAGATTTAACATTCATCATTACAAAAATTCAAATAGCCACCTTGAGGTTTTTTTCTTCGTCCTTCTTCGCTACGTTGCTGGAAATCCAAGTCAAAGGAGAGGCGATCAACGTTACGAGCTACGCTACTTGCTAATTGAGTGACGGATGTAACAGTTCCAGCTGTTACGTGACTAACCAAAGATGCCGAACCATTAAAAATTCCTGCAAGGAACCCTCTGGACCTCGCCAAATGCCCTGATAAGGTAACCTAACAAAATCTTTCAAGCCAAGGGTAACCGTACGAGCTAAGGCGGTTGGTGAACCAAGTAATTCCATGGAACCTACAACCCAACCGGCCTTGAAGAGGGCACTCGATACATAATGCATGGCCAGTGTCTGGCCCAGTCTGTATGGTGTCGTCAATACTAAAGAGCGTTCAAAAGCGTCCAAACGGAGCGGGGAATGGTCCAGTGCGATGTAGAGTTTGACGGAACTGCGGAGACTTAAGTCAAGCGAAATAGGGTGCACTTTCAGTTGATCTAAGTTGACTGAGACTGAGAGGCTAGACAATGCTTCAGCGACTCGATCCGGAAATGAGACAAGCTTACACGAATGGTTGTATCGTGTTTTCAAAGTTGGTGAATTGAATGAAAAGGTATTCAGGTAATCCATGGCGGTCACGATAAATCGATCTTCAATAAAAAGAAAAATGGGATCTAACTGGAAATCCAAAGCAGTAGGACGTCCAGAGTCGGTCAAGCCCAGTTCCAAAACAACGAATGCATTTTGCCGTAGTGCATCCAATAGTTTTGTCAGCGATTTATCTTGCCAAGTAGGAGGATTCTGGGCTAAAAAGATAACGGGAAAAATCGAATCCTTGAACTTCTTTATCTCGTGATCGAGCACTAACTTCTGATATATTAGACTGTGGCTGGTATAGTTGATTATCCATTTGAACATGTCCACAGCGAAAAGAGATTCGTCTGACCGAAGAATTCCGATAATAGTCAATTAGAAGGTGATCAACTGTCAGACGAGACATTTCCCGGCGTTGGACAGTCGTGTCATCGCGAAAGCAAACGCCAATTTCGGGCCAGTAAACAGTCACATTCAAATCTTTCTCTTCAGAAACAGCATTGGTAATTGTGGCCAATTGATTACCAGCCAATTTATGAAAAGCTTTACATTCATGATCTGTTTTACAGAGTGAACGCAGAATTGGTCGCGATGATCGACGTAGGATTGTGACGTCTTGTACTAGTAAAGGCGGGGAGATGGCAGGAGGAATTTCAATTCGTCCTCTGATATCGGAAGCAGATATCTCAACACGACTAACTGGTTCAATATAAATAGCTGTTTGATTAGGGGTACTCGTCCGAACAATCCGGACCATCACGTCGATATTTGGAGATAGACAGAGGAATTGATCGTAAGTGTGACTTGGATGTACGGGATTGCTCCATTTCGGGTTAGTCTCTTCCAGAGCCAACAACAATCTTGGAAGATTGACAGGTGGTGAGACGTCGGTATAACGTAGCTGACCCCAGGGTGGTGTGTAAAAAAGCTGCTTCATTAGAGTGAATCACTCCGTGCCAATTAAAGTTCGGGCAATCTGGTTCGGGATGTCCAGGAACAGTATCAGAAGCCTGGCCATAGGCCAAAGTCAATTCGGTCCGATTAACGAGAACCCACAATGGATCAGGGTCGACAGCGACAGACAGATAGACTAGTCCGCTTTGTTCCAGTCGAGTTATGATAACAGGACAATTATAAAATATTTCGGATTCAAGGCTCCCAGAAGACAACGGAACAGAAACAGAGTAGCGTTGTGGATTGATGTGGTGAGAATTTGAATTCCGAGAAAAATTACCAGAATAGTAAACTTGGATTGGACAACTCCAATCAGAACAAACTCGGATGGATAAAAAGAGAATATCCGAATTTTTTCCTGTTCCCTGCCAAAACAATAGAGGAATGGCACGAGAGTCATCATTGGGTTCTAGAATGGTCTGTTTCCAAGCCATTTGGCTGTCACCAATTAAACAACCGATTTTTAACAGATTGGTCGTTGCGTTGTGCATGCGGAACGTTGGTTGAACTGATAGGATGCGAATTCCATCATGCATTCTTGATGTTAACGTCAAATAACACATTATTCCGCTGTTTATGGTTATTTGAATGGAACAGAAACCTTCCAGGGGTATGGCACCCTCTACTCTCGGTCTGTACATGAAATGAAAGTGATCTTGATCTTGTAAAAGTAGTGGCTGAGAATAGAACACGGATTCAGGTTGCCCATCTTCAATCAAGCCAATCTGAAACGTATCATCATTCATAGGTGGTGGTGCCATTACTGCCCGGTTGGGAAGAGTCCAACATCCGGAAGAATCACTGACCCTTTTCAACACCAAATCGATGCCAGAATGGTTGACCAGCAAAGCCCAAGGTTTCAGTTCGACAAGAAGCGAATGACAGCGTTGGTGTAAGCTAGAAATCGTGACTCGAACATCTGTTTTGGGTTGTGGTATATCAGCTGAACAATTGATATAGTCCAAATCCTCGGCGAACGGCCATTTCTCAAGTTTGTCTGTGAAAAGTTCCTTAAGCAAATCGTTAATATACGGAGTTTGTTGGCCGGCTGCTGTGGCGTTTTGCGAGGTCATCGTCCATGAAAGGGGAACCTGGTGAAGAAACAGAAAACCGGTGGTTTCGGTAACGAACCATGATGATAACAGTTAATATTTAATTCCAATAAGATACATAATTAGCCAATAACCGGTGTACCGGAGGTGTAGATTCCGGCAGACTGGAACTCAGTTGAAAACTTAGCAGGTGACCATGGTCAACACTACCCGGGCATTCTAGGACGGACTGACTACCACGTCCTTCAATCTCTGAGAAAAGTGACGAGTTGAGTCCGGGCGTTCGCAGGTGTAATCGTATTACACGAGGTAAATACGATCTTACCACGTACAACGGAGAGAAGAGAACCTGCATTAAAACCTCTTGTTCTTAGTTCTGTTTTTATTAGCTTTCATTTTTAGTTAATAATCAGAACATTTAATGAATTTACCAATAATCTTGAATGATGCTGATCAACTTTCTCTGTCCACATGTGACACCATAAGTTTAGCGAATCACCTTTATCCTTTTGAGCCACTATTTTCAATAAAATATTCGGATCATATTTTAAAATACATTTATTAAATTATTACTAAATACGTACCTCGAACTAATAAAACGTTTCTTGTTTTCAATTCGACTTGAACGAGAGGAATCAATCCAGACCACGTATTGCCGGGTAAGCGAACTTTGACAGCGTGCAGATGTTTCAGTGGGAAAACAAATGAAGGAGCAATCGACGATGCGCTCACTAGGCCTCTCATTTCTCCAACAACGTTTGCACCACTTGGTTGGTCCATTTTGGATGGAACAAGTTTGACTTCAAGTGCATGGGGCAACAGATTTGCGACTTGCACCTGGCCACGAATGGTGACCTCTTTTTGGAGACTATTGAGCCCTTTCACGGTCCAAATGAGTGGCAGTTTAGGCCGACTATCAACCACTGAACGGATAACGGTATCGATACGATCAATTGAACAAGGTTCGCACCAGCGCCACCTTCCACCTTCCATGCATACGTGCAATTGGTTATTTTCGCCCGAAACTTTCCAGGCGTACTGATGAGCTTGACGCGAAGTCAACAAAATTGATTCACCCGTCCCGTATTGACCAATCCGAAAAAACATTTTGAGTGTCATTTCTTATAACATAGTGCGTGTACGCTAGTGTACACGAATGGCTGTCATTGTTTAAAAGGGCGTTCCACGAAGTCAAACATGAAGTTAGCGTGTGAACGCTACACTGGCCAATATTGAAATCCAGAGATGTATGACTAGAAATCAAAGCGGTCACGGATTTACTTTCATCTAGCAGGATTTTGAGATTGACACCTAGAAAAATATGAATTTTAGGGGAAAGTTAAATAAAATTCTAATTTATTAATACTTGTTGGCTCAAGGATAGACTCGTCGACGAGGAAGCGAAAATTGATTAGATTCGCTTGCACTTGAGTAGAAAAATCTAAATAGGCTGTCAATGTTTTATCCGATCGACATCTTAAATTGGCAGAAATGGAATTGAAGTTTAAAGTTGCGAAAGGAAAATCAGATGGCATCGTTCCGTCCAGTTGGAATTGACCATCCAGACAAGATATAGATGGGTTGATCAGCTGGTTGCGGAGAGATAATGAAATGTGGTTGAAAGTAAAGCCTAGCTGGATATCGGGCACCATGGATGCGTTGAAGTATGAATCAATCCTAGTGCAGGCCACAAGACCTAACTCATAAATGTTTATTAATAAGAATTATTTAGTCAATGCAATTTAACTAAAATTTATATTACTGGGCGGTGCGGCGATAATCTTTTTGGGGCGGTTTTCCGGCAAATTTTCTTCTGTAAAATGCATTACGATTCGCCACATGTCAGAAAACGTCGCTTGTTTCTCTAGAAGTTCCTTTTCGGCTCTCTTATCATCATCTTGGGCGTTCCGTACTTTTTGATTCGTTGATATGTTGGGCAAAGAAACTCTAGTGAAACGAACTTCGGAAAGCGAAAAACGCCTCAAAATACAAAATTCTTGACTACAGTGATCCCAAAACTCCAAGGTACAATCAACCTGTTCAACTCCAGATGGCGATTCTTGGCCGGCTCCATCCGCTTTCAGTAGAGGAATTGGATAAACATCAACCCGAGTGAGAGCTCTTGGTTGAGGATATGCCCAGCACATGGAGGCTGGTTGGACATTGAAAACCACTTGGTACGGACGTGGTTTCTCTTCTGCTTGCATCCATTTGGAAGAACAAGGTGGTCGAGAATTGGCGTCACGAACTTGGAAATCAAATGCACCAGTTCTCAAATCATCTTGATAGTGCTGTTCATCCTTATCGACGACCGCCTTCGGAGCTTGAGTGTCATTTTGAGGTGGAGAGAAACTTGTCAGTTTTCTCATCAACCATTGAGTAAATGCTGTGGCTACAACTACTTGGCGAGGCCCAACATGAAGACGAAAATTGTCGGCTCGACAAAAGGCATGTACCAAGACGCGCCCATGAGATAACCAATGCGGCCATAACAACTGTGCCCGACAATCGAAACTAAAAGGATCGCATAGTTGAAAATTAATGCCTTGATCCATTTCTGCTTTCACAGAGAAAGCATTCAGTATGAAATTCGCTTCAAATTTTTCTCGTTTTTCTTCATTCATATCGAATTGGCAAGTCACATCGAGTTTCATATCGTTTAGACCGGCAGTTATCAAAGCTGAGGGAACCGGTATCTCCACTACCATTTGACTTGTTTTCAAGCTGATTTGACGATATGGTGATGGCTTGGAATCGTCTTGTTCTGTTCGGAATGTCTGTAATTGTCGAGCCAAATATTGAAGATTGCAAATATTGTCTTCATGAGCAATGAATTTGAAAGGGCGTCCAAACTCGATATCCAATTGACGACCAGAAATAATTTCAAGACGAAAAAGGGAAGGTGGCACTCCAGTAATGGAGGACGGTTGACCAGGCCGCGTTTCCGTTAAATTTATTGGATACATGCTTTCATCCGGAAGCAAACAACTCTTGACGGGAGATCCATCGGCCCAGCAAGGCAATTGTAACCGAATGTCATAAATGGCGATTTCACGTACATCTTGATCACCCGTTTTGATCAATGCATGAGGTTGAATAAGGTTGATTGAAGCAAAAGGCAGAAATTCTTCTGGCTGTGATGCGTAGATAACGACACAAACCCGGTTAGAAGTAAAAAATGAATGAGATGGGAATCCGGCAACTTGTTCCTCTTTGAAAGATAGATTCGCAGCAGATGAAAGGAGAATATTCATCCACTGAATGTAATAATCGATTTGTTTGGCATCAATCAAGAAATGGATATCACTCGAAGCGCTGACCTCAATGGCTTGGCCGGCAACAATACAATTCTGTTCCAAACTAACGATCGGAGGAGCGTAAATGACACGCAATGAGCAACGAGCTAAAATTGGCGTCAATGCAACACTTGGTTCAGAGGGTTGCTCTTGACGAGCATTCCATTCAAGTGCTGGATTCTCAGCCATTGTATGAAGTGTTGAAGCCGGATTGAGTGTCCGCCAAACCCAGCTAGCTCGGCCAATTTCACTCCAACATCCTGCAAATAATTTAACATTAGATACAATCATTCATTTTATTACAAAATAATGCCGTTGAGTAAATAACCTGAAACTGAAAGAGAGGCCAGACAAATCAATTTGATATTGTCGATCTTCGACATCATGTCCAGGAATAAAAAGAAGTCCTTGTCGTTCTGCTTCATCATATAGATCCGGTTTGAGCTTAATACTTCGGCCAATTGGATTATGAACATGAGGGGATAATTCGGCACAATCCAAATTCAAAATTAGAAATTTTTCTTGGACCAAAAATACTCGAAGTCCTTTACTAGTGGCGAAAATCAACGGAAGAGTATGACTGCTGG
The DNA here is from genome assembly GCA_030770115.1 of Daphnia galeata. NCBI lineage: Eukaryota > Metazoa > Arthropoda > Branchiopoda > Diplostraca > Daphniidae > Daphnia > Daphnia galeata. The sequence goes on along the minus strand of CM061120.1, from coordinate 247,781 downwards.
CCGGAAGCGTAGAAGTAGGCGTCAAGACTCGTGATATAGAGTTAAGCGCTGGTTGAGCCAGCTGTATGAAATGGTCCAAGAGGATTTCCGTCAATACAAAATCGATAGCTTCCAAGGCGATATCGACTTCATTTAAATAACGATCAGAAGACGTTGTGACCTCTTCGACCTCCTCTTCAGTTTGATTGCTCTTCCGGCGACCTCTGGAATGCCACTTTGAATGTACGTCCTGACGCTGAGCTCGTGTCCATGTCAAGGTCAATATTCCTCCAGCATTTCCTCCTCCACTATTTTTTCTGACTGGTTGCGGCTGAAAATCATCTGATTGAGTCGCTGATACTGACGGAACAGTGACTGTTTTACCGACCACACCGGATGGCAACAAGTCGCGCGTAATATCGTCAACGCAAGACATTACGATGCCGTTCGTCTTACTTTCTAAAATCCAAGTTTCTTCTGTTCTCGTGAATAATTTGACCGACACCGATGTCAACCGTGACTTAATTTTGGCGTACTGACGAAGTTGATAATCCACTGAAGTTGTCACGTCTTCCATATCTAAGATAGTCCTACTGGATTGTGTTTCTAATGATAGCACAAATCTGGGCATAGCCCATTGAAGCCACAACCCAATTTCGAAATTGGATCGACTGGTTATAATCTTTGTTGGGCTGTCCGACGTGGAAACACCCAACCAGTTTGATAAATCAGCAAATTTATTACATATAAGTTGCAACTGCTGAACGTTGAGCGAAATCTCAATGGCATTCATATCAATATGGATGCATAGATCGATGCTGGGTGGTCGAATCTCAGTATATTTCACTGGATCAATTGGACTATTTGCGGTTGACGTATTCAAAGCTATCGTCATTTTCAATGATATTGGTTCCAAAATGGGGCGAAGGCTGTTGATTTCCAGGCCAGAAGAAAATCCAAAATGTTGAAAACTGACTGTCCATGGAAAAGTTGAAACTAAAGTTCCGCCTTCTCGGAATGGAAGATCCTCCAATGTAAATGTAGATGTGCTTATGTGCGGACAAGAGACATAAACGGCAGGTAACTGAAACTGAAGTCGCAATTCTCCTGTATGTCTCGAAAGGACAAGACTGCTTGGCTGTATATCGACGTGGAGAATTGAACGTTGAAGCAACCTACGGATGGCTATCCAGTCAAGTGGTTCATTAAGTGACGAAGTTTCTTCGACTGATTTCGTTAAAGTCGATTGCTGAAGGCTAGATACTCGCCAGGTTTGACCGTCCATCGAACTGCTCAATCCAGAATCGCGAGCACAGTTGGATTGATTACTGCGGAAAGACGCTGGCTGTAGCGTTTCAGTTTCTTCTTCTGATCCGGTGGAAGCATTCTCCAATAATGCATCAGAACGGTAGTTTAACCATTTTAGCCAACCAGCATCGAGCAAAGCGTCAAAAGAAGACATTTTGAAAACGAAAACAGGTGCAGCACAGTCGGCATCTACTTTCCCTTGAAAGAGATTATATGGGAATTGAATCAACCACTCGATAAAGTTGTTATGATGCGGATCCGAAATATGAGAAAAAAAAGGCTCGGTGTCTGTCTGCATGATTGAAGCATTTAACGATCGAATAGAAGATCCCGCACATATCATAGATGCTGTACGGATGTAGTCCATTCTGAGACCACTTATATTCAATTGTAAACTTGGATGGGCTCCCGTATTCAAAACCTCGAACAATAAATTTCTATTAGGGGTAGTTAAAGTTACCGGATCTATCAAAGTCTTCCAGACTGATACAGCAAAATCGATTTGAGGTCGACTGGCTAGCAATTCCAATTTTTCCGATTCCAACTTCCAATGGGAAATTACTCGTTCCGTTTGCCACAATTCTGGCAATAAGAGTAGTTTTAGACTGATGGAAGCGTTACACGGTTTCAACATAGGAAGATGACATTCTTCTTTCACTAATTCAGTTGAAAGTTCTTGTAATTTGAGCTGAACTATGGTGTGGCCTTGCTGAATTAGACTGAGTGGAGGTGAAGGAAGCGACTGCAGTGCTAGCGTCAAGCGGATAGGATACATCGGCCGGATAATTTGGAGGTCAGCACAAGTGCAAGCAAATTTCAAGACAGGCAGAGTTAAAGTTGGGACGGAGCCAAAATTATCTCTTATCCGGATGACTCTGCGCTCAACAAGTCGCTGTAAATCGAAAGTAGGATGGGGTGGAGTTACGGAAATGAAAACGAGAGGCCGCAACACTGCTACTTGGTACGTTCTGCTAGGCAAATTACTACCCATAGATAATAACTGGTCAGTGTCTGGCGAGATTGACGACCGACGAATTAACTCCAACTCGGAATCAGCATAATCTGGATAATTGTAGTTATGAGCTGCATGCATTAAAGCGCTGAGGCGATGGCATAATCCATAGGAGACTTTCAATTGTAGTGGACTGACGACAAGACGGAAAAGAGCTTTTTCGGGAAGATTGCTGTACTCGAAATCTGATCCCAACTGTGACAAGTATTCCGAAGTAATGTCTCCTGGCAATTCCAACTGATACAGGTAATCAAAACCTAATGCTGGAGTACGTTCCAAGAGAGTGGCTTCTGTTATTCTTTTAACGTGATCCTCCCACTGGAAGTTGGGCTTTGGTTCCACCAAATCTTTTTCAATTGGATCGTAGAGTGATTCGTTGAGGAAAGCCGAACGTTCACAACCTTGCAGGTAGTAGAGAGTAGTTTCTTCTGGAGCTCCGCACAGGCAGCATGGTGATGAAGGCTCTAGCATCAAATGGCTAATACCTCCTTGTACGTCAACCCATTCGACACCGGCCACTGTCACTTGAATAAAGCAACCTTGCATTCGAGCTGCCAAGAAAGGCTGGAATCGAAGTCGACATGGAGCGGATGAAATGGATACGTCACGAATCAATTCGGCCCATTTGAAAGTCCAGTTGACACGTTCAATAAAGAAGCCGAATTGAAAAATTCTTTCCCGATCAGAAGGCAAGACATCTCCACCTTCTGCCGTTTCGTTTGCCCAGACGGGTAAAATGGCCGGCACATAACCCCAAGCCCAACCTGCCCATGACTGACTTTCGGAGTTTTCTTCTTCAACGTTAGAGTCATCGACAACGGTGGACACACTATCAACAGCTTCTTCTTTCTTGTCCGATTTGTTCTTGAAATCACCGAGGTATAAAGCAAGGGCCAAGTTAAAAAGTCGGATGAACATCGGAATTTGTTGATCTGATAAAGAAAAATCTAGTTTGGGAAAAAGAAAATCTATGCGCGTTTTTAATGCTCGTGTTCCAATAGCATTCAGATAGGCTGAGCTCAATCGCACACTTAACGAACATCTATATAAAAACGGTTCCTGCCAATTATAAATAGAACGAATTATTATAATTACCTTAACAAGTTATATAAGCCTACAAATACAATAAACCTGATATGTAGGGATTTTTCCTTGGGCGTTGCATTGGTCTACAAATTTAAACATAGTTTATAGAGTAGTCTACAGAAACAATAACCAAATTAACAGGAAATTACCCAAACAAATAGTCAAATCAGACACGGTTATTGCCTTTCTCGAAGTGAAATCTGGTGCAGCCAATTCTGTGAATAAATATGGAATTTAGAAAAATTTGGTTTATTCTATGTCATAGAATGTCATGCCTGTAAAAGCTGTTTCCCATTTACTATCTGCTGAGGTTAGGGCAACTGTGCGGGCATTAAGTGATAGGACAATGTCTTCTTCTATGTACTTCAGAATCACATTATTGCAGACAACACTGATGTTGTTAATTATTTTTGACATGAGAGACTGAATATAACCAGGAGGACTTGCAGCCACTTCTTGCCTATAATTTAGTTGATGATTTAGAAAGAGTTTCAAGTTGTATTAGGAAAAAGGTAATAGACAAACCGTTTGGATTTGGCTCTCTGGCTCTGGCTGGATTTTTCTGACACACAATCCTCTGTACTTTTTAGTTTTAATGTACATTCTAGTAGATAAATTAAGTTGGTTATTTTAATTTACAGAGAATTGCTGAAATGTTAACTACCTATGGTATTTATAGTAATGACAATAGATTCTGATGCTAGTTTTGTCCAAGGAACATGGATTCTCAGTTCATGAATATGCCCACTAGAAAATGCGAAAGGGGAATGTAATTCAGCCTCAAGTACATCCAATCTTAAATCCAAGTTGTGGAAAACAGCTTCCCCTCCCCAGAGAGAAACCTATGGCCATAAAACGTAATAAAGTATTACAACAATTTGTGTAACAAGTTACCCCGACGATGTTGACAATTTACCTGTGAATCCTCAGGTTTTATATTTTTAATATACTTATCCACGTAGCTCAAAATGAGCGGCGTGACATACGATTCAATTTTAAACATGATCGTAACTGAATAGAGGTAATCAGAGGTTCGTCCATCTAATGTCTCAATCGCCTGCAAGTCAGTCAAGTGACTCAAGATTGCACACGCGTCAAGTACGTCGTGCCAATGCCTATTTTTCTTTTAACATCTGTTATGACATTTGGTATATCGATTGACGTAAAATCGATTAACGTAAAATCGATTAATATACAAGATTTAATAAAAAATAAAAGCCCGCACTGTGAACGGAAAATTTCTACACAGAAAGGTGTATAGCTGTTTACAATGAAAATTGTAAAGGATTCAACATTCTTTTAAAAACATCGATTCATCACGTCATCTACCCATGATAATACGTTTCAACTTCCAAGGTTCCATGATTACCTTTTTCTCTCTATGCTTTTTAATTAGTTTTTATATGTAAAGTATTAAGGAAACGAATGACGTTGATTATTCGAACGTGCATAGCTTAAAGGGTTGATAATCTTTAAAATGATCGAGAATGAAAATATTTTTGTATAACTGTATTTTATTTATTACGGGCTCAACGAAGTGCAAGACAATTCACCCGGGGGGAAAGAGCTGGGAGAGAAAAACATGTTGTTGTATCACAAAATTAATCATGACAACGATATATAGATATATATATATTCTCCATCCATTCTAGATAGCGCACTGTGTGGTGACACATACAAAAATATAGTCGGCTCCCCAAAAATTCCACAAATACACCAGTGATCGGTTTGTATCGTAAGAGACGTAAATTAATTCGCTAGAAGAGCTTCACTTCGCTGGAAGATATTTCTGTACACGGAAAAAACATCGTCAATAAGGCTTTCTTTCTGAATAAAAAAAAAATTATCCCAATTTGTTAATATCCTCTCACATGGTCACAAGCACGCAATATTCAGACGCGTATAGATGAGCATGGGGGACGGTTGTAAATAGTTGTGATGAATACATCAGTTGATTGCAATGATCACGCATGTAAATTAATATTTATAATGGATGTATATGTAAAGTTGGTATAGCCCTGTGCAGATAAACAGACCATTTTTGAAACACATTGGAGACCATCTCTGCCATGAAATCCGAAACAAAATTCACTGAACATACCTACCACCAAATGATATCATCGTCATCCAAAAGAAAATAGGGGAAACAATTCTACAGACACAGTATAAAAAGTATAAACAAAGAGGAGACATACTAACAGCGGCAGGTGTGATGAGATATTTTCGGGATTCCAAAACAGGCACATACGGCACAAACACTCATCTACACAAACATTGTGATGTTTCAGCAAAAAGTGAAAAATCGGGAAGGCTTATGTTGAAAACGGGGGGAAAAACTTGAAAATGGCCACAAACTAAGACCCTCTTACATACAATCAGCATACAATTGATGAACCAAAAACAAAACTTTTGGCACGACAGATAACATAACACAACTGAATAACATGGATGATGTTTCTTCTTCTTTTGTTTTCATTAAGGCTAAGGCTAACGGAATCCCAAGAAGAGGGTCTCTCTCCAAGTCATTGAAAAGTATGCACTCTCGCTTCATTGTGTGATGAAAGAAGATGCTGATGTGTTTGTGAGAAAAGGGAGAGCAGAGAGAGAGCTGTTTTCAAGTGAAGAGTTCAGGTACGTTTGGGATCCTCGACCGGGAACACCATTGGCTAGTTAATTGTGAAATTCCGTGGTCTTGGGCCACACACATACACTCTTGAAACATGTTTCTTTTAAAAACGCACTAATTCCCGTCTTGGTAATTTTTTCCTTTTCACCAATATGGAGAATCGTTGACTAAGTGATTCCAGCTGGCGAATTCGGCCCAATAGTCGACCTTTGAATTGGACGACATTAGGTCCGAGTATTTACTGGAAAGCGGTCGCCTGGAGTTTGCTGTCAGTCCGTTAATGAACCCCGTGTTGTTTCCTCCGAGAATCGGACTCGTTCCGCTAATCTTGATGGACTCGATAATGGGCTTGATAACCACGTAGTTTTTGCCCATGTTGTTGTCCCAGAATTCTCCGGTATCGCTTTTGAAGCGAATGCAAAACTGGATACGGTTAGAAGGCACCACCACCGGAATCGAAATTTTGAATGAAAAGGTGTCAAATAAATTGATGGCCGCCAGCGAGGTCGCACCTTGAGGTCCACTGGGCACGAAAGTAGCCTCCACATCCGTCTGTGATGCCCAATTATCAAAAGTAACTCGGATCGTCACTTGCTTGGAAAACGACAGATTTTTGACTTTAACTGTGCCAACCAGTTGCTGGTCCGCCTCCTGGACTAGGACATTTTCAAGTGATAAATTCTGTTTGTCCAGCCGTGATCGGAAGTCCAAATAATCGCTAGCCGGCTGAGCAAATGTCAGTTCCCAACGGTCGGCTGCAACTTCTGCAGAGGCACCACCGGTCACCTGTTCCAGAAACTCAGCCGTCCATCTTGGTGGGCAATCGCTGGGTTCCGTCATCGTTTTGATTTGTGTCAACGATAATCCTTTAGCATCCGCAAAGACGACGCGTTTCTTGATCTTGGTGGGTGATGCCGGTTCGGCCGCATCTTCGCCGACGGGCGATGATGGCTCCGAAGCAGTAGCAGCTGCAACATCTTGTGGTGATGATTCCACTGCATCAGTCCGGACAACTAGACAAGAACGAAGTGGAGTGTTAACAACCACTGAAGCGCCGCGGCTGTGATTCGATGTGAGAGGAATATTGCGTCGTCCGATTGATTCTGCGGCAGCTGCGCTTCTCATCAATGCAGGAGATAGTGTCATAGTGCTGAAGTCGAAATCCAGACTGTTGATTCCGTTTAACGAGCTGATGGTGGTGGGTTGGCGAACGCGATAAGACGAAGTAAACGGTTGACGACGGAAGGCAGAACGGCCAGTGCTGACATCTAGCGGACCCATGAGTGGACTGACGAAAAGCGGGGGACTAGCAGCGAGATACATTTTAGCATCTACTACTTGCATGACTTCCCGTCTTCCACGTCCTTTTGGCAACTTTCGATCTATTTCCAGAAACAATACAAAAAATATGAATCAATAGTTAAACATCATCATTATTGAAGGCCGACCCTGGCCAAAATGACATAGCGAGAAAACATAACACTACTTTCTCTTTGTCCTCAACTTCTTGTCTCGGAAAAACAACACTAGACTGGCTGAAATATAATTCCACCTTTTTCGCACAGTCGACCGTGACATGAATTCACGCACCTTGGATGACTAAAATCAGAGTTTATCACGTCCGGATTTGACAAATGTCAGTCAAGGTCATGCCAAATATCCACCCCACCTCATTTCACAGAATCTCTCCCTTTCCTCTAACACTACAAGCCAGCCATGGCAAATAGGAATATGAACACGTAGGCCTCAATACGAATTAAACCCAGAATCTTTTCTTTACGTTTCTCATCATAAATCAAATGATAACTATTTGAATAGTAAAATAATACTTACAACCACATGAATGATGACTTTCGGGTTTCAACTGCAAAACTATGCAATCAACGACAATGTCCTGACGATTCAATCACACTGGCGACGACTAGTTTAAGTTAGGGGGTGTGTGTGTGTGTATGTGTGTTTCGTGGAGTTTTTTATTCGCACACGAAAAAATGGCGTCCAATTTAAATTTAAGTTTGACACACAAGACACTTGCGCACTTGCACACACACGTCCCGAAGACGGCAGACGAAATGCCACACTGAGGAAGAAAAAAGTTTCGTTTTGGCTCTCCCCTGGGTCAGTGACGTCACACGAGAGGATCACGTGAACCATGGTCGTCGACCAATCAGAGGCCGTCTCACATGCGTGGACATCCATTTCCCCCCTCCCAACTTCTTCCTCATTTTTCAATTGTCAAGTCTACTAGTAAAGGGACCAAAAGACTTGAAAAATTAAAATCCACTATAGTATCAATAAAATTTAAAAAAATAAAAAAAAAAACGAAAAAAAAAAACAATTCATAATTAAACAATCGTGGTTGTGACTCCTATAGGTATTACCTACTATAGCCTGTGTTGTTATACATTTTCAGTGATTCGGTCCAATGACCAGTAGGCGCCGATAAGATTACAACTGTTGAAAATGTAATGTTATTGAAGAGATTTATTTGTGATTTATGATTTAACTAAGATTAATATAAAATTGAAAATTGAAACTATAATTATAAGAATTCTTATTTATTTATTAAACGTTTAATGCCATTTCTGTACAGCACACTTTAATTCTTCTTTTGGTGAATTTCTTAGCTGGTAAAAAAATAGAAAAATTTATGAACTCGGCCAAAACATCAAATCGAGCTACTATTTGTTTACCATAGATTCGATTTGAAATCTTTAATTTCAAAACAATAGTGCGCACGTTGCCTGACGCAATGCTCTCATGTTTTAAAGTTATGATGTTTGTTTGCTACCATTTGCTACCGAATGTCGGTACCAATTGACGGAGGTGAACGTCCCTTTTAGAAGATAGAAAAAACACACGTGCGGACCGGTTGCGCGAAAGTCTATTCCGATGCTAGACTGCTGTTGCTATGGTTCAATTGATCACGTGATTCCTCCGTGGTGGTAAGGCGCCTAAGAAGAGAAATCCGCCCCACTTGATACTGAAGTTTCTCCCTTTCTCTCCATGGGTTATAGCGAACCGATAATCTTAAATGAATCAAATCCGATCAAGATAAAGCAAAAACTAAGGGAATTGTATACTAGAACTATTTTGAATCACGTGATTTTCATGTATGATACTATCAATAGGGCGTTTTGAAGAATTACCAAGGCCGTTTGATTATTTTGGCAAGGCTTTTTAGCTTCGCAAGGGACTAAAGATGCATTTCTGCACGACCGATTTCAGTCCTGTTACCAAGAGCGAGTCACGTGATTGACATTTTCCTTTCATTCCCCGATTAGGAAATGTTGAACAGCCATCGTTTGAACGAAATCCAATCAAACTTAATCCAAGAGTTCCAAATGTGTTCGACTGGCCACTAGGGAATCACCTGGCTTAAAGAGGCGCAGCATTTTCAACACTTACAAGAAAAATCACTGCATTCAAAACTATTGGGGATGTGTACCATACATTTGCTGAAGGTGTAGGATTTGGGTGGAACCGAAACATCTTCCCCTCGACAAAGCCTCTTTTTGAGTCAAAACATTCCTCCACATCTTTTCCCTCTTTTCAACAACCACGGGGAGTCTGAACGGAAGAACAAGGTCATTAAGAGGTCAACAACAAAAATATCTCCTCTCTCTTTTCCTTTAGTAAAAATCTTCATCACTCAAAAGTGTTATGTTTTTCGCATTTGAAAAAAGCAATACTTGTTAAGAACGAACTTTTATTCCCGAATTTTGTTCGATCTTCTTAAAATTTATTTGATTACACTCTATACGGCCTGTGACCTAATTAGAAAGAAAAAATCGTGTTGTCGTGCCATGTGTTGTCGTGCACACGTGGCACGAACCACACGATACAATTCTGCGCCAGGATCACTACGTTCTTGGAATTTGAGTAACTTTGTCTGCGCTTCCAAAATAGCTAACGTTTCTATACGGTTCTTTATATTCCATCAACAAAGACAAGGATCGATCTTTTATTATTCAAACCCTAAAATAGTTGCCAACTACACAATAATCTTACACCCGTATATATTTTTGTTTGTTTAAAACTGTCTCTTGCAAATTGTGTGGATGGTCTTTTAATTGAAAGGCCCTCGTGACTCGTCTTGCGTGATATCATCAGCATAACAGAAACTATACAGACATGTGTGTCGATTTAACATCCTCGATTTCATTTCAAAGAAAAAATAATCACTCCAATAGGATGACGATTCAGAAGAATTAAGCGCACGAGTCGCCACTATTCGAATGACTCGTAAGCAACCCCAAAACTGACCCTCCAAAAAAGAAAAAATATATCGACTTTCATCTTGGAGGCATGTACATTATTCAAACGTTGCTAGAAACTCCGTGACTCTCCCTCGTCGAAATGATTTTCATCTTTTTATGGAGATGCTATTGACCTAAAGTTTTTCGTGGTTTAACCATCTTCCTTTTTTTTCTCCCCCTCTCGAAAAAGGAAAGAGATGCCCAAAAATGGTAGGCTATATCACCTGTAAGGCTATAACAGCCCTGAACCCGTATACAAACAGTGTTATTTTATCTCGCTTTGGGATCCGTCTGTTTTCTGGCTATAGGCAAACTGACAAACTGGGTTTTCTTTCCCATTTTAGGCCTACGGGACCAACTGGTTCGAATTTTTCCTAAAACATACAGCAATATTCTCGATTTGCGCCAATTTATTTAGAAGAAATATTACAAGTTTAAAAGAAAGGAAAAAGACGGACAAAACTTATTCGTCCCTAAGATTTAAAAAGGCATCGTCAGGACGACGGGGTAGTGATTTAACACAGAATTTCTGAGACGATATATAACCGGGAATTTTGCACACTTGGCAACAAAGATATTAGCATATAACATAGTATAGCAACCAGACAACGGGAGAATTGGGACCCAGCAACAGAATAGCTCCTGACCTGGAATGGACGCAAAATAGCAGTCATGACGGCGCCTTAATGCCGTGTAACTAAGTCCTTTAATTAAACCTCGTTGCCTAGAAAATACTAGAGCCGAAAAGTTTTTCTTGTCAGAAATATTGAACCAAAAATAAAGGATGAAAATGAAAAAAAAAGATGGTTTAAAAATGTATTCATTTGAATTCTGTGCAGCAAAAATGTTAAAAAGATTGTAAATATTGTTGCTTGGCAGGTATAACAGTATGTTCGATATCTAGCTTGCTATCTAAATCAAGACGTTCCTGTAAATTGAATGGAATTGCTGTATATTGACATAACGAAAACTTGTCGCGACGTCCCCGGACGTCATAGTTAAATTTCCCGATGAGAATAATATATTTTTTTTTTGTTTGGTATATAAAAAGAGGCACGAGCTCTGACTTGTGAACGGTAGTCTACTTAGGTAATATGTATCTTTGATTTGACTTAAGATTTCTTGATTTCGACTGTAAAATCTGGAAATCACAAGATAGAGCCAGGATGATGTCCTTGACAATTATAAGGGCGCGGAAAAAGGTATACTTTAAATGAGTACAAACTCTCTGCATTCAACTCGGTTGACTCATTGAACAGTAAATTAGTTTTGTAGAGCTCAATTTCTGTTTTACCTCCATATAACATCCTTTCTTTAACCCCTCTTTAAACTTTAGACAATAAACTGCGTACACTTCAACATTTTTGCATTTCCAACTTTGCCAATAACAGAATGCGTGTCTATTTCTGGATAGAAGAAATATAACTGCCGTGTAGCTCGTTTCTATTCATAAGCTGAGCTAACCTTCTTGCTTGTCCTATCTGGTTTAGCTATGCAATAAGAAGGAAGAAATCAAGCCTGTTAATTAGCACGATGTTGAAAATTCGTATTTTTAAAAACTGAACACCTTATTAAAAAGTGTATGAACAACAAAAGAAAACAAGTCGTGGTAGAATAAAAGGTTTATAGGAATGATTAAAGCAGCTTGAACCAGGTTTCCCTATTTCTAGATTGTTCACAGTATCAGGTTCGTGTGATATTGGCCGACAGCTTTTCACCATTTTATTTCTAATGAGCAATGGCATCCTTCCCATTTATCTGGTTTGATTATGTATAGCGGCTCTAAAATGTCCGCCTTTCGTATACTTTTTAATTTACCATGGGAATCTTCAAATACTTTCAAAGATAGACAAATAATAATCTGATGGAGATGCTCCGAGCTATGCTCAATTTGCTCATTCGTACCAGTAATCATACAGTGGTTATTCCCCAACTTCCTTGACAATAAACGCCATCTATAGTTATACGAGCAACAAACTTCATACCTGTTGAGTTTAAAAGACCAAAGCAACAAGTATGGCCAATTGGACATGCACTTATGCACTGTATAGTATATAACTGTATACTAGTAATGGTGCAAAGAAAACGAAGAAAAAATAACTTTTATTTTCTATGCATCCATCATTGCATCAAATCTCATTCAATCATACGTCAAACTCCTTTATCATCATGCAGCGCCGTCCGTCAATTTCCTTCATTTTGAGTTTTAGACCTATATAATAATATGTAATCAGAAAAAACCAATGACTCTTATTTCTTATCTTAATATAATATAAGGCAATCTAACTAGGTGTTGAGAATATTAAGCCAACTTATTAGTTTTCTCAGACTTTGGCAATATGTATTAAAGATATAAAGTGTGTAAACAAATTGATATAGACCAATTTAACTTTGACAGGTAGATTGACCAATTTAGCTGTATGTTTCTCTGACATGGATGCTGACAATATATAAAACATTTAATAGTTCTCGTAACTGGCGTCATCGCTCTTGGTATAAACTTTTGTTCTTCGGTAGGCATACGGAATTATAATTGATGGGAAGCACTTGCAAACATATTTGATTGAGAAATCACGTTATAATCCCCATACGATTAATTTTACCGGATAAGAAAGAATGTAAAGTAAAAACAAATGGCTTCGGACATGTTAACATATCCAACTCCTAGAGAGAAAAAAAAGAACAGTTTAAAAAATGTCTTCTAAAGTTTTACAATTGTCATGTACCATTTCTCCTTCTTCATTTCCAATATCGAGCCATAAAATGCGTACCCCGTCATCAGCTGAATGGCGTAAATGGCCAAAGGAAGCTTTCCAAAAATGGAACGGGCAAGGAATTAGATCTTTCAGCAGACTGCATATCGGTAGATGGATACAGTTTCAAGCCTTCTTCGTAGTGCAAGTAAAGACGAGCTTCTTGTCCTCGCCACAAACAATCTAATTTAAATCCAATAAATTATGTTCCGAAATACAATTAAGATGCTAACATTTTAATACCCCAAGCAACTTCTCTGATAGCAACCACACAGTTATGCGTTCCTGTAACGAGGCCACGAGCCCACAAAGTCAAATTCGCGTTCGCATTCCGCACGGAATACGCGATTCACTACTCCTTTTGAAGTTCCAGTACGAATGCAAAAAGTGCAGTACTCTCCTTCTGCATTACTTTTATTGCTGCTTACCAACCTGATTAGTAAATACACATGTATATGTATATATGTACATTTATTATCTAAACTACATAGACTAGGACACAAAGATAAACACGAATTTAAGAGAAATACCTTGTCATTAGAAGTGGTATGCGAGCACTTGGTTTTGTCCAACCATCAATGCTCCACGGTACCGTGTCATAAAGTAATACGTCACGATCGGTCAAGGCCACAAATACCGGTTGCCAGTGTTCGTTCAGGAATGATGGCTCATTGCCATGACTGTTCAAACTTCCATTATCCATATTGATACTATTATAGGCGTCTTTAGGTCGGTGACCCAAGAGAGCCAACCAACCCCACATCCGTATGGAAGCCGTGTTTAATGCTTTCGCAATCCGATGTCCATTCTCAGCTAAAACCACGTGAAGATAACGCAGAAAGGGTCGTATGCAATGATAAAAACCTAAAAAAAATAAAAATAGTGTTTAAATAATAGAAATAGAATTTTTAAAAATCGTTTGAAATTACCATTGGGTTGCTTGTGTGGTGTCTGATGCACGAATAAGGCAAGATTGTAATCCATCAGGGGAATGAATTTCCAAAATACGGTTATCATTCTTCTTGGCCGCTTTCAGTCGCCTGGCTAGGCAACAAAATAGGAGAGGTACCGATCGAGTATCCGGTTTGGTCGATGCTTTGGCAACATGAGAACAGCCCAAAAAATGGCGCTGTAATTCCCATCCGATGTCGCTGAGTAGCGAAGCTTTTCGGATGTATGGAGTCACCTCGCGTAGATACTTCACTGCAATGTAGAATGATGTCACCACTAAGCCACAACACAAACGGCCAGCGAGGGAGTCGATCGTGGAGGTAATAGAAAACGAGAAAGGGATCATGCATCAAACAAGTCATCTAATATGACGGATACTTTGATTAACCTAGCAGGGAAGCAGGCGGTGAAAATGAACTTTTAAAATTGTGCAGAAACTGAAAAAGCTTATTACGATGCACACAAATTAACAAAAGGGATAAACTAACAAAACAAAACAAAATAATAAAATTTAAAAAACGAAAATGCTACACTCTAAAAATAGCTTCTGACAAAATACTAGACGATGGTGCAAGGCGCGACGCAATTTACGCAACCAATAAATAAATGCAGGGGCAACACAAGCAGACACCCTTTCAATATAATCAAACCTGTTTATACGATATTATATTGTCGTTGAGAGATGGACAGGTTCTGATAGAACTAACGGAATGGAAGAAGTAAGGAAACAAACTGAACGTATCCACGCCAACTTTCCCAATTAATCAATAAATAGAGAAGTTGATGTGGGACAACTGTAACAGTATCCGTCTATTTACACGGTACCTTCCAATTCAACAGTGTTTTCAGCAGTCTTCAAAGCTGTAACGGCCTCGTCGTGCGTTGCGTTATGTAAATCTTCTCCATTGACCGAAAGAATAGCATCACCTTTTGAGAAAGAGGATTGAATCGATCTTTACTCTCATAAACCAATTAATCGAATAATTCAAGTTACAGTTAATTACCGACATATAGCTGTTCAGTTCGATCAGCTGGCAATCCCTTGAAAATTTTAGAAATCAAAATGGGCATTCTATTTTCTCGGCCGCCTTTAATTGAAATACCTAAACCAGTATTGTCTGATTTAAGTATACGGACGATTCGCTTCTGATTGGCCAATGAATCTCGATATTGCTCAGCTGATATTGCTGATGTGTTAAGAGTTTCTGTGTCATCCTCTCTGGTTTGTTGATGAATTTTCAAGTGTGATAAACAAACACCCATTATCTCCAGTTAAAGTCACAGTTGCTGGGTGCCATTCCTCTTTAGCCCATACTTCCATGTGACCACTTTTGTCATAATTGGTCATTTCTTTTCTGTAAATAATAATATAACATAAATTACATTATGACAATGAACAAATTTGAGAGAAATATAACTGAAAGCTACATTAGGTCTACATCTTTATCCCCCTCCCCCCCCCCCCCCCCCCCCCCCCCCCCCAAAAAAAAAATAACGTAATAACTAATAACTATATCTTTAAATCCTTAATATAGCCTTTAAATCCTTAATAAAGGCCTACAACTTTTCTGTTTACCACCCTGAAAGTTCACACATATCAACATATGGTCAATAGATTAACCTTACCTTGTATTACACGAAATAGAACTTGAAAATCACATCACACTTTTCATTACAAATGTGTATCTAATTATTCTGAAATTTGCAGTAGAGAACAAAAATGAACAATAGCAATCTTTTACTCCCTTCCCTTTTTCAACTTTCGAGTCTAAAAATGTCTAATTACAATTTACAAGTAGGCTATTGAATTCGTAGTAGACCATGGAAGTGGAGGGTGTCGGTAATTCGAGGAAGAGGAACGGGGAATCGTGGGATGGTAAAACGGGGAATTCAACCGGGGAATGCCCTCCGGGCTTGACAAAAATTGTCCGAGGAATGCCCTGCAGGCATGGTAAATCGAGGAACGGGAATCGGGGAAAGCCAAGTTTTTCTTCCATCTCAGGCATAGTAAATCGGGGAATCTGAATCGTGGAAACCTTTTTTTAGCAGCAATTTCAGGGATACAATCTAATAGACCAGGTTCGGATGCTGCGTTGCCAAATTAAAAAAAATCCAGGAGGGTTTCGATTGCA
This sequence comes from Daphnia galeata, assembly GCA_030770115.1. Taxonomy (NCBI): domain Eukaryota; kingdom Metazoa; phylum Arthropoda; class Branchiopoda; order Diplostraca; family Daphniidae; genus Daphnia; species Daphnia galeata. The sequence continues at coordinate 231,675 of CM061120.1, read as the reverse complement.
GGGGGAGACATGGTTGTAGATATAATGGTTCCCAGTCACAGTGTTATAAGGTCCCATAAGAAAAAAATTGAAAGTTCTCCGTCAATGATCTTCTCTCAGGGCATGGTTACTACGAAAGTGCTGCCATCTGCACACACAATCTCTAACTTACAACAATAATTCCATGTCCATACGAGATCTAACACATAGGCCACATACCCCACCAATGTTTTTCACATATTTTCAACGCATTCATGGTGCAACGGTTAAGACGTCGAACTGAAGATCTCGGGTTCCGTGGTTTGATTCCAGGCTAGAGTAGATTTCATTTTGACCCACATACACATAAGTAATATTAAGTTTATTTTTTTTTCATCTGAAATTAGTTAATTAGAAATCATAAATCAATCTGTTTTACGCATGTTTATCATCATAGCCCTACAACTTTGTTTTGTTTACGAGCCATCCGAGGGACTTAGAAAATTTCTAAGTTGTTTCAGTGTAAGCTTTCACCCTTCCAACACCAGGTCGCGGGGCTGTCGCAGTAACCAAAGATCACAAAAAAATCAGCTGCCTTATGGGACCTTATAACACTGTGACTGGGAACCATTATATCTACAACCATGGGGGGAGATAGGAAAAAAGGGGGTTTTTGATTTATTTACCCTAGTAATAATTTTCCAATTAAGGAAATGTTCTAGAATACTACACTTTAAGACATGCTGCGTCTTCTCCAGTTATTTTAAATAATTAATCATCTCTAGTTTATCTATGAAAATTAATAGCGGTGAGAATTCGCTGTTACGTGATTTACATAGCTTAGAAATTCTTACCGCTAGATGCGCCCCCGTCTTGGGACGTTGAACAGAAGGAAATGGGTGAAAGAAAGCATAGCCTACTTTATACATAGCCTACTAAATGTGACTAGTCAAAGCCTGCTCCATGGCTATCTCGCCCGTGCAGGCGTGCATTGGTTTTGACCGATGTCCTGCCTCCTTTTTTTCTAGGTCGAATGGACTGTGGCGCAGTCTATTGGTGACGAAGAACAACTTTTTGAAAAATATACACATGTTTCCATATATTTTTAAATTTCCGCCAAATATTACTTGCTTTGATCGCTTAGTTCCATTATAGGGCTGTTCGACATCTTTTTTAACATTTGTTGAAATCGTGAAACGCAGCAACTCATGTACATTTTCGTCTGCTACGAGGGACTTGTTTTGTTCTGCGAAATATTGAATTGAAGAATTGAATATTGAATATTGATTGTGAGAATATTTATATGTATAAAAGGGGCGGTCCCTTATGGATATATGTCTGGGTAAAATGCGGGAGATGCAGGATTGCGGAAGGGTGTTAAAAGGGGGATGCTTACTAAGTGATTGACCCGGGAAATACACTGCGGATCGACAGTTGTTATGGTTTAGTGGCTAGCGTGTCGGCAAGACATGCGAATGAACGGCGGTTCGATTTCTGCCCCCGTCTATTTATGCTATTGGGGTTTTTCACGATGGTCAAGGCAACGGGAGACATTTCCCGACACAAATAACGTGAGTGTGGCGGATAAAATGGTTTTATTGAATTTCAAGCAAATTTTTAATAATGAAAATACAGGTCAAAATCCTAGACGTGCGATCCATCGTAGTAAAGCATGTGGTGTAGTGGTTGCAGGTTTGAACTGCTAACTTTAAGTTCGATGGTTCTAATCCAGTCTGAGATGATGCTATTTAAATTATGTTGTTACTTGACAGAACATTCAGAAAAATTTGGAAGTAATTTAAGCAATTTTAAATCAAAATAATCAAAAAAACTGACGTTCAGAATTTCAGATCAATTCAAAACAGTATTTCCGCAAACTATTTTAGAAAAATGTTAAATTGGTGGCAAAATATTACAGCGTGGCGGACATACTTCATTCCATTTTATATAAAAAATAACAATTGACGGGCAGAATTTTTCGCACTATTTAATCACGAATAGAAAGATAAATTCAAATTTTAAAAATGAATGGCAAGCGGGCAGATCACGGACATGCAGATTTTTTTCGTACTGTTTAATCGCGGACAGAGAGAAAATGTCAATTTTTAAAAAAGACTGACAACAGCCAGATCAAGGGGGGGGGGCAGATTTATTTGGACCTTTTAATCGCGGGAACCAACCAAAACCCACCACAAACATTCCCAGCACCAAATAAAACGTTGCCAAGTTAACGAAATCAAACCTTATATTACCCCAATTTCTTTCATTTTTTCATTTCTTTCACATAGGAGTGATAGGACATATGATAGAACTAGACCACTTATAACTGTTCTTGCTGGACGGGCCGCCGTTTACTAGTTTAGTATGAATAAAATCTAATTAAAAAAAAAACATTTAATTTATTTCCGCTATTATTTCAAAAGTCATCTCCACCGCACAGTATTAGAGTTCTCCACACCCTTTTGGTGTGCTGGTCTTATAGACCTTTTTCCATTTGGTTCGGGTAAGTAGAGTGAAAAGTCGTGCGGCTAGTCGACTAGTGCGCACCATGGCGGGGGATAGCCGAAACTTGCTGCAGACTTGGCTTGATCCGGCAAATAAGCATTAGAAATCCCATTGACCAGTTTTCTTATGTGTCGTTTACTGCAGTTTTGCCCAAAATGTTGTTTTTTTTTACTAGAAAAATGTTGAAATGCATGCCAAGTGTTGCTTAAGTTTTTTAAAAAGTGTTGGCTTGCATTTTAACACTTTTATAGTGTTTTTGATAGACAAACTACATGGCCTTACGAAGGGTATTTGCCGGATCAAGCCAAGTCTGCAGCAAGTTTCGTACACCTGGCGGCCGAGTTGCGAACACCTCGGAATTAAATACTAGGGCTCGCGTTGCAAGCGTTGGCCTTTTTTTTCCGGCTAAGTCACAGAGCTTTCTTGGAAGAATTCTGGAATTAGGCAGTGATGTGATGTGATGTGATAGGGGGTAGGTGCGTCTGCATAGATCCGGCGAAAATTCTATTGCACCGTCAGCCTGACAGTGCTCGAATTTACAATAACATAACACCGCACTGACCGCAGTCGCAGTGTAGTGGTATACCACGCAATTCCATTTTCAGGTTTCGGCGGTGACTGAAAAATCTGGGACCGTGGGTTGAAAATCGCGAGGCAGGGAGTATAGGCTTCACTGAATTTCCGATTCTATATCGATCGGTAAATCGAGACGGGAGCCAATAACAAGGCCAGATTTCGGTCACGTGGGGGTAGTTTTTCTCTTTAAGCTCCGCCTTTTCCCATTTCCTTCCAGGGAGACTTTTGAGCTCTACGGGAACCCTGTAAAGGCCCTCGGCAGGCTAAAGCCTTAGCCTCAGGGATGAATTACTATTTTCTTTTTTCCATTTATTTAATTAATTTTTATGCGAAATTTATTGTGAATTACCAACTAGTTCACTATCCACTTTACCGTGAAGCACCGAGCACAACGGGAAAATCTCAAAGGCCGACACACAGTGGCGTTTTTATTCAACTTTTCACCCTGAGGTGTCATTATTTCGATCACCAGATGGCTCCCGTTGGTCCACTTTCAGACCACTTGGAGGATGGGAAATCAGAGGAAAGGTGAGTAAAATAGGCTTCACTTTTCCCACACACGAGAGATATCCTTCCTTTGGGCTTCCTAATAACTAATAGTAGGCTATGAAGAAAGTTACACCAAACACAAACACACAGTTAAGTTACACAGCTCTACGCCAGCCTAGAAGTTCAGTAGGCCATGTGTAAAACACACATTTGTGGTTAACTAGTTGAAAAGGCTTTTCCTGATACCCGTTTTCTTGAGGAATTCCCCAAGCTTACAGAAAATTCCGCATAGCCTAAACCTTTTCTTGGGGAATTTCTCAAGAAAACTATTATCAGGATTAGGCCAAGTCTTTCGGCTTCCTCTTACTCACTAGCGTGAGACATCTAGCGTGAGACGTTGAGAAGTAACCAATAACAGCTAAGTGAAAGCGCCTTATCTGCCACACCCGGTGTTGCTTGCTGGAAGGCTTCATAAAACTAAAATTGAGTTAATTTTCAAAATCAAAACACTACTACTATCTATTGCTTTTAGTATCACTAATTATCTCTGTTAGAAGGGAAGCGTGTAGAGAACTTACCTTTACTCTACAATTCTTGTATAGCCATAATAGTTAATAGTACCCAGACACGGTTAAACGTTGTGGGTTTAATATTCCCCTACTGGTGGTCGGTGTAACTCAGTAACATTAACGATCAGGCTTCTCTATCATGAAAATGTACACTCAACAAGTTCTTGAGAAGGGAGGGACTAAAAAAACTAAATTCGTCTATCTCACGTTTCCCTCTATCCTTTACCTCAATACTCTGGCTTCAAACGAAACGGCTGGAGGTTTCGTTATGACGTTAGTCGGCAAAAGAATGGGTCAATTTCAAGCTCTACGTCACTAGTCTAGTTCTTTTATACTGCCGCTTTGACTTCGTGTTGATTCGTGGGATCACTGCGCCACATGATTTTTTCCGATGCTTTTTTTTCTTGTTGTTTAAATACGTTTCAATAAAGTCCCTTGGGTGCCTTCGGGATTTTAAGCTAGTTAAGGTTTAGATTTGAAAATTAGTGATAAATAGATAATGAAATTTATGTGTCTTGCTAGTAAAGTTCATATGAACTTAACTACCAAAAACAATCTTTTGGGCGCCTTCGAGATTTTTTAAAGTGTAGTTACGGAATAAACTACTAAGTAATGAAAAAATAAATAGACAATAATTGTTAAAAATATGCGTGTCTAGCCTAAATCTAGTTCACAAAGTAGGGGTGAACTTGACTTAAAAATAATATTTTGAGTAAAAAGATCGTTTTTTGTTTCCCAGGGTTGGTTTACAAAACATATGGTGCCATCTTTGTTTGAGATGTGAAGCACCGAAAAAGAAAATGACTGATTTTTGTGGCCCGACAATTCGTGGAAAACGCACCGTGAAAAGTGTAACTCCGCCCAAATATGGAAAGAGCTAACTAGTAACTACCGTGCTCATATTTTTACCTGTATATATTTTGACCCTTGTATACAAAGCCTTTATCAGTTTTTATGAACAAGCATAAGCGAGAGTAAGAAAGAATAAGGAAATATATTTTTACACGAAATGTGAACGAGCCATTCCCGATTATTCACGCGTGCAACCGACTCCACCCCCAATCTAGTATTGTTACTTGTCAAAAGCATTGGCATTTGTAGAAGAGTGCAAGCAATAAAAGAGGAATGGAGGCGCAACTCGAGGAAATGTTTGAGGCAATGTTGGTTTGCCTCAGGCATAGTTACGCCTCCTTTCCAACTTATCAGATTTCAAAGGAATTAACAATTAAGGTAACGTAACGGTAACGGTTAATAAAAGGTGCGTTCAGACTTGCACTTAAGGTGCCTTTTCTGCGTATTGCGTATTACGTATTACGTTTTTCGTTTACGTTTTCTCTACGTAATTTTCACTTCTTTCTTACTTACGTTAAAATCTTCGTATTCTGTTCACACTACACCGTGTACTTTTACGTTTTTAAAGTAGGAATATGCACAGCGATTGTAGAAGTTTGAAGATGAATTATTATTAAGTTGATAATAAACCAATAAGTTCCAACCGAAATTAAAATAAAACAACAATCTCAATAATCTTTCTCTTATTTGTATTTTATATATAGACCTATTACTAGATAGCAAGATTCAAGTATAGACAAGTAGGCCTACGATTGTGAAAGGCAGCCAACTGAAACTTGTCCAAATACAAAATGCAGAACAATTAAAAGACACTTGTTCCATGGAATTAATAAACGATGATTAAAAACTTATGTTAACCTTAAACTCATTGTATTGCTATAATGCAACAACGTGGCACACAATACAAAGTTGTAGGGAGACCGGGGCGAAATGGAACATTTTTTCATGTCTGCCGTACTTCTTAAGATATCAGACAAAATAGATACATTTTAAGATTTTTTTTTTGTATTATTAAGCAACATCTTGGCTACCCACTGATTTTTTTTTGTATGTTTTTGTTAAAAAATAAACGAGATATGAAAGAAAATATAACTAAGGTTTTTTTCAGCCGAACTCCACTCGATCGAAAAAAGACGGGGTGAAATGGAACAGACCCCGGGGTAAAATGGAACGCGATTTTTCTCAGCAACGGCTGAATATAATCTATTAAAATAACTGTAGTAAAATAGGAAATTTCTTTATCTTCAAGAATATTACCATGTTTGCGTAAAACAAGTTAATTATTCTTGAGTAATTATAGTTTTAAAGTGGGACTTTTTTCTTAAATTTTTTTGACTGAATTCTGGCTTTTCTTACAAAACCACGCCTATTTTCATTAGTCAGTTGTTTTCGCCCCTCTCCCGCCACTTCTGTTCAAGATAGAAGGGAGGGCAAAGATCTCAATGTGTCAAAATGGCGTCTGCTTCTTGTTGGGGAATTTCTGCATTTGCAGTTTATTTAACATTATTTCAATAATTGATAATTATTATTTGACAAACACAATAAAACCGAATTTTACTTTCACTTAAAGTGAAAATTGCGTCTTTGAAAATGATTATTTTATCACTTTCCTCAAAGTTTGGTCTAAATAGAAACCTTTTTAGCCCCTCCCTAAGCTCCTCCTACTGACGCTACAAAGTGTTCCATTTCACCTCCAAAAATTTGTTCCATTTCACCCCGCAAAAGGTTGTTTCATTAAACTAACTTTTTCTCGGTGTACAAGTGAGCAATCTTTTTTTTTAAACGTCATAAAATAGAAAAAAGAAAAATCTTTCAAATGGCTATCTTACTTTAATTTTACTTCAAAAACCCTGCGTTAAAACTTAAAAAATAAAACAGTATTCTCAAACATTTTTTCCAGTGATATCACTTTTTTTATAATATCAGGAAAATTATTTCAACTATCCTAATAAAATTTACCCCCATGATAGAAAAAACCATTTCCCACATACCATTAACAATTTGTATTTTTTTAACGAGTTTTTCATATTAAAACCCGACTGTTTCACTTCGCCCCGTGTTCCATTTCGCCCCGGTCTCCCCTACATCAAGGGTATCATATACAATCAGCAGCACAGGTTATACAAAATCAATAATTCTTCACTGTAGTATTTAAAACCTAAATAGAAATTGCTTTGTTATTTCAGAAAATAGTTTAATCTAATCAAAAGTATTGTAAATAACTTAACTGCAGGGGAAAAATACCAAAATCACCTGCTTGCTTTTTTCTACAAAGAACTTTTTTGCTGTCTTTTGTTTACTGAATTAAATGGTCACTTTTTGGTAGTTGTAGATGTCATATTTTAAGAATTTATTACAGGAAATCAATGGAAATATAACTAATTGTCAATTACTGAATTTGAAAAATTATAAGCAGAAGTCAAAACTGTCAATATTGATAGTACTAAAAAGCTGAAATCAAACAAAAAAACAAAAGAATGAAGACAAGCGTATGAGATTTTGTCTACGTAGTGCGTAGAACGTTCCAAAATCTTATGTAAAAATGAGAGCCATTTCATTTTTACATAGTTACGTTTTGACTTCGTTTTCACTCCGTTTTGAGTTTACGAATTACGTACTACGTAGAGCGTTGTGTGTGAACAGCTTGACGTTTCGACAAACGCAATTCGTAAGGTGAAAACGCTATACTTAGTACGTAAAATTGTACGTAAGACTGTCGTGTGAACGATACTTTAATAAGACGTAAAACTCTTAATGAAAAATCAAAAATGTCACCAAACATTTGATGTCTTTGTTAATGTTTAACCCAATAAACGGAAATAAAATTACAGCTATGAATATTTTTATTTTACACGGTGTTCATTGTTCACTGTGGAAGCGTGTATAAACAAAAAGTGTACGAAAAATTATTGTTAATTTTTGCAACATTTGGAAAGAGTATAATGGCCTTTAATATACTGCCAAATCATTTAAATAATAGCAAATCTATAGTAGTTCCAAATCACAATGCCGCACTTCAGGATGTTTTTTCTATGATCCAACAAAGATGAAAACATGTTTTAATTCAATTATAGTTAATCTTTTACATATAAAATTACCCTTAATGCGTTTTCAATTCGATCGATTTCGGCACCGAGAAGATCCACTAAAATAATTTTCTTTAAAAGCAGATTAAAAACACAAAATGCGTTATTTACTAACCGATATTTTCACCATGCTTCAGCATAAATGCTTCCATTTCGTTAATATTCCTCATATTTCCAACTTCTTCTAACATCATTTCCAAGTCTTGCTTGTCTAAATATGACCGTGTTAGTTCTCGACCATCAAAATCCACTTCAGCTTTGTAGCGCACAAGACCGGAACCCATATCGATTCCCTGTAGTAACAAAAAATTGTGGGAACTCTTTTGACCTGATCACATGTAACAATTAGCATTAATTTATTCTTGGTTCTTTTTTTTTTGCATTTCTTTGTGCATCAAATTCCTTTAACAACTTTTGATTTGCTACAAATAATTCGTTATTATTTTTAAAGTGAAGACGAAGTAATAATGTTTTCACTAAAGATACTTTTTAAAATGTGACACACTATTAAAGAGTGCACTTTTAATGCAATAATCTAACTGTTGTCAGTTAGATAAATTATAATAAATCAATCTGCAGAACTAACAAACAGGTTTTCTAAGTGTAGCATCTACATAACCATCGATTGCAGAGATCCATGGTAAATCGGAAATACCCCAAATTAATTTTAAACCCTCACCTTTACGTCGTGAACAGCTCGGATCATGAGATCACGCTCTAGTTCCGAATTAATCTGTTGTATGCTGCCTAAAATTAAACATCAACTATATTAACTTGTATGAAATTGCATAAAAGCATAAATACTCAATGGTATAGAACGGCCAACGAGTGCGGCAGAATTGGAATATATAATGAATGATGCAACGGCTCCTAAAACAATTCCAACCAAGAGTGATCCTATGGCATCTGGAATAGGAGAGTTTAGGTGTGTTGCAACAGCCATACAGCTTCCGGCTACCATAACCCCTAAGACCTGAAAAAGATAGATGAAGATTTAAATTAATTGACCAGTAACCTATTGGTAACTTGCGAATGTTATACCGCTGCTAAATCTTCCAACAATACAACATTAACACTCGGATCCTGGCCTCGCTTTACTGAAAAATGTTGTTCAAAACGCCATTTATAAAATATATACATATAAAACCATAAATATATATAAATCAATTACCATATTCCCAGAAACTCATTTCTGCCTTGGTAGCACCCTTCTTAAGAGAATTTATAGCTACCAGTAAGGTTGCACTTTCCGAAACCAACGATCCTCCCAATATAAAAAAAGCCTGTATTTTTCAAATTAGATTACGTATGTTAACTAAAAATGCTATGCTCAATAAGGGATAAAAAAACAAACCCAATAAAAAGATCCTATTGGATCAGGGTTGAATATACCTGTAATTATTCAATAAATATGACAACTCAACATTTATTGCGATAAAAAAAAAAAATACCGGTAATTCCATGGTAAACAGATAGACCAGCTCCTACACAAAATATACCAACGCCTGATACTAGAGATGCAACGTAACGCATATTGGAGTAACCATAAGGATGGTCAGGATTTGATTGCTGTAATATATAAGAGTAAAATGTAATAAAAACGTTACTTTATAGTTTGTATTCTTATTTTTAAAAACCCCTACAACATATGCATGTAAAGCTGATAAATGAATAGCGAATGGAAGGGATGAACATACTTGACTCGATTTATGAATTCCGTAAGCAAGTATAAGCTGGTTCGCAGTATCAGCTAAAGAGTGTAAACATTCCGAGAACATGGAATGTGAGCCTGTGTACAACCAAGCAATCAATTTAAACAAAAAGTTGCATCCATTTCTGTAAAAAATATTTTTGATTAAATTTCTCCCATGAAATTTCAATTGACATTTTAAATTACATTGCAACAGCAGTTAAAACAACTTTGCCTGAGCCTTCCATTAGACCTCCTTGAGGTGACCAATTTGTTGGTTCTTTCCTCATGTCCTTTAGCACTCTTTTAACACTAAAAATATCTAATGAGTAAGAAATTGAAATTCCCAAATAAATTAAGCTGTTATAGTAATGCTAATAATGTAATAAGATTAAAAATTTTACACTGTTGATATCTCTTGAGTTCTTCAGTCTTCTTTTTTCTTTCACGGTCTAGAGCTTCTTGACTGCCCCACACTTCCAGTGCTCTTTTATAGGAAAAGTTTAGTTCTTTCAAGATTCAATTTTATAAAATAACTGTAATATTTTACTTTGCTTCCACATCTTTCAGCCAATACACCTATTCCCAATATTTCAAATGAATTCTTATTACAATCATTTTTTGTCAAATATTTGCAATTAAAATACAGTAATTGGTGGTTCACTTTCATAAGGAGATCTGCGTCTGGTTTTCCTCAAAAGCTCTAAATCACTTGGTTTTAAAAAGAAATCATTCATTGCTCTGACAGGAGTGATGAAATTTCTTTCCATCCCATTTTTTGAGTTTAATGCTAAAATTATTTATGTAATTAGAAATAAAACCACATAAAACAAGAAAAAATATTCACCAGAGTGAGTTCCTTGATTAGACGATAAAGGAATCCCTGCCTTTTCTCCAATTTTCTGCCAATCAAGTCTAATAGTATGAATACATCTCAAACTAAAGATATTCAACGGCGGTGATATTCCCTTTGATGATAACCGTGAAAAACTATGACCTAAGTAAGGAAAATAGTTTCCTTCTAAGAAAAAATCAACAAAACAAACAATTTCAAATATATAGAAGGTAAGATTCATACAACTACAAAGTACATATTTACTGTCCATAGTACACAGTATTACAACCTGCAATTAAATTGGAAATAAATTTAGACGAACTAGAGAAGAATAACCACCGACTCATTCTCATTTTTAACAGTATCGGCTTTTTAAAATAACCTTTCGCCTTTAGGTTTCACCGTTTCGGAGTAATCCATGGACGACTCTATCAAGAGGACGGGAATCTTTCTCTATCTCGCCGTGTTTCCCGTAGGGATTCTGTTCTGTCTGTACTCTGTACACCTTTTGCTTGGCATACGTGAGGAAAGTTGCAATTGCTTACCAATAGATGGCGCTATTCTCATTCTCACCAATAGACTGCGTTAGGATATCTAACCAATATAGATAGATGGCGTTAGGATATTATAGTTGTTGGTCTAAACTGTTTGAACTGCGCGCCTCTGTAGAGCTTAAGCACACGCGAGGAAAGTGTAGATGACGTTGCAGAAAGGAAGACAACGGAGAAAGCGGAACTGTGGAACTAACTATTGTACTATTACTAACCATAGTACTACTAATAAACTGAGACGTTATAACTGCTTTATACGTTTTTGATTCCTATTTTCCTATGTTTACATAACTTTAATGGGGTTTTCTTTTATAGGAGTATGAGTTTACTCCAATTTGTTAAAGATGTTTAATCCCTGAGGGTTATACTTCTAGTATACCGAAGGCTCTTAAGTTTCTGATCATGTCATGTCATGTATCGTATCGTAGTATCGTATCGTAGTAATCGATACCTTCTTGGAGTTGGGCTCCAAAAGGTTTATTGTCAGTTTCGTTTTTTGCTATCTTCTTTTTTTCTACTTGACCGATTTATTCCAAATTTCGGTAACCTTCTTAACTTAATTTCTTACAGGTTTACTGGATATTTTCGTTCGTATCTGTTTAAGTTTTTTTTTATGTATTTTTTCCGTAATCCCCATGTGTAGCTTTTCTAGTCTTAGGGCAACTGCATGTTTGGTGCGCATTTATCCCTGAGGGTATACTTTGTATACCGAATTGAATTCGTTCAAAAGTTTGAATTTTGATTTTCTCTCTCTGATAGGAGTAAGTGATAGTGAGGTTTTTATTGTCTTAATCTTAAATTTATTTTTCTCTTTTAATTCATGTAAAAATTAGTGCGACGTGGGGTGGTGGGCATAGCCCACCGCACCAAAGTCGCACAGCATATTACTTTTAAAAAAATTTCAACCTGAACCCGAAGGCGTATACCCAAGGACCTTGTCCCTGAGGGTTATACTTCTAAGTATACCGAAGGCTCTTAAGTTTCTGATCATGTATCGTATCGTAGTATCGTATCGTAGTAATCGATACCTTCTTGGAGTTGGGCTCCAAAAGGTTTATTGTCAGTTTCGTTTTTTGCTATCTTCTTTTTTTCTACTTGACCGATTTATTCCAAATTTCGGTAACCTTCTTAACTTAATTTCTTACAGGTTTACTGGATATTTTCGTTCGTATCTGTTTAAGTCTTTTTTATGTATTTTTTCCGTAATCCCCATGTGTAGATTTTCTAGTCTTAGGGCAACTGCATGTTTGGTGCGGATTTATCCCTGAGGGTATACTTTGTATACCGAATTGAATTCATTCAAAAGTTTGAATTTTGATTTTCTCTCTCTGATAGGAGTGAGTGATAGTGAGGTTTTTATTGTCTTAATCTTAAATTTATTTTTCTCTCTTAATTCATGTAAAAAATTAGTGCGACGTGGGGTGGTGGGCATAGCCCATCGCACCAAAGTCGCACAGCATATATCTTAAAAAAAAATTTTAACCTAAACTGCTAAACCCGAAGGCGTATACCCAAGAACCTTGTTTCCTTTTAGATCACTTTGATCAGCAGTTCAGCACCACACATTTTAATAGGCTGATAGCACCAATTTAAGGACGCAATTTGGTAGGAAGTTTAATTATTTCGAATTAACAAATTATTACGACATAAGTTGATTGGGCTTATATAATTCAAAGGTTTGAGGATTGCCCCGCCACGAGGCGTATTTCAATATCTTTTTCGATATTGATTCAATCTATAATCAATATAAATAAATGAATATTTAAAGAAAATTGAGCTTTAGATAAAGGTGCGGCGTGGGGCGGCGGGGCGAAGCCCCACAGCCCCAAAGTCGCAGAGTTAGTATTATTAGCTACATATTATACAATTATACATATTACTTAAAAGGGTGATGAGACTTTTATAATTCAACTTAATCAATCTTATCAATCAATCTTATTCAATATTAATTTAGGATCTCAATATATGAATGAATATTTAGAGAAAATTAAGCTTTAGATAAGGTTAGATAAAGAGTTAGTATTATTAGCTAGATATATATTAACTAAAACTTAGAGACATTATTTAATCGCCGAGCTAATATTAGCTTAGCTTCTATATATTACTTAAAATTTCAGGTATTATTAATTAATTAATTTTTTTTTGCATTCTTACGGGAACCTTGCAACCCGCCAGGGATGCCAGCATTAAAGCCTGTCGGGTGGTGGGTCAGTTTCCCGTAGGGATTCTGTACAACTTTTTTGGTATACGGTAGCATTAGTTCAAATTTTTCCAATAGATGGCGTTAGGATATGTTTTTTTATTTGAACTGCGCGCCTCTAATTCTTCCGATAGATGGCGTTAGGATATAAGTTTTTTTATTTGAACTGCGCGCCTCGAATTTTATTTTGCATTTGAACCGCGCGCCTCGAGTTTTGGATTGCGCGTAAAACTTGTTTGAATGCGCGCCTAAATCCCAAAACACCATCTAACGCTCAAATACTCAAACTCTATATAATGGCATCCATGGCGGGTTGAAAGGTTCCCGAATACGAAAACATGCTAATAGTTACTCCGGCGACTTTGGAGATTAATAACTCTTACTCTAGATTTTGAGTAATATACATGAAGCAGTTGTAGCTAATATTACTAACTCTGTGCGACTTAAGGTAAATTTTTTCTAAATATTCATTCAGATACTGAGATCCTGAATCAATATTGAATAAGATATTGGAAGGAAAAATTGAAATGAAATAAATAAAAAAATAAAATGACACATTAATTCCGTGCAACTTTGGTGTCGCCAGCCCACTAACCCGTTTTCTAAAGCTAAAGTCGCACGGAGTTAGTATTATTGATAGCTACAATACATATATATTACTTAAAACTTGGTGAAATGAATTAATCGCACTGAATTAGTACAAGATTCCTTCGGTAATGTCCTTCGGGGATTTTTGGTTAATCACTAAGATACCAAATTAATTTATCCATATAATTTATATTCCATGACAAGCCGACTGGAAGACATGCAAAATGTAAGGGAAATTATGGTAAACTATGATGGGTTGTCGAAAAAATAGCTTGATGAATTTTTTTTTCAAGAACTTTATTACTATCAAAAATTTGAATTTCCGTTCAAAATATTTATAGGAAACTATTTAATTTACTGCTTACACACCGGTGTTACATCCATTTTTTGCGTGATAGGAAGGGTTTCACATGGGAATTTATATCTATTTTATTGAAGTAGATTTTTTAATTTGTTACACTGGTTAATTTAATTCCAGAGTTTTGTACTAGGGCCATTCTCTTATTAATTTCATTTTTTTGTTTGGTTTCTTTTATAGTTTCGCCACTACATATATAGTTTCCAGATTGAAAAATATGGCTAACGAAAGTAAACATTTCGTTCGTTTTTTGAGATAGCATAGCATATTATTAACTTATTTAGAATATTTTTGCATTAAAAATCTCGAAATAAACTAGTTTATAAAGTTCATTTGTCAAATAGATGATATAATGTAGTTGTTTTAGAAAAAACTATATTTCGGTCTGAAGACTAATTGATATCATTCATTCTAGCAACTGATTTTGTTGACAGACAAGAAGGTGTGCAAATAAAAGCGACAAGACTTTCACTATTCGGCAACCAACCAGATAACGACTCGTTATCTAGTTGTAAGATTGTAAGATTCTTATCTAGGGTCTTGTTCCGATTTATTTAATTGGAACCCTTGTTTTATTACATTGTTTTTAATTAATAAATCCCCATAATTATCTATATTATATAACGAATTTGCATGATGCGTCATTTGTCATCATCTCATTTTTATCTTAGTGCCTGACAATAGTATTACATCAACACAATATCAATCAATGAATCAATACATCATCAATACATCAAAATATCACATCATAACTATTATTGGATATTGACGTGAGTGAGATTAAATCCTAAATTGGAAAGGTTTCATCACTAGATATATAGTTTTCTTATTGAAAAATATGGATAACGAAAGTAAAGCATTTCGTTCGTTTTTTAAGATAACATATTATTAACTCATTTAGAATATTTTTGCATTAAAAACCTCGAAATAAACTAGTTTATAAAGTTCATTTCTCAAAAAAAGATATAGTTTAGTTGTTTTGGTAAAACTATATTTTGGTCTAAGGACTAATTGATATCATTCGTTCTGGCAACTAATTTTGTTGACAGAAACGAGGTTACGCAAATAAAAGAAACAAGAATTTCACTTACTAGGATTCGGCAACCAACGCTAACCAGTACGCAAATAAAATAAAGTATCTGTCATAAAAACAAACTGAAAATACGACGGTTCCATCCGTTAAATTATGATAGAATTTCGTACAAAATTTTGTAAAGATTGGTCAAGGAAGAAAACGAAGACGAGAACGAGGAAAAAAACGTATAAGGAAAAACAAATTGCACTTTTCTGTGCTAACAAGATTCTTTCGGTAATGTCCTTCGGGGATTTTTAGTTAATCGCTAAGATAACAAATTTATTTATCCACATAATTTATATTCCATGACAAGTCGACTGGAAGGCATGCAACAGGTAAGGGAAATTCTGGTAAACTATGATGGGTTGTCGAACAAATAGCTTGATGATTGTTTTTTTCAAGTACTTTATGACTATCAACAATATGAATCTCTGTTCAAAATACTTATAGGAAATTTTTAAATTTATTTCTGAAAATATTGAATTGAAATTTAAAATGCCTGTTTGATGCCGTTTGATACCAGTGTTTTACACCGGTGTTTTATCCACTTTTTGCGTGATAGGAAAGGTTGTTACATGGGAATTTATAACTATTAAATTTTAGTAGTTTTTTGGTTTGTTACACTGGTTCAATTCCAGAGTGTTGCACTAGGGCCATTCTCGTATTAATTTCATTTTGTTATTTTCTTTTATTGTGCTATTAAAGGTAATATCTATTATCATGTTCCAATTAATTTAGTCGCAACTCGCGATTTATTACATTATTTTCTATTTTTTAAATCCTGCCGTATTTATTTTTTAATGTGAATTGAAATGTTCCGTCATTCAACATTATTTCCTAAATATCTGATATATTGAGAAGTTATATCCTAATAATGTGAATAATGTGAATTGATCACATGACTTGTCTTAATCACGATTATCATAGATACACGTAAATTCAATATTTATTCACGGTCTAACAGGAGAGGTAGACAAACGGGCTATCCCTGGCATCAGCTGAAATATGCCACTGGGGTGGGAGGGTTCGATGGCATTCCGCTAGGAGTGCACGAGTAGCCTTCCCCTAATGCAAAAAGCCAAGAAAATAAATCGTGCAACTCAGCTTCCAGCTCAAGCTGTCAGAATCTTGTTTCTTTTTAATCTGTAAGTTAATGGTACAAAACATTAACAAATATTATAGATAACATTAACAAATATTATAAATAACATATTATAATATTTTGGTTAACTTTAACAACGTTAGCGATGCTGCGTTGCAAGATCTATTTTCTTTGCTTTTCGCATTAGGGATACGCTACTCGTGCGCTCCTAGCGGAATGCCATGGAACCCTCCCACCCTACTGAGACATTCTGCTCTTATGGCGTTTGTCTACCTCTCCTGTTAGACCGTGATTTATTATTGAAAATTCAGAATTCACCTAGTTTCGCCACTAGATATATAGTTTCCTTATTAAAAAAAAGCTAACGAAAGTAAAGCATTTCTTTCGCTTTTTAAGATAGCAAATTATTAACTGATTTAGAATATTTTTGCATTAATAATCTCGAAATAAACTAGTTTATAAAGTTCATTTGTAAAATAGATGATATAATGTAGTTGTTTTGGTAAAACTATATTTTGGTCTGAGCACTAATTGATATCATTCATTCTTGCAACTAATTTTGTTGACAGAAACGAAGGTATGCAAATTAAAGCGACAAGACTTTCACTACTCGGCAACCGAACAGATAACGACTCGTTAGCTAGTTGTAAAATTCTTATCTAGGGTCTTATCTGGTGAAAAGATTCTTATCTATTACCTTGTGCCGATTTATTTAATTAGAACCCTCTTTTTTATATATATATTGTTTTTATTTGTTAAATACCCATAATTAACTATTTTATATAACGAATTGAATTGAATGATGCATCATCATTTTTCATTTTAACTTAATGCAAGTCATATTGATTATTGCCTCCATACAAATTCAATTGATCACATGATAAATTTAATTCATGATTGACGATTGTCAATTGTCGCGAGTGAGAGTAACTCTAACACTAAAAAAGTTTAACCACTACATATATAGTTTTCTTATTGAAAAAATATAGCTAACGAAAGTAAAGCATTTCGTTCGTTTTTTAAGATAACATATTTTTACCGTATTCAGAATATTTTGCATTAATAATCTCGAAATAAACTAGTTTATAAAGTTCATTTCTCAAAAAAATTATATAGTTTAGTTGTTTTGGTAAAACTATATTTTGGTCTAAGAAGTAATTGATATCATTCATTCTGGCAACTTATTTTGTTCAGAATCACAGAAACGAGGTTATGCAAATAAAAGCAACAACAATTTCACTTACTAGGATTCGGCAACCAACTAGATAACCAGTACGCAAAGGAAATAAAGTAACTGTCATAAAAACCAACTGAAAATACGACGGTGACCTCCGCTAAATTATGATAGAATTTCGTACAAAATTTGGTGACGATTAGTCAAGCAGGGAAAAAAACGTATACCAACAAACATTTTGGACTTTTTTGTGCACAATAAACCCTCTGAATTCTACCCTAATACCCTACCCCCTATACCCTAACCCCTATATATATTCTTTAAGGACCTTCGTATATATATACCAAATATATATATATATATACCCTCAGGGATAAACCCTCTGAAGTCTACCCTAATACCCTACCCCCTAATACCCTACCCCCTATATATATTCTTTAAGGACCTTCGTATATATATACCAAATATATATATATATATATACCCTCAGGGATAAGCTACATGTATATTAATTACTTAAAACTTTGAGATATTTAATTAATATTAATTTAATAATATTTTATTTCGAGAAAATTGAGCTTTAGGTAAAGGTGCGGCCTGGGGAGGCGGGGCGAAGCCCCGCCGCACCAAAGTCGCACAGAGTTAGTACTAGGCTATTAGCTACATACATTTTACTTAAAACTGAGAGACATTGAATAATCGCGCGGAGTTAGTATAAGCTACATAAATATTATTTACTTAAAAACTTGAGATTTAATTAATATTCCTACGGGAACCTCGCAAACCGCAAGGGATGCCAGCATTTCACGGGGAAATATTTAAATAAAGCAATAGATAGAGCTTTAAAAGGCGGTTACAATTGTATAAATGGTTTTAAGAGAAAATTTGAAATAAAACAGATATTTTAGTTTTAGTTTTAGGAGAAGAAACTCATTTCACCGGTGCCCCCTAGCGACCAATTTCAGTTTTAGGTAACAAATGTTGCAAATCTTAGCTAACCAAAACCAAACAAACTGTTGAGTCTATTGCTACGAATTTTCCGCCTGCGACGGGGCCCCACAGTCTATTGACACGAAATTGCTTTCTTTTGTCAATAAACACCGAATTGTCTATTACGACGAAAGCCTAGTGCCCCTCTCTTTTCGTGGCATACTTTTTACTAAATTTTTTTAAAATCTTGCCGGTTTCAGTGGGTTTTAGACAATTAGTTGTAAGAGCTGGGACTTGGTCGCTAGGTGGCACCAGTGAAATGAGTTTCTTCCCTGTCTCCTGTAAGGAAATTAGAAATATGTTGTTAACTATTAATTATGAGTATGGGAACATTTATTAAGTCAACAAATATTTTTTTGGTGCTTTTTCTATTGCTAATGTAAAAACAAGTTACATGGCCGACATAGGAAACGTCGAAGTGTCCAGTCCTCTTGATAGAGTAGTCCATGAGTCATCGGAGTAATAAGAAAGGCCAACATGGTCGCACGCCACTCGTCTATCACTTGCGACGAATCGCACCTGCACTTTTTAAATGGGGAAAGTCGATTCTTATCGACTAGCCAAATGATACTCTCCATTGGGGCAGTTCCCTACCCAATGGAACTGCCCCCTACCTAATAGACTCTTATCGACTAGTCGATGGTTATAGACTAGCCTTTATTTCTTAATTATATATGTGTTAATCATTAATTATTATTGTTAGGTTAGGTTAGGTTAGGTTAAGTTAGGTTAGGTTAGGTTAGGTTAGGTTAGGTTAGGTTAGGTTAGGTTAGTAATAAACATATAATATAGGTAATACAAAAAAAAATAACTAATATTTAGCTATATTAAAAAGGCTAGTCGATATCAATCGACTTTGCACGACTCAGCACTTTTTTTATGGACTAGTCTTTATTTCTTAATTATAGACTAGTTTATATTACGTTAATCATTATTAATCATTGTTAGGTTAGGTTAGGTTAGGTTAGGTTAGTAATAAACATATAATATAGGTAAAAAAACAAACAAACTAACTAATACCTATATCAGAAAGGCTAGTCGATAAGAATCGACTTTCCCCATTTAAAAAAGTGCAGGTGCGATTCGTCGCAAGTGATCGACGAGTGGCGTGCGACCAGACTGATAAAGGCATGAAGTACAGAAGAGTACCATCGCCTGCAGAATAGCTTCGGTAGGGTCTGTGACGACTGTACCGATGGCGTTGTTGTGCGCCGTCTGATTCAAAATACACACAGGCTTATGGGAAATCGCTACAAATTCATCTTTTTTTATAAAAATAAAATATAATAAGACAAATTAACTCATTGAAATCTATGTTAAACAAACACATTGTATTTATGTAACAAGAATCTGTTATTTTTAATGAAGAAATTTATTACGTTTTAATTGGGAGTCGAAATAACAGCACGAGATTTTAGTTGTTAACAAAATTTTATACGATTGATCTAAAAAAAATGAATGCCAACGAAATTTAAAAAAAAAATAACATTCGGTTTTGACAGCTTACAACACTTATTAAATCATACGTGAGTTAAAACGAATTTTTAAAGACGGTAAGGAAGTTGATCTTCATTCTTCATAGCGAATTTCATTTCGGCGGATGGACTGAGCGCAATAACAGGAAAGCAGAAGAACAACATTCAGGTGATTATCAGACAGAGACTCAAATGGGTGTAACGAGGGAAGACGCGATTGAAGTCGCTGTTGATTTAAAATGCTGCCAATTGTTTATTTATTTGGTGTTGCTTGATCGATATGTGCTCCACTGCTTCCCGCATTCAGCAAGACTTTCAAGATGATAGGAACTCCTTTTATCTCACTATATTTAGCCAAAGTGTGAATCGGAGCTTGGCCGATGGTGTCAGTTGCATTAGGATCGAGTCGAACCCCAATCTCTCCAGTAGCACCATTACCCCCATTAACCCCAATAGCGGAATTCAGTGATTTGAGATTTCAATCCTGCTGTTGATGATGACGATTTTCAACGTGAAAAAGTGATGGGCTTGCGTGATGTGGACTCTGAGCGTAGACAGAAGTTCGAGTCTTCATGTTATGAATAGTTTCGTGATGATACTGATGGGGGGTATGGGTGTAGACGATGAACTGGTAAACAGAACTATGCGTCGATACAGGACCGACTACTGATGACACCTGTCCATGTGTTGGCGTTCCCGAAGATGATAAGGCTGTAACGTAGTATGATAGTTCCCATTCCTCGCCCCATTTTCCTCGTACACTTTAATTTCAATAATATCCTGATAATTTTAAAAAAATTCGTGTTTTTAAAATTTATATAACCTTCGTGGGAAACTTTTAAAAATGTTATTCTAAAGCGATTTTGTATAAAACTGTCAGAAACTCAGAACAATATTTTTTATTGAAATGAAAAGCTAGGGAAACGTACCCGTCATAGACATAGAAGGTAAACGGACATTAAACCATTGTCGCCTGACGGGACATTTTGGTCACAGTACTGAATTCGAGAGAAATGCGGGAACGCGCGAGAAAGGAGAAACTCCGTCGATGGACGTAGCTTAACGCGCGGTTTTTCTCAATTTCTGCCATACCGAATTTGACGAAAAAGTATGTGCAGTGAATTCGGTCACTTGGTAGTGCTTTGGCCGAAATTTACTCGGTTCGGACTGTTGGTTATTGAATTAAAGTGAAAATTGCAAACGGGACAGAACTGTCCCGCTAGACGGTTAAGGAGGGGAAAAACGCCTAAGTGTCCGAGGCTCCCCCCGACTGACGGGACATTCTTGTCCAGTCAAGTCAAAATTGGGGAAATTACGGTCCCCGAGAGGGGAAACTCACCGTTCCCTCATTTTCTCCTTCAGGCAGGGGAAACAGGAACCTAGGTTCCATGGGCGGCCACCAGTAATGGTGGCGCACAAACGCACATGCCTCTTGCACGTTTTTATCTGTGAACTCGGATCGTTCGTCGTGCCAGACCTGACTGGCACTTCAAATAAAAATTATCCCGGTAGCTCCTAATGCATGCTCGACCCCGCTAGTTAAGCAACTATTGATAAGGAAATGTGATCCTTTTGGCCAATACAAAAACAAGATTAATCGTGCTCATATTCTTCGACTGTGTATTTACAGGTTGAACAGAAATAAGCAATCGGAAGAAGAGCAAGAAGAAAGGCTCGGGGACGAGGAGGAAGACCCGAAGCACCGTTACATTGACCCAAGAACCAGGGTTACGAAAAAGCTAAGAGAAAATTATAAAACGCAAGGTCTTGCGAATTCGAAACGAGCGAAAAAACGAAAGGAAAAAAAGGTACAAAAGGCGCAAAAGGAGCTAAGGGAGCAAGAGCGCTGGGCGCCCGAGATTGAACCAGTTGTTGAGCCTGGCAATGAGATTCAGAACGAGGTTCTTGAAACCGTTCCTGAAGGGGGAAAATAGGGTTGAATCCCCGGTCCTGGTTCTGGTTGACTCGCCAGATTCGGACAAAGACGTTGGATATGAATCAAAGCCGAGGCAGCGGCTGTCATCGTCAAGTCAAAGTGGCTCTGACGTTGATCGTCAATGAAGTTTCAAGGAAACATAAAAAGCGAATCCAGGAACCGGAGACGCTAAGAGTCGGGAAAGCGAAAGACCCCAATCGTCCCGCAAAGTAAGTTAATTCTGATCATGCTAAGCTGAATATGCAGAAAAAAGCTGACGGAAAGAGAATTAGCAAGAGCGATGCAAAAAATCGGCTCTATAGAGAAGTAAGAATCTGGAACGATGGCGATCCCAGTCACGGAAGCGGCCACTTCCGAGAAAAGCCCTATCCTTTCACGGTTGATCCCAGTAAGATCGGAGTGAGGACGGGACATTTTTTTCCCAGAAAAGTCTGGGAACCGGTAGATATCTTTATGAATATGTTCGGCATACCCAGCGTCTGTGAAACATACAACGAGGTGATTGATCGTATCGTAGATTCAACGAACGTATTTTCAATGAGCGTTGGAAATTTGAACGTGGTCAACCACCGGCCAGGAAGGTTGGCGGCCGACCCGAGGGTGCACGGGTTGGACCGCTGGCTGACCGAGGCAGATACGTTACAAGGGCGGAATTACTATCATTCCTGGGCCTGAATTTTCTGATGGGCTATCATCGTTTGCCCGAGCTTGAGCATTACTGGGAGATGAAATCCGACACCGGTTTCGGACTCGATTTCGGACTATTTCCGCAGTTAATGAAGCGAGAGCGATTCAAATTCATTTCTAAACACATCGCAATCACGTCACCTGCTGAAATAGAAGAGAACGACCGGGATAGGGAAAGGCGTGATCCGCTTGGTCGCATCAGATGGCTTATCGATAACCTCAACGCTAAATTTGGGAATTGTAGACAGTCACCCAGAGCGCAGAGCATAGACGAGAGCATGGTCAAGTTCAAGGGCCGCTCATCGATAAGGCAAAGGATGAATAACAAGCCTTTTAAAAGTGGCTTCAAAATCTTTAACCGATGCGACAGTGAAGGCTACACGTACGCATTCGAAATCTATCAAGGCCAGAGAGAGAGTGAAAACCACGCTGCTCAAGCTGGTAGAAGTGCCGAAGAGACCGTCTT
The DNA here is from genome assembly GCA_030770115.1 of Daphnia galeata. Taxonomy (NCBI): domain Eukaryota; kingdom Metazoa; phylum Arthropoda; class Branchiopoda; order Diplostraca; family Daphniidae; genus Daphnia; species Daphnia galeata. Next base: position 208,513 of record CM061120.1, on the reverse strand, counting down.
CGATCTGTTCATTCCGTTGAGAGGCAAAGGGCACATAGTCGTTTTTGACCGGTTCTTTTCGAGCATTCCTCTCATTGATCGACTCCACGGCATCGGTGTCAATGCCGTTGGAACGATAAATAAAAGTAAAGCAGATCAGCCGATTCTCTTTGAAAGTGATCTGAGAAAAGACGATTTCGTCGGCAGAATCGGAGGCAAAGGTCCCCGTAAAGCAATATTTATTTGGAACGACACCAAAACCTTCCAAATCATTTCTAACTATCACGGCTCGGATTTGGTTGAGGTGCAGCGGAAGCAGAAATACGGCAGTTACAAGATGAAAACTTGTCCGAAAGCCTTTGCCGATTACGGAAAGTACATGGAGGCGTCATCCGATTCGGCTCAAGACGATTGCGCTGGAGAAGAGGATCCGCAGCTAGTTAATAGCTCATCCTCATCGGATGATAGTTTTCTTTGTAATGACCGTAATTTTCGTGATGGCTATTTAGCCGATCGAGATGTGATTGAAGGAAATTGAAAATAAACGAAATTTAAACTGAAAATAAAAATGCCTCGTGTTCTTTATTGAGTCGCACACCCCCAAGTAAGGCCGACGGGACAAATCTGGCTTTACAATGAATTTCTTTGTTTTGAACTCTGAAATTTTATGAGTCGTCTACCGACACTTGGAGAAGACTCTGGCCCAAGAATCTTTTCGATCGTGACATTAATTTTGTCTCGGTCGATAAAGGGCAAAGTCGGTCGACCACAAATGGCATAGTTAATACATGTAGAAGTTTTGTTTTCGCTATGTTCCCGTTAACTCCCCGGCGCAATAGCACTATTTGAAACTAGAGCGCCGTGGACTACCAATAATAAAAGCATAAAAGGAGGAAGGGGCCCCACTAAAACTCGGGGTTCCAGGCTTCGGGGGTCGGGGAACTAAAAACTCGGGGAATGGAATCGGGGGTCTCAATTTTCCCCGATTTTTGCTTTCAACCCAGAGAGAAGGAGAGAGGGGAAACAGAATGGGGGTGGTTTTTTCAAAGCGACGAAAGAACCCTCTACCGGCTGAAGAAGGAACTTTTTGTTTGTTTGCCTGAACAAGGCCTACTGAATGGTTAAAGCCAGTAAACTTTAATCTTGCCCTATGAATGCAGAGAAGGCAAAATTCCCTATCCTTTCCCCTGGCCAGAGGTAATCAGAAGAAAAAAAGAGGTTACAACTTCGCCATCTGGCGTTGTTTTCGCGTGTGTTTTGTGCGCAATTTTTCACTAAGACGATTGGTATAAACCGCAATCGCCTAGCTTTTGTAGTTTGGGAGATATCTGAATAAAACTGAGAGGGGTATCCGAAATTTTGATTTTTTTCAGTTTTCGTGGAGCATTTTTCTCGCCAATTACTGCACTTGAAAATAATCTAATTGTTTTAAAATAATATGATAGCCCATCTCTTCAAACCGTGTTAATATTTGTTTAAAACTAGGCTCAAAAGCCAAGATATTTACGATCAAAATTTGATTTTTTCTATAACTCAAAAACTATTTACTGAATTTCATTTAAATTTATACCCTATATTTGTTATGAAATTCTTCATTTAATTCAATTTTTAATTTTTTTTTCCTCATCTCAATTGTCAGTTTTTGAGCTTGTCCTAGTACGTGTCCAGCGTGACCCCTCTCTCCCCTATTATTACAATTGGACTTATATACTTATTACCGAACAAAAGATCTAAAATTTTCACATTTTCATCGAAAATAAGTAATATGTGCGATCAGCTTGTTGAAAATTGTTGAGGATAATCTTAATATTCTACTACCTACATATCAGGTCTAGCCAATATAGAACACACTAAATAGTACAAGACAAGTTGGTTTATCAATTAGCTGTATTCGATTAACTTTACCGTAGTAAACGTGTAGCAAGAGTGATACAGGAATCACACGTAAAAGACAGCAGATAAACACAGTAGGTGTAGATAGGAAACTTGGCACAGGGAATTGACAGAAGTGCCATCTGGTGGTCTGAAAGAAGGACTTAGTTTGGATACACTCAAGTTTATTCTCAACACCTCCCCTCAAACTCAGTCCTCTTTTAAGTCAACTATTCCAATCCTCTGTCTCATGGTTTTGAAGTGCCCAGACTCCAGAGGTTTTGTAAGCACATCCGCTAGCTGGTCCTTCGTTCCTACATACTGCAGATCAATTACTCCATTGCTGAGTGTTTCTATCACAAAGTGATATTTGATGTCAATATGCTTCGCTCTTTGATGGAACTCCGGATTCTTGACTAAACGGATGGCGCTCTGGTTGTCGCAAGATAAGGAAATGGTGGAGGTTCTACTAGTCCAATCTCCTTCAAAAGACGACTGATCCAAACTGCTTCCTTCGAGGCCTCACACCCAGCAATATACTCAGCTTCGGTTGTTGAAAGGGCTGTACATCTTTGGCGCCTGCTCGCCCAAAAAACTGGTCCCCAACAGTATAAGAAGATTTATCCTGTGGTTGATTTTCTCTTATCTATGTCCCTTGTGAAATCCGCATCACTGTATCCAATAGCATCTCTATAGTTGCCCTCCTTGAACTGTAGTCCATGATTAGGTGTTCCTGACAAGTATGAGATGATCCTTTTTACAGCGTTCCAGTGTCCATAGCCCGGGTTCTGACGAAACTACGACACTTGCCCCACGGCAAAAGCTATATCCGGGCGAGTAGTTGTCGCTAAGTAGAGTAACGATTCAACCGCTTCACGATATGGTACTTTCTTCATATCATCAATTTCTTTCTCCTCGTATTTAGCGACATGCTTGATCTGAGTTGAGTGTGCGGGTCAGCCGGTATCAGTTTCGGGTTGCAATCCTCCATCCTAAATTTCTTTAGTAACGCTGAGAAGAATTGTGGTTTTGTGACTGTTAGCTCCCTTTTCTGTCTGTCACAGCTGATTTCTAGCCCTAGAAATCTGTCTGCGTCCATTGTTCAAATTTTGGACTCCTTCTTCAGGTGCTCGATGATCTGTTGAAGACTTCTTGTTGCTGCAAGCAATCATCAACAAAGATCGCCAGAATCGTCATCTCCTCCCCTTTATGGCGATAATAAAAACACGGGTCCGCTGTACTTCTTGTAAGGCCAAAAATGATCAGGAAATCATTGAATGTTGCGTTCCACACGCGTATTGCCTGTTTCAAGCCATATATGCTCTTGATCAGCTTGCAGACTTCTGTTTCTCTCCCGGGTACAACCCCCCCCCCCCCCCCTCTGGCTGTGATATATATTTCTTCGTCAAGGTTTCCGTAAAGGAAAGTCGTTTTTATATCCAGCAGTGTTGTCTAAAGATGAAGCAATATGTCCAAACACAATACGGAGAGCAGAATGCTTTAAGACAGGGGCAAAGGTTTCCTCATAATCTACGCCATACTCCTGGGTGAAGCCTTTAGCTACTAACCTAGCCTTGAACCTTGATGGTGTAGTCGATCTTGTATCCTGGTTTGATGTCGAAGATCCATTTATTTTGAATAACTGCACGACCCTTCGGTAGCTGGACTAGCTCCCAGGTCCCATTCTTCATCAGTGAGGAATACTCCTCCTCCATGTCTATCTTCCAATTATGTGCATCTTCTGGCGAAATCGCTTCTTGATAGTCCTTTGGTAATTTTTGAGAGGTAGAAATTTCCTTCCAGCTTCAGTAAGGGTTTCTTCTACGCTCCTTAGTCCTACCTTCTCCATGCGCTTGTGTATCCTTGATGACCGGCGCCTTGGCTCCTTCCATCCAGAGAATGGACCTTCCTCTTGATTATCCACAGTACCTAATGCTGGATTTTCGTCTAGATTATCAGCAATATCCTGGGATGGAGCTTCTACTTAATTTTCAGCAATATCCAAGGCTGGAACTTCCTCTTGATTGTCAGACATTTCTACGGTTTGGGTTTCCTCCACTCCATCTGAATTCATCTGGTCTTCATGATGTTCTTCCGCTCCTTCGATCTGGTGTAGTAACGTTGCCTCCATGTCTCCACCGCCATGAACTGATCCTGTAATAGGGTTCCCAGGATCTTCTTTAAGTGGAAAAAATGAGTTATAGTCAGCAGCTTCTCCCAATGATACTTCCTTGTTCATTGCCTCTTGAAAATTACATCACGACTAATAATAATCATTACGTGTCGCTGGGTTCCACATTCGGAAGGACTTTGAGTTCTCACAATATCCTACAAAGATGCATTTAACTGCTTTTGGGTCCGACTTTCGTCTTAGTTCCGCCTTAGTTCCGTCTTAGTTTCCGCTTGTTTGCGTGTAGAACATAGTTTTAAACCAGTATTTTGAACCACTTTGAAACGCAGGCTTAAAACTCTTTTTCGGGCTCCTTAGTCCCTTTCAAGGTCTTATTAATACTCTTGCTATAAAGTTATGAGGAAACTTTTAATTTAATGTTAAAAGTATTTCTTCATTGTTCCTCGTAAGTTTTCATTTACTACTTTGACCGAACCCGGACTTGAACCCAAAACGTTACTGCTTTGATTAAGTAGCTATCTTCGCTAACATCTGAGCTATTTGGTCATATGAGAAAGAAGAAGTAAAGGCGAGAATTTCAAGCAGGATATTTAGGAATAAGGTTGGGAGGTTTCACTCACCGCTGGAAAAGTTGGTTTTGGGTCGGTAAGCTTTCTTTGAAACTAATGAGGGTAAAAGACTTAATAAAAAAACATAAAAAGCACCGCCTTTTTTAAGAGCACGCGCGGATATTTTGCCGATGGAAGAAAGGAAAAGAAACAAAAAAAAGGCGGTGAAATGAACTGGTTTTTATCTGAGTAAAGAACGGTGACTGAAAACCTAATCTCCTTATTATAACGAGCGTGGGTACAACTTTTTTTCCCTTAAAAGAAAGGGTTTAAAAGAGGTGAAAACCAACGGAAACAGAAACTCACTGAAGGCAGGTACTAGGGATCTTTTTGAATTCCATTTATATAATATTTTTTCCGTGTAAAAATTTTGTTATTTTCTTTTTATCGTCTAAAAGGCTTTATAGACGAAAAATATAAAGGTGGAATTTGGTGTTTATAATCGGATTTTAAGTAGTAGAAAATTGAAAACTGGTTTGACGCTTCATTTACTTCAATTTTGGATTTTTCAGTCTTAGTTTATGATCAAAATTATGCAGATTACCAAGAAAGGAATCGTTTGTTTTCATTTTTGTTCGCCACTACTTATGGTGGAAATTACAAAAATTTTTTGTGAGATTAAATTGATTTCTTATTTTATCAAGTTCTACTTTTATTGGGTCAATTAAATTTTTTAGGTTGATGAAGCTCTAGAGGAAAAATAGGGCAGTCATACTTTGGCACATCTCTAGCTGCTCGGAGAGGTCCGATGGTTTCTAGATAATCGTCGTCGAATATGTCTTCTTGTGAAAGATGAACTACGTCTGGATCCTATCATTATAAAACCCGTTAACGGAAAATAGTAGTTGCACCTTACAAACTCGTAAAATATAATATATGTATAAGTTCAGTACACGGTGATAGGAACTCTACTGCATCTTGGCGCACCTTCAGCAAAGCTAATCTGGAGATGTAACTTCGCATAGGAGTTGTGTAGGACTTAGTGCGCAAAGGGTGATAGTTCCACGAAGAAACATAGGCATCTAGTGTTCGCTGAAAAAGGTTCATTCCGACAAAATGCAGACAAAATAGGTCGATGTCCGATTCGGTTTGTAGAATTCTGCTTGTGTCCAACTATCCGTGTAACTGATAAAAAGAACTTAAGGATTTGATAAGTTCGGAAGTTGTGAAATTAAAAACTTACTGAAACTCGGTCAGACGTGGTCCTAGGCAAAGCAAATTTCGTGTCCTTATTTTGTAGCTCAATTGACTGATTGTATATAGACTTGCAAGTATAATAATTAAACTGCGGTTATGGCTACCTCTGATCTGGATAAGAGAGTCTGCCGCAAGGACGTTTTCACTCCCTCTATCGGTTCTTGACGACTGTTTCAGACCGGCTGTTGTCTGCAACCTCCATACCGACAACCCAGATAGGAATTCTCGTCCCAAGTGAGCCCCAAAGACGTACCAATGGGACGTCTGGGACAGGCTCAAGTATAAAACATCTAAAAGCCGTCCCTTTTAAAACAAAAAAAGAACCGAAGCGCGGCAATTTTCACAGTCTCATGTGAACGTATACACTCACTTCCATAAATATGGTCAGCAGTCGATACGCAAAACACGCCAGTCCCAAAGACGAGAACCCCAAAAAACGGGGAGTCCTTGGGACGTTGCAACCGTACCACCACGACATCTGAGGGACGTTATTGGCTTAGGATTAAATACTTTGCGATTTTCAGCAAAACATACAAAAGTAATGGGATCATTGCCATGCTCTGCAAAAAGGAATAAGGAGGAAAATATAAGCAGAGAAAAAATAGCAGTTGGAAAAGTTAACTTAAACGAATAGTTAACTAAAGTTAACAGATACATCACACCTTGTATTTCGTATAAGTTACACTTAAATTGACAAAATCTTCGTCGGACATTGTATAAATAAAAAAATTATGAAAAATTTGTGATAAAGAAACCGAACGAAGAAACTTTTAGCGTCTGTCTGCTCTCACCTTCATCCTCTGGCGGATTTTATGGGAAGTAATAGCAATCAACAATATTGCCAACTTTTCGAGCTATAAAAACCAAAACATGAATATATATCTGGAAAAATGGAATTTAATTAAATAAAAAAGAATTAAAATTTATAACACGTCTTTGAACAAGATTTCTTCGGTAATGTCCTTCGGGGATTTTTGGTTAATCACTAAGATACCAAATTAATTTATCCATATAATTTATATTCCATGACAAGCCGACTGGAAGACATGCCAAATGTAAGGGAAATTATGGTAAACTATGATGGCTTGTCGAAAAAATAGCTTGATGAATTTTTTTTCAAGAACTTTATTACTATCAATAATTTGAATTTCCGTTCAAAATACTTATAGGAAATTATTTAATTTACTTCTTACACACCGGTGTTACATCCATTTTTTTGCGTGATAGGAAGGGTTTCACATGGGAATTTACATCTACTTTATTGAAGTAGATTTTTTAATTTGTTACACTGGTTAATTCCAGAATTTTGTACTAGGGCCATTCTCTTATTAATTTCATTTTAATACTTTTTTTTGTTTGGTTTTTTTTATAGTTTCGCCACTACATATATAGTTTCCAGATTGAAAAATATGGCTAACGAAAGTTAACATTTCGTTCGTTTTTTGAGATAGCATATTATTAACTTATTTAGAATATTTTTGCATTAAAAATCTCGAAATAAACTAGTTTATAAAGTTCATTTGTCAAATAGATGATATAATGTAGTTGTTTTAGAAAAACTATATTTTGGTCTGAAGACTAATTGATATCATTCATTCTAGCAACTGATTTTGTTGACAGACAAGAAGGTGTGCAAATAAAAGCGACAAGACTTTCACTATTCGGCAACCAACCAGATAACGACTCGTTATCTAGTTGTAAGATTGTAAGATTCTTATCTAGGGTCTTGTTTCGATTTATTTAATTGGAACCCTTGTTTTATTGCATTGTTTTTAATCAATAAATCCCCATAATTATCTATATTATATAACGAATTTGCATGATGCGTCATTTGTCATCATCTCATTTTTATCTTAGTGCCTGACAATAGTATTTCATCAAAACAATATCAATCAATGAATCAATACATCATCAATACATCATAATATCACATCATAACTTTTATTAAAAATTGACGTGAGTGAGATTAAATCTTAAATTGGAAAGGTTTCATCACTACATATATAGTTTTCTTATTGAAAAATATGGATAACGAAAGTAAAGCATTTCGTTCGTTTTTTAAGATAACATATTATTAACTCATTTAGAATATTTTTGCATTAAAAATATCGAAATAAACTAGTTTATAAAGTTCATTTCTCAAAAAAAGATATAGTTTAGTTGTTTTGGTAAAACTATATTTTGGTCTAAGGACTAATTGATATCATTCGTTCTGGCAACTAATTTTGTTGACAGAAACGAGGTTACGCAAATTAAAGAAACAAGAATTTCACTTACTAGGATTCGGCAACCAACTAGATAACCAGTACGCAAATAAAATAAAGTATCTGTCATAAAAACAAACTGAAAATACGACGGTTCCATCCGTTAAATTATGATAGAATTTCGTACAAAATTTTGTAAAGATTGGTCAAGAAGGAAAAAAACGTATAAGGAAAAACAAATTGCACTTTTCTGTGCTAATAAACCCTCTGAAGTCTACCCTAATACCCTACCCCCTATACCCTACCCCCTATATATATTCTTTAAGGACCTTCGTATATATATACCCTCAGGGATAATACAATATTTCTACGGTTAAAAAATATTTCTGACAATAAGCGATGGAGTGTTGCGTGCAGTCGCAAGAGGGCACCAGAAAGAATTCCATTTCAAAGTACCCTTTAGTTCGATTTCGGTAAAAAACATTCGATGATACTCATTTTTATTGTTGAATCAATTGATCTTGTATTTGATAAACGATCGGTCAAACTCCCTAAAATTAACCAAGAATTATTTTGATTGTATGATCGAAATTGGTCGAATTGATTATGAAATTTGAACGAATTGATCATCGACTTCGATGGAATCAATCTTTAAATTTCATTGAATCAATCATGGATTTTGATCGAATCAAACGTCGAATTCGGTCTAATCGGTCTTTTACAGAGTAGTGCAAAGATTTACTAATCATCAAAATCAGTTGGTTCGATCATTGATTGAGTGGCGCGAATATCGTGCCATAGGAATATCGTGCCATAGTGTTTTCATGAGTTTTCATAAAAAATATCGAATTTTCAAAGTTCGATGAGTTTTCACGAAAAAATATCGAATTTTAACAACGAATACGCGACTCAATGAGGGCAAATCCCGGGGTTTTTCGGGGTGTCAATTTTTTCGGAAATCGCAACTAGGCATCGTATTTAATAACAATTTGTACCAGTTTGTTCAGAATTTTTCGGAAAATTCAATGACACAAACGGCATTTTCCTAGCTGGTGTAGTTTTTAAAAAAAATGCAAAAAACCGTGGGGTTGGGGGCGAAAAACAACAGAAAATGGCCTGAAATATTTTTGGATTTTTCAATCGTTAATAACTCGGGCAATAAGCCGAATATAAGAAAACGGTGAAAAAAGCCCATAGTTCAGGATTAAAAATTTGTTCCTGTACAATTAGTTTTTTTTTAAAGGTCTGGTTTTCTCAAAAACTGCTATACAAAACACAAAAAAGCACGTTTTTTGGCTACTCCCCATGGACATCCTAAAATCCATACCCTCACACTTACATGGAATCTGTGTAGTATATAAATCCACTAGAGAGACGGAGTAGTGAGTCAGTCTGCTGCGTGACTCCTCTCTACTACTAGATCTCCTGTGGTTATATAATAAACTAGTTCTGTCTTAAATGGTCTTTGTGTCTACGGAACTTTAAGTAAGCGCATCTTTTACTTGTCCATTAAAGAGCCTTACAGATGCCTATTTGCGATTTCCGATAAATCAAAACCCCGAAATTTGGCCTCATTGAGTCGCGTATAGAGCAAACCAACAACGCGTACCCCAGCCATGGCAACGCAGCTCAGGTCAAATTTGCAGGGACGTGATTGGTAATTGGAACCACCAACGAACCTAATACGGCCGACGCGAAAAATTAAAATCGAATAAAAAGAAAAACGTATGATTTTAAAATTAAATTAAATTATAGCTAAGATTAGGTTATAAAATTGGGAAGACTAAAGTACCCCTGAAAATGAAATAATAATGAAAAACGATGAAAAAGCTGCGTTGCCAGAGCTAGGGTACGCGTTGTTGGTTTGCTCTATTCCGTGTCAAAGTTCACTGGTTTCTAAGTTCAGATGCGAGATTCAAGTCTTTTTTGTGCGCTTTTTAGTTTTCATGAAAAAATATCGAATTTGAAAGTTCACTGTTTCCCAGTTCAGATGTGAGATTCATTGCATTTTTATGTTCTTTCATGCGTTTTAACGAAAAAATATTCAATTTTCGAAGTTCATTTGTTTTCTAGCTCAGATTTAGATTCAATGCATTTTCAGCTGCTTTCATGAGTTTTAATGAAAAAGTATCGAATTTTAAAGGTTCATTTTTTCCCAGTTCAGATATGAGATTCAATGAAGTGGCCTTTCTAAAGTTTAAGACTTAACGACGACGAAGGTTTTTTCTTATTTGACAATTACATTACAAACAAGGAAATAAATATTTCAAACACACCCTCAGTGACGCTAACAAAAAGCGCTGACTAAGAAGCAATTTTAAGAAAAAATAGCCTGCGGTTCTCATATAAATGCTACTACCAGGATTCTATGGTTTCGCCCCCACAGATACGAAGGAACTTTTAATTTCATTACAGGACTTTCTATCAATGAATCTTTTCCAAAAATTATTAACACCCAGAGTTGCAGTCCTTTCAATTTTTTAAAAGTTGGCGCGCACACGCTCAATTGCTATTGATCGGAGTGCAGCACACGCTCAACTGTCGTTGACTGGTGCGGCGCTTAAATTTTTACGCCTACTTTTTCCGCTTATTTCATTGCGACACCTAGTGGTAAAAATTTATACTTTCTTATACGTTTGCTACTTTTTCATTCAAGTCAAAGAAAACTATAAAAAGTTCCTGTACAATGCGCGTGGTGGCGCTGGCAACTTTAAGCGGAAAGATAAGCAGTGCGCCGCTCAATTTTTGTAAAAAAATTTAGCGTGAGCGTGGGCGCGCTTAAAAATCGAGCGCGCTCGCGGCAACTTAAATCCCGAATGTGCCCAAGGGGCTTTATTTGAAGGAAAAATAAAGAATAAAATAAAAAAATAAATGGTTTAAGAGTTTTACCTGGCAACGGTTAGCAGATCAAAAGTAGACGTAAACGTTCCTCCCCGGCTCCCCCCTCCCGTTTGAAACATATAAAGAACAGAGAACGGAGAGAGGGAAAAGACAAAAATACTGGAGGGGTGAGCGAAAAACATAAATAAACAAAACGGCAATGCTGAATAAAATTATTTTGAAATCGTTCCAAATGGGTACCTCACGAGATCGTTCATATCTCGGCCAATGATTGAATATAGAAAAATCCATTTGGATTCCAATATAGGAAGACATAAGAAACTTTTTCTTACAATTAAAAACTACACTAGCTAGGAAATTGCCGTTTCATTTATTAGATTTTTCGAAAAATTCTCAAAATAAACTTGTGCAAATTGTTATTGAATACGATGCCTAGTTGCGATTTCCGATAAATCGAAACCCCGAAATTTGGCCTCATTGAGTCGCGTATTCGGTGTTAATAAGTTGCTACCGTCGTTTCAAACCTTGTTCTGCCAAGAAAAACGAGACGGAAAAGAAAATTTTGGGAGAGGTAATTTGATTGTTTTTATTTATGGCCGTTGTTTACTGATTAATAACGATTTCTCTCTTAACTCAGGTTGCAGAGCTCATGAAAAGTAATGTGTTAAGTGGAAATCGATGAAGGAACGGTACAATGAAATCAGGGACAAGCTAAGAAAGTTAAAGAAGGGACTCAGACGCTAGGACGGCGATCCCAATGGCCATTCTTTGCTGTAATGGATGAAATTTTAGGCCAATCAGATACAACAGCTCTTCCGTGCGTATTTGAAGTGGGGGCTGGAGGAAAGATGAAAAAAGCCAACACAAATAAGCCATATCCCGATGCAAAAAGATCCCGTCAAGATATTACTAATAGCGAATCCCTTGACCGTTTGATTGATCTCGAGGAAGATCGCAGGGAGAAAGACAATGAGTTTGTCTTTGATTCGATTAAAAGTCAAAATCAATCGTCAAAGGATGAAAAAACGCTATTATTGCTGCAGAAAAGGCAATGGAAGAAGCTTCCATGGCAATTTTTCGCAAATTCAGTCGGAATTGATTTTTTCTCAACTACAGAATTCCAGATTAAGTCGATCAAGTATATTTTTAAGTTTGGAACTGCTGGTTGGCCTTCGAATAGACAATTTGAATTCAGTTAATGTTGATATTTTCTAGTCAGAATCTTGTCATTTTCATTTACCATGGAACTATTTTTAAATTTCGTTTTGGATGTATAACTCTTCTGCAGAAGGAACGTTTAATTATCAAATACAGCCGTGAAACAGAACAACATTATTTTGTTCAAAAAATAATTTTAAATTTTAAATTCTTCTGCTACCCGTACGCGACAGATAACTTAAAAGTACTTTTTAATTTTTTTAGCCGTCCCGCAAGCTTAAGTTAACTTAAAATGGCTTGTATTTCATTAGATAGTACAAAAGCTAGGTCATTTTAGCTCAATTAAGCCTCATTTTTTTTCATTCTGTCGTTGCTTTTAATCAGTAAGCTTAATTCAGCAAACAGTTACTTTTATATTTCTTAAGTTGAGTTCACGCTTTTTAAAGCAAGCTTGATATTAGTTTTACTTTTTCTTAGTTGATTTGTAAATACCTAAATTCACCTTAAACTCATTATACTAATCGTAATGATAGCTTTAACTAGCTTGTGACAACTAGCTTGTGAATTAGCTGAGAACCGCTTAGATTTTCTTTCTTTTTTTCTTCTTTTCTTATATTAAGCTTTTTTATGTTTATTCGAGCTTTGTTTTATTAGTGTTGAAAAAATAAAGTAGAATAAAGTTTAGAATTGCTTACTTAAAGCCTGGGATATACTGGGACGTTTTTTTAAGGTTTTTTAAGAAAAAATTGGCTTAAGCAACCTTTGTAAGGAAGGCAACCAATTTTGCTTGGGCGTAAAACCGTTGCTTAAACCAATTTTTCCTTAAAAAACGCCCCCGTGTAGCTTAGGTTTAACTCAATTAATCTAAACCTTTACTTTGAAAAAGCTTTTTTTGCTTAATTATGCAATCAATATGACATTATTAACGCAAATTATTATTTTTAACGATAAATTGAATAAAAATAATTTCTTAAGGTTATACCCCGCGATTATTTTTCTAAATACAATTATGCAAATATAAAATTCATTTAAAAATTGGAAGTAGCTTTCATAAACAGTCAACCACATACACATGCAAGCCATAAACTAATGGCTGAATGTACATCGAGTAATATATTCAATAAAAAAAATGTTAAAAGTAATTTTAATTTTTGATAACGATACATTACTTTAATTAAGGTAAAAGAGAAAAAGAAGAGAAGAGAAAATTATATCTGGTGTAATTTCTGTAGTATTGCTTATCGAAAAGTTTCTTAATTTTTTTTTCAAGTAATGCCACATAAAGACCAACGATGACCTTCAGCAAGAAATGAAATAGCAGCCGCTTATCACTTCAGCAATTGGATGGGCGACCTTAAACAAAATACACGAAATAATAAAAATTTATAAAGTAATATAATAATTATAAAAGCAAGCTAAGTAATCTTTAAAAATTTTTAAATGTAATATATTTGAAGTGTACGCGGTGGCGCAGATGGCGTACCTATCGAGATTCCAGAGGGCCGTGGTGAGGGATGGCATTCAAGCTTACGAGCTGAGAGAGTAATGGGTTTCGACATGCTCGTTTCGTGTATTCGTGTGTGTGACTTAAAGAAAAAATACAGCTCTTGACAAAGACTTTACAAGTAGATGTTAAAATAAATTATACTATTGCGTACCGTATAACCCAAGATATGGAAGTCAGTACCCTCTAGTCGGGAACGTATAGCTTCTGATAAGGAACTATTTTGATATATTCTGGAATCGTGCATAGCTCCCGGCCAACCCACACTTATCTATTGCGCCTTTACATAATAGGGAAAAATATATAATTACTACCAAACAATATGATTACTACTGCTATACGTTAATGTTTACCCAAAGTGTTAAGAAGAGTAATCTCTGAGATAAATCAAGATATTGTTCTCTTGTTGGCCATCTTCTAAATATGTCTTCCATCTGAGTAATTGTGCGGCATGTTTTCATTACAATATAATGAACGTGTCCCCTGTCCAAACCAAATTGGAGAGAGAGTACTCTCTACGCTTCTCTATTTGCTAGATACCATAACACCATCATCAATTTGTCGGTCACAGGAATCCCAATACACATTTTTGCCTCCAATAACTGGACCGACAAGATTTACGAGTTCCTAAAATACAATAACGATGTTTCAAAAGAAATAATAAATCTACTAAATTTCATTGATTTGAATTGCCTGAAATCATTATTTTGATCATCTAAAGTCATTAATGAATTGGCGATCAGAATAACTGGCGAACCACGTACCAATATAAGATGAATAATAAAATTTTCGGTTTTCATGAATTCTGTTTCGAATAACTCTTTGTCCCTCAAGATATCGACCCAATAAATTTTTACGCATATGCACTATTTCTAGCATAAGATTATTATTGTCGTCATCGTCCAGCAGGTTTATCAAACCAAAAATTGATTGAAAACAGTGAAAATCAATTGAACTTCTTCCTGCATTTAAAACGAAATAGTAATATATAAGTGCGTCTGCAATAAAATTTTTTTTCCAAACCAATATTTATTATTATAAATCTTATTTGGCAGCATCGCATACCACTCACAGTGAGCACTCTAGAGCTAACACTTAACGAACTCCTACTCTAGCTAGCTAAAATCACCACTACCATGGGCAACCCCCCATACAAAGCACTCTGGTTCTCAATGAAGAAATCTGAGGCTACTGCCAACCCCCAAAAAGCCCAAGCAATCTTTGTTGAGAATAAAATTGAGTGTATCCAAACTAAGTCCTTCTTTCAGTGTACCACCAGATGACACTTCTGTCAATTCCCTGTGCCAAGTTTCCTATCTACACCTACTGTGTTTATCTGCTGTCTTTTACGTGTGATTCCTGTATCACTCTTGCTACACGTTTACTACGGTAAAATTAATCGAATACAGCTAATTGATAAACCTACTTGTCTTGTACTATTTAGTGTGTTCTATATTGGCTAGACCTGATATGTAAGTAGTAGAATATTAAGATTATCCTCATCGGGTTATGGGCCCAGATCATGCTATGAACTAATGGAATACTATTTACTTTAATTCTAGATTACTATGGCAAATAATACAGCAAAGGATGTAGTGCACATCGCCTAAATTGACGGATCGAATTTCCCATCGTGGAAATATGGTGTGTGGATTTTCCTTGAGAAGAATAGGCTGATCCCTATAGTTGATGGGAGTGAAAGACTGCCCGAGCAGGTAATTTGATTCTTAGAATATATATTGTCGACAGTTTTCTTCATGTGAAGATGCTGTTCTTGAGGCCATGAGTCAAAAAGCCATGTGAGTTTATGAGTGCCCCTTATGTCGCCTTTCAGTAATGACTGATGATTGTAAAATACTTGATGAAGTGAGGGCCGATACTGTGAAAATTTGAATATCAATTTGTCGAGTGATACCTTATCTAATTTTGTGTAAAAGTGAATATCACTTTGACGAGTGATATCTTAGCTAATTTTGTGTAAATGTGAATATCACTTTGACGAGTGATATCTTAGCTAATTTTGTGTAAATGTGAATATCAATTTGACGAGTGATATCCTAGCTAATTTTGTTAAAAATCTGAATGTCACTTTGACCAGTGATGACTTGGCGAAAATTGGGTAAATCTGAATATCACTTTGGCGAGTGATACTAGTATTGTGTGAATTTGAATATCACTTTGAAGAGCGATAATACATGATTGGAATACCACTCTTGATGGGGTGATGTCTAGTACTATTCAAATCTGAGTAACATCCTAGCTTTGCTGAGGGAGGGCATGCAATTACCAAGCATACCACCTACAGAGTTTTGTGAATTCAGGCTGATGGCAAACGATTCTTATAGTAGAAACCGGAGAAATTTTTTTGAAAATGTGATGTGGCTGAATGAGCTATGCCAAGTATGTTCACAAAAAGATAACTTGATAGGTGTGCTGGACTGTTGCTGTTGGACGAACTGTTGAACCTGGTGTGTTTTATTCTTGTGTCTTAGGTTCTGAATGAAGATGGGGCAGTACAGAACAATGATGAAATTGATGACTGGAAGCAAAAAGATGTCGAGGCCAGAACATTCATCTACTCGACAATGAAGCCGGAAAAACAAACAACGCTCCAAGGCTGTACAACAGCATTCGAAATGTGGAGCAAGATCCAGACAGAATATGCCCTAGTTTCAGCTGAAAGTGAACCCCTTCTGTGGGGCCAGTTCTATAGCTACAGATATCGGGCAGGTAAAAATAATCTGTGAATGTGGAATCGGTTTTTTTGGTACTGAAATATTTCTCCTGTCTAGACGAATCGATTATGAATTTCATAGCCGGGATAGATAAAATTGCCGCACAGTTGAGATACTTTGGAGCGGCTGTGACACGCAGATAATGGCTAAGATCCTAGTGTCCCTACCATCAAGCCTGCAGTACTTTTTGGCGGCCTGGGACAGCACCCCACAAGATCCCACAAGATCTCAAGACACTCTGATCGCTAACGAAACGTCTGGTAAAGGAGGAACTATCCCAAGCCAGTACCAAGAATAACAAGCTGGAATATGACACCAGGTGCCTTTTGTGTCTCAACAATCCGGATCGGATGAGAAGCTGAATACTTCAGGTGGGACTTGTCCACCACAGCACGTATATCCTGCACGAGGCTACTTTGGTCCAAGAGGAAGTCAACGTGAGAGAGGTCTAGTTCGTTGCAGAGGTGAGAGAGGGGGATATTACCATCCTTATGGCAATAGGAATCCAGCACAACAAACCTTAGCCCAGCCGAAGGACAATAATCAACAAACTCAAGTCATTCAATTAGTGAACTTAGACAGTTCAATAATTTTTCGTGAAAACTCATGAAAGCGCTTGATAATGCATTGAATCTCAAGTCTGAACTGGGAAACCAGTGAACTTTGAAAATTCGAAATTTTTTCATGAAAACTCATGAAAGCCTATAATGCATTGAATCTCACATCTGAACTGGGAAACGCAGTTAACTAGCCCAACTCTGCCCAAAACAAGTGCGCTGTTTAGCACTTTCTAGGGTACATATATTTATGGAAGTGAGTGTACCACCAAAATTTTTTTCAAAAAATAAGTTCCAATGAGAAAAACACAGTATACAAATACACGATGCAATTGCGAAGAATAAAATAATTAAAGCTTGGAAATTTATTTTTTTTCTGATCGAATGAACGATCAATGAACGGTCGATCGATAATTTTTTTTTGTGTGATCAGTTGAACGATGGATCGATCAATTTTTGATGCTGATCGAGATCGATATCATCGATCAGATTTAGCTGATAGAACGGCAAGTCTGGTGTTTCATTGCCTTCTTTTAAATTAAATAATATTCAATTCAATTATACATTTGTACTATTTTAATGTTATTTTTTTTTGCAAATTCAGTTACTGTTTAGTATCAAGTAGTAGCAGAAGTTTAGTAGAAAAAAGACTTCGTTTGAAGTTTCGTTTGTGAAATAATATTTTTGATAATTTCCAGAAGTAAATTAATATCAGCATGCATTCAATAATTTATCATGAGTGAATCAGAATCAAGAGCTAAACGGTTGAAAATGAATGAATATAATGAGAAGAGAAAAGTAGCCTAAAGAAAAACGAATCCTTTTTTTGGGACTCGTGGATTTAAGGCATGTCATTTAAAAGTTCTTTTCAATAATCAGCCTCTTGTCAAAATGTTAAGGGAAGAAAGAGAAAACGAGATTCGTCTGTTAAACAACACAGAAATTCTTCTAATTGTGAGTGTTTTAAATACCTTGTGTCAGCTGGATGTCAGTGAAATAATTCAATTATTTTTCTTTTGAATTAGCAATCGTAAATAGCAATGAAGATAATATCAACGATGAATCAAGTTCTGGTATTGTTGATAAGGAAATGACACCAATTTTCTTTTGAGAACTTTTGAGAAGTTTGTTGAATCTGCCGCTGAAAAAAGTTAGTTTGTAAATAAGATTTTTTATGAGAGTTTACTTCATTGATTTATATATTTCTTTCTTTTAGACTACTATTTTTCGTACTTGATGATATGGTCATGAATGAAAAGGATGTTTGCAGAGAAAAAAAACTTGGAGGCAAAGAGTACGCTACAGAAGATGCATGGCGAGAAGTCTTTAAAACACTTCTTGAGGAGGTCTGTGCTACCCAAGCCTTTTCCTTGTTACCATGTAAAAAATGTGACTTTCAGCTTACAACATTTAGTTATAGGTAGGTTTGATTTGAAATCAACCAAATTTGTTTGCAAAATTTGTGGACTAGAAACTATACCAACAGTTATGGACTACATTAAGTTCTGGACTATAATACAAGTATACATCAACTACATACAAGTTCTGGATTTTGGCCAGGTGACCCAAAAAATATATCATACCTGATAAGTGCCGATTTCTTGAGGTTTTTGTACCTCACAAAACACAACATGCCTGGAACTTCAATGAATAAGTTTATAACTCTTGAGACACTGCTTGATGGGCTTAAACCAGTATAATTTAGTGTTTTATTTTATTATTGATAATTATATTGAATAAGTCCTTTATGTGTTGCAGTACCAGCCAATCAACATAATTAATTTCCAGAATGCCAGTCGATATTACGAGTTTTTAATGCATCAAATTTGCGTAAAAATGAAGTTGAAGGATAAGACAGTTTGTTTAACTTGTAAAGGTATAATGTTAGCATCCCATTGTGATGGAAATTTCAAGCTGTATTGCCTGCTTTCTGCTTTGGATTATTTTAGACAATACTTCAAATTATTGGTAGTAATCAATAAATATTATTTCCTGATGCTGGAAAATTCAAAAAGTTGGACGAGACTGGAATTATGATTGGAAGTGGCCGACACGGCATTGTTGACAAGGCAGTTAACATGCATCACGAAGAAACATTTTGACACACTCATTTCATTCATCTCTTGATCTCCCAGAAAAGGGATGTCATTTTTTTGTGGCGATGTTATGTATCGATATTAGGATTGGGCTAAGAAAGTTGAATCTTCTTTTCCAGAATTCAAACCTACCGTTGAGGAAATGAAACCTTTTCTTGAAAGGATGCACGCTAAAGTTCACGATTGGTACGGCCAGGTAAACAGCCAAGTGATTGAAAAACGAAAATATTGTTTTTTGAATGAAAAATGAATCGATATATACTAGGGGTTGTCATTGGATGACGGATGCCACATTGACACTCGAAGAAGAACAAGAACAATTGTTTTCAAAAATTTCAAGATATGGAAGCGTAACAAAACATATAGGGATAGCAAGTCATTGATATTTAACGTAATATTTAGTTATTTTTATTCACTACTTTCTTTTTATTAGATCGCCGCGACCATTTAACTTCAGCCATTCTATTTTGCAATGAGCAAAAGGAGAAAGGAATAGTTTTTCAACTTATGAAAAAAAGAGTAAATAAAGCACAAGTAACAGTAAACATTTGCAATAATTTATTTTTCCATACAGGCCTTGAAACCAATATACATTTCAAAAAAGCAGCTGGAAAATGACAAGGAGAAATATAAATTCAAACATCAAGATCTTTCAATTTTTCTTACTGAATTACGAAACTCTGCAGAAGAATGCAAAGGTTGCTTTTTAACACAAGTAGTTAAATATAAGAAATGAAACACTACATTTTATTACTCTTAGCGGAAAAGGATATTGTAACAAATGTGTCGCCTTTAAACCAAGCTCAGAAGTCATTAGAAGGATACAACGATAACATCAAAATACTTCAGTCGCGAATTTCGAAAATTGCCACGACATCTGGTCAAAGGAAAAAAAATCACCTTGATGTCGAAAAAATGATCAAAGCTCATTGCGTTCATTAATGAAAATTCTGAATTCAAAATCAAAGAAGAGAACCTTTTGAGTGGATTTTTTCCATAGAAAAATTCACCAGAAAATCCAGTGTTCGCCCGAATAAATTTTTATATGCCGTTTTTCATCGTTTTGACGGTGGGAATAAACCAAAAGAGGTAAGGATAAGAACTTTTACTGTGAAATGGGAGTATTTCTGTGATCAAGGTGATCAAAGGCAGCATCTAAAAATTTATTCGGACGAACACTGAGAAAATCGATGCAAATCAAATAGTAAGCATTAAAAGGTGAAAATGGAAATTACTCAATATATTAACCTAAATATTTTTTGTCAGTGACATATCACGACAAATTTCAAGTTGTAGATAATTGGATGATGTTATTGAGTTCTGAGGAAGAAGTTTTACAATTTGAAAAAGAATTGCGAAAATACTTTCACTCAGTATCAGATCAAATCACTTTATTCGAATGTGAAATAAACAAAAATCTTTTATTACGTGATACGTCAACCCAGAAAGAAATGAAAATAGCTCAACAGAAAAGTTTTGTAGTTCAGTTTTGGCATCAGCAGAAAAAGATGGACTTCACCAGATATTGGTCTTAGCTGTTTCCAAATTCAATGAAATAAAAAGCAATTTAATTGAAGAATCCAATATGTTGGTTTCCTTAAATCGACCTTCTGAAAGAACGGGACATCTTCGATGAAAACCAATATGACGATTGCTCGGATAAAGAGAGCAACTTTGACGAAGACAATTATTATTAGGATCCTTAACTTATCGATACGTCAACTGTATTTTGAAGCAATTACAAAATAGTGATTTTTTTAAAAATTACTTTCATTGCACTATGTTTTACAGATACTGCAACAGATACTGCAATCACTGGAACCAAGAAAACAAAACAAACGGAATAATACAAATGAAATTACTTAATCTAGCAATTCTCTTTCATGTCTTCCAGTTTACAAGCTCTAAAAAAACACTAAGTCAACTTTTCTATTAGAGACAGCTACACAACCAGTTCAGAACACGTGAATAGAGCAAGAGAGAACAGACGACGGTAGTGCGAGACCGTCAAACCTTGGGAAGGGGGATGTTGTGGGTTTCCGCAACACAAATAGGTTTGGGCAACAGCAACACTGTGAGAATAATATTTGAAATCAACACATCCCCTCAAATATTAAGCTCTAAACTTTTTAAGGAACAATTCCTAAGGCATCTCGTAATTTTTCAAAACTTGGAACTGCCAATGGCTTTGTGAGTATATCAGCAAGTTGTTGCTCCGTGCTAATGTAAACAAAATTTTATTGTGTTCATCTCTTGCAGCTCTCTGATGTAAAAGAGTCAAACATCAATATGTTTGTGCGCTGA